>OY720636.1:164464695-165212195 GCA_963169105.1 Ceriagrion tenellum
GGGGTGAGAGTGATAAAGGGAGGAGATTGGGCGTTTTATCGTCAATGAGTTCCCCGACAGTAAGCCGGTCGTTAAAAAATGGGGTGTTTTTGTTTTTAAGGCGCGACGGAGGCGGCGGAGGGAGGGATTCAAAGGTGCTCTTCCTCAACTTCCGCTCTCTCCCTCACATTCCTCTGCCTATTGATTTTTTCCTCTTAGGTCCAAAGAGTGCCTCAAGAGAATACACGGACAAAACGATTAGTCGTATATTGGCCATGGGCGTGATCGCAGGTCAAAATCAAATAACACTTGAACATATGCGGTCGGCTTTTTGGCATTTTTAAAATAAGCACTAAGAATTTAAACAAAAAATAACGTTCGTTTTATTTAAACAATAAATAAAACGAACAATTAGCGTAGCAATATAACATTTTATCTTTTTTGCTTTAACAATTCAGAAAATTTGAACAGTGCAAGCGAAAATTTTTTTATTATAGCGATAAGCCCAATATATTGAGCTCTCTGAATCTATCGCTATATATATTTCTTTGTCTCGGGCGTGACTTCGTGGAATTTGCTTAACATTGTAAATGAAAAGTAAAACTTAGGTATTCCACATAGATTTATTAACAGGACGACCTAGGTTTCAACGAAGCTCGTCATCATCAGGTACAGTATTACAAGAAGGCATAGAATATATAGTCACACAAGCCGGGAGAGGAAGAGGTGGTGTAAGAAGGGGAGTGGGGAGATGGGAGTTAGAACGTTGGGAAAGGGGGGTGGGTGGGGAGGGGTATCGGTTTGCAAGGAGTTTTGAGGGAGGGAGAGAGGAGGTCTTGGAGCTGACTAAGAGGTAAGCCCTCTTAGTCACCTCTACCTCCCCGGATTTTGTGTGATTATATATTCTATGTCTTCTTGTAATACTGTACCTGATGATGACGAGATTCGTCGAAACCTAGGTCGTCCTGTTAATAAATCTATGTGGAATACCTAAGTTTTACTTTTCATTTACTATCGCCTATACATCACTTCTAACGACACGTAAGCTAGAAGCAGGATAATGCTGTATAAATCTATTCTGCTTGTACGCTAGTATTATTACGCAGACGAGAGGGTGCAGGGTAGAACACAGGCCAAGCGAGGGTATTATAACAGCACTAACGACCAGGGAAAATTGCAAATTTGAAAATTAAAACTAGCCTTTTCTGAAGCGGCATAAGTGAACCCACTCCAGAATGGACAATATTTGCTTTCGATCCTCTTTCCGCATTCACACCTGTGCGGTTCGGTTTCTAAACCTCAATGCGTTGCGACACAGCAGTTTCCGGAAGGGCCCGGGAGCAGAATTTCCTCTCGCTGCCTCTCGAAGTGTCGTGCATGTTCGACGAGACACGAAATGGAAATGATTTCCTTTAGTTCGCCTCCTCTCACGCCGCCTCCTCTGGGGGGCGTTCTACAATTTCAGCGACAACCGCCACGCTGAGCTATCTCTCTCTCTCTCTCTCTCTCTCTCTCTCTCTCTCTCTCTCTCTCTCTCTCTCCCTCTCTCTCTCTCTCCCTCTCTCTCCCTCTCTCTCCCTCTCACCCTCTCTCTGGTGCACATTCACACACGCAGAAACACCCACTCATAAACTAGAAAGGAAGGAGAAGGGATTAGCGATATACGTGAGAGATGGATGTCGCACGCACGCACAGCCTCTCTCTGTCCAATCATCATCATCCTCCCCTCTCGTCTCCTTCCTACGCACTTTACGAACACGCACACACTCACCCTTCCATTCCCATTGATAAATGAGTCTTCAGATAATTCTTCTATCTCCCTCACCCCTCCCTCCCACCTCCTCCTCCTCATCTTCCTCCCGGCCTCCCCCTCTCCTTTCTTAACTCTCCATACCAACCTCCGGGCCTCCCGTCCTTTCATCTCTTCCATGTTTTAAAGGGGCGCCCCCCTCCTTGGGTTTCGAATGACCACTGCTCCGCATGGGGCTTTATATCCCTCCCATCCCCCAACCCTTTCACTACTCCCAACCCTTTCCATTCCGAGCCTCTGCTTACGAGTCGACCCCTCCTCCTTCCTCTTTCTCAAGCTCGACTGAGTCTCTTCCCTTCCTTGCCGTCGGCCCATCTCCTCCCGCACTCCCCCTCCTAATCTCCTTTCCTTTCCCACCTCCGCCATACTGCACGGCACTAAATTCTTGCCACGGAGATGCTTCATGGGAAAAGGGGCATTGTGAACGTGGGTCTCATTGGTCAATAGGCGATGGTTTTCACGAGAGATGGAGATGGCGAGACTTCGTGTGGATAAAAAAAAGGAAGCAAGAGAGGGAGGTGGGTGAAAGAAGGAGGGGTGGAAGGGGTATAGAGTCCCGGATAGATGAGCGGGGGAACGAGGAATCTTTGTCCGAGGTCCCCCGCTGCTAGGCAATAGACATTAGATCGCTGGATATGTGGATAAATATTCCAACGTCTTTCGCCTTTTCCCTCACGTCGAGAGAGAGAGGAGGACCCAGTAGTCCCGTACCGCATCTTTCCTCGGAAGAGTTGATTGGGTGGAGAGAAGGATGTTTTTTGTGTGAATACGTATGTTCCTTGCAGGGTGTCTCACGAAGTATCTCCCTGCCTACGCTTCTCCGAACGCCTTCCACGCTCACAACAAAAAAATGAAGAAAAAAAGGAGCAGATGTGGTTGGCGATGGCGTCAAGAGTGAGGGAGAGAGAGTTCGCTGAAGAAATATGCTACACCATTTCCATGGGAATGAAGATATAGAAATGCTGAGGATCGCCACTGACGCGGGACGACGGGGCCTCCGACGCCAAAATGACGGAGACTTCAACGCTCGTATGGCGCACTCCCGCGGCATTACCGAAACAAAGGAATAATACAGGAGCTCATGCGATCACGTCCGGAGTTTTCTATATTGCCTTCATCGAAGCTTGTTGTTCATAAATCTGGATTTAATACCTCATATAAGAAACTTTGCATCTCCAATCGCTACGTATGCTCTCAAAGTCTCTCGTTTATGGGGCAATAAGCAATTGTACGTGTCTCTCTCACGTCAGAAAATTTCATATGTCGAGAGGATTGACTTCTGATAAAAGTCTATTAACGAATGAATGTTAGTTACCGAGGGAATTCCATCAGAAATCGATATTTAGCCACAGTTCCAACCGAAGTTAACTCGCTTCTTTAAAAAAATACGGGAACACACTTCTGTTAAAAAATCATTGTCGGAAATGATCACGAATTGCTTGATATCCATAACGTAGAACAGTTTATTTCAGTTGGACGGCAACACTTTATATTGATCTTTGAGTGTTCTCAGAGGATGTGTTATTAACGTTGCTTAACATCTTAAGACAGATAAATAATTTCTGCGCAAAGACTTATCACTAACATGAACTACAGTGAAGAAATTTACTTTCACCAACATGTACCACATAATAGGTACGCTACAAATGCTACAGAAACCACAAAATTATTCTTTAATGTAACTACGTAAACGTGAAACAAGAGTCATGCAGGGAACCTGCAAAACATGGTGTTAACTCGGCAGATTTAGAAACATGCGTTAGGGGGTATACGAATTAATCAGCTTCACTACCTGTCAACTAACCTACTTCTAAGTGTCAACGCAGCCATTATGGTCTCTCATCGATCGTGGGAAAATGACATTTTAAACCTTTTTGTTCTACAATCTATTTCCCTTATTTTATATTCATGATCTGATCTATCGTAGTATGTTGGAATTCGTAAGATAATGAAAACTTCTTTAGCAAATAAATCGGTTCGGAACTTACTTAAAAGATTGAGTCTAATTTTCAATCGAAGGTCTGATAGCGATTCCCATCCTAGTTTTTGCAAGAGGTCAATAACACTAACGAGACTATCATAACGGCCTTTCATGTATCTAGCTGATCTTCTCTGCACGCATTCTAACTCTGTTTTTAAGCCAATATAATGAGGATCCCAAACACTAGCAGCGTATTCTAAGTATATACTTAGCAAAATTGAAAAAGTGGCAAATACAAGATCGCAGTCAGAGGTTAAATTTCTAGCGCTCGCCTTTTCTATGCGATCGATGAGAGTAATCTACTCTCCGTCACCTATTCCGGGGTAAATGTTTTGTATATATCTACATGTGCATACTACCCTGCAAACCGAAGCATGGGTGTGTAGCAAGGAGTATTGGGACATCAGCCGAGTAAAGATGCAAAAAAAGATGTTTTCGGAGGTGAAATGGTGAAGTTTCTTGGGTGAGTATAAAGTCGACTTTTAAGTATCGAGAAAAAGATACGATAAAATACTATGGAATATTAATTTCATGAAATAGACCTAAATTTGACAACTGATGATCATACTTAAGTCCATGTTCAGGATGCGGTTTATCCATCAATTACATGTTATAGATAGCACCTTCATCCAGAATACACCGCGTAAAAAAGTGCCCATATTAGTGTGCAACTAAGAAAATTTGTTTGGTAAGGGTCGAAAAAGAGAGAATATTTGCCTAAATAAATTCCTATGGTGAGAGGTAGATGGGATATTGTGAGTGCACAAGGCGCAGGCCGCTAGACTGAGATGCGCATTATGGCGTCCTGCGCAACCCTCTACCCCCACTTCGAAGTAAGAAAATGGTTAGAATATCTCTCCTCTCCAGAAGGAATGGCTTCTTCGCTTCTTTACGCCTTCTGTCGAGTGCCCGCGGTCGGAGATAACTCGACACGTCTCTAAATATCCCAAGCACCTACTCTCCCGCTCTTGCTCTGTCACCCCCCTCTTCCACACCAACCTCGCTCTCCTGCCTACAACTGTCTCTCGACCCACCCATCCCTCCCCCACCCCCCAACGTACGGCCCATCCGACGGCCCACGCCTCTCCTCCACCTCTCTTCCCGGTTTCTCCGAGATGGAGGCGAGTCGGGCAGAGGAGGCCGAAGGAAGGAGGTGAAGACGTCCACTGCTAAGCTGATTGCGTGGTGACAGCTTTCATTGGGTACTCGGGTTTGCCAACTTAATGGCATTTATCCTCGTCGCGCACGAGGTTCTCGCGCCCGAGAACTTTCCCGTCGCGTCGCCTGTATCATTTTCTCTTTTTATCATCCTGCACTTCTTGATTCACGGCTCCCCTTCGAGTGCCGGGCCATGATAACCGCATCCTTCTACCCATTTCATTGCTCGAAATAATGCATTTCAATGTTTTGCTGTGCTCTTCTCTCCCTAAGAAGCTCGTTCTCCCTCTCACTGGTTTCACTTGTATCCCGTGCCTGTCTCTGTGGCATTGTACCTTCTTTTTTAGCGCTCCCGAGTTTCCGTGCTGAATTTTCTTTTTACTTTTACGTTTATATTGTATTTTCTGCATGATTAGGACTCCTGTGTTTAAAAAATATCATTGACCGCTGAGACGAGTAAGGCGCCTGGGTCATTTCATTATGCGAAATCACCACCAGTATGTGTTCCGAGTATCAGGAAAAAAGGATGAGGTGGAATTCCGAGTTTCTTTTTATTACACCGCGGGCGAACATCCACGGAGACCTTATTGGACTGAGGCCTTGGATATAATCATTTGCTCGCTTAATGGCACGGCTTCAGGTCGTAATTTTAGCGACTGGGGCAATAAATTGGGATTTTGTTTCGGTAGATGATGGCACTGAAATCTGATGCGTGCGGAGAAACCTGGAGTTTTCCGTCCAGAGAATGAAAGAGGGAGGCTAAAATCAGTGTAAGTCCAGATAATGTATACACTTCAATCTTACACTTACCGGAATATACCTCAATCTTAAAGGTAAATTACGAGAAGTAAAGATTTCATAACTTACTCCTCACTCTCGGGCCTCCGCACAGTGGAATTTAAGCTCCAAAACGTTTGATGGATAGAATGCAAACGTCTAAATTTAATTGGCCTGTTAGAAATGCAAGTTATTCTCAGTATTTATCTTATCAGTAGACGTTAGACGTTTAGCTAGTTGCTTTAGGATTTCTTAATGGGATTGCATCCGAATATTCCTGTTATTAGTTGCTGTTTAGCATTAAAAAGGCAACATATCTGTTTTCTTAACACTACTACTTGCTATAATATAGCATTGTTACCTTGTTACTAGAAAAATGATGACACAAATGTCTACAGATTACTTTGTATCGTAGTTCAATTTTTCACGTATTTCCATCACTTAGCTTTTATCCAGTAACGGTGTTCTCACGCTGAGAATTCTACGTAAAAATTAACTTTTATAGCGTGAAATATGCATCTAAGTTAGACTTTTGTTACATACTGATATCTAGGGAATGAGTGACCAAAATATCCAATGGAATCTTCAAGTTTCCATTGCTTTCGATTAGTGAGAATGGAGCCCATTTCACATGTTACTCGTCAAACATGTCCCAGTTTTGTCAACTACGGCTATTACATTTCATTTATCTAGCACAAGTTCGCTGGTATATAAAACTTAATGCAATGCATTACGTGTTTTTTCCAGTGTTCTCCATTCTTGATTCCATCCTTTTCAGACCTTGCCCGCAGAAAAACACTCATAATTGACTTGGACGCTGGGACCTCCCAGAGGGGGAACACCATTCATTTTCATGAAAGGTGCGAGAAAGAGGTGATGCATCCTCAACTTTCCTACTTATAACTCCGCTCGTAAAAATAGAGGGTCTCTACGGCACCGGGAATTGTTATGAAAACACGGGAGTTAGCGATATTTATTGTTGACTGAAACCCGACATCTCGAGAGACACCCAACGGCGGCCGAGCAAAAAAATCGTGATCTTCCGCGGCTCAGTAGTACGGTTGAACGGAAAAAATTTTACTGGTGTTCCAAAGCGTAGGCGGACGTATAATACTGCCTTAAACCATTTACTTTTATTGAAGTGATAATTGTTCCATTGGTCTACGTCCATCTTCACAAGCTCCTTCTCACCTTTTCTAAGCCGTATCATTTCGTTCGACATCTATGGGAAACATTTTTTCTCTGTTAACAAATCTTTTGATTAGTGCCTCTTAACCAATTCTCAGGACTCAAAAGCTGAGAGTTTTAGCCGTCGGATCTCCTTTAATGTTCTCTGAAGGCTTTTTCGTGGTTTATTCACCTTTCTCGCATTTAGTTTCCTCTTTGGGATTTCCAAAGTTTATTCCTTTCTCCTGTCTAAGCGTCTTGACCGGTAATCTTAAGACTAGACAAATGACTCTTCCTGCACACCTAGTGGTGAAAGAGCTATAAGCCAAGGGCTTTGACCAAAGATATCCAATAATGAGATATGAACAATGATTTAAAATCCAAATCAACTCAGGTGTCTGTTAAGCCCGACACCTATTTCAGAAACTGCACTGCAATAGTTTATTTCCAACATCATGAACATTGGATTTCTCACATTAGAACCGTTTACCTCTCCAAATTAGAGTCAAAGGAAACTTATTTTTTCAAAGGTTTTCTTAGCTAAAAAGGAGTTGCCGAGAAATGCTTTTCCTCCGAGACACTCATCGTACAAAAACTCATTATTTTTGCGCACAATAAGCGACCACAATATAAACTGCCCTCCACTAAATACACCCCTATAATACATGTCACCATTTCACCTCCCAAAAACTTACATCTTTAGACGGCTGGTGACCTAACACCCCCTGCCAGACTCCTATGTGGCAGATCGCAGGGTATTATGTAGATGTAGATGTAAACCGGCGTATAATTATGTTATCCATGAAACAAAGAAGGCAATAGAAGCATGGAAGAGAGACAGATCGATTTCTTAGAAAATTTTCAAAATGAGGGAATTTCGCTGCTATCGTAGTCTGGCAGCGGGTGTCTGCGTTAAGTCATGCCAGTATCAAATGCCCTAGAGACCCTTTAGGATGTAAACCCTCTCTCATATAGGTATAAACGATGGTCGATATTCGTCCTTCATTTGATTTGTATTTTCGCGATTCCTGTTTGTGCGCTCTTATTGCTTTCTTGCCTCCCACTCAATCTCTTTCTCCGCCAATCTACTCCCCCCATTCTGTCCTGCCTTACCGCTCTCTGGTGACCATGAATCACCTGCCTTCCTTTTTCTGCCTTCATACCGTCGTCAATTCGTACTATTTCTACTCCCTCCCCCCGCCTCTTCGACCCCTCTTACGCGCTGGGTCCACTCAATCAACCTCTCAAGCCCGCCCCGTCGTCATCAGTAGCGCCTCCTTCTTTTATTGGTGTAGGACTCTCGGAATTGTTATTGCCCTCTCGCTCCCACCTCACTCGAGAGACCCTTTTTGGGGGAGGGTGGGGTGGGTGGCCTCAATGCGAGTCTGCCATGTGCGGGCAGAGAGCTGAGAAGCCCACAGCAATAAGAGAGACTGAAATAAAGTCGGCGAGGCGAAAGGAAGGCTAAGGGTGTGGTGAGACGGTCGGCCATCCGTGATAGAGGAGTCGGTGGTACCGATGGGTTTGGTCAGAAGGGTGATGAGTGCCCATGAGGTGCGGAGGAGACCTCACTTTCGGGAGGACCCGGGATGCGTTCGTTGTCTGTGTTGTGTGCAGATGATTTTTTTTGTAATTTCTCAGTCGGTATGAGAGTCGTGAGAGGAAGAGATTAAGAGGGAGATGGTGGTAAAGATCTCACAAGGTCGTTCGGTTCTTCGAATTCGGTATCCGGTGTCCGTTTGCAGAGAGGAGGAGGAGCGGGGATGCTTTTAAAGAGACCGGAGGAGGAGGGAATGGGTGCGGGAGGAGGAGGGAATGGGAGTGTGAAGAGTGGTGGCGAGGATGTTGGGAGCGGTAGGAGAAGTAGTTAAGAGAGGGAGGATTTGGAGTCGGAGGAGGGGCAGATAAGACAAGGCAGTGTGGTACGGGAGGGTTCTTCATGTGAGCGTAGAGAATGGACCGGGGAGATAAAGAATGGAGAGATGGCGGTGGCAGAGCAGGTGTAAAGGACTCGGCGGCCATTGGAGAACGATGCCACGAGAGGGTGGACGGGATGAAAGGTGTGATATGGTGTCGGGAATTTCAACGGCCGAGGCTCGTTTAAAAAAAAGCAGAAGGCATAAAAAGTTTTTCTTTCCCCCCGTCCCTTGGCGCTCCTCTGGCTTGCCGTGGGAGTTTCGTCTTTGGAGCAGTGAAGAAAGATGAATAAAAATCTCTTGCATCTCTCCCTCCTTCCCTCTTACCATCATCTCCTTCCAACGCACGGCCGAATTCTCAACGACCCCCGACTCACAGGTTTTATTCTCGAAATTGAATGTTTTGTTTCTCGGACTTTATAAAGGGCGAGATATTTGCCCCGGAAGAACAACTACCTTGTTTTCTTTTGAGTCCTAAAGGACCGTTGAAGGGAGACGAAATGTTTTCGTGGGCCGTAATTTTCGTGGTGATTGCTCGAGCATGAACCACTCAGAAGATATTAAGCCGCGATACGTAGAACATTCACATTTCACACACACAAACACTTTTTATGCACACTTACTTATAATTACACGTGGAGGAATATCAAGTAGCTAATGCCAACAGCGCGGCTCATCCATCATTTGGCATGAGCTTTTAGCGAAGGATGAAGGTATTTGATTATACCGACCCTGAAAGCGATATCGGTGAGCTTTGAAGTGCCTTGGTGAAAGTAAAAATATGTATGCATCATGAGATAGTCAACACTCACAGTGGAATCTCACATCTTATTGAAAGATCGAAGGCTTTCCCGGCGTATGGTATCGAGGAAGTCAATGCGGGTTTTCCACCGGGTCAGGTTGTCCATGTCTGCCGACGTTTCGATGACCGAGTTGCTCATCGTCTTCAGGGCATGTCAATTTTCGGAAGTGGTCCACCTTATATAGGGTCCATTTGGCGCGTCAGCCTGGGCAGGTGTCACCTGATTGGCTGGATTTTTCCCGCCTTTTTTCTCGGGCTTCTCGGATGCTTCTCAGTACTGGCTTCCAAGAATTACTGAGTGAGTATCCCGCGTCTCGGTTCATAGTTGTTTCTCTCATCCTGATTTCGATCGCTTCCCTCGTCAGCCTTTGCCAAAACTTGTCGATGCGAGAAAGAACTTTCGTTTCTTCCCAGCAGATGACATGGTTTCGGGAGATGCTGTGTTCGGCCACGGCGGACTTTTCCGGTTGGCAGAGTCTGAAGTGCCGTTGGTGTTCTTTGATCCTTGTGGCGATGGTCCTCCCTGTCTCTCCCACATACACAAGGCCGCATGTGCATGGTATCTCGTATATCCCGGGGGTCTGGAAGCCCCAAGGGTCCTTGGCCGTCACAAGTTGGTTCCTAAGCTTGGAGGGAGGGCGAAAATATGCGTCAATGTTATATCTCCTCAGTATTCGGCCGATTTTTCCCGAAATTGTGGAGACAAAAGGTAGTTCGGCCCTGGCCAGTGGTTTCTGGCAATCTTCCTTTTCCTTTGTCTTATCGTCACGGGTAGTGAAGGCCCTTTTCAGGGCCATGGAAATTTCCTTGCCGTTGTATCCGTTGTGTTGGAACGTCTTCTTGAGGTACCTTATCTCCTTGGGAAGACTCTCCGAGTCGGAAATGGTTTTCGCCCGGTGGATGAGTGTCGACAAAACTGCCGATCTCTGAGAGGGGTGGTGATGGCTTCGTCCATTCAGATAGAGGTCTGTGTGCGTTGACTTCCTGTAGACGCTATGGCCCAAGCTTCCATCTTCCTTGCGGTGGATGAGGATGTCCAGGAAAGGAATCTTTTTGTCCCTCTCCGTCTCCATGGTGAATTGGATGTTTGAATTAAGGCCGTTCATGTGGTCAAGAAAGAGGCTGAGGGTAGCAGCTCCATGAGGCCACACAATGAAGGTATCGTCCACATACCGATAGAAGCACCTGGGTCGTAGAGGAGCCGAGGAGAGAGCTTTTCCTTCAAAGTCTTCCATGAAGAAATTAGCTATCACCGGAGAGAGCGGGGAGCCCATGGCCACACCATCGGTCTGTTCATAGAATTCTCCATCGTACTTGAAATACGTGGTGGTCAAAGCATGGTGAAAAAGTCTCACCGTGTCGGGGTCGAATTTCTCACTCAGGAGTTTCAGAGTTTCGTTCAGCGGCACACGGGTGAAAAGGGACACCACGTCGAGGCTGATCATTATGTCCTCCTTTTCCAGGTGGATGTCTTTAAGTTTCTTCACGAACTCTGAAGAATTCTTAATATGGTGTTCGCAGCGTCCAACATGTGGCTGTAAGATCCCCGTGAGAAATTTGGCCAGGTTGTATGTTGGTGAACCAATGGCACTCACAATCGGTCTCAGGGGGACGCCTTCCTTATGAATCTTTGGTAGACCATACAGCCTAGGGGGAGCTGGTGCTGGAGGTAGTAGATTCTTGGCTATGTCTGATGGAAGGCTCGAGCTCTTGATCAAGGTGATGGTTTTCCTCGTAACGGCGTCCGTTGGATCTTTAGAAATTCGCCGATATGCTTGGTCTTGGAGAATATCTCGAATCTTCTGGCCGTATCCTATAGTGTTCATAAGAACGGTGGCGTTTCCTTTGTCCGCTGGAAGTACTTTGATCGCTTTGTTGTTGCGCAGCGAACGTATGGCAGCTTGCTCGGCCCTAGAGATATTAGGGCGGGGAGGGACGGCCCTTTTAAAAGCCAGTACTGAGAAGCATCCGAGAAGCCCGAGAAAAAAGGCGGGAAAAATCCAGCCAATCAGGTGACACCTGCCCAGGCTGACGCGCCAAATGGACCCTATATAAGGTGGACCACTTCCGAAAATTGACATGCCCTGAAGACGATGAGCAACTCGGTCATCGAAACGTCGGCAGACATGGACAACCTGACCCGGTGGAAAACCCGCATTGACTTCCTCGATCACATCTTATTGGTTTAATCAGTGTTTTTACACTATCGCAGTTTGTATAGCGATATTGGATTTTTAGGTGATCATGTTCTATTATGAATGATAAAATTCATAGTTCTATCCATGCTTGACTTTCTTTCTATGAGTACCTTTGCTGACAATCTTTGAAAGAGTTCTCTTCAAATTGTTACAGAAATATGAGATCTGGCGGAATGTAGTTTTCTTTCAAAGTTAAAATGGTGAATAACTAATAAACTTTGATAGTGTCTGTGTTTAACTGTATGCACCTTTTACCAGCTAATTTAATTTAAACTTGGTATTCGAGATTAACTACGGGAATTAAATTGCCTTTTATTTTCCTCGAATAGAAATGTACTAACCGTCCACGATTTTCACTGCCAACTCAGTGCTCGAAAGCGATGTTATAACATGTGCACGCATCATCTCGGCTTAAAAATTCTAGTGTTTCCGTAAAAAAAATTTGCATGGAATTTCTAAGAAAGCTCTGTAGACATTTTTTCAAATAATGAAACACCATTTTACAGACTTCTCATGAACATTCTGCGAAAATTGTCAGAAAGTTCTGCAGAATACCTTAGGACATTCCGCTGAAGGCGTGGGACGTTCTGTTGAAGTCCCTAGGACATAACGTAGAATTCTGTCTATAGCACAGTACTTCATAGAGCACTGGAAATGCCAATTTAAGAAGTAATATGCATTTATGAATGCATCAACTCGATATAGGCTCACGCAGTACTGTGTGGTATTATTTATAGTAATGCCCAATTTTCATCCGGTAATAGTGGTCGGCAGCAACCCAATTATCTCCTGGACATGAGTTTTGTCTTTCGATAAATAAATAAATTACCGCTTGCAACCCGTCTATACAAATGATAACACCGGTTAAATTGGTAAATTATGAACGTGAATACTTGTTACGAGAAACTGATAATTTAGGGCAATGGAGAAGGATTTTTTATAGGGATTAATGCTCACAATATAGTCTTTGAGAAGTTGCCCATTGTCTACTGATCTACTGAAATAGGCTTTCACTTCGTAGCTTAACGGCTGCAGCTAGGTGTAACATAACAGGTTAAAAAAAACCTTGATTTATCCCTACCGATGAGGATATTTTTAATCTACATTATCTTAATCGTAATTCATACTTATTTATCTGTTGCGCTATAACATTTCAGGGGTTTCTTTAAGAAACAAAATTTTACATCGAAAACACCGTAGTCAAGGAGCATCAAACAACAAAACATTGTTGTTCACTTACCTCAAATTGATAGTAATGGATGCCACCGTGGATGGTTACCAAAGGGCATAAGACAGTGACTTAATTAGACGCAACTACTTCTCAGCTCATACTTCCAATAAATTTTATTTAAATAAACTTGGTACAAGCTATTTAAACCAATGGAGGAATAAAGAGGTAAATACAGGGACTAAAATGAAATTCTATTTAGGTTCTTTTTTTTCACTCATAATTTTAGGAAAATTACTCACCCGAATTATTTAAACACTGCACGGAGTTCCAAGCTCATTAGTATCCCTAACAACACCGACCCCATGTAGCAGAGAGAGTCTCTAAAAAAAATTGTCGATTTGCCTGGCGGAAATAACATCAATGGATTATGTGAACAGATCCTTAAAAAAGAAACTGATCCTGCGGAAACCTCGCATATTTCAAAATAAGAATAAGATTCTTGAATATATGGCCATTAGTATATTTAACTCACAGCCAACGTTTCGCCAAATATTTTGGCATCTTCAGGGCTTTGCAACACAAAAGAAAAAGACATGCAGCCAGGTATCTTAGCACAAATATTAGTACAAAAGTTGAGGAATCGAAAATTGACCTACCATTGAGCTAAATATTGAGCAGTAACAAAGTACATAACAAATCCAAACAACCAACAAATAAGTTAACACAACTCATTTTCAAATTTTGAAAAAAATTAGAATAAATAAATAATTAGAGATGAAATTAATAATTCACATTTTTTACCACATAGAACAAATATAAAATCAAAGTTAACATTAGCATTGATATTATTTAATTTTTATGGAATAAAAAAACACGAAATTCAATAAGGTTCCATCTTATCAACACAATATAAGTTCTACTAAGCTTGTCAATGTCAGTCCTCATATTACAAGCATTAGTGTTTTTTATGCTCTATACCATTTCTTTGGACAGTCTTTTCTGCAACCACGTTTAATTATCAATTATTTTGGCATTTCTTAAATCAAAAGTACTATTATTTATAATTGAATGTTCCGCAAAGGCAAAAGTTTGTGGCGATAATGTTATTGCTGGTTTAATATATCTATGAAATACTGTAATGTCTGTCCGATATAAATATAGTCACAATCTGTACAAGGAATAGAATAAACTACGTTGCTCTTTAGATTTGGAAGAATTTCCGACTTTAAATGAGTATAAAACAATTAGTACAATGTATTATGACTTTAAATGCTATTTTTAAATTTATTGGCAAATAATTCTGATAGCCCTAGTATAAAAATTATACTTCGGTCATTGACGGGGGATGCAAAAGATAAAGGATTTGTTGAGGAGGAATTACTGTGAGTTGTGTCCAAAATAGTGTTTCTAAGTGTTGCTGGAGAAGAAAAATTTGGGAAAGTAGCGTGAACATTGAGTGGTGGACCTATATGAGATGAATTTATATTATTTGAGCTTCAGAAATGAAGGGAGTTGTTAATTTTTTTGGAAGTTCATTTTTAAGAAGCGAATCTTTGAGAATATAAGATTTTTTTCCACGTAAACTTGGTCACAGCGGTCTATGTTTCAGAGCCAAGAAAGTATTAATATTGCAATTTAATGGATGGTAAGATATATATTTCAAATACCTTTTCACCAGTCCACTTATATTGTCCCATCTGGAATCCTAAATTTTCATATCCAATTAAGGAAGTCTACTTTGAATTTCAATTATAAATTGTATTGGCGGATGGAAATTATTAAACGTTTGTAAGTAAAGACACTTCATAAAAATCTACTGGTACTGCTAAAACTTGAAGGTCAACATATAGTAAGGGGGAATGAAGGGAGGAAGTGGGCAGACTTCAATAAGTAATTTTTCCATTATTAAGTCAGGTAAAATCGGGCCAATTGGGGAGCCCATGGGAACACCATTGATTGTATGGTCAAAATTGTGTCCAAATTGCAAGTAACCTTGATTTGCACAAAAATTAAACATTGGCATAAAATACACTTTATTTCAATTGGCATGCAATCTGATAGATTCCTATTCGTTAATAACTATGTCACTTATGACGTCGAACGGTATACTTGTGGAAAAAAGATTTAACATCCAGAGATATTAACTTGAAATTGACCGTTAATTTTTTTTAAGAAAATAAAATGAGTCTTGAACGTTATAATTCTTTGAATTTACATTTGACCGTTATTTTCACTCATAAATTCCGCACATTGGGCGCACATTGATTAAACTAACGAACAACTGCTCTTAAGGTCTGCTCTCGGATTTGTGATAATACAATAAACCGTATTATTTTGGTGCGGTGTCATTAGATTTGAAAAGTTTACTTTTAATAATATCATCATTTTTCTTGTCCCTAAAAAGTCTTCTGATAAAACTGTTTATGTTAATCCGTAAAGAAGAAGTAGGATTGTCATTTGTATTGATTGATTTGTAGGTTTGATTGTCAAAAAGCAGTTTTTTCATTTTTCTGGTGTACTCTTCCCTGTAAAATATTGCAGTGCTATTAGTTGTCAGTTATTAGAATGATGTTCACAGGATTTAATTTCAAAAAAATTTTGGATTGTGTAAAAGTGATTTCTTCTTTCAATTGATCTATAATATTATGCTTATGTATAAATTAGGCTATTATGTTTGTGCATTCTGCCCTCAATGTGTCTTGGTTGGAATTATCTTTTATATCAATGATTATACTGTTCAGTCTGCTGTGAGTTTTACAATCGGTAACCATTTATTTATATAAGTTTTTTATGTGACAAAGTAAGAAAATCAGCAATATTAGGTGGAATAAAAGTAGAAGCGGAATTTTTCAACGAGTCAATAGAACCTAATTTGAGACGAGGAGATGATAATTTGTTCAGTTTCTTAATTCTTCTAGTTTTGATTTCCTGGAAAACTTTATCATAAAATGCTTTCCTATGAATGAACGCTGAGAAAATACTTTATGGTACATTTACTTGGAAATTAGTCTTTTCCGAAGTTCGCCTTTTACTAAATACACGCAGCTTCCACAATCATAATTTAATTTCAACATATAGAATACCTTTCTGATATTTTAATACCATATTCTCTACGTCTCTGATAAATGGGTGTTTCATGTTAATCATTGGATACGTACATTTTAAATTATTAATTATATGTTTCGGAAAAACCCCAGACTCTTCACATCTTAATAAAAATATGTGTTCATTTTTCTTAAGGGCAAAGAATAGACGTAGAAACAAAAAATACCACGTGATGATTTCCGTAGAACCGTTATTGCTCTTATCCGGTGTTTTCTCCAATCCAATTCTATGTTTAGTAATCAGTTATAACTTTCTTGACCAATAAAATATTTTTAATAAAAAGATTCTTGAGTATTTGGTCATAAAATATATAGGTTAGTTTGCATTGGTCAAATACTCAAGAATCTTATTAATATAAGTATTTTATTGGAAGTTATAATTTACCGCTCGCATATTTCCATAGAATTGCCTAAGTTATCCACAACGGCTTGCAAGGAATTTATTTCGCTATGTTGAAAAAGCTCTACAGTACATGATCCAGACTCTCATTTTCCATGGAGGTCCTAAGGAAAGGAACTGGTCCTACGGAAAGAACGTAATTTTCCGTAGAATTCATAGCGTTTTAAAGAAAATCGTCTAAGGAATTTTAGCAGGGGAGGAGTGATGTGTCACATGGCTAATAAAAGATTCGTGCCTCATGCACTCACTAGCATGAGGCGCGTATTAAGTTAACGCACTTAATGCTTAAAAAAGCGCCTTAGTTCTTTCAACTCTCATACATTAGGTTAATCTTCATCATTCATCTCTCTTCCTCCTCAGGCCATGTCATAGTTGTCTGTTATTTTTCAATTGTTTTTATGAATATCTTATTATTTAAAAGTTGTTCCATGGTACTCTCGCATCAAGAAACATCATCCCAATCCGTTTCATAGGTCTCCGCATCGCATCCCATTTTCGTACTCAACAGCACCGTTTGAGAGTATGAAAGTAATCAATTTGACCCATTAAGAACCCTCTTTCTACCTGATTCTTTAATGGTAGGCCAATTATATAAAATTCTTGCCAATTGGGGATGAATAATCCGTAATTGGGTATCTCCAGATTGGTATCTTCGCCTACGCAACCATTTGTACCATAAGCATAGGCATCATAGAGCAGTAAATACCGCAGAAACTCGTTTGCGTAAATTATCAGTGTAGCTCTGACTGTGCACCGTTAATTAGATCATGAATGCTTCATGCACTTTCCTTCCTTTTTATCCACAAGTGAACGCAAATAGGATTGGACTTTACCGTGTGGTGAATCCTGATTCCATTTGCGCGTGCCTGTTTGCATTGCGTTGTTCTTATTGAATTTAATTTGCATATGTCATAACCTTTATGCGTACAATGATTTCAACTTAGGATACGACATAGTACTCCGACGTGGTGGTATCCAATATAATTACTCCTATAATGACCCTCGACTTTGATGAATGATTGCGAGTTATGTCATTAATTCTCACCTCGTAGGCCACACTTCCATTATCACTCCAACACAAACGATAATTGACTTCCAGCCTTTCCATTCTTGGACTTGAGTTTCACCTATCTATAATTACTCTCCCTAATAAAACTTATCGTAATACACACATACGTAAAACATATCGTAATACATCTATAGTCTACACAAGCTACGCTTGGGACAGGTAAAGTTTTGGAAGTATGAATGATTCGCTTTTGCATATTCTGTTTATTAAAATTCTGTTTTTCTCTGATATCTTTTGTACAGAGCTCTAAATGGAGGAAAAATAATGGTACTGAGAAGCTGGCACATGGTGAAAAAATACCCATTTACCCATAAATACATTCAACAGCTATGGAGAATTTCGCATCCTTACTTTACACCCAGATTTATTGCAAAATAATCACTCAGAGCCCCATTAACTCTTACGCTTGCCTTACTATTGTCATACATCGCCATCATAACATTCAATAACTGCCCATTTACTCCATAGTCTCTCAAAAACTTCCACAACTTCTTTCTATTTACTCCTTCTCTAAATCGACAAACGCAGAGTACAATTTCTTTCGGACACTCATACATTTTTCTATCACTTGCTGAAGTGCAAATAGCTGGTCACTACATCCTCTCCCAGGCATAAACACACACTGCACACCCAATATTCTGTCAGAAGTAATATTCCTCACTCTTTCGATCAATATTTTACTGAACACTTTTCCCAGGATACTCAATAAACTAATGGCCCGATAATTATTACATTCGGTCCTACCTCCCTTCCCTTTGTACAACGGAACGATGACGGCATTCTTCCAATCCACTGGAACAACATAAACCTGTAAGCATAAACTGTATAGTTCACGTAGTCTACAAATTAGTAATTTACACCCGCACTTCAGCATTTCACTGGATATCCCATCTTTGCCTGCAGCCTTCCCATTTTTCAATATTCTCACATCCGTTTTGACCTCCATCTCACTGAAATTCTTTTCCATCATCACATTCTCACATACCACTTCACAAGGCTCATACTCAACGTCTGCAATATCATTGTACAATTCTTCAAAATACTCTCTCCAGCAGTCCCTGATATTGCTCTCGTCCCACATGATCTCTCCACTTTTGTTCTTTACCACATTCATTCCCCTACCTTCACCAATCTTAGCCCTTTTTACCCACTTCCAAAACAGCTTTTTATTACCTTCAAAATCACTCCGCATTTTGTTAGCTTCGTCCGCACGCATTCTTTCTTTGCTCTCTTTCACAACGATTTTGCATTCATTCTTTTTCTTTCTGTAAATCTCGAATTCCTTAGTACGATCTTCCTCAGATTTGGCAGCAATCATATCCTTGTACGCCTCTTTTTTTCCGTGACTGCAATTTTCACTTCTCTATGCCTTTTGTTCTTCCTACCACTCCTTTTCCACATACACTTTCAGCACATTCCACAATCACTCCTTTTAAACACTCCCACGCACCATTTACGTTCTCGTTTCTGATATGCTCGTCCCATTCTCTCTGTTTCAACGATAGAGCATCCTCAAGCATGCAACCCTACCACATTCTTACCTCTTTGTCTAGCAACCTTTCCACTTTTACTCTCAACTGCTTACGCGCAACATTCTTCCTTGGTACCCACTTTCTGCCCAGATTCACTTTGGAGAGTACCAAATAGTGGTCTGTTCCACATTCAGCACGCCTCATCAATCGCGTGTCCCACACTCACTCTCTCAATCTCTCATCATACACAATAAAATCAATCATGCCTTGACAATCAAGGGTCTTTTTCAAGTATGCATATGTATTCTCTTATGTTTAAACCATGTATTCGACACAAACAATCCGTTTTCCAAGCACACACTCACCACCTCAAGTTTTCACCATTATCATTCACTCGGGGGTCACCAAAAGGCCCAACCACTCTCTCAGATGCATCCCTCCTCACACCAACCCACCCTTTCATGTCACCCATTAAAATTATTCTCTCACCAGGATCACATTCATTCAAAACCTCTCTCAGTTTTTCCCAAAATCTCATCTTTCACGCAATCACTCTCTCCATCCGCTGGTGCATAGAACACCACACTCACAACTCTCCTAATACCTACTGTCATGCGAGCCCAGAGCAATCTAGGGGATACTAACTCGTACTTCCTTACTAGCAACTTAACTCTCTCATTAAGAATGAGTCCTACACCTTGACTGCCGTGTACATTATCTTCAACTCTTGACCACAATGCCAGACTACCGCCATCTAAGGTAACAGCATCCCGCCCCTTACGCTTAGTTTCACATACACACAAAACACCCATTCGTCTCACTTTCAGCAACTCATGCTCCTTTCCATACACTCCTCTCACATTCCAAGTACTGAGAGTCCAGCTCGTTTCCAGTCCGTATCTTGACGGGCCAACCTTATTCAGCTTCCGCCACCCATCGTGGCTTCGGCTGTCCGAGGCAACATTTTGACGTTTAGCAGTAAGTTGTAATAGAGTATGCAAGGTTACCAGTCTTCGCAGTACCCGCACCACGTGCAGCTTTCCCTGCTAACGGTTACGGCGCTCTACCGGTCAGTTTTGGCACATCTTCGCCAGTATGCCACAAGAGAAGCCAAAGCATAGTAATACCCTAGGCCCGCTTTCTCTATTCTGCACAAGCTAGGATCCCTTCTGTAAGGACTACCTTGAGAGCCAGCATACTGTTGCCCGCGACCCACCACTATATAGGAGGTATAACTGGTGTACTGACGCAATGGGTCACAAATTTTTAATTTACTTCACTGAATTTCATTTACTGAATGATCGCTCTCTTTCTGTTCATTTTTTATCCTGCGTCCTATTTCGCATCTTATCCTTGGGAAATTAAACAATATTAATTTTCCCGCTACGCTGCTTTAACCTATTTCACTCTTCTTGAAATGAACAGCGTTGAAATGTCCACGAAACAAGAACAACTTTTCAGCTCTCAGCATGTAGTTTCATTCAATTCGATTCCCAGAAAAATTTCCAATTTTTCTCTGCCTTTCATCGCGGGTGTCCTGTCCCGTGGTCCTTCACCCTTCAAGGTCACCCCATCCGAAACTTCCATCTTATCCAATCCTCAGTCCTCTGAATATACTTAAACGGGAAGACTCCGTATGAATACGTGAGGCCTCCCGTGGAGCAGGGAGCAGTGTGGAGAGAGAGAGAGAGAGAGAGTCGGCCCGGGCCCTTGGCTGTCTCTCGCCGCAAAAGTGTAATCAAGGCTCCTCCGTCCCTCGCTGACCCGCCTTCATTACCATCTTCGACATTTCCATACGTCACACTTCCTCCTGTGATGGATCGCCCCCCACCTCTCTCTCCCACACATCACGTCCCAACTGCGCTGCGCTATTTAGTAGTCTCCCTTCTTCATTCTCTTCTAGGCAAAAAGAGGACGTGATTTGAATAAGGTACTGTTTTTAACATTTCCACGTTCGAAATTGACCTGGCTTCGGTTGTGTACGAAGGGCCTCAGCCTAATACTCTCCTCCTACGTTCCCCTTCATTCAATCTCCATCCGCCGGGACAAAGTACATTATTCTTTATATCTGGTAATCTTTGGGTTTCTGCGAGTATTTTTTGTATTATTCTTGAGACAGTTTCACCTCGCTCTGCTGCCGGCTTCTTCGGGATTTTTAACAACAATGGTATTTTTTAATAAATAAACATTGAGGCTTCAGAAGTCTTAGACAAAGAAGGAAAGTTACTTTCCACGGCTTATAAGGGAGGCCATTGAAATTGAAAAGAGACCCCAAAATATAAATAGAGAGGATGGCTATGAACTCCCTTTGGAATTAATTTTTATTTTTATTAATTCTAAATTCATCAACTGCCGAATTTGTTTATTGATAAAAAAGAAGACCATTGTTGTTTAAAAAGCCCGACGAAGCCGGCAGCAGATCACGGTGAAACTGTCGCAAAAATAATGCAAAAAATACTCGCAGAAACCCAAAGGTTACCAAATATACAGCATGAGCTACGAAAATCTACAAAATAAGTCCATTCATCTTTTTTATTTCCTTTTTCGTAATTGTAGTCGGCGAGGAAGGTGGTTTGCTCGGCGTGGGAATGAAGTGCAATCACTGTGAGGTCTGGACCAGTAATTGAGAGTCTCCATCACCATATCATGAGATCGCCCGCGGAAGAACTTGGCCGACTGAGTGAATACGGATGCTTATAATCCCTTGACTATTTTGGCGAGGAAGATAAGCTTTTTTTTACTTCGAAAATGTTGTACTTGCGTCATTGTGATGATCAGAGGCTCATTTTTGGATTTTTGTAGGATTCCCAATTTCATGACTGCGCCTCAAGACCTGGTCTCTCACCATCTCGCCTGACAATGGACTTTGGAGGTCCATTTTTAGAAATATATTTCCCGAAATGATTATAAGAATTTTTCATTGAATGACCTGAGTTAACTGATGCATTTGATGTAGAAAATCGTGTTTGTTTACCGATGCTGTGGAACTGGCGATGCCAATCTTTGGCAATGCCAATGTCATTGAAAATTTAAATAGCACAGTCTGATTTTCTACTTTTTAGTGAAATAAAACGTGCCGAGTAAAGCGTGGGATGCTCATCAATGTAATGCAGGTAATTTACTTAAATTTATAATCTATTAGTAGGCCAGGAAAATAACCCGAATTTTTAGTCAAAACTTAAAGAAATTCTTATCCAAAATTTCATCGCGAGAAACTCAAGGGAGTCATATTGGAAGAGTTCTCTCATCTGATGATTCAAAAACTTTTTATTGATTCACGTTTTATTTAAACAATTAGAGGGTAAATCAGTTTTTCCAATGTACTCGGTGAACTATGCATCGTAGAGAAAAGCGATATCAAAAAATATTGTAGGAAATAAAATTATCAACAAAATAAGATTTGTTAAACTGAAATCGGTTTATAAATAAAAACGTTGTAGCAAAAGTCAAAATAAATTTCTATTTTTTAAGTTGTTTGTAGCTTTAACATTTTTAGTTGAAATCGTATGAAACATACAAAAAGGTAAGCTTATTACCATACTTTTAAAGTATGCTAAAGATGCGCCCTGTAGGTGCAATAGTTTTTGCACAATTCAATTCATTAATCCCGAAAATCTAAAAAGTTATTAATTTTAACCCTCTCCAGTGGTGCCAATTTCCAACGTAGGATAAAACAGAAACCGGCATTTTTATCTTGAAGACTTAATTAAACAGTCTATTTAACACATTGACCTTTTGAAAATTCACTGTAGCAAATATTACATTAAAAATGCCCACTACCGAGAATGCATTGGACGAAGCAACGTATAAGCGAAGCAGTATTATGCCCCGTTTTGTTCTGGCGTAATAATGTTCTTCTTCTTCCTTCCATGGTTAGGCACTTTCTTTCCCTCCGCACCGCCCCTCAAGTCCCCTCGACTGACTTCCTTCTGAAGCTTTCAGAACATGTCCTAAACAAAAATGCCTTCTCCTTCAATGACAAAATTTTCCTCCAAATCAAAGTTACCGCTATGGGTACAAGAATGGCTCCATCATACGCCAATCTCTTCATGGGTGCACTAGAAGAGAAGTTTTTATCTCTGCAGTCCCATAAACCAATTTTCTGGGTCCGATTTATCGACGACATCTTCCTCGTCTGGACACACGGTCCTCAATCGTTGTCCACCTTCCTTTCTGACCTCAATTCCTCGTCTTCTGTCTCATTCACCTCCACCATCTCCTCCACCCACCTTACATTCCTTGATACTGAAATTTCTCTCTCTGAGAACAAATTTCTTACCTCCCTGCATATCAAACCTACCAACCGTCAACAATATCTACAAATGCTGGGCCTGGCTGATGGGGCAGGGGGAAGTTTGATACAAAGTTATGATGAAAGGGGACTGGGAAGCACCTAGAGCTGGGAAGGCGTTAGAAGCAACAAAGTAACAGAATGATCAGGGAGGTTAATGATCCTGGGCTTGGCTGACTGAACAGAGGGAAAAGTTGCAACCAAGTAATGAAAGGGGACAGGGAGGTGGCTAGAACATGGAAGGAACGGGAGTAGCAACAACCTCCCCTCTCCTACCCTCATTGGAGCAGTGCATTCTCTCTGTGACTGAGGAAGGGCTAACACCCGAAACGTCTCTAAGTAAGACTTTCTTTTTACTCTCGTCTTTTTACCCCCCTGTAAGTTTCCTCTATAAATTAGCAGTTTTAAAAGTATTAGTGGGTGGAACTTCATCCACCTTGGTATCCAAATCTTCGTGGTGTTATTGACAAAGGTTTCAACAAACTTTAAGCTTGATCGAACAAACTGGGGTTGTAGATGTAATTTTCCTCCACTGTGTTTAATGCAATGGAGTTTAAAGTACTGTATGGTGATGTAATGGGTTTAGCATGTTTCATTGCATAGAAATATTACTAGCGAGCTTAGAAGACAAGCTGATATCAGTAGTAATCTTGTCAAAGAGGGCTTCTTTCAACATCTTCACCAATTTCCTTTATCGCAAAGAATGTGTCGCACGGCTAGCCCATTCATGCATAGTCTAACAAATTGTTGAATGAGAAACTTGGGTCAGAGTTCCGTAGAAATTCAGAGTCCATTGCTGCATCACATATCTTGTACTGATATGGACTGACTGACACAATGCCACGAAATTCGAGTAAAATTATATTAACATCAAAGAGTAATAGCGTGATCTTTGATGTAGAAAATCCCTTTTTTTTTATTTGCCTCCAGTATATATATTTAAGCGGTTCTTTTAATATCTCGGGAACCATATAAAATTAGAAGCGGCGTATACTGCCGGAAAACTTCAAGGCCTAATAAATCCAGCAAAATTCGACCTTCGTTCTCATGACCTTCATCTCACGATGATATCGCATTGTTTCCATTATTTTTATAAGGATAACAATTTAAAACAATAGAGAGGGCCTATTTTTAATTCACTATAGAAATATTACGCGGTTAGTGTCTGGCCCTTTAAGTCAGTTGCGCAACATCGAGTGAATTCTCATGCTCAGGGTGAAGCAAGAGCGCTCAATAGAGATAAACAAACGATTTATTTAAAAAGAAGAAAGACCCCAATGCCACGTGAAAATGTGATTTTGATCTTTGTCTCCCATTTACACCTGGCTCATTCCAAGCGAAACATTCCGTCATTAAGATGGATGGTGGGATAAGCCGTAATCTGTTAATTCATTCCTTAAACCACGCGCAAGGTCCGTGCAAGGCAAGGCCCCGTGTTTGATCAAGGGCTCACTCTTGAACTTGGCGGCTAATGCGCCCACTTAATTGCCCCCACGACCGTCAGATCGCGTCCTCAGAATCTCTCATTCCCTTCTGATGCTCTCCCATTGTCCCATTCTCACTCCAACATCAACCTTGCATTGCTGACCGCAAATTACCAGGCAAACGAGGGGGAAATTTGCGACTCTGAGAACATGCATGAGAAATATTCCGATCGCAATACTCGACCGGGATCTGACAATTTTTGGCCACTGACTGCACCAGCTTTTTGTGGCTGATAAGGGATGTGATTATAAATAGAGTCGGACTTTACTGGCGAATTCCATTGTCACTGATCGAATCGGATACTGGGTATGAGCACTGATACGTTCGATACGAATCATGAGTAGGTTTATCGCATTCTAGTTTGTCTTTTTTTTCTTCGTCCATCCGTCAGATCTTTTCGGTAATTTTTGAAATTGAAAACTTCCATGAAGTGTAAATTTGTCGACATCTTTTCCGAGTATCATTCTCGGAATGGTTAAGGCATAGTTTAAGTTTGTTGCACATCTATTGAGTCACTTTGGTTACACAATTACAGTGCAATAGGTTACGTTTTGTGAATACCGGAATTGGCCTAGTTCTTATCTTCCCGAAGTCACCCGCACCCGTATTACGCAGTTGGTCATTCAAAAAAAAACTTGACTATCTGTGGAGGAAGAGCTGCCGTTTGTGTCTTGTTCATTCGCCATTGGAAAATAAATTTTCATCACGTAACCGACATGGAGATGCACTGTTAGTATGATTATAATTGTTTACTCCGATGCAAGGATTTTGCTTGAACAGACCATCTCCTCATTCTATGGCCTTAAATCACACTTCCTCCAAAGATGTATGGGTGTATGGCTGAAATGCCGCACTGAGAAACAACGCATATTCTCGTGTCACCAAACAACATGTTCAGAGATAAACAAATGACCGAAAGCAGTAATGAGAATTAAAATCATGGGACGCCAATTAAATAATGCAGTCACGTTATGCCATAAAATACTTACCGATACATAATGAGAGTATAATCCCTTATTTGAAAGCAGCCATGGAAATTTAACGCACTTATAAGCAAGTGTGAGATAGAGCGGACATTTGCGACATTTCAAGGTTGTCCGGATCGCCGCGTAGATGCGCTGATGGCTCGGTTGAGATATGGAGGCCCTCTATAGGGATATAAGTAATACAGTTCCTCTAGGATGAAATATAAGATGAGAGGTTACCGGCTGGAGGAAGTAGCGGCTAATCCTTCAACCGGCGGGTAGAGCGCGACAGTCGGTGGATAAACGACTTTCTTAGATTTCGGATTCTCCGGAGATCGATAAATCAGCCCTAATGAGTTTCGATCGCATGTTCTTGTGCCTAAAAATGCATAAAATCCTCTCCCAAATCAAATCACCCTGAATCTTCGAAATCACTCTGTACATATGGGGGCACCCAAATCAATCCCTTCCTTTTAACCAGAGGTTACCTTCCCGTTTCCATGGGACCCTATGGCATGTGGCGGCTTTATAGCCAAGGGGATTACGTATTTGGTTTCTGATCAGGAGACAGGGGTCAAATCTGTGTGCCCTATTTGATTTTATCTCAAGATAATTCCAATTAAGAGTTTACAATCTTTTCTAAGTATCTTCGGCAACATCAAATCCCGATTGGCCAGTAAACTTAAAATCCGCTTTCACATTTAAATGATAATTCCATCGTCTATACAGTGACTATAGTAATAAAAACGAATCCCTCTCTTCTCAAAGATATTTTAATGTACAAAGAAGTAGTTCTCTCTAATTAGCAGTATATTTTCGCGTTTTTTCGTCAAAAATTGGCTATAAAATTTTACGCGCTACCATTTATACGAGTACTTGTTTTAGGTTTCTAGAGAGATAAATCAGAGGGGGAGGTTTATTGTTCGGTGAAAAAGTGATATTATTGGATTTTTAAATTATCAGTTTAACAGATTACATCTTGGATTAGAATTTTGACTGTTATAATCTACTGTTCTTGGTGTTGTTTCATGTGGTAAAGGTCATTGTGTGTATGTGACATGAATACCGCAAACACGTGCCGCGCTGAAATCAGTTCACGCGAATGATGATGAGAAAGGAGAATATGTCGATAAAGACGGTTAAAGTCGGCGTTTAGTTAATTGAGTGTCAGCTCTCGAGTATTCCTCAAAATGTTGATTTTTATCAGAAGACCTGAAGACACCCGCAGGATATCTGGAGAAACTATCGTCACATAGGGTAGTTTAAGCGAAATATCATTTTACTTAGAAATCAATGAATTTGGTCTCATTTTAAAGAAAAATATCTCACCCTTCTAATGACACCAAAAATTCACCCCCTTACTGCATTACTTTTGGAGATATTTGCCAAAACATACCGGCCCTTTTACATGGGAAATGGTACCTACGTGTATGCACTCCAGAGAGACATTCTTTACCAAATGAGGTATTTCTAACACTTAGTTTTCTCAGCTATAAATGTAATTAATCTTATTGTCACCGCAGAGATTCTTGGGTATCGCAAGAAACCTTCCGCTTTGAAGGAGTTTCAAACGCACCGCGCGAAAAAAATGAGTCAAGTTAAAAACTTATATAAATATTTTCACTTAATTAATTACAATTTATGTCATAAACAAATATATTATTGTAACATTAATAGGTGCGAGATTTAATTGATGCTTCCTGCAGCTGGTGAAATTAAAACGTAAAATTGGAGTATGGTCTCTATTATGATTAGGGAACTATCTCGCTCGGACCACCTTAAAGGCAACATGTAGAGGAATAACCAAACACTCAATAAGTCTTGAACATGTGTTACTATGCAAAAGAAATCAAAATGGCTTCCCAAACTACCCTGTGGTGCACTCAGAGGCAACCTTTATTTCCTGTATCACCCTGTATGCACGGATAAATTTTTCTATGGCCCACGCGTAAGCCATTACCCTCTCCGTGTTTAAAAACACACGTTTTCGTCCCACACTCGCCTCCTTCGCCGCCTCTCTTCCCTTGAGAGTCCACCTCCAAACCCGACTCCTCCCCATCCCACCCCCACGACTCTTAACCCCTTTCTTATGCTGAATAAACCGCCCGAAAGAAGAATAATGTGGGATTGAGTAACTGGTTTTTCTTGAATCCCTCCCTTCCCCATCCCCCCTTCCCCCTCGCCGCCCCACACTTCCCTTTCAGCCAGGTTTTCTGTTGCCCACCCCACCTCCTCCCATTCCACCTTTGCATCCCCGAAACCATCCCCCTCACCCCCGTCAACCCCTGCCCCCCCCCCCGTCCACGCGCTCTTGCCCCCTCGTTGTTGGAGGGTGAACCCGAGGCAGGCACCTGCGGCCGCCCGCCCGGCCATAGGTCACCACCACCTGGTCATCTCTCCTTCCTCCAGGGGGGCAAAGGAGGGATGGAGCCGATTGCATTGCCCTCCTCTTTGCCTCTTGAGGGTAGTTGTGGGAATGTCTTATTGTAGCATTGGCTTCATGAAATAGAAATCATAGCTACTCCCCATGGTATAGTTCTCTACTGTGAAACCTTTTTCAGTTAATAGAAATTGAAGATGAAGCCGATATCCATAATCGGTCTACCTATTTATCTAGTTCATATGTTCGTATAGTGCTCGGGCTTCACTTCAGTTTCTTAAGTTGGGAAGTTGAGCCCCACGAGCAGAAGGAGAGCACCCATTTCACTCGTTTGCTCTCTCTCTCTCTCTCTCTCTCTCTCTCTCTCTCTCTCTCTCTCTCTCTCTCTCTTGTGTGTACTTTGATTCTCTGATGCGCTGCGGCCACATTAGTCAATGCTTTTCCCAGTGTGTATGCTCATATCCCATTTATTCCTCCGTTTTTCATAAAATTTAACCAATATTCGACTGATATGTTAACAAGGGTCATTGATTTTTTCTGTACTTTACCCATAACTTTAATTTTCATAATCGTTTTTGTTTTGCTTATCAAACGTTCTCAATACCATTTAGCTGCATTTATTCCCAGTTTTCTTCACTCTTCTAGTAAGAAGTTATAATGGAGATGATTATTATATATCACAGGTATTATTCCTCGTTGTAAGAATACAGGAGAGGTCGCATACTTGTCTTTAATTATAAAAATATTTTAAATCCACCCAGACAATATGCAAATTTCTTTTAACTCCTTTCGCGGACCTATTTACGCATCCGTTTCACTTCTGTTGTAATTACTTAAGTGTGTTGTCCATTTAACTCGCAGTAACTGCTCACAAAGTTGACATTGTTAAGTATCAATCATCGGAGTTCGGATATTTATAACGAATGCAAATATAAATAAATTTCATTTTATCCTTGACGACGCCCACCTAATATTTTACATTGTTGTTAGTTGTCGCAATTGTATTTCGCGATTGTCGCAATGTGTATGTCCTACTGCCGAACCTTTGTCTAAATATTCCATTTATTTACGTACAATATGCCTTTGTTAATTTTTATGGTATTTTATATTAAAAACCGATCTGCCTTTTCTCATTTTCAGCTCTTCTCAATCAATTCACATTTTCTTTATTATTTTTCTCTTTTTATTCAATAACTTTCATTTTCTTTTTAGGGCAAAAATTATTCCCCCTGGCCTGCCTTTTCACTTGTTAATGAAATTTTTCCTCTTTTTATCGTATCTGCCCTTAATTACTCAGAGTACGCTTGCCCTTACTTTCCCCTTGCGCACATACATTGGATGCATTAGTGAATATATATTGTGTGTGTGTATATATATATATATATATATATATATATATATATATATATCGTGTCCTATATAAATCTTTTCTTCACTATATTAATTAGCGTAAAAATATGACAACTGACCAACGCTTTTTCGAGAGCAGTCATACCTTGTATTTATAAAATATCCTTACTTATGCAATTATTTTCGGAACTTGTATTACATATCATCATCGGTCGTTTGATCCTAAGATAGGTTGACTACAGCCCTCCTCCATTCCCCATTACTTCCTGCTATCCTTTCCTATGTTATTTCCTCTTTATTTGGCCAATGAATTGATTCCTTGGCCTTCCTCTGAGGACTTTTCCCTCCATTTATCCTTCAATTATGTTATTCACGAACCCATTGTGTCTCAGTGTGTGTCCAATCCATCTTGTTCTTCTTTTTCTCTGTATGGTGTTCCATATTGTCCTTTTCTCTTCTACTCTGCTGTACACTTCATCATTTCTTATTATGTCCGTCCATTTTATCATCAGCATCCTCCTCCAGCACCAGGTTTCGAAGATGACTAGTCTTTTCTGGTCAGCTTTTCCGATGGTCCATGCTTCCGGTCCGTAGAGTGCTACACTACACACGAAGGTTTTCACATACTGTTTCCTAGTTTGTACTCCTATCTACTTTGAGCGCAGCAGCTGTCTTTTTCCCATGAGCGCCTTCTTAGCTTGGGCTATTCTCCGCTCGATGTCCGTTGTATTTCTTCCGTCCCACGTGATCCGGTCCTTCCGAGATAGGTGAAGGAATCCACTTGCTCTAATTTCTCTCCACTCAGGGTGACTCTACATTCAGCTTCTCTCTTCCACATACTAGGATTTTGGTCTTCGTCTTATTTATTTTCATCTTGTATTTTTGGAGATCTTGTTCCATTGCGTTCAGTTGCCTTTTAAGATCATTGAGATTTCCTGCTATAACTGTGTTATCGTCCATGCATGAGCGGAGCATGTATTTTTCTTCTCCTGTTATGTATATTCCTTTCTGTCCAATTTTTTATTCTTCTCTTACTGCCTCCTCCAAGAGCATGTTGGACAGCACTGATGAGAAATTGCATTCTGATCCAATTTGTTTTTAAATTTTAGCGTCTTATTTATCTTCTGTTTCTCATTTACATGGTGATGACTTGCTTCTTGTACAGTTGGTAGATTTTTCTTCCGTCGTGGTAATTCATTCAGAGTTTTTTCATAAACACAAACATCTTGTTCCATTCAACATTGTCAAAGGCTCTCTCTCTCTCTGCAGGTCCAGGAGGGTCATTTGGTTGTCCATTTATTGTTTTCTCTGCCATTGCTATCAGGCAGAGTACGGCCACCTGGGAGCCGCTGTTCTTCCACAGATCTAATTTTATTTTCCGAGTGTTTGTCTTGAATTTTCTTTTCAGTCCTTCTCGCTTATTACTTGTGTGGGTATTTTAGATGCAAACTTCATGTAATATGTGGTATTCAACTTGTAGTGTTTAAATGAATTCATTCAAATGCGCATGAGATATTAGTTAAATAGTTGCATTACTCTCTCATTTCAACGAGATAATTTGAAATACTGCCTGCAGAATAATTTCAAAAAAAGTTTCATTTTTTATTTTTACCCAACTTTTACTTATAGCCAAGAAAGACTGGTCAACTTTAATAATATTCTTAGGCCTATCCAAGGCCTATAAGCGTTTTAGTTCTCATGTTTTGATGCCTTCCAGTACCAACCAGCAATAAGAAAATTAGGAAATGGATTATTAAGCATAATATGCCCTATTTGGCAAAATTAGCGTTGTATATTATTTTATCCTTAGAATATAACTAGCTATATATGATTAGTATAACTGAATTTCAAGAGCTCTTACTTATTTTATATTGAAGATAATAATTAAAAGGATTCGTCAGAAAAACTAAAGGCTAGACAATGGAGACCGACCACTATGTAGGACAGATTTGTCTTGAGTATTTCTGAAGTATTTATTGTAAAGTGTTATGAAGTTCTAGTTTTGATAAATGTAGGCTGGAGTGGAAGCATGGTTTACTTTTTAATAGGCGTTTTAAGTTGACTGAATATATTTTTTGTATTAAATTGCGTTTTGTATGAATTATGTTGAAAACTAAAGGCCCTGAGCCAAACATTAATGCCCGAAGAGGTTGGTTCCCAAAATTTTAGACTTTGGATAAAAAAAGCATTTATTCCTTCTCTGTGAGTGCTCATTTCTGCGTTTCCGCGTTTCTCAGAGATAAGACGAGTGGCAAGGGGAGGGTGGGTAGGTTTGGTTGGGGGGTTGGAGACCCAGGAAAAATTTGGAGGGCTTTCAATGCTCCCGCCTCATTCTCGACTGCTGTCATCGCTGTTAGATATGACCCGTAAGAGAGTTCCCCTCCCCCGATTTCTCCTCCTTCTGCCTTCCTTCCAAAGTCCCGCTTCGGGAATTTATGTCCCATCGCGATTAACGGTGCCTTTTTGCCTCCTCCTGATTGGCTCCTCGCGGAGACAATGCAGAGATTTTTTTCTGAGATCCCATACCAGGAGAAGGCGCGTTTCTTGTAGCAGATGTTGAATGATGGGCCTTTTCTTCCTTAACAGGTGAAATAAGTCTCCATTGCGCCACGCAAACCCTTGTAGATCGTCTTTTTTCATAAAGGCATCCGCGCTTTTATCCTCCGAGATTTTGCAAGCACCTTTTGAAATTCACGTGCGTCTTATGGATGCGGATTCTTTGGAGGCAAAAGCACCGAGTAGGATTGAATGTTTTCAGAAACTTCTCTGTAAGGGATATTGTTTTCTCCACTGTTCATCGAGGCAAGAAAACTTTAATGAAAATTCGAGGCCTTGAGTACGACCAAGATATTTGTGCAGTTGAAATATTTGGCCAAGAATGGAGTGAAAAATAAACAAATTTCCGTTTTCTAACGGCCACCTTGGAAATTCCTTGGTCACGTGGTACCCGTCCCCAAACAGCATTGTACGTGTTCACAAATTGGCTGCATTTTGCTCTGGAAACTGCGCTATAATCTTGAATGCAGTCCTCTACACCAAAAACTAAACTTGTGATTTCTTAGGTTAGTAAATATTGAAAATTGTTACAATGATACGTTAGTATTTTCAAAACCGGCAAAATACAACAAGCGTTGTGTGTTTTCAGGTTTATTTCCGGTGATAGTTTCTGGCAGATGTGTGGAGGGGTGAAATAAGAGAGAGGTTTTTTTAAATAATCCTCACCGCCTGTATAATCCTGTTCCAAAAGATTCTGTAAAGGTTGTATAATGTATACTTTTTTACCGCGGGTGCCTTAGAATCTACCTTGTTGAAATCAGGCTACGGGCGAAGAGAGCCCGCTTCTAAATTTCAGTCCTAGCTCTAATTAGGTAACATAATTTACGCCGAAGAACTTTCCACCGCGTAAACTTTTAAATAAATAGTCCTGACCAGGATGCACGTAAAAATTCATTTTCGTATCATACAACTACGGTCTAACATCTCATACCTATTCTTCTCTTTATAATAAAAAATGTGCGCGGATCCGAATTGATTTATGGTTGATGACACAATCTCGCGGGATTCTTTTTCCTTTCCCCCTCCCTCCCACCATCCACCCCCAAAGACTCAAGTTTTCTTTTCCTGCTTCACCAAAATACCTTAAAAGAGAGACTAAAAATGTAATTTATGCGTCACGAGCATCGCCAAAACATGTCCTGCGATCGGAGCTGCAGCCCATCCTTCCGAAGCACCGCACATGCTGCCACGACCACCGTCTCTTTCTCTCTCCCTCTCACTCCACCCCCACTCCTCCTCCCCTCCCTCTCAGACCCACCCCACTATCCACCCCTCCACCCCCCTGTCCACTGCGTGAGGAAGTCCACCTCATTCTCTCTCATCTGCGTAACCGACCCCAACCTCGAGTGAAGTGATCACTCGCTAAAAAAAGTTATACATCTTATGTTAAGGTAGTCCGAGTGAGATAGTTCCCTAGTCATTATAGAGACCATATTCAAATTATGCATTATAATTTCACCAGCTGTAGGACACATCAATTAAATATTGCATTATTAATGGTGCAATAATATAGTTCTATATGACAGAAATTGTAATTAATTAAATGAAATTATCTAAATAAGTCTTTAACTTGACTCACTTTTTTCGCGCGGTGCGTTTGAAACTCCTTCAAAACGGAAGGTTTTGTGTGATACCCGAGAACCTACTGCGGTGACAATATGATTAATTTTCAAAAATAGTTGAGAAAACATACAAACTACACACTGTTAGTTTTTTACGACATCTTAGTGTTAGAAATGCCTCATTTTGTAAGTAGTGTCTCTCTGGAGTGGGTACACATACCATTTCCCATGTAAAAGGGCTGGTTTATTTTGGCAAATATCTCCGAAAGTACATCTACATCTACGTCATACCCTGCAAGCCACCCAAAGGGTGTGTGGCAGGGGGTGCTTCCACACCAGGCATGCATGAATGATATGGCAGAACACCGACACTACACTGAAACAAGCATACCACAAATGCAACGCGCCAATCAAAAATCTAATACCCAAGAAACATTCTATCGTCAATCGTTCCAACGTGCAAGGGGTACAAGGACTACTACTACAGATTCAAAATATCATGCATTATTAAGAACATCAATATTTACATCATGCAGAAATAAGAAAGTAGAAAATATCAAAAAAAAAAATTTACTGTCTGCCTATTGTCACAATTCGAACTATTCATGACGACGATCACAGCTGTTATGGTCCCGAATGGTACGCGGAAAAAATGACATTTTATACCTAATGGTTCTACAATCTAGCTCTCTAATTTTTTTGGTGCGATCTAATCTGCTGTAGTACGAAGGGGTTAATGGTATGTTTTTTACGTCGTCAGAGAAATTATTTTCTTGAAATTTAGTTAGAAGGTTGAGCCTATAATTTAATCTACGCTGTGATAGCGATTCCCATCCTAATTCTTCTAACAGTCCAGACACACTAGCCAACTTATCGTAGCATCGTTTCACAAACCTAGCTCCTCTTCGCTGCACGCGATCTAACTCTGATGTCAACCCCGTTTCGTATGGATCCCATACACTAACAGCATATTCCAGATGAGGCCTAACGATTGAAAAATAACAACGTTCTTTCACTTTCTCATCACATTTTCCGAGGACTCTCTTGATAAAGCCGAGCTTCCTGTATGCTTGACCGCATATTTCCCGAATACGTTTTCCCCAAGATAAGTCGTGAGTAATTGTGACCCCTAAGTACTTAACAGACTCGGCGTGAATAATTTCCGTTCTATTAATTCTGTAAGCCCTACCTGGCCTATTTTTCTTTTTCCAAAAGCTGACTGCTGCGCACTTTTTTATGTTTAGTTCCATCTGCCACTTTTTGCACCAAGCAATGTAGCACAAGGTAATGTGGTAAGGGGTTGAACTTTCGCTTTCATTAGAAGGATGAGATATTTTTTTTTAAAAGGAGACTAAACTCATTGATTTCTAAGTAAAATATAGTCTGATATTTCGCTCAAACTAACATAAGCAACGTATGTGCATCTGTGAGATGCGTCGAACATTCTTTTTCCTCGCGAGAAAGGGAACTGAAAGATATAAGACAAGTCACGCCGTTGAAACATCAAAATAACACCAGATGAACAGGTTTCATGATCAATTCTTCCTCCCTAAGTGTTGTCATTACGAGCAGTTAAGATATTCACCTCACTCCTCAACAACTTTTGGAAACGAGAATATTGAATTTCGAATATATATTGAATTTCGAATGTTCTTAACCGAGAAAACCGGCATGAACGCTGTGACATGATTTGATTTACAAACTGCACGTGATGGATCCAACATAAAATTCATTGGAATCGCTGAATTGCGGCCTTTTCGAGAAAGCTGATTCTCTCGTATTCGAAAAAGATGATGTAAATTTCAGTGCACCGAATGAAAACGGGAAAAATTACATGTGAGCTTTTTGTGAAAGTTCCCTCAATTATTCGATTTTTGGAGTAACTTTCAGTCTTGCTTTCCAAGTTATTTCTATGAAACGTTTAGCACAGAAACTGACAATTTTGAAATGCGAGGCACAAGTTCTCAACCATGTTTTACATTCTTTAGGTAATATTTAATGGAAATATTGAACAAAAAATTATTTAACGCGTTCATTTCTTCATAGATAATTCATGTACTTATTGATTATATCACTGTGGTTCATGCATTTTTGTCGTCTTATTACATTCGCTGCCTCTTTCTATTGAATCCTTTCAGAGTCGAAGATCAATCACCATAGTTTTTGCTCACCATCCGGCCAGAGGTTCTAGCCGGATATCTAGCTGCCAATACAAACCTAGGAAATGGATAGGAACGCATAAAAGAGACGAACACATAGAAAAATTCGACTGGACCGGGAATCCCCCGCCACCCCCCCGCCGATTCCGGTGGTTTCTTTGTAGACTGGATAGCTTAGTAGTCTGAGCAACTGACGCAAAATCGGGAGGTCCGTGGTTCCATTCCCGGTCCAGTCGAATTTTTCTACTTGGAATCGGCCATTTTTACACCTTCACACAACTGCTGTGTTCGTCTCTTTTATGCGTTCCTATCCATTTCCTAGATTTGTATTGGCAGCCAGATATCCGGCTAGAACCTCTGGCCGGATGGTGAGCAAAAACTATGGTGATTGATCTTCGACACTGAAAGGATTCAAGGGCATGAGCAAACACACTCAAAGGCATGACCCACGAGAGCGGCCAATAGATGGCACTAGGGCTGAAGTTCACCCACCGGCAGAGAGAGGGAATGACAAACACAGAAGGCGAAATGGAATTTTGCGTCCGTTGCTCAGACCACCAAGCTACCCAGTCTAGTAAAAAACCAATTCAATTCCACTTTATTCCTGCATGTCTGAATAATTATATATGTATTAACGTTAGTTTTAGGTTACGTTATATGTATATGTATTTATGTTATGTGGAAAATCTATCTAGAGCATTCCCTGCGTAGATTTCCTTTTCCCGATGATTTTCAATTTAAATAATTCTTTTGTGATGGGTCTTACATATTTGCGCTTGTATCAAATGCGGCCTCCTTCATTAAAATATCTCACACTTTATTACTGAAAACCCGTACAAAAAGGCCTTATCTATGCCAAATATTCTATAAAAACTTCAACTATGCAATTTCGTGTACAATGACGTGATCAACATGCAAGTAAAGTTGGATATAATAGTGACTCGTCGCTGTCAGTGCCTCACTAGCCTCGATCGAACTGGTAGAATCAGCCCATGTGCATGCCATTCTTCGATGTAGCTCTAATTAATGGAGCTCCAAAAGTGCAGCCGCGAATCGATTTTGTTTCCACTCAACCCCTTAATCAAAGTCATCAGTCCAAACAAATGGCAAATATTACGGGAGTTAACTCCTCTGTTGAAATAGGCTCTTCTCATTTTCTGCACATTACAATGTGAAGAAAAAATAATACGACGACGCATACGATGATGACCTCCGCATGTGAATCTTCTTTCTAACGTTGGAACCATTACCGTTAATATCAGGAATGTAGAACTGGCTCTGAATCATTATTGGGTCATATTACGTTTCCTTATAGCAGTTAGTAAATCCTATTGAACTGAAGGGAACATTAATACCAAACAGATGCGAAATACTATCTTGTAACCAATCCCATTAAGTTTTTTTTCGTTCCATGTCATTGGTGTATTTTTGTGGAATTTCCATTAAAGAATCTTAAAAAGGATTTTTCTTTATTTCGAAGTTATAGAGTTCATTGAGTTGTTGACACACATGTCATCATTATGATAGTATAGGAAAGCCACCTTGATTAATTTTATGTAAGATACATTCGTTTTTCCAAGAAGACATATTTTTTGTTACAAAATTGACTTCTAGTCCATCTTTGTCAGAGGTTATGATTTTAATGTATTTCCTTGACAATGGATGTGATCTACTTATTTCAAGAACATCTCCATTCCCACATTGGTAGATGGCATATGAGTTACATCCAATCATATTGCCCCGAAATTACGAATAGGTGTTTAATGGACTAAGCCTTAAATGGACTCTGAATGACTTTTCTGAGAGAGACATGTTCACCAAATGGCACTCAAAATACAGGCTGACATATTTTGTAGGACTGCCAGGAAATTGGAGAACTAGATTCTCATAGGTTCACATGGAGAAATAAAGAAGGCTGTATTCAACCAACCTTAGGGTTGATGACCAATGATTAGAGATATTTTACTCCCAAAGTTCAACTTGACTTTGAATTATGAAGTTGCATTACTTTCCTTCGTGATGGCAGTCGTCAATTTTATCCTCGAGATATTTCATTTTTCTCGAAGTAATCAAAACAATGTCTTTTGGATATATTTCTACGGAATAATGGCTAGTATTTTCAGTGTATTCCAAAAAATCCAATAGTGTCGAAAGAAGATAGTAGCTCTAGATTCAATTACAATAGTTCAGGAAAATCCTTTTGCTTTTTCAGCTCTTTAGAATATTGTTTTGCATAAATTTGTTAGATGACTAGATAAAAATATTAATATTAATTGAATATTGTTTAATATTATAAAATAAGGTATTAAAGCTCACAAAACCATTTTAATGATTAATGTACACTGATTTTTTGATATCGCACATTTAGAAGATACTCGAAAAATAAATTAGTGAAAATGTACTCATTAGAGTATTACTTGAATTTCTAAGTGCTAAATTTTATGAACGTAACCAAGACTTCCTCAGGAAAAATACCTTCTAATAAGGTAGCATTAGACAGACTATGAGAGGATGGACAAGATGACAGAGTAGTAGAAGTGGTGGAACTTCCTTCTAAAGACGCTTAAAAGGGTTCTCAATACACGCAGACAAACTTGTCAGCTATTTACTTTGAACTACTTAAAAGGATGGATTCCATGTTCATGTTTTTACCCCATTGATGACTGGCCATTGCTACTTCTGATAGTTATCACACGCAATCCACCCATCATCAAATCATGCTTTACACTGGGTGTCCTTTTGGAGTAAGACTATGCTCAAAATTTTGCATTATAAATTGCCCTTACCATCCACACCTGTTCCATTAGGGTTAATTTTTATTCTATTGTGCCTGTCGCTGAGAGATTGCGAAATCCGTAGATTTTTTCCGTCATTTCTCATTTGATAATTTCGCAAAAATAGTAACTTCTGCGAAGACTGCGCGTCTTTTCCCATTCCTATGTTTGGCTTCAAAATACCGCAAAGAAATTAAAACATTCTTAAAGAGTCACTTATAAATTGACTTCAAGATTATAATTGCTACGATTGAATTTTAAATTTTTGCATTTGAGTGGAACTAAAAATCTACTTATAATCAACGGCTTCAATTTTTGGTTACCATTACGAAATCATATACCTCCTCACTCCGATGGATGCCTTTCTTACTATCTCTTGCCTTTAGCAGAACATAGGTATGATGATAATTTCATCATTCATGAAATCAGTAAGCAAAGTAAAAGGGTCTATTTTCCATACTTTTTGCATTACATACATTTCGACCCAAATATTTTAAGCATTTGATGCGGGATTGAAAAATATTTCCTTTGACTTTTCTTTCCTCCGAGATCAGGAAACTTTGTCAATTTTAATTGCCATATCGATGAAATAGGTTAAAATATGCACGGAATAGATTGAGTGAGAGTTTTGAAGGCGAACATATGAAAAAAATGTCGAAAATAGTCTTTTCGTGAGATGTGACGTAACATATTAATACTCGAATACATAAACAGTACGGCTGAGTAGCTATTGGGTACCATATAGAATAAGTTGCAACAATGTATATATTGTCAAAATCATTTCATGTCGCCATTTATTTCTCGTTCCGCCTCACTTCTCCTAGTTTGATAATACATGCGTCCGAATCATATGTGATGATTCTGCTAGTTTTTCACAACAGTGCAAAGTTTATGTTAAGTATGACTGGCATCGCTCTCGAATGAAGTCGCTATTCTTTTCTTTTGCCGCCCGCCCGCGGCCAACAGATTTTCTTCGTTTCAAGAGCTTCCCTCCGCGTCGAGGAGCGAGAAGTGCCCATTCCACCCATCCCCGTCTCACCTTTCTACTCCGTGACCTCGCGGTGCCCCCCCTCCTCCTCCTCCTCAAGAGTGGAGGAGTCGTGAGTGATGGATGCTCAGCCTCCTCCGAGCATCCTCCTCCTCCTCCTAAACCCGACCCCTCGGCTGACCCCTCTTGACTTCACTCCCCCGCCACCTCCCCTCCCTCTCCCTTCCCCCCCCCCCCGCCAGAGCTGTCACCGGCGCAGGCAGGTGTCCTATCCCGCGGGGGTACGCCACCCGAGGTCCCGAACACCCTATCGTCCATCGACGTTGAAAAGTGATATTATCCTCGCCTTAATCGTTAGTTTTGCATCAGGTATCATGTGATGGTTATGTATTTTCTCGCTTTGGCGTCTCTTAAACGGCTCCATGTTTCTCACTGAGCGGAGGCGTTTGTGAGGCGAGAGATGAGATGGGGAGGGATGAGGAGGGATCATGGATGGCCGAGGAGATATATGTATAAGTAGTCGTGCATATTGTCGTATATATATATATACATACACACAGAGAAAGGCGCCCTCTGAGTTGCCTTTGAATGCCTCTCAACCACTCACCCTTTCACATTTCCCTCCCCGACCCCAGTCGCGGTGGCGAGACCAAGAATAAAGGTAGTAGCTATTCCATTTGATGCACTGCGTAGGCCTCCGGCTTGTCACACGCGCCAAATAACCCATAAAGTAACACTTTGAAGGGATTCATCCATGCGGGGGATGAATTATTCAGTGCGTCAAATTGTGTTCAAAGCTATAAATGCAAGGCTTGAAATACCAGTATGGTATATTCGGCTATTAAACTCAGTCAAACAGTGATTTATGCCAACCTAGGGCTATAAAACGCCCTTCTGTTAGTTTTTTTCTACTTCTATATTATTCCTGACTTACGCCGGCCAAAATTATCGCCGGTCTCGTGCAGACACAGGGAACTGCGTGAGCTTTCATCTTAAATGAGAAATTAAAAAAATAAAATAAAGCCTCTCGAATTAATGAAAATGGCGTGTCGATAAATCACCACCGCAGCTTTATTTCCGCAAGTTCAATGCTTTTTGCTGAAGCTGTTTGTTTAAGTGGATTTAAAATGTAACATAGTGACAGTGATAATGTGATCGTGAAGTAAAATAATTCAAATGTTTAATTTATTTTCACAAACTTCCCTAGAAACGTTAGAATAATATACTCATATCAATTCCATTCGGATTATTTGTAACGAATAATTCGGAAGCTGAATATACAAATGGCTTCCAAGGCCGTCGTTCAGTGTCATCAGTGGTAGTCATTGTCTCCATTCTCTTCGATGTTTTCCACGTCTCATCTCTTTGATGTTTTTGAGTGCTCCAGCAGTTCTAAAAAATAGAACCTCCATACCTCCTCCTCCTCCTCCTCGGGATAACTTCATCACTTGCCAAACAATATAACTCGCTGCCGCAGAAACTTCCGATAGTAAATTTGTCAATATGTATAATTTAGCATCGAGTCGTTAAAAATGGTTTACACAGAACCACTAACCCCTACGGAAATGCACTAATTATAATAAATAACGCAAAGAACGGGGGAAGTTATAAACCTTTGGCATAAATTCACCTTCGTAATGCTTCTCCTGACTCCTCCTCGTTGCCCTCTTGAAAGTAATGAGAGCTATCCACGAAATCCCGTGCGTTGGTCTTCTGTGAGCACATTTGTTAAGTTTCCATTTTACGCGCTGGATTTTGTCTCCAAACTACCTCGGCGTAGGTCTTTTTTTAAGCCTCGGTGCTTGCTATGTTATTGCCCATTGCCTTGTGCTCGGTGGCTACCTCATTTATTTTCGCTCCTCAGAATAAGATACGCGCCTTTAAGGTTTCCTATTACAATGTATCATTGTTGAGAACTGTTTTTATGAAAACCATAATTTTCCTATTCATTAGTCCTCGAATTTTTTAACCAATAAAAATGTTTACTCATAAGTAGAATGGACAGTTATTAACCCAAAAAAACGTAAGTGGATAAACGTCGACCAAGTTTTAATTCACTTGTTTTAGTCGACTACTTTTTGTACTTATTATTTTGTGTAACTTAAGTTTACAATTTCATTTTTTTACACCTATCAAGGTGCAGCTCCTAAAAATCAATGGGCACATAAGTCAGTGGAAATTGTGCTGACAGATATATCACTTAACTCTAAAAAGAACCGATTGTGTTGTTCGGGACCAATAATTTTAAACTTGGGTAGATGGGACCTCTTTACTTGGTAATGCTCTAGTTATTTGCGGAGGAACCGTGCTTGGAATTAATTTTCCATACTTGGGTAGCTAATCAAGATAATACATTGGTGACCATCGACTGCAGCAGATAAAATGTTTGCATGAAGTTTTTCACTTGGTATTTTTACTATGTTGAACTATTTTAGATTTTTTATGGTTTTTTTCCGTTCCATTTATTGCAATCGCCACATGTGAACTGACAACATTTTTCTCCATTCTCCTTCACATTTATACATCATATGTAGGTGAGATCCTATATATATATATATATATATATATATATATATATATATATATATATATATATATATATATATATATATATATATATATATATATATATATATATATATATATATATGTATACATATAAAACTTCGTCACAGGGTGACACTAAACGTAAAACATAAAAAAGCAAACTCACGAGTTTAAAATTTTCGGTGGGTCGCCCGCACCTTCGTCAGTGATAGAATGAGCTGCTCTATATATATATATATATATATATATATATATATATATATATATATATATATATGTATTACGAAACGAAACAGAGTATACTATATATATATACTCACTCACTATATATATACTCACGAAACAGAGTATATATATATATATACTCTGTTTCGTGAGTAATTATGATTTCACGCTTACATTGACAGAGAGGTAGAATGTTAAAATTCAAAGATGGGGAGTGAATTGATTGAAGAAATTGCCATGAGAAAATTCGGCCTGGACCGGGAATCGAACCACGGACCTTCGGTTTGCCGGACCAATGCGCAGATTACTATGCTATCCAGGTTTCCTAATTTCCATGGCAATGTTGGTGGATCCAAGGCAATTAGTTCTTATACCCTTGCGGTCCATCAAAGATGGCAACGCAAGGGAGAAGAGCACTTCAAAGAAACCACAACCAAGAGTCAGTATTCTTCACTTCAGCACATATGCCGTGCTTATCCATTTGAAATTCAAAGATGGCGAGTGAATTTTTTAAAAAGAAATTGCCATGAGAAAAAATGGGGCTTCTTTGTGGCTTGAGGGCTTCTTTGAACAAATCTTTGATGGACCGCAAGGGCCTAATATCTAGTTGCCTTGTATCCACCAAAATTGTCTTGGAAATTAGGATGCCTGGATAGCGTAGAGGTCTGCGCATTGGTCCGGCAAACCAAACCAAAGGTCCGTGGTTCGATTCCAGGCCGAATTTTTCTCATGGCAATTTCTTCAGGTATGTTCAATGTTGTTCAATGTTGTTCAACATGAGATTAAACTGCCAAAAAGTACTCTATTAGAAAATAATTCCACCGATATATCTCTCTTTAACACTAGATCCAACCCAAATGCCTTGTAAACATTTCAATGGCCGAATATTTAACATTGGAGAATGAACAACCTAAAAATCTCACGCACTGAACGAGAACATTTTTTTCTCTTCACTTATATTCAGTCACCGTGACCCGCTCCCAAGTGACTCTATTGTTATCTATTTATTCCATCATCGTCTTGAAAGAAATATGTTCCTGACCGTGCATTCTCTGGTATCTATGTTATTGGTGCCCATCCGACAATAGTTCATTTGAAGAAGTGTTCTGAATGCAATACTTTTCAGAGTAAAGGAGCAAATGTAGGTCATTACTCAAAATGGCATTTTGTCCGCTGTCTCATCGGTGTAATCGTGGACGGTGGTTGACATGCGACGGATTCTTAAAGTCAACCAATAGGTATTCTCCGGAGTATTCGCTACTTTACCCGGGACTTGGGACGCAAAAAAGGCGGAAATTCAACTGCAGTAGAGGAACTGGCGAATGACAATCTTGCTGGAGATGTGGATTGGATGATTTTTTAAATGCTGAAAGGAGAAGTTTAATGGAATGTGTAGCGATGCGGTCATTTAAGATAGTTTGAGCGAAAAATCATTTCACTTAGAAATCAATAAATTGAGCTCATTTTAGAAAAAAATATCTCACCCTTTCATGATACCAAAATTCAACCCCTTACCACATTACTATCGGAGATATTTGCCCAAAAAATACCAGCCCTTTTACATGGGAAATGGTATGTGTACGCACTCCAGAGAGACACTACTTACAAAATGAGGTATTTCTAACACTAAGGTGTCGTATAAAACTAACAGTTTGTAGTTTGTATGTTTTTTCAACTATATTTCAAAATTAATCATATTGTCACCGCAGTAGGTTCTCGGGTATCACAAAAAACCCTTCCGTTTTGAAGGAGTTTCAAACGCACCGCGCGAAAAAAGTGAGTCAAGTTAAAGACTTATTTAGATATTTTCATTTAATTAATTACAATTTCTGTCATATAGAACTATATTATTGCACCATTTATTAACATTATTATTGCAATATTTAATTGATGTGTCCCACGGCTGGTGAAATTAAAACGTAAAATCGGAATATGGCCTCTTTTATGACTAGGGAACTATCTCGCTCGGACTACCTTGATTTTGAAGTGGCCAAAGGAGCGAAAGAGGTGAAAATTGGAGTCAAAGGATGGGGTGAGTGAAGGGCATGTGATGTTAATGAGTGGCTCGCTGGGCGTGAGTGGTTGGGTGCGAGGCGCGGCGGGGAGCGGCCTTTGTTGCCGGGGAAGGTCGTCGTCTCGTGAGATGAAGGCGGGGTGGGTCGGTTGCAGAAGCGTGTCGGGGGTGATTTTTCGAGAAATGCCCGGGAAGCGGCAATTGGCGTGGCCGGGTGCCGCGGCGGTGGCGATGCCCCGGGATCAAAAGCAGCGCCGCGGATAGCTGTTAAAGGAGAACAAACACATGACGGGGCTGCTGACGTGGCGTGCACTGCAGTTTTATGGCACGATAAATCAAAGCGAGCCTGTGTGTGCCCTGAGGTTCTTTTTCGAGGGAAGGAACGCGCAACACTCCTCCCCTCTGCCGACAACAACTCGAACTGAATCTCTCTACTTAGCGGGCAATGATGTACACTCCACTCCTCCTGCTTCACCTCCCTCCAATCCAACCCCAACCCTCCCCTACCCTACCCTCCCCCCTCTCTCTCTCTCTCTCTCTCTCTCTCTCTCAGGTCTACTCTTTCTCCCACTAAAACCCTCCCACTTAAACAACAGGCCTGTTCTGTGTCTCTACAAACACTTTTCATTTCCCTTTTCCATCGCCCGAATTCGATTTCGAACAATTCGAATGGTGAATTATTTTTTCCTTCTCGTTCTCATACCTGAAAAACAAAACTAGGAAAATGGAATAAATATCTCTCGTCAGAAGAGGGAGCCTTGTATTAGTAATTAAATGAGGTGAAAGGGTAAATAATTATTCTTTATCAAAGAATTTCTGTAGCTTGGACAATTAAAACACGCTTCCAGACTATATCTATCCTCGGTCAGATTATTTTCTGCCGATTGCGATTAATCGAGGTGGACCGAAATACAGAATGTCATTTATTTATTTCTTCCTTTTGCTTGTCAAGTTGAAGTCAGAGGTTTAATTCCATTTATCTTTGGCAACACTACTTCTACGACTACTCGACGCCCCCATTTCCACCGCTATCCCCACATTTTTTTACTGTCGATTTTTTCAATCTTTTCACCGCTAGAATTTTACATTTATCTTGAATTCATTGCAATGAGCTCTTCAATGATGAATCAAAATTATGTTCTTCGTGGATTTTCAACGAAAACCATTCATCTTTTGCTATGAATATCCGGAATTTATACAAGTGCCCGAAATGAGTGAAGGCTTCTTTCAATCTCTGCAAAAATAATAATTATCCCTTTCCTGAGAACTCATAGGAAGGTAGTGATGTACTCCATAACCAGTTGATAAGTCCATTACTTCTCTGCTTGCTAACCAGTGGCAAGGCTACGGTTTGTCAGGTGTAGCTGTTACAGAGTGATCTATAATGAACGGTTCCTGAAGTCAAGTTCGCGCCAAAACTAAGAAAAAATTGTTTTCTTTTATTTAATAGCATTATTATTGACAATTAAATGAATATAAAATTATATTATAGGAATTGGATTGCGACCAAAATGTAAGGGAATGACATGAACCAAGTGTGTGTACATAACGTATGTTATATTTAATCCTCACCCATCTATTATCACATAGTAAATTCAATCCTAGAACGTGGACCATTGCACGAGGAAGCGCATTTTTCTTATATTCCAAAAATATTTAAATGTTTTAATGATTTTATTCTGCAAATATATAGTCTCAATCTAGACAAGGAAGAAGGATCAATTGAGAATGCATCAGTGCAACCATTGCATCCCACAATGTGATTCCTGTTGAAATCGTTCGCGGTTCTCAGTAGGCCAGGGCTGTCTACACAGGCCGACATTTCGATCGATGGATCGGGTATCAATACGTCGGCCAATGCATGGAAAGTCTCGTTTGGTGGAGAATTCGATGAGAAATTCTCTTTAAGTGAAACGCCAGGAAAGCACCAAATCTTAAATCAATGCGATTTCCCTTTCAATCTCCTCGCAGGAGAATATTTGAATGCATAAATATACTTATATTACGCAGATTTGAGGCGATTGGATTGGATTTTCGTTTATATGGAGATCTGCATGAAAATTTGCAAAGGAGTAATGATTAGTAATTATAGAGTAAGTATATATAGAGTGAAAAAGCAATGCTAAAAACTGGTCATAAATTTTTGAGAGCTTTGGGAAGAATTTCTCAGGTGCCACCGCCTTAGGGTAGGAAGAATTTTGGCTTACGGGGCAGGCTACTTGGAGGCGCTAGTGGTACTCAGTGATTTTGCATCAACAAACAGAGGTGGATTTACCTTGACTGTTGTGTGTTTTTAATCGAGTATCAATTGTTTTGTCGTTCCTATGATACATCGGCAAACAGTTTACTCCGTGTTTGGTAATCGCATATATTATCATATTGAAATGAATTCGATTCATTATAGACGATGCTCATTGAAGGCACATTAAAATACATGTCTAATTTGATCTCGATGACTCTATAAGATTTGTTTCCGTTGCTATGGGTCGATAAGTAAACAGTAATCAATTAAATTGGTAAAATTAGTAATGTGAGTTATGCGACACTAAATGAAGTGGCCGTGAGCCAAAGCTCATTTGTTAAGGAAGTGTCGTGCAACTTCGATACACCTGTTCCATCTATCGGCCACAGTATTATTTAAAAACTCATATCCGAATCTCCCAATCTCTTAGCCACTCTCTATGTATGTACTCACTCAATGTTAGTAATGTCTACGAATGAAAGTGAAAAAAACTGCTTACTACCGAATTGGTCCCTCGGCAATTTAATGCCATTTGAATGCGTGGCCACTTACGTCATACATTTCGTACTCAATCGATTCCATGTTTACGGATTTTCCAATTAACGCGTCACAATAAGTTTTACTCGCATTATTATAACGGTTGCAGTCAAATATCAAGGTATCTTGAAGAGTGGGAAACACGCATTTATTTATAAATTTCGATTAAGTTTTGGATTCCGCGCCGTTATTCAGGGTCATAATATTAATGCTTTAATTTAGAATAAATTTAAAAAATATAATTCTTTGCATATAATTTTTTTGGCGCCACGCGATGTCGTTTCCACCGATGAAAACGGGCGTCCTTGATTCAAGTGTGAGCAATAAAACTTTGTCTCGGTTTTCTTCAGAAGTATTTTTTTAAATGCACTCTACGACGGACGATCATTGCTCGCTGCCCCTGAACGGACATTCTGTCGCACAAAGCCATTCACACCGCCTCTTCGTCCCTTCTCGTCTGGCCAGCTCTTTCTGGAGAGAACTTGGTCAGCGACGGGAAATCGACCCCCGGTCACAATTCCTCCTCACCGCGTTGTGCTCAGGCCCCGCGGTATTAAACCCTTCCGAGGATGAATCCCTGATCAATGTTATACCGTCTGAGACGCCACGATTTACGCTTTAAAAGTCACCTCGGAAAGGGATGGATGGTTTAAAAGCACGGTCTGAAAGCGCGCTTCCAGCGGACTTCAGCGGAAAGAATTTCTTTGGGGACGGAAGGAGAGTGCGCAGAGATTAATGCCGATATGTTACGGAGGGCGGAGGAAGGGGTAGTGATAATGGATGTAAAAAGGGAGATATGAGCAGGGTGAGAGGGAGCAATGGGTTCGCTCTCCGATGTTTCTGAAGTAACGTCGTGATCAGGGATTAAAAGATTAAATGTATCATAAGAATCTTGGAATTTCCATCTGATGGAGTTACCAGACACTTCTGATGGAGGTCATGATCACATTGACTAAGATGAAAGCTGTCAATGGCTAAGCACTTTCATGAAACTACAATAAATTATTTTGTCTCTTATTTTACATATATTATTATTTAGCATTCAAAATTGTTTGGAAGTCACTCATCTTACAATTAAACTAATTTTCTTATGGTACGTTTAGCTTTTGTTACTGTTAGGGTTCAGCGAATGAGATGTTGAACTTTTAACTTTCCCAACACTCTGCTAATTTCTGCCGTGGATCAATATTTTGATTCAATATCATCAAATAAAAACTTTGGAGCTCACAAATAACTGATCAGCAAAATATCGTGAGGTTTAGCAGATTTTGTCTCTCCTACGTAAGTATCCTATTAAATGTAAGATTACTAGCGAAGGATTCATAAATTCAGGAGGTATGCTACAATTTTTGTAAGTGTTCTACCGATTAAGATAGGTATTATTGAATGTCAGAGGACCTCCTCCCAGTTTTCTACTTTTTCAGGGGTCTATCCCGCTCTAGAATATCCTTTTTAGCCTCAGCGTACGATCTATACCTCTTCATTATGTCTATGAAACCTATCCTCCTTCTACCTCTTCCCCGCTTGCCCAACATCCTTCCCCCATCACATTCTGGAGCAATCCCTCGCCCCTTATTACATCCTCCAGCCACATACTCTACCGGTCTCGAATTTCCTCAAGAAGTTTCATTTCCTCGCCCACCACCTCAAGCACTTCCTCGTTAGTCTTCCTTTCCGTCCACCTAACCTTCTTCATCCTTCTCCACACCCACATCTCAAATGCCTGAAGCCTATTCTCGTCCTCCATTCTGAGGGTCCACGTTTCTGCTCCATGGAACGCTATGGTCCATATCAAACTCTTCACCAGCCTCTTCTTCACATCCCTACCCAAGGTCCCCGTCATCAGCTCCCTTCTATCATTAGCTAGCGCTATTCTCTTATGTATGTCTTTGCTACTATGTCCGTCTTCTTCTAGCGTACTACCTAAGCAATAAAAATGCTCTACATGCTCCAGTTTCTGTCCTCCAACTTTTATCACCAGTCTCGCTTTCTTTGTCCAAGATAATCTCATTACATTTGTTTTCTTATATTTTATCATAATTTCGAATATCCCGCACTACCTTCCTAAAGCATCTACCAAAGCTTGCAGTCCCTTCGAAGATCCACTAGGTAACCAATGCCTGATCGTCCGCGAATCTAACTGACTATATCAGATGCCCTCCTACTTCGATTCCAACCTCAAGTTCTTCCCATGTCTTCCCACAATAGATTTAGTTATTTATTTGATACCATTTTTTACGCTAAGTGCGCTTGGAGCTATTCTTTCCGCCCTTTGGAAACCCTGTAGCATTGAAACAATCACCCATCCCAAGTCAACGGTCAGTTAATTCTACAAATTGGAGGGCTGGCTGGGATCAATTTGAAGGGCTTTGCTGCCCAAAAACAATAACTAGAATGTCAATTTGAATAGTCTTTGGCTTAAAAGTATCCCATGTTTCGGATAAAAGACATAAAAATATCAGGGGGACTCTATTTTGTGCAGCGAAATGTAGCTTCAGCAGAGAACTGTGACTTTAGATATCAGAGTCTCTCCAATTATCACTCCAATGGCTCTGTTCTTAATCATTCAGATACTGATATGAGTTCTCAAGCTCCAGGGAAACTAATCAAAATTTCGCGGAAAGATGTGACTTAACGCTAGGAGTCTAAAATATTGCTTTGAATACCGCAGAATTAACATCTGAGAGAGTGTTTCGAAGCTAATCACTCAGATGCATTTATTTTCCTCTTGCTTTACCGAAATTGCAAAAGATTTTCGCTTGCTTTCTGATCTTGGAAAAAAGGAGAAATGAAATGAGAACATCCCCCGTGAAGGCCAGGGCAGAAAAGGTAATATGTGAAAGGATATTTGGAGGGAAATATCGCGATATCCAGTTGGCTTAACTTATATTTTATGAACCCACTTCATCTTAAAATGTAAAGGGGTCATTATTTATCTACATGCTTTTTAAATTTTGTTATTAACTGAGCTGATAGAAAACCGTTGAAGAAAAAGCGGGAATTTTATCGAAGGGAATCCCTCTTCATGAAGTGCGGCCATATATGGGAGGGGGGAATCGTGAGTAAAGGTGGAGGAGGGGGAGTTGAGGTAGAGGAGTGGCGAATAGGGACACGGTTAAAGTCTGGTGGGATGGGCAAAGTATCGAGGAAGCTATTACTCTTGCAGGGATGCAATCAAAGAAAAAGGAAAGGAATCGGAGTTTTGGAAGGAACGGAGGCTCACGGATAGGGATTGACGAAGGAAATAGTTGAGATGACGCTCAATGAAATTTAACGTTGGAATGGAGATGCACCTCAATGGAATTTAGCGTTGTCGTTTAGTTTAAAATGAAAAGTTCGTAATTTCCATGCATCACCAGTGATTATGACAAAAAAACGCGACCCTTATACGAGGTACACCTTTAATATAAAATTCCCTTTTCTGTCAGAATGAAGAGTTCTCGGGTTTGTCTCGAGACTAAGATCCAACATTCCCTTTTCTGTCCTCTGACCCCCTCCTCTTCCCTATTGCCTCTCCTTTCGTGGTTAGTTCCATTGCACCCCCTGCCACTCACCTCTGAAGCAGTTCACTGGAAGTATGTAACAGCAGATCATCGAAAATTAGCGTTGCGATAATAATACATTGAATGTTTACATTTGTTTTGGGAAAGAGCAAGAACTAGAGCATTGGAAAGGACGCCAAAATGAGAATCAATGAAAAAAGGTCGGTCTCAAAGGCTACCGCGACATTTCTGAATCCCTCAGCTCACAAACACGTAGCACTCACTCGAGGAAAGTAGTTCACTAATATGTACAGGGCCTTGCATCACATGGACATAATGTTTTTATATTAACACAATGTACGCTACCGACGACTCTTGGAATTCGTGAGAAACGGCGTCAAACTACAGAGAGCTCAAAAAATTGCTACAAGGTTAACAAGATATTTCGGGACTCTTTACTATGGATGTCCGAATCTAGCCATTTTTCAGTGTTTTCTTCTCTCAAGTTTTAAATCTCGATTTGGCAGAGGATGGGAAAGGAAGAGGGAACCAGCGAAGAATTGAGGATGCAAGAGAAAGACGTTGGCGAAGAGGCTCCTCCCCAGGGAGGTCATTTCAATGAAGCGTCAGATGAGACGAGCGCTGACGGTGGTCATGGGAGGCTGATAATTGTTGGGATTGGGATTCGGTAGTCTTTTTTTGGGGAGAGTAATGAATGTGAAGGGGGGGGGACAATGTACGATGGGAAAAAGCAACACATTATGAAAAAATGGAAAGTAATCGGGAGACCACGCAAACGTATGCCGTATAATAATACATATATGTAAAGCTCGCTGAAAAGCGGTGAGAATTCTCGGTAAGAATCTAGTGATGCGCAGTCAATATTATAGAGTGAGCTTGTAATAAATAATCTATTAGTTTCGTTGTTCGCAACAGAAAAATTCACCCCTCTACAATTTATTGCAGCTGAATCCCACCTAGTCAACCTCTAAAGTTTGCCAATAGGCGGAGTAATACAAGGAAATTTAAGCTAAGTGATGGAACTCACCTATAGAAGTAGTATTTTATTGCTATAGTAATTAATAGTAATTAACGAGTAAGAGTACTCTCTAATTTTAACGAGAAAACGGGAGACTAGACTTTGAAGGAGCGTCGAAATAATCATAAAATGTTTAAGTAACTGCCTTCTCCTTCTCTCTCACTCTCAACTCTCGCATACGCCATCTATTTTCGAATCGTTTATTAATTCTATAGTTGTCCTTTTTAGTTTGCCGATCAATTTTTCAGCCATGAAACCCTTTCCAAACTTTAAGGTGCCCTAAGATACATCTTTAGATAATTCTTAGGAGTGCTGAAACTTGAGTTCCCTTTTCTTACATTGGTTGACGTAATGCTCGGTATGTTTTTGTGATTAATCAAAGTCGCCTGTCAATTTTGTAATCTGACGCTGTTTTTTTGCCAATATAAATTTTTTACTTTCTTACTTAGCATTTTTATTGATAAGGCGGTATTACACTAGAATGCAAAAATTAATTAAACCTAAAAAGACATTTCGGAAAATAGGCCGATTTCAAACCCCTGATGACTGCGAACCGAATTAATGGTTTGGAAAGCGATGAGAAAAGGAAGAAGGGTATTTGAGGTGGAAACGAGGATGCAAAAGGAAAAAGAGGGACTGACCCGAGGAGAGGCGGTCGTTGTGACACACCCCTGAGGATAATGCCAGATGGTTGGAAATGCGACTTCCCTCGTAAAGGTGGAGGATTCTTTACGATTCCTTGTGTCCCCGAGGATTTATGGGAGGCGCGGGAACCTTTAAACGGCCAATCCTACGCCCTTGGAATGAACGAAAAGACAAGGTCAATCGTACTTGCTAATTTGTTATCTCGGAACAACAACGGGAAACCGCGGCCTCGAGGGAGGGGGTGGGGGGGTTTATTCGTGAGGTCGCACTCGAAGTTTTGTCTCAAGGAGGTATCAGCTCGCAGAGTATCCGCAATCCTCTTAAAAAAAAAGAAATCCAAAAGAGACAAGATTGAAAAAAGAAGAGGGACCTCAGGAACTTGGACTTTTGAGGAACCCATTTCCCTGCCCCGAGGCTGTTACGAGCACACTTCTTCCGATGTAGGTTCCCGTCAGTCGCGCTCGTTAATAAATTATTTCTCATTTCTTGAACGAACCCCATAAAAGCTTGATTGCCTGAGGTTTCCGCGGCTTGGACGATCCTCACCTCCTAATAATTAGAAGATGGAGAAGAGGTTCGAGGGGTGCTGGTCGCCGTCGGTAAGTATGGCGGTCGATTGGGTTTGGCGAAAAAGTCGATCGCGGGGAGAGAAACAATTAAGCGACGCTAATGAACTGATCAACTTTGGACAAGTGCCGCCCGTTCTCCTCTCAGCTCATCCCCTCAACCTTCCTCCATCCTCTTTGCAATCGCTAATTACCGCGGGCCATCATTCACTCGGATCGAGACGTGTTGCATAGAGACGGAACTGGCCAACATCTACATAATACCCTGCGAGCCGCCGTATGGGCGTGTGGCAGGGGGTGTTAGGTCATCAGCCGCGTAAATTTGTAAGTTTTTGGAGATGGAATGGTACATATATTATAGGAGTGAATTTAGTGGAGCTCAATTTTTAATGTGGTCGCTTATATTTGTTTATATTTAATTGTTCGCGGAAAGAACGAGTCTATGTACCTATCTGTCCGGCAGTGTATCTCTCTTATTTTATCGAATCTGTCAGACCTAGAGATGTAGAGAGGAGTCGTGGTATAATATTGTCTATGTCTCTCTGAAAAATATCAGTTCTGAATTTATCAAGCAACCTAAGCCTAGCGTGTAGCCTCCGAGTCTCTAGGTCTAGTCGTTAATCCCTCTAAAAGTTGTGAGACACTATATGTACGCTCTTAACAGTTTTTAACGAAGCGCGCTGCTTTCCTTTGTATTTTATGAATGTTTTTGGTTAAATCTATTTGACCAGGGTCCCAAATGCTCGCGGCGTATTCAAGATGTGGCCTAACCAGAGCGAAGTAGTATCTCTATTTGATATTTTCATCCGAGGACCTTCCTATTATACGTTTAACAAAACCTAGTTTCTTTAATGCTGCGCCAAATATGTTCTGTATGTGTAATCCCCACGATATTGTTAAGTTAATTCCAAGATATTTTACAGTATCTGAAGACTTTAAGTTTACTCCACCCACAGTATAGGTATGGCCTTTTTGTGATGAATTTCTCAGGAAGTGAACGGTGGTGCATTTGCTGATATTTAATTCTAACCCCCACTCCTGGCACCACGAATGAACGTTGTTAAGGTCAGATGACAGAGCTTCAAATTCCGCGTCTTCAAAGTCCACGGCAAAGAGTGCCTGGGAGACCACGAATCATCTTTCATCATGACATTTACAGAGCATCAGGCTTAGCATCGATATTGCATATTCGATGTCAAATTAGGAGAGTTTTAGGCTCGGTTTGCATTTGCCATAATTTGAATTGAGTGATTGAATGGCTCAGATTGTGCTCGGCGTCAATTCTTTAGTTTCCCTTTTAAGAAAGCGTGGATTCGTACATTTTCATCGTAATGAAGTTGTAATTTTTCGAATAAATATGAATCTCTGATAAAGTAGTTACTGACCTACTACAATTTATCACATAGCACAAAGAAACTAGCGAGTATTACAGATTGAATCTAAATAACTGATGTTCCTCACCACATATTTTGCAACGTGATTTTGTATTGTTTTAAAATATTTGGTAATGGAACAAAAAATAGAATTAACTGGTATCATTTAGAACAAAAAATAGAGTTAACTGGTATCATTTAGATAGGTAGTCATGTTCAGTTGATATTACCAATACACCTAATTTTTCACGATAGATTCCAGTGTCATTTGCCTCGAATAGAAAATGTGTGTACTGTCTCCAAAAAAAAAAGCGGTGATTGATTTTCTTCCTTAAGGAAAACAATTTTAATAATCCCTACGAAATCTTCGACACCTTATTTGTAAATGCATTTTCTACGGGTTGATATTTGTTTACTTTTTCATCTCTAAGAGATTTTCAGTTTATGGAGACAATTTTCTCAGTTAGATGTGATTAGCAAAAAACAAGGCTTGCAGTACCTATCTTAATAAAATTCCGGTGAAGGCCTTTCATTTCACATAATTGAAGTCAAAGTTGCGAAAGATTTATACATGGTAACCCCTCACCATAATATAAATGGAGTGATTTAATGGCTTACTTTGTTCTCAGCGTTTTGTTTATCATTTTCTTTCAATGAATTTGGTGATTAGATCATTGAAATCATAATGGACACTTGATATGAAAGACAAATGTGCCACCTATCGCAAAATTTTAACAATATAAAAATGCCCCACTTGACTAGCAAGTTTAACAAACATTACAAAGAGGATGATTTAGGCAAAAGTAAAGAAGATTTGTAGAAGAAGATGATGATGAAATGAGTGTGCTTTGAGGAAGCAATTCCAATTCACGAGAGTCGCTGCGTGGAGGGAGCTCTCGGCTGGCAACCGCGTCCTCGCTCGGTCAAGTTTGATCTCTGAGTGGTATGAAATATTAGTTCAATGACTCTTCGATAGGTTTCAGTTGTTGACCTCTTGGTTCGACTCCGATTAGCTGCGAATAAATTTCAGTAAACGATGGGGATGCATTCAGAGTGCCCGGGGGTATTGCCGAGGAGGAAAATGGATGAGTATTTGTTCAAAGGTACTTAAGATATTTTAACTAAAAAAATTTCGCGTTGAGAAACTTTATATTCATATTAATTTTATCTCTGCCGCAGCTGCAAAGACGGAAGTTATTGCACTGATTATGACTGCTCATGGACAGTGAAGGTCTTGATTTATGACTGGCCAGTCGTTAAAATCTTGCTTCACTGTCTCATTCGATTTCCAACCGTTAGATTATTTCACATATCTACTGCTGCGACTTTTTTCTTCGCATTACAAGCCTTTTTGTGAAAAAATCAATTACTTTGTGCTCAAGAACCGCAAGATGCTTTTAGATGCTATCGCTGATGCTAATGAAACCGCTTTTAGATGATATATTACTCCACATTTTCACGTTCAAGACATAGCGTCCTCGAAAGAGCAATGATAAGGTGAGATATGCGATTGATGGTCAAATAAGGTAAGTGGAACTGGATAACTAACCTCAAAGCATTACATTGCGTCCCAAAAAATTAAGTGTCAGTAAGGTTGAGTCATTGGACAAGAATGCAAATGCTCTAAGCATCTTCATCCTTATCGTAAATTTAAACAAAATCATCAATCGTAATCTAAATCTACGAATTTTACCACTCACCTTTTAAAGCTTAGAATTGTAGAACAGGTGGCACTTGATCGTTTTATTTCGCGATAGCTTAGCCAGGTTTGGATGAGATTCTCATTTGAGAATCTTGCATAATTCTATAAAATTCTAAACAAATTAGTTAGTACTGACTTTGGCTTTTAATCTCTTGAGTTAGGGAGGAATTGGAAGGACTCTGAGCAAAACCATTAATAAAATATTTGCCAAACATAATGTACATAGCACCATATCATACTGATACAAAAGCAGGAGGAGAATAAACTTTGACATAAGGCTCTGGAGGAGTGAAAGCAGATGAAGATGGACAGAAAAGGACTGTGCCAAGGAACAGATGAGATCACATTAATGCCCGTATTCATAGTCGTATTCCTAGGGGTTACCTGGGTATCTCCTAGCCAGGTAACACCTAGGGGTCCCTTACGCTGAGCGATTCATAAACCTTACCTGGGTAACACCCAGTCAGGGGACGCCTGGGTAAGAGATTTGGCAACAATCCCACGCAAAAATACATATGAACGGGTTCGCTATATGGTTCTCGATGTTTTCGATGCTCATTTCTCACCGTAACCAAGCACGCTATAAACAGTAATACAGTATACTGTTACAAAATGTTGATGAAAAATGATTGAAGGAATATGAGAGAATGTTTACAATATCACTTGAATATTTATGTAATATGAATGGTAAGGAAAACGAGGATGGTTCAATAAGTACCTGTGTTTGTAAACAGAAGACGTTACTATGGAAAGTTGTTGATATTATCGTGTACTGCCATTAGTACAGTAGTATCAATTCCTCCCACGCGTGAGCAGCAGTACTGCGTTAGGGGAGATTTGGGTAAGCTTCATGCCTTACCCAGGAAATCGACGGCCTAGGGGAGGGTTAGGGGTCCACATTCCCCTGGGTAACGACTATGAATACCATTTCTGAGCCAAGGGGTTCCCCCACACCTGAGGGACACCCAGATAACGACTATGAATACGGCCCTAAATCTGGTATTTAATTAAAGGATATCAGATCAAACGTATTACGATTGAAGTGTTAAGATGCTGGATCTACAGATTTCATTACACTTTATCGAAACGTCGCTGTATCGGGTTACCCTACAATGAGACATGACATAGTATACTAGAGACAGACCTTAGAAACGTTGTCTCACACTACTTTCCTCTCAATTTGATCCTTGGAAACTTTCTCTCAAATTATCATAAGAGAGTAAATATTGAATAATCACTTCTGTAACTCAGATAACCAGCATTCCTTACCTTATATTTGTCTACAAGAAAATTTATCTATAACAACCTATACTCTCTTAGTATGCCTAACTTTGCAAATGTGATGACTGTTTCCTCTGAATATATTTAGATTTCACAATATGATGTCAAAAGGTATTTCATGAAAGAGTCACACAGTTCTCACGTAGAAAGTTGCATCTCCACTAGAGTACAAAAAGTATAGGAGTTGAATTTTTAAATAGTTCACAGATTTTCCTTCCTCCTAAGCTCAGAATTAGGCCAGACAATGCATGCAATGCTTCCATCATTTGTCCTAAATTAAAATTATACAGTAAGAGTGTTGAAGTGTTGTATGACATGGAAAATGAGAAAAGATTGTCCTACAAGTGAGAATATACCACATCTAAGAATAAACTATCTAAAAAATTCTTTTATCTTGTCATGAACACATTCTTCAAATGGCCACACACTACTCCCACTGTATTCTTTATTTAGTGTAGGGAGGGAACCGAAAGATATAATTCTATGCAAGAGATTATTCATCTTTTTCTGTTAACATCCAATTTTCTTAAGATTTATCTTAAAATGACACAGAATCTCACGCTCATCAGTTTTAATTTAACTGAGCACCTATCTCACATACATTCTGCCCTGCAGACCACCTCATTGGTGGGTTAGCTTAATGCCCTTGCTCATTTGGTTCAAGTACCAATGAAGAATGTTGAACATACTTCACTAACACTATGATAATTATTTAGTAGCTAGAGATTGGAATAATAGCCTATTTGTGACTGAATGCCAAGACTATATAAAATAATGTATTAAAACACAAGCTGGTGATGTTTTTACAGAACTTAGTATTGTCCTCGAACAACTAGTTCTCATAAAATAGCAGTAACATCGTATGAGTAATGAACATAACACCTCAATGAAATAATTTGTACATCCATATATCACTAATCTACCATGACACAATCATTTACCATCTTTAAATTTCATAATATTTTTCACAATAGCGTAGAATTTCACTCGAACTCATCGTATACTCGTGCATGATACCAAATGCTTATGGCGATCAAAATATCATGACACAACACGTTTCTAGGAGTTCTATTACAACTGTATTTATGCAAGGAATGAACACAATGTACACCATGAAGGCAGTACGGTAAAAAAATGGATTGCTTTTAGTGCAGGTTCTCAATCATTAAATTCATTCGGCCACATACATTCTCATTGTGTTCTCTACTTGAACATTTAAAAGTGACAAAAGATGCGACACGGATAGCCATACTTAAAACTTGTAGAATATGAATACTATCAGTGACTCAAAAGATGTTTTGGTCGTTCACACAAAACAAATAACTCCAATGCACTTTCAGGAACGAAAATACACAAACGCAATTACACTCACACCTCACATATGTGTCTTATTGATGCCTCACCTTGCAGATAAATAGTTCCTATCAAACATTGAGAGTTAGCAGAAAGCGTGTACGAGACTTTACGTTGACGAATATAATAAATGCAACCAAACTATCAACTGAAGCCACTTCATCTGATTTTTGCAACACAATAAAATCTCATGAGTATGATTATTGCTTTCAGATACGCTCATGCTGAAGACATTAACATCCATACTTAACGCAATACAATGGTAAACAATCGTCTTCTTCAATCACAATTTAAGAAATGGTAGAAATCTCCTGCACTCTCTGCATATTGCACCACTGGGCGAGATCAAAGTAAACAAACAAATTTTCAGCCCAGACCACTCATATCATTCACATGCATAGGCTGCTATTCTGAATCGAACGACGCTATTTCTGGCTAATGCTATTCCTTGCTCCAGAATAGCGTCAGAAGCGATTCTGAATACGATGCAGATATTCAAGGCGTCGGGTCTGTAACGCTATTATTAACCCCGCCCCTTTGGGTATGAAAACCTTCTGGTACAGTAATTGGAAATTCAGGCAGCCAATGACGAGCGATGTTTACGTTTTTCACAAACAGCTGAGACCTTCGCCATGGATGCCGTGAGTCTGGTGCATGAAAGAATGTTTTCAATAAATAATCCTACTAAATTCGTTCAATTCTGTCTTCGGAATATATTATTATACTTTATTTTGTTCTGCATTTATCAGCTGGTAGATAACTCTCTGATAATTTTAGATTTTGTGAACAGTATTTCAGTTTAGGAAAGGCTGGCGATGTTTTTTCTGCGTACCTATATGGACATATAACAGCTACCCGTGCTGGGAAAACAATTTTAATTTCTATAATGATAGTTCACCTCACCATCGTAAAAAAGCGTATTGTTTTCATGTATCTTTTAGGCTAATTTTTTACCTTCCACAATTTATTCGAGGGAGCGGACGACGTTTGGATGCATGAGACGTGCATGATCCAGCATTATCTTCAAAGTATACTTTCATTTGAAGTTATCATTGGATTTGTTACCTTTAATAATCTAGTATTCTATTAAATTAATCAACTGATAGAAAACTTTCGGAGAGCCTGTGCGGTGAACGGAAATTCAGTTCAGTAAATTCTTGCGACGTTTGTTACATATTGACAAATAACGGATTACCATGCTGAGAGAACAATTTAAACACGTATAATTACAGTTCAACTCGAAATTGTAGCAAAGCATATTGTTTTTGTGTATCTTTTGGGTTGTTTATATTATTCTCACCACTTATCCGACTGAGCAGACGACGTTTGGATGCATACGAAGTAGGAATATTGATTTATTAGTGTATCAAGGAAAGTGATGTGATGGTAAATTTCGATTATTTTATCACGAATATTTGAAATGTAGATATTATTGTAAATAGCCGGTGGGCTTAATAAGATGGTTAGACATCGCAATTAGCCTCTTGAAAATCTTGTGGGACCGCTGGGAAATGTGAGGTTGGAAGTGAATGTGAATATGGTAAGCAATATTTCGAGCCGACTTGTTTAAATAATACAACGGAAATGCTAGATACAATTCTTTACGAAGAGAGAGAATACTCATCCTATGCGTGTAGAACAGGTTCTTCTATTTTACCAATACTTGTTATCCCCGGCTGAGAGATGGGAAATATTATGCAATGCAAGAATAAAGCAATGAGACTCGGTCGAAAAAATACCAGTCAACACTGAGAGGTACGGGAAAAGGCAATGTCAAGGAAGGTTTCCATTTTCATGCTTAAACTCAACTTGGTTCAGTTTCAAATAACTTCACTCACTTTTCCTTCCCGTCCAGCTTGGCACATTTGCCTACTTTTTATGAGAAGTATTTTTTATGTTTACTGGAATATATGTATTGACAAGTCAATCCTTCTAATATTTTTAATTGTTAATTGCTTTTTTCGAGTCGAATTCTCAAGTTTTAAGGCCGAAATTTCATCAAAACAGTCATCTAATCTTTTTCTCTGAGATTCTATTCATTTTACACTATCATCCAAACTTTCATATAGTTTATTTATAGTGTCACCGAGGTTCTTTTCAGTCACTTTCAATTCACTTTTAATTTCTTGAAACATAACATATATGTCCTGAAAGGATTTTCCCCAGACGATTTAGTTTCTAATCCAGTAGGATCAAAATTTAAACTTTGCTCGCGTTTAGATTTGCACTCCATGCCCCTCCTGGTTTGTCCACTGTCTACTGTCCCTTTGATGTCATCCTTAGATATCTGAATTCCAAGACAGAGATAGGTTGGGCTGGAGCCCACAAGACGGCATTGCATCCTGCAGTTGTTCTTCAAAAACACATAGTGAGAATAATTACGAATAAAAAGCGCTTTGAGCATTCCTACCCCTTGTTTGTTAGCCTGAAGTTGTTGCCATAGAGATATATGTTTTTTTAAGGTCTTAAAGCTATTCTTTTTAAGAAATGGTAATTTTCCAGTAAGGCCTTGTACAGTAAAATGTTATAACTTACGCAGAAGTATGGAGTTCCATATTCCCATCTCTCATTATTCAAAACGTCGTTTTCGTCCATTGGGCCAAAAACTTTTGATAATTTACTGAGTGAAATTAAGGAAGTAAAGAGTATATATATTTTTGTAAAAAGGTAAGAGATTACTCTCTTACGTTTATTATTATCTCCTAATGATATAGAAGTTTTATTATGAATTCATGGTTGTGTATTGTATAAAAAAATTGTAATGTAATTTGTTTTGCCACTGTTAAATTTATAACATTCTTAAAACATTGTAAGTAGCTAATTTTTATCCTTGTATGCTCTCGTTTATTGGTTTATTCTTCATTTTTTGCTCATGTCTTGTCAAAAAAGCCTTTGCTATATTTTTCAATGATATTTTTTGAACGCATAAATAAGTGCTGGTAGGTTCTACAATGGTGTAAACCATTGAATCTACCTAAAGCCCCACTGTTGTATTACTAAACTTTTTTCTGTAATGTTTTTTAAGTGGAGCAATAAATTTATCTATCTATCTATATGACTGACTGCATGATAGCGGAGCCAAATACTAATCCATGATGCATAATATCGAAAATATTGCGGCAAACAATTAATAATCGGCGGCGAGGTTAGGTGAAATAGATTGAAGCTCCTCTACAAATATACAAGATCTCGTACCGCTGAGGAGAAAATGACTTTATCAGACGTTTCCGAGGGAAATATTGTACCTTTAACCCTACAGCCTAGACCTGGCCCCTTCATCTTTTCACCTCTTCACTAAATTGAAATAAATTTTGGAAGGGACAAATATTGACAACGATGAAGACCTGAGAGAAGAGATCCCTCCTTTTTTCAAGGAACCAGCATCAGAGGAATAGTAGTGAAATGCCTCAATACGCAGTAATGAAAACAATTAGGTAAACACGGTGACTATGCAGAAAAGTGGTGAAAGGTATATTTCATAAATTAAAAAGTTCATTCAAAAATCTTCACTGGCAACTGTCTTAAGCTAAAAAATTAATAATGCATTCCAAACGCCTCTCGTAGTTAAGATAATACAAGTCCCTCCTTTCTCTGTGGGCCAGACAGTACAGGTAAGGATAGCCGATGAACAACCGGAAAGGGACGGATAGGACAGGACCTAGCACTGACAGGGGTGCCCGCTGTACCACTCCTTAATAGCGTTAGTTAGAATAAATGCTCAGAGAAGCATCGGGGAATGGATATGGGAGTGAAGCTAAGGGGGAATCTGATTAACCACTTAGGATTTGTAGATGTCCAAGACTATTAAATATAATGGGTAGTTAACGTTTTGCGGTTCCACGTAAACGGTTGGCATCGCTCAATCATCACAACTTTCAAGGCGAGGAGCTCCCCCATCGGCTGTCCTCTGGCAGTGTCTGTATGTGCAGGCATTCGTTGCAAATCTCCACCAACTTGCCTCGGGCGACGTCGTCGAACGCTTTGGACTCAGAGCGGTGCGGGTGGCCGGTCCTCGGAGAAGAGAAGCGAGACGAAGAAAATACATACATGAAGCCTCTAAGGGAAATGAAAGTCTCGACGAATGCCACGGGAAGAGAAAAAAGAAACCTCTGCAACTCTGTCCGTGCAAGCTTAGCTGGATAACAATTAAATCGTTTTGATAACGGCCTCAATGGACGTCGTTTGTTGTAACGAATCGCCTGCGGATCTTTTGCAGGGGAATGTATTCGAAGGTTATGAAAATGAAACATTTTTGGTTTATATTGGGGGTCCATTTACGAAGTCATAAGACTAAGAAGTGCACGAGAAACTGAGAAAGAGGTTTGTACCTTCTTTCCTATAACGAAAAACCCCTTCGAAAATCTCAGGTAAATGACAGCTTGGGACGTTTACATCATATTAAAGAAAGGGGGAAATTTACATGGCTTCGTGCTTACGACTTGAATCAAGTACATGAGGTAGAGATGAATTCTAAAACATGTTTGGCCCTGAATATCTTTCCAGAAAGAGTTGTCGAAAACAAAATGAATGAAAGGGAAATACTAATTGAAATCTAGGAGTCAGTTTTTCTTTGTTTTTATTGATTACTAGGATTTCTTTTTAATTCGGTCCTTCAGATCGGTATACATGTATTTTCTATGACAGTGATTGCATTTTTGAGCAAATATAACCCAGGTGTGCTCAGAGACGAGTAGACGCGCGATAAATTATGAAAAAGATAGTGAAATTTTGTCATATCTGAAAAAAATTAATAGTACTTTTCACGTATAGTATAAATGAAAAATTCACTGAAATTTCGCGTATCCGAGTGATTTCATTAATCTGTTAAACAAGATCGATTGGATGTAGGTGGACCGGCAGTCTTCTGTTTGGTGCGGTGCCTGTGTCAAGTGCATTCGGATTCTTTTCCCTTTCTTTCCCATTTGTTTTCGAGGACTCATTTCCCGTTGGGTAGCGTACGCCGTAAAGGAAAGGGGTGGGCGGGGGTACGGGGGAGGAGGGGGGGGGGGCTTTACGATGTTCATGCGTCCGTAGAGTAGAGAGGGTTGTGACGGAGTAGGTTCCGTCACAATATATAGGCGTGACTGGCAAAAACACAGGTAACACTATAAAAAGATAGCACAAGTAAAAATGGCTTCTAAATATTATTATCCGATGATTTCCTAAGACACTTAGCTAATTATTTGCCGAAAAACGAACAGTTGGTGACCCTGATTGCCACACTTTATAAATGGCAGGCAAGTATTTAGCTTCGAAATCCTTAGAGTTCATATTGTAAGTTGGACGGGTAGCAGAAAAATCTACCAATCATTTATGCCCGCCCAATTTACACTTTACTGGCTTGACACACAAATTAGATTTTATTTCCAAAGTGGTGTTATTTTTTTAGCTTGTAATGCAATTTAGACAAAATGAGAACAGAAATAAATTGGGAAACGAGTGATTTAGCAAGGACACCTTTAATTCCGCGTTTTTAATTCATATCTGTGAGTATAAAAGCACGAGAAAGTGAAATCTTTATGATTGATTTGGTTTGTTAATAACTATCCACACTTCAAACGATTTAGGCAGATGAATGACTGGAAAAAGGCACACAATTTGATAATATTTGCTCTTCCAGCTTGAGAAGTAAAGAAAGCGCTGTTCAAAGTATTTCTCTAGGGACAATTTCACTTGGACTTTAGTCACTTGAGCAACACGCACGTGACTGCTCGATCGATCGATGGTCGTCTGTGCAACCAATGTGCGTGGGTGGGAGAGATGGAATTTCCTTTGCTTCTATTGAAAACTCAGATTATTCTTGAATTCTATGTAAGGATTGGATTGGATTTTTGGGGAGGCGACCGACGGCTAAGGTCATTTGCGCCGTAGGGGATAGGTAAGGGAGGAAGGGTTGATAGAAACCCGGCGTCGGCATTAGCCTGCTCTTAAGGTAAGGCGCCAAGGGGACCACGGTTTAACGTCTCATCCGACAGACAGAGTACTCCACTTGAAGTGCCCTCCACAAGACACTCAAGTACCGCCACACCAACCCGATCCCCGAATTCAATTTCATCGTCAATAGATCGCGTCTTGAATCTTTTTTCACAGCACGGAAACTTGGTCTCTTTAAGGATAAGAGGACGAGTCGTCGCGAAAGGATGTCCCACGACGACAAGCGATCGGCGATGACGTCCCTTCCGTCAATCACGCGAACGACAAACCCATCCGTCGAGTCCACCCTCGGGAATAATTTCGCGAAGGGTAACCCGATGCCTCCGCAGGACTGCCTTTATCTCGCCTTCGCGTGGTGTGCTTCGTCCCCTTTTGGTTGGCTGGCATTAACTCATTGGGTCCGGGGGGAGGGGGGACGGAGGGGGAGGGTCGGGTGCGGAGGTAACAAAGGGAGCAGAGGGTGCGGATGCAGAAATGCAGACGGAGGCGATGGATAATGTGGGTGGGTGGGGGGGGGGAGGAGGAAGGAGGAAGTGCCTACCTTTAGAGTTTCAGAAGTGGAGAGCGTAAGTGGTGGTCCCTCGGAGCAGGAGGAGTTGATAGGGGAGGCTTATAATACACGGTGGGTGGAGGGGAAGGAACGGGGCGGAGGATTTGTTCGAGCAAGACGCCGATGGCAGGCGGCAGTAAGCTCGGCTGCAGAGGAGCAGAAGAACCCATTTCTCCTCTTAGCCAATAGATTTACGCCTCCCCTTTGGATGAATTACGCCGGCAATCTCGCGAGTCGACTGCCTTTCCCATCGTCCCGAGCTCCTCGGGTAGAAGGGGGCAAGGGGGCGGCTGGGGGGAGGGGGCAGTTCCCTCGGATGTGCCGACGGACGCGGGTTGGGGGATGGGATGGCGAAGAGGAGGAAGAGTCTGAGGAGCTGATCTCATGGGTGGGCGCGTTGTTTGCGTGCTTGTAGGGGCACTCGAAACGCGAGGGCGACCCGTAGAAGAATATGGAGTGAGGCGAGCACCAGGTGCACGAGGTGCAGCGGAATCTAGAACAGTGTTTAAGTGCGCCCTTCCCGCGAAAATAAACTTTTATTATTCGTTAAGGTGCAGTATTCAGTACACCTAGCACGTTAGGTAATTCCATAGTTATATTTCAAACCAAGTACTGATTACGCATTAATTTAGTCGTTCACCTTCGGTTCAAAAGTAAATCGAGTTTCAAGATCTTTAGGGTCGGTTTTACAATATTTAATTAAACTTCACGTTAGCGTTAACGGTCGGTTAGGCTCAAAAGTGGGTTTTAAAATCGATGGTTAAGCTCAATTTGGACGTTAAATTGCTCGTTACAATAACGGAGGGTTTCCAATGGTTGTCCGAGTTATGGTGAAGATTAACGCGGTGCACGATGGTATAGTTAGTTCTATCATGGCGGATTTTATGATTGACGTGATGAACAATATCGATGATGAATTGATGAATATGATTGCGGGAAGCAGGTTATTTTCAATTTAATATTTGTCAGAGCCAATTCAAAATTTACAGGGAAGAATTAATTATTTTCCGGGTTACTTAAGAGAGAAAACACCACTTGCGATTCTGAACGCAGACTGACGCCTGGGAGCGACGCTGTTTTAGGCGACGATCTGATCCCCACGTTACTTTAATAGCGTCAACCTATTCTCGAGTAAAACGGCCACCTGATTCTTTATCACACGTTATCTAACGAGGATTCAGCAAAATATGCATTGAAAAGTGTTCCTAAATACATTAAAATATTAGAAGGATTGACTTGTCAATACATATATTCCAGTAAACATAAAAAATACTTCTCATAAAAAGTAGGCAAATGTGCCAAGCTGGACGGGAAGGAAAAGTGAGTGAAGTTATTTGAAACTGAACCAAGTTGAGTTTAAGCATGAAAATGGAAACCTTCCTTGACATTGCCTTTTCCCGTACCTCTCAGTGTTGACTGGTATTTTTTCGACCGAGTCTCATTGCTTTATTCTTGCATTGCATAATATTTCCCATCTCTCAGCCGGGGATAACAAGTATTGGTAAAATAGAAGAACCTGTTCTACACGCATAGGATGAGTATTCTCTCTCTTCGTAAAGAATTGTATCTAGCATTTCCGTTGTATTATTTAAACAAGTCGGCTCGAAATATTGCTTACCATATTCACATTCACTTCCAACCTCACATTTCCCAGCGGTCCCACAAGATTTTCAAGAGGCTAATTGCGATGTCTAACCATCTTATTAAGCCCACCGGCTATTTACAATAATATCTACATTTCAAATATTCGTGATAAAATAATCGAAATTTACCATCACATCACTTTCCTTGATACACTAATAAATCAATATTCCTACTTCGTATGCATCCAAACGTCGTCTGCTCAGTCGGATAAGTGGTGAGAATAATATAAACAACCCAAAAGATACACAAAAACAATATGCTTTGCTACAATTTCGAGTTGAACTGTAATTATACGTGTTTAAATTGTTCTCTCAGCATGGTAATCCGTTATTTGTCAATATGTAACAAACGTCGCAAGAATTTACTGAACTGAATTTCCGTTCACCGCACAGGCTCTCCGAAAGTTTTCTATCAGTTGATTAATTTAATAGAATACTAGATTATTAAAGGTAACAAATCCAATGATAACTTCAAATGAAAGTATACTTTGAAGATAATGCTGGATCATGCACGTCTCATGCATCCAAACGTCGTCCGCTCCCTCGAATAAATTGTGGAAGGTAAAAAATTAGCCTAAAAGATACATGAAAACAATACGCTTTTTTACGATGGTGAGGTGAACTATCATTATAGAAATTAAAATTGTTTTCCCAGCACGGGTAGCTGTTATATGTCCATATAGGTACGCAGAAAAAACATCGCCAGCCTTTCCTAAACTGAAATACTGTTCACAAAATCTAAAATTATCAGAGAGTTATCTACCAGCTGATAAATGCAGAACAAAATAAAGTATAATAATATATTCCGAAGACAGAATTGAACGAATTTAGTAGGATTATTTATTGAAAACATTCTTTCATGCACCAGACTCACGGCATCCATGGCGAAGGTCTCAGCTGTTTGTGAAAAACGTAAACATCGCTCGTCATTGGCTGCCTGAATTTCCAATTACTGTACCAGAAGGTTTTCATACCCAAAGGGGCGGGGTTAATAATAGCGTTACAGACCCGACGCCTTGAATATCTGCATCGTATTCAGAATCGCTTCTGACGCTATTCTGGAGCAAGGAATAGCATTAGCCAGAAATAGCGTCGTTCGATTCAGAATAGCAGCCTATGCATGTGAATGATATGAGTGGTCTGGGCTGAAAATTTGTTTGTTTACTTTGATCTCGCCCAGTGGTGCAATATGCAGAGAGTGCAGGAGATTTCTACCATTTCTTAAATTGTGATTGAAGAAGACGATTGTTTACCATTGTATTGCGTTAAGTATGGATGTTAATGTCTTCAGCATGAGCGTATCTGAAAGCAATAATCATACTCATGAGATTTTATTGTGTTGCAAAAATCAGATGAAGTGGCTTCAGTTGATAGTTTGGTTGCATTTATTATATTCGTCAACGTAAAGTCTCGTACACGCTTTCTGCTAACTCTCAATGTTTGATAGGAACTATTTATCTGCAAGGTGAGGCATCAATAAGACACATATGTGAGGTGTGAGTGTAATTGCGTTTGTGTATTTTCGTTCCTGAAAGTGCATTGGAGTTATTTGTTTTGTGTGAACGACCAAAACATCTTTTGAGTCACTGATAGTATTCATATTCTACAAGTTTTAAGTATGGCTATCCGTGTCGCATCTTTTGTCACTTTCAAATGTTCAAGTAGAGAACACAATGAGAATGTATGTGGCCGAATGAATTTAATGATTGAGAACCTGCACTAAAAGCAATCCATTTTTTTACCGTACTGCCTTCATGGTGTACATTGTGTTCATTCCTTGCATAAATACAGTTTACTTTGCTTGCTCAAACTTCCAACAAGAGTAGTGAGTTCTTCGTCAACTTGTTTGGATCACTTGTTTGCCAGAATTGTAAATATGTTCAAATTTAACTTACTTACTGATGTACTACATTTAGACATAAGTGATCACTCTGTGACTGTGCGTTACATTTCTGGTGTTCATTGCCATGACCATATAAAAAGCGGTAGTAGTTATAATCCTCCCTAGTTGGGAATACATTTTAATAGTTTAAAAAAATTAGTAGCTTACGTTAATTGGTCCATGGTGATCAATGAAAATTATCCTGGCAAATCGTTCGAATTGATCATTGAGGAACTTACCACTTGTTTAGAGCATTCTAGATTTCCTTATGCCACTGAAAAAAATCCGAAAAAGTTGAAACCATGGATGACTAATGGCCTTTTGCAACTGGTTAACAGAAAAAAATATTTATTTAAAAAGAGCAAACGTCATCCTTGCAATCTTAGCTTGAGGAATGAGTATATTAAAGTCAGAAATTATCTGCGAATTAAACTTAGGCAAGCCTCAAATAATTACTACGTGAACAAGTTCCAAGAGTGTAGAGATAATCCTAAAGAACAATGGAGAGTATTTAAAGAATTAACCAGTGAAGAGGCATCCGGTGATAAGTTATTGTCTCTAAATGTAGATGGTAAAGTTATGTCTGAAGAATCAGCACTAGCAAATGAATTAATAATTATTTTATCAGTGTTTTTAACTTTGCCAAAACTAAGCACCATGCTAGCAAAAGTAAAACATTGAAAACTCCATGCTCATATAAAAATAGATGCGATTCTTCCTATCTTAATCCTATTGTCCCCCAGGAAGTAATTAAAGTGGTAAATTCTTATCGCTGTAGTTCATCTCAATGTATAGATAGAATCAGTAGCAAAATATAAAAATTAATTATCAATGATATAGCTCCCGTAATTGCTCATGCTTGAAACCTAAGCTTCAACTCGGGCGAATTTCCTAGCATATTCAAAAAGCAGTAGTGATACCTCTTTTTAAGAAAAGTGATCGAACCTGTGTGCTAAATTATCGGCCTATTTCTCTCTTGCCAACCTTGTCAAAGGTATCGGAAAAGCTTGTTAAGCATCAGCTAATCAGGTTCCTAAGTGCAGATAATTTTTTTAGCCATCATTCAATATGGCTTTAGATGCCAACTGTGAACTGAGGATGCCTTGATTAATTTTATGACCAATATTTATAACAATATAAATATAAAAAGCCGTACTGGATGATTTTTCATTGATATACAGAAGGCATTTGCTACATTGAATCATGAAGTTCTCCTAAATAAGATGTACAATGCTGGCATACGTGGTGTAGCCTTAAATTGGTTCAAATCTTATTTGTCTGAACACTATCAGTGTATCAGAGTGGGTTCGAATTACAGTGACTACTGGGGTGCCTCAGGGATCTGTACTTGGTCAAATATTATTCCTAATTTATATAAATGATTTATGTGACTGTAAATTGAATCTAACAGCCTTTGTGGATGACATAGTTCTAAGTTACTCTGGTTATAATCTAAATTGTATTGTAAATAATGCCCAAAATGACCTGTACGTAAGACGAAAGTGGTTTAATTACAATACTTTAGAATTAACTGTGACCCGGTGTGTCAGTACACCGCATATACCTCCTATATAGTGGTGGGTCGCGGGCAACAGTATCCTGGCTCTCAAGGTAGTCCTTACAGAAGGGATCCTAGCTTGTGCAGAATAGAGAAAGCGGGCCTAGGGTATTACTAACCCTTGGTTTCTCTTGTGGCGTACTGGCGAAAATGTGCCAAAACTGACCGGTAGAGTACCGTAACCGTTAGCAGGGAAAGCTGCACGTGGTGCGGGTACTGCGAAGACTGGTAACCTTGCATACTCTATTACAACTTACTGCTAAACGTCAAAATGTTGCCTCGGACAGCCGAAGCCACGATGGGTGGCGGAAGCTGAATAAGGTTGGCCCGTCAAGATACGGACTGGAAACGAACTGGACTCTCGGTACTTGGAATGTGAGAGGAGTGTATGGAAAGGAGCATGAGTTGCTGAATGAAATGAAAGTGAGACGAATGGATGTTTCGTGTGTATGTGAAACTAAGCGTAAGGGGTGGGATGCTGTTACCTTAGATGGCGGTAGTCTGGCATTGTGGTCAGGAGTTGAAGATAATGTACACGGCAGTCAAGGTGCAGGACTCATTCTTAATGAGAGAGCTAAGATACTAGTAAGGAAGTACGAGTTAGTATCCCCTAGATTGCTCTGGGCTCGCATGACAGTAGGTATTAGGAGAGTTGTGATTGCGGCGTGCTATGCACCAGCGGATGGAGAGAGTGATTGCGTGAAAGATGAGATTTTGGGAAAAACTGAGAGAGGTTTTGAATGAATGTGATCCTGGTGAGAGAATAATTTTACTGGGTGACATGAAAGGGTGGGTTGGTGTGAGGAGGGATGCATCTGAGAGAGTGGTTGGGCCTTTTGGTGACCCCCGAGTGAATGATAATGGTGAAAACTTGAGGTGGTGAGTGTGTGCTTGGAAAAAGTATTGTTTGTGTCGAATACATGGTTTAAACATAAGAGATATGCATACTTGGAAAAGGGGCGATTGTAAAAGCATGATTGATTTTATTATGTATGATGAGAGATTGAGAGAGTGAGTGTGGGACACGCGATTGATGAGGCGTGCTGAATGTGGAACAGACCACTATTTGGTACTCTCCAAAGTGAATCTGGGCAGAAAGTGGATACCAAGGAAGAATGTTGCGCGTAAGCAGTTGAGAGTAAAAGTGGAAAGGTTGCTAGACAAAGAGGTAAGAATGTGGTAGGGTTGCATGCTTGAGGATGCTCTATCGTTGAAGCAGAGAGAATGGGACGAGCATATCAGAAACGAGAACGTAAATGGTGCGTGGGAGTGTTTAAAAGGAGTGATTGTGGAATGTGCTGAAAGTGTATGTGGAAAAGGAGTGGTAGGAAGAACAAAAGGCATAGAGAAGTGAAAATTGCAGTCACGGAAAAAAAGAGGCGTACAAGGATATGATTGCTGCCAAATCTGAGGAAGATCGTACTAAGGAATTCGAGATTTACAGAAAGAAAAAGAATGAATGCAAAATCGTTGTGAAAGAGAGCAAAGAAAGAATGCGTGCGGACGAAGCTAACAAAATGCGGAGTGATTTTGAAGGTAATAAAAAGCTGTTTTGGAAGTGGGTAAAAAGGGCTAAGATTGGTGAAGGTAGGGGAATGAATGTGGTAAAGAACAAAAGTGGAGAGATCATGTGGGACGAGAGCAATATCAGGGACTGCTGGAGAGAGTATTTTGAAGAATTGTACAATGATATTGCAGACGTTGAGTATGAGCCTTGTGAAGTGGTATGTGAGAATGTGATGATGGAAAAGAATTTCAGTGAGATGGAGGTCAAAACGGATGTGAGAATATTGAAAAATGGGAAGGCTGCAGGCAAAGATGGGATATCCAGTGAAATGCTGAAGTGCGGGTGTAAATTACTAATTTGTAGACTACGTGAACTATACAGTTTATGCTTACAGGTTTATGTTGTTCCAGTGGATTGGAAGAATGCCGTCATCGTTCCGTTGTACAAAGGGAAGGGAGGAAGGACCGAATGTAATAATTATCGGGCCATTAGTTGATTGAGTATCCCGGGAAAAGTGTTCAGTAAAATATTGATCGTAAGAGTGAGGAATATTACTTCCGACAGAATATTGGGTGTGCAGTGTGTGTTTATGCCTGGGAGAGGATGTAGTGACCAGCTATTTGCACTTCAGCAAGTGATAGAAAAATGTATGAGTGTCCGAAAGAAATTGTACTCTGCGTTTGTCGATTTAGAGAAGGAGTTAATAGAAAGAGGTTGTGGAAGGTTTTGAGAGACTATGGAATAAATGGGCAGTTATTGAATGTTATGATGGTGATGTATGACAATAGTAAGGCAAGTATAAGAGTTAATGGGGTTCTGAGTGATTGGTTTGTAATAAATCTGGGTGTAAAGTAAGGATGCGAAATTCTCCATAGCTGTTGAATGTATTTATGGGTAAATGTGTTAGAGACGCATGTAGTGAAAACGACGGTGTTTTGATTGAAAATGTAAACGTGCGAGTTCTTCTATATGCGGATGATTCTGTTTTGATCTCAGACAGTCAACAGGGATTACAGAAGCTCCTAGATATGTTTAGTGAATCAACGGAGAGAATGGAATTGAAGGTAAATGCGTGCCAGACTAAAGTAGTTGTTTTTCATAAGGAGAATGGGGAGAATAACCGTTTAGTGAATCAACGGAGAGAATGGAATTGAAGGTAAATGCGTGCCAGAATAAAGTAGTTGTTTGTCATAAGGAGAATGGGGAGAATAACCGTATGATGAGGGCGAATGGTGAAGTAATTGAACAAGTGGATGATTTTATGTACTTTGGTAACGTTTACGAAAGATGGATGGATAGATGAGGAGATAAAGAGACGTGCGAATGCTGGAAGGAAAGTGATAGGTAGAATGTGGAGCATATCAAGGAATGAGCGCTTGTCTAAGGAAGCGAAAATCGCTTTGTGCAAAAGTGTATTTCTTCTCACTTTGCTATATGGTAGTGAAACATGGGTATGTCAGGATAGACATAAGAGTAGACTAAACGCCGTGGGTATGAGTTATCTAAGGAGCATTTTCGGCAAAAGTAGGATGGATAGGGTCAGGAATGAGTGGGTAATGAATGTGGGTTAAATGCTCCAGTAATGGACGTGTATGAAAGGAGTTTGCTTTTGTTGGTTTGGCCATGTTGAGAGAATGGATGTGAGTCGAATAACGAAACAGGTATATGAGAGTAGAATGAATGGTGTGAGAGGTAGAGGTAGGCCGAGAAAGTCGTGGTTGAAAGTGAACCCTCAATTGCATTCTCTCTGCTGATTCACAAAAGAGTAAACTATTGAAACCACAAAAATATTGCCACAATTCACAACAGAGTTTAATATTGAAAAGGCTTCATTAACTGGTTTGATAGACTATATGGATGGCCAGTTAATATTTTAAAGGAATTTACTAACAGAAGCATAATCACATTTTGACAAATCAAAACCAAGGTTTTATTTCTCTTTAAGACATAATTTATGAGCAAGAGGAATGTTGAAGTTGAGAGTTGGATGATATACATCAGCAGGAACATGAGGAACAATGTCAGTGGACGAGTTTATCGAAGATTTGTTACGGAAAACTAAATCAAGCCTCCTATTTAAGGAATTTAATTATTAACTAGAGGTAGGTGTAGAAAATTAATTGTCTCACACAGTATTTTACTTGGTAAGGACTTTGATTGGTAGGTTTTATCAACATCGTAGTTAAAATCACAAATATTGTAATCACCAAGCAATAGAATGCCAGTAAATTGATAGGATAAACTTAATGGTTGAAGGCGTAACTTTGTGGAATGACACTATTGACATGACTAAAAAGAGAAAACTCTTAGTATTTTCCACTCTTAAAACTTTAATTCCCGACCCAGGTTTTGACTGTCTTGCAATCATTTTCAAAGGTGAAAAAAAAGGGTTGTTCTGAAAATGATTGCAAGGCAATCGAAACCTGGGTCAGGAATTAAAGTTTTAAGCGTGGAAAATACTAAGAGTGTTTTCTCTTTGTAGTCATGTCAAATTGATTGGAGGTAATGAGGCACTCAATGGTATTGCAATGCTCTCCACATACACGTCAGGGTCGGAGTTTGGGGGAAGGGGAAGGAGGCACCGACTGATATAGACTCGCATTCAAGAGAGATGCGCACAAATAGATGTTCAATGGCATGGGAAGAAATTGCTAGTTCTTTTAATGAGAGTGAGGTACGAATACCAATGAGTACACCAACTCTCATTAATTTGGAGCTAGCATTATTCCCTCTATCTTTTCTTAAAACTACAAAACCATTGAACTCCAGCTTCAAAGATTCAATATTTGGTGATAGCCACGTTTCAGTCAACGCAATTACATCATATAAATAATATGTTGACCACATAATTTGAGTGAAGGAAGAAGATGATTTGAAGAAGATGACCACATAATTTGAGTGAGGATGAAGATGATTGAATTGGGAAAGGATATAGTCGATGAGGTAGAAAGGAAACAACTAATCTGGTTTGGCCATGTTAATAGGATGGATGACACCAGATGGCCCAAGAAGATATTGGAATGGAGACCTCCTGAAACACTGGAAAGAGTAAGGCCAAGAGTGAATTGGAGACAGGGAATACAGAGAGCAATGGGAACAAGAGGAATTAGAGAAGATGAGTGCTGTGACAGAGAGAAATGGAAGGTGAGTGCAGGAAAACGATGACAGTCGTAATCAACCTGCAAAATATATATATATATATATATATATATATAATCGTTCATATATATATAGTTTGAGTGAACTTCGTCCTCAGACCCCTCACATTATGATAAAACACCTTAAGATCAGCGGACGATGACTTTAGTTTTTTTAACAGACTATTGATGGGATTGGGAGTTATAATATCCCATTCTTAAATCAGTTTCACCCTATCTCTTTCTCTCATTTAGCATTTAGCCAAGAGATGTCGATGATAATTACACCCACGGATAGTTGTGTCATTCCTGACCATTAATGTCATTTCTAAGCTTCTTTTTATTTTTTAGGAGAAACACAGAATCACGAGAAGTCGGACAAATAATTGGTTGTGATTTGTTGGACTGTTTCTTGATAAGCCTGTTTCAGTCTGTTATAGGGTCCATTTTCGTGCAGTTAACACAAAAATACTTTAGTTGGGACTTGCTGGAGAGAGATGGAATCTCAGACCGCGACAGTCCCGAGAGGATGCCGAAGTATTATGAATACGAAGTCCGCAACGACAGCAATTGATCATGGCTCCCTCAGTTGCATCACCACCGCAAACAATACAAACATCGACTCTAATTAATGACATCGTGGAGAATCAATAAATTCAAAGATGTCAGGGTAGTCGTGGTTTGCAGTTCACTGATATTGGCAAAAATGCCAATATCAGTGAACTGAAAAATGTGGTGTGTGGGCTGAAATCACACAATATAATCACAATAATATCGTCAATATACTTCGGAGCAAACTCATATACAAACAATCTTAAAATTGTTTGAATAAAAGTGCGAATTTATCTGCAGAACATTTAAAATAGTTATTAGGCGACGCTCTTCATGACTTCAATCAGATGAAAGTTCCTTCGAGTTTGTTAATCAACTTTTTATTGTTAAGTTTCTGGGTTTGGTATGTGAATGAGTGTGATACCAAACCATTGACTGAACTTTGCTCTCTAGTGTTGTACAACAAATATGTCTACTTTGTCATCCATGTATTCATTGGAATAATTTTGCAGTTGAAGAAACGCTTAGTATCTTGACCAGGAAAAGATGCCAGTTTGCAGCCATTTTGGCAGCTTGTATTTGGAATATTTGACATTTTTACAAAGTGGAAGATGCCCTTAACTCTTTTGTTCAAAATATAGGTTATAAATATATAGCATACAGCGAATAATCTAGTTTCAATGATTAATTTTATTCTTCTATCAAATTTCATTGCCCAACCGGCTTAGATATTTATTAGTATGATCGCGATATCCATCGCGGACGACACCAACCCCAAATTATTGATGGAATTTGTCTGCAAAATCATTACTCATTTAAATCACAAACATATGAGCGCCGGTTGCTGATTTAGTTTAAAAATTCAAATTTTACTGAAAACCAATGAGCTTTCCATATTTGAAAATAAACACCGGTACAATTTCCACTCTTTTATTTGCGCCACCGAACATGGTTTCAGCAGTTTCAGACGGTAGCCCACATTACTTCAAGTGTCTCAACCTATAATACGTTTAATACAGTACCCTGGTGATGACATAATGTGCTGATACCATGTTCGGTGGCGAAAATAAAAGTATGGAAATTGTACACGTTTTTATTTTCAAATATGGAAATCTTAGGTTCCTCAAAGTTTGTGCCTATGCGCTCTCTTATGTTAGCAATGAAATGCTATTGAAACATTTTCCTAAAGAAAATTACTTAAGTATTTGTTTTTATTAATATTGTACAAGTTCGTATATTTAACAAAAAATCAAACCAACTCTTTATACAAACAATTTCTTTTACCTTGAGGAACGCTTCCGAAAAAAATGGCGATGGAAATCCGAGTTAACTTCAATTAGATGAAGAGGGCTCCACCTGTGTGGAATAAATGGAATCGAGTCCACTGCGGAATAAATAGCAGTCTTTGCATTCAAGCGAAACGCTTAAGGATAAACTTAAAGAGACGACGCGTGTATTTGAATTCGCCAGTGCTGTCCACTCATCCATCTCGCTCTCTCTCTCTCTCTGCATTTCTCTCGCGTCGTTCCCCCCAACGGCGGTGCAACCACCGCCCGCTCATATCCGCGCCTTGACCGATGACTGCGAAATAATAAAGATGTTTTAGCTCAGAACTCCGTGTGGTCGTTTACTCTCCCCCCAAATACCTCGCTCTGAGCGGAGGGAATGAGGGTCGCGCGGAGGTCGCCTTGGGGGATGGTAAGAGGGGGGATTTCATGGCCCTGCCGCTCATTTGTTTCCGCACAGGGGGATCCATGCCACCCACGAGTACATGCCGCCACCGCCGCGACGGAACCCGCCACCCTCCGGCCAACCGTCCCTTCCCCTCTTCCTTCCCCCCACCTCCTCACTTCCACCCTCCCTTCCTTTCTAATTATGCGAACGCTAACCGCAATATTTTTATGACACTGCACCTTATGGACGGCAGATACTTGTTCGCTTCCTGCCTATGGCATCGTTTGCTTACCATTTATAATACTTATTTCTTTTCTGCGATATTAACACTAGGGAGAGATTCAATGCCTGAGGGTTCTCATTACAACTTCCATGATATTTGCAGAATAAAACTGCTTAACTGCCCACGTCTTCAGTGAACCACTCTTAAGCATCGATCTTTGCAATTATTTATATTTAATTATGACCCCCACTCCTGGCATCACGAACGAACGTTGCTAAGGTCAGATGACAGAACTTCAAAGTCCGCGTCTTCGCTTATCTCAAGGTAGATAACTCTATCGTCTGCAAATAATCTTAACTTACTGCCATCTCGAGAACTCAGGTCATAAATATAAGTAATGAATTAAAAAGGGCCGATCAAGCTTCCTTGAGGAACACCCGATGTGCCTTCGACCATATCAGAGCTAAAACTATCAATAATTATTTTTCGTTTTCGAACACTGTGAAATTCACCTACTTATCCAATTCACTATTTTTTATTAACTCCGCGTGAATGGAATATATAAATGAGTTTTTGTGAGGAACCTTGTCGAATGCCTTCTTGAAATCAAGGAATATCGCGTCGACTTGTTTTTTCGACTCGCCTGATTTTAGGATGTGATGAAGGAAGAGAGCAAGGTGTGTTTCGCAGGACCTGCCCTTACGGAAGCCGTGCTGACTGCAATGTAAGAAGTTACGATTATCCAGGAATGCTATGTTATTGCTAACGACAACGTGTTCGAGGAACTTGCATAAAGTTGATATTTTTTGCCTAAGAAAGGCGAAATCAGTTTCACGTAGAATGTAAATGTGCACCTGAACTATATAGTGTCCCTTAGGTGATCCCTTAAAGGGAACAGTATACCTCGGCCGTAAACCCTCTTCGCACTGTCTTCTGTCGCAGCCTAGTTGGAGAAATCTTCGCCTCTCCCGCCCCGGATAATAGTGACTTTGATAGCTCAACAGTAAAAATTGCATAGTATAAGTTCACGAGGATGTCCACCATGATGATATAGTACGCAATACACATAAATATGAAGGTGAATATCATACATGAAAATGAAGGATTCCAATTAAGAGTAAATGCAAAGATTTTTTAGAAATATGGCCAGCCAAATGCCCACGAATTTAAGTTTTGACGAAATGATTACGTAGAAAGCAACAAGCGAACAGCTAATACTACACCTAAACCAAATATAAATCCCTATTCTTGAGGCCTTTCTAAACAGTTTTACTTCATGTGACAATAAAGTGTCGTGAAATAAAAGCACAAAGAAGACAGCGGAAGCGTTTCTGAACCTCGTCGGATACATACAGACTCATTAAATATAACTATAATGTGTTTTTGGGTTAAAAAATGCGTTTCAGCGATTTATCTTCCTCCCCTCTGCTGTAAATCCCGTGCCAAAAAATTGCTATAATTTTGCTTTCCTCTGATGAGTTCTTTATTTTTCACTTAGTTACCTTAAAGATGTTTAATGATTTGGCATTTTTTATGCAAATTATGGCCTTTTGGTCAAATGGGAATAGTCAAACTATTAACCTTGTTAGTTTCGCATTTTTGTTGTGATTATATCAGTGCTTTTGGTAGTCTATGTAACAATAGCCCTAAAAAATCGAGGGATTGTAATTAGTTTCTTAAACTACATATTTGCAAAAATGTTATAATCGCCTGCGATAATTTCATTTCGATCGTAAACTGTGTGTCACTCTTCAGAGAATGTCAAATTCGTATCTAGACCTTACCCGTAGTTTGGTAGTTAATATTGTGGAATTTGGAAATCTTATATTTTTGAAATAGGTGAAACTATACTAAATAAATCTTAAGCAACTATCTAAAGCAATGCCGTCATCTGGAATTGCGGTCGTAAAAATGCATCGTTCAGGATGATTTCCTTCAATGCCCGCACAACAAAGGGCACCTTCCAATTGAGGATTGAAGAATCTGTATTATTTTCTCAACTAATCATGAATTAAGTTGCAAAATTACCTCATTACAAACATCCCAATATTTATTCACAAATCTTCCGCCGAGGCAAATTACCTCAATTAAAAATGTTTTATCGCTGCACTCGCCAGTTAGAGCGCACTCATCTCGAAGCGGGATCTGACTTTTTTTTTCTGTCTCGCCCATTTTACCACGACCTCGACGGAATTCGACCTTAGCGAAAGGCAAGGGCTCTTCAAGAGGGCCTTGGGTGATATCGCTTACCTCCTCTCATTGTCAATGTCAGAGACACTATTAACCTTGAATCCTCGCCATCCACAGTTACATTTCAATCATCGTGGAACCGTAGCATCAATGCAAAGAGAGGTTTCGTGACTCGCCGCCATTTCCTTCTGTCCAATCTGTCAACAGATCTCTCGTGGTCGTCGTCCGCCTTCCTTTTTCTCTTCGCCGTTCCACTTCCAGGGTCTTCCGCCAAAATAAACGTCCATTTCACTCTCATCGCCTCCCACGCGTCACGCGGTGTTGGCAACGCCAAGGCCGAAGCCGCCACGCCGTCATAAGGGACGACTGGCTCGTGGGGGTCTTCACATCCGCCTCCACTCGAGGAAGTTGAGAGCTGCCTGCCCCGTTCTTCCGTTGCCGCCACGAATAAGAAGAGCCGCGAATGCCTCCCCCCCCCCCCAACTCCTCCGCATCTGCTCCTGCTAGCCTCCTCCTCCCCCCGAAAATATCCCTCCGCCATAAGAAAATTCTCTTCTTCCATTAATTCCATCGAGATAACAGCCGAATGACTAAATGTGGGAGGCCCCACCTCCATTTTGATTTTGCAAAACAAAGTCTCTGCAGAGAAGAAAAAAAAGGCCCTAGACTCACTCCCAGTGGCCTAGTGCCACTTCGCCGACTTCTTTAATCCTCCCGTCTCATCTCCGACCGCGAGCATAAGCGTGAAACACCTGTTAGCTACCTCACGAGGAAGAGATTTCGCTTCTAATAAAGGTCGCTTCATCCTCCCCCTTTTTCTTATTGTTTCAACGCGCTATCCTTTTTCGGGTAAAACGAATCGGTCGGCTTCTGTTGTCCCTCTGCTGGAATTTGTCGAAGAGAGATAAATATTTCTGGACTTGGAATCAACCCACGGGCATTCGGATGCCGGGACTAGTGCGCAGACCGCTACTGTGTTGATAAAACTACCAATTCGTATCTTTTATGGGTCCATTAAGTACTTGCATTCGTTCCGTCATTGCGGACCATCGATGAAGGGGCTTGTGAGGTAAGCGAGTATACTAAATTCACAGTTTGCTGAAATTTTTAAGTCCTTATGATGTCTTTGCATGTCTGTGGGTTTTACAGTCTTGCGGCGATTTACTGTGGGCGATTTTATATATCTACATAAATAAATTCCAGCAGCTTCTGCAATGTCAGGCCCTGAAACAGGACCAATATTCAAAAATGATCCAAGGACTTTACTAAATATATATTATTTGAGAGCTTTGACCCGCTTTAGACAACCATTGATAGAAAATTAGTTTCCATCGTAGTGCTTGTTGGCCTTAACTCTATCAAGTCACATCCCATTAATATTTTTGCTATCTAGCTTCGCTGGCTAAGCAGGCACTAACCATATGATTCTCGTTTAATTGGCACACCTGATCGACAAATGATTTACATCAACTAAATCTTTCATTTTAAAACATACTCTTCTACTTATGTGAATGAATAGGGCGAACTTCGTTTTTCCACAATGACTTACGACCACGGTGTCGACGATTAACGTCATCATTAGGTGAAGATACATTTTGGTGCAACAACTTGTATAGTACAGAGAGTGGGTAGGGAGGACTGCAGAGGTGTGGGGGAGGAAGTTGGAGGGTGGATGGATGGAAGGGGGCAAAGACTGTGGAAAAACTAAGTTTACCCTATTCAAAATGTTTAGCAAATTCCACAAAGTATCGCCGGAAACCACTAACTTTATATTTCTCTTCTTCCTTCCAAACTTGATCATTAACTGAAGGCGAAGATCCAGGAATTTATAGGTTATCCACATTATAGCACGTATGTCAGCTTGCCAGTAACATCTTTTTTGGAAACAAACAAAGGTGGGAACAGTCAGGCACAAGTGACAACTTATCTAGATCCAAATTCCAACTTAGCTAGATCCCAATGAGCTATTTATTCCATAGTTGAGATGACTATTTTCGAACATTTACGCTCTTTTGAGGCTGAAGCACTTTACATTCATTTTCAGTTTTAATGAAGCCTTTACGTTGTTCTATGAAAATCCCTTCCCCTTCTATCCTATTTAAGAAAGCTCTTATTGCAGCTAATTGACTTGCGCGGTACTTCTTCAGTACAGCTACAGTATATAGGTTGAATAGTTTCATGTTCCACAGCAGGAGCGAAGGTTTCGTCATTATCCTCTCCGTAGCATACATAAACTCCCCTTGTCACTTATCTCAGCGTTTTGCGAGTCAAATTTTCCATTTCCATCTACGCTTGGCTTTTAAGACCTATGTACACCTTATACCTTTATTTCCCGACGGTAAATCTCATAATAGTTTGTTCTCGATGAGAATTCACTACATTTCTGGTGACAGCGATTCATTGTTGTTATCGGAGATAGTTAAGACAATAAAACCCAACTAATTGCATGAAGGCAATAAGAATTTCTTTCTCGTTGCAATTAGATTTGACCTTCACAGCCAATAATAGTAAATGGGTGAAAGTGGAGTACCTAATGTCCAATGACAAATTTCTTCCTTCATAAATAATAATATTCCAGATTAATAATTTTGCAGTAAAACCAGCTATTGTTAATAAAATTGATGAAGGCCCAATTAATATTTCCACCCATTTCTCCTTGCTTTTCCTGATGGCAGGCAGTGCAACCTATAGGCACGCATTGATCCTTCTGTTGAGACTGGCGACTGTTATTTGCATGATGAATGAAGACTTCAAATCCAAATGTTTAAGGCATTGGCTCTTCTAACGATTCCCTCGGTTATTCATTTTTTGTCACAAGTAGAAGAAGAGTTTAATTCCATTTTAAGTATTTATCGCTCAGCATCAGTTAATAGGTCCTTTATTTGTGTATTAGTGTTACTGTCCGATCCTCATTTATCACGACGGCGATTTGACGGAGACCACGCTCTAAGCTACGCAACGCAAGGAGCCACGTGTGCACCTATTCTATTATTTAACAATCAGCTTGACATTGTTCTATTTCCAATGTACCATGGCAATATGTTCTATAATGCGTGCGCAATAAGTGCGTAAATGACTTTACAAGAGCTTGACGTGTGCAAAAGTAACGACTTATTTTGGATGATCCATGTATTGAGCCTGGTGTTGTTGGCATCTTGGGCAGTTTGAAATGGGGTGATTTAAGTAAGGGCATGCCGACAATGATCACTGTGAATGAGGAAGTGATCACAAGATTAGGTCATCTGGATCCCAAATTAGCCTTCCCGACCCTTTCTCAATGAGCCTCACTATCATCCCTCCGTCAGTCCACACGTCTCCTCGTCACATTGCGTCTTTAAGGGGCTGACTATGTCCTCTCGTCTTCAGACCATTAGTTGATCGTTTCTGGAACCCTCATTCATGTTCCCTCTGTTATTCGGTAACATTTAATGATTATAGGCCATTTGCTTCCGAACATTTAATCTGATATCTTTTTTTTTTCGCGCTTCAAGGTCCCAAAAGAATTGCCAAGAAATATGAGCTAGTAATTTTTTTTCCTGGTAAAAATTACAATTAGTTCTTAGTGGAGAATGCAGAGAACATTCCCTGGAAGTGAAGGTAAATGATCTCATTTGATAATCACTTATTCTTCAAAAGATTGACCTTAAAATTTTCTTTCGCGGACCCTCATGAAAAATTGAGTTTTGACGAAACATTTTACTCCTATCAATGAAATGAACGTCAATGGTTTACAGAAATGAAAACAAATAATTCCTGATCGAAACTTCTCCGACACTCAATGAGTTTGATCATCGATTTTAATATTTTATTTAAAGAGGAATTTCCCAAGAAGTGTTCGATCTCATTCCTGCTGAATAAAAACATAATTTTCTTTGGTAAAGATTTAGCTCTAACTGCGCAGGTATTTACTGGGCGCTGCAAATTTGATATTTTACCGGGTCCTTTCTTCTTTGTCTTTTTCTCTTTTATTGTCTTTCAATACATTAACTTATTTTGTAGGTATTGTTTCAGAAGAGTTTAAAATTTTGGGCAACTCTGAAGTTCTAATTTCTGGTCTATGTTTCCCACTCTTTATCACAATGTAATCACCAACTACCAATTCAGTCCGATTAAGCTCCATAATTTTCTCTAAATTGTTTCTCATTGAATTCAGCCATAAGCCACCTCCGGCTAATTCATTGGAGGAGACTCGATCTTACTGTTTCATTTTTACTTCTCCAAATCATTTCTCTTCAGAAAAGTCTCTTGAGTTGTCATGGTTTTTACAGCCGGAATTGAAGTATTAAAAAAAACTTATCTTGAAATATCTTGTGGTAGAATCTTACCATTTTTTGCACAAATAATGTGTTCATTTGCAGCTTCGCTTGCATTCGGGTAATTCCCTGTCACGATATCAGCTATCGATCGGCGAAGTTAAGCATTTTCTGACTCAGATCAAAGTGTCATCGGGGTCGTCACACATTCGTCCGATAGATGTTCACCTTGTCTACCTGCGGCAGTCTCTTCTGACTGCAGCATGAACTTAGTTAGCCTCCGATTCATGTTCAAACTCAAGTAATATTGGGAATACATGTGCATCTCCATGCTTTCAATAGTAGTTATCGGAAAAATGACTCCCTACATAATATATCTGCTTTCGGTAATTTAAGGACATTTCCATATCTAAGTAAGCGAAAATCGCTGTATACAAAAGTGTACATCTCCCCACTTTGTTGTATGGTAGTGAAACATGGGTATGTCAGGATAAACATAAAGAATAGACTAAACGCCGTGGGTATGAGTTATGTGAGGAGTGTTTGCGGCAAACGTAGGATGGATAGGGTCAGGAATGAGTGGGTAATCAATGAGTGTGGGTTAGATGCTCCAGTAATGGACTTGTATGAAAGGAGTGTTGCTTCGTTGGTTTGGCCATGTTGAGAGAATGGATGAGAGTCGAATAACGAAACAGATATACAAGAGTGAAATGAATGGTGCGAGAGGGAGAGATAGGCCGAGACAGCTGTGGTTGAATGTGGTTGAGGAAATTCTTAGGAGGAGGAATATTAGGAGTTTTAGAAACAGGAGAGCATGTATGAAGCAGTGTATGGGGGTAAATGAGGCAAAAGAGGTTTGCAAGGATAGGTCAGTATGGAGGAAATTATTGAAGCAGAGTTAGGTGTACAAATATGTATTTATGAGTGAAACTTGGGAACTGTGCCTACCCCGGATGGGAACGGCGTGATTGGAATGTATGTATGTATGTATATAACGACATTTCCAATTCCCCATAATCCCCATAATCAAAAAATGCTATACTCGTAAATCAGTCGGCTCCGACATAAGCCGCGAGCCTGAAGTAATGTTATTATCGGAGTTTTCGCTTTTCTTTCACTCTCTATCAACTTTCTCAGCTTCCTCGTTCTGCCGGTCGGGACTCACGTCGGTAGATCCGGGAACCGGGAATCGCAGAGCGTAACCGAAGCACCAACCGTTTGTAAATATTCATCCTATTCCGAAAGTCCCAAGCATGAATGTATATTATGGATTGTTATCTCGTCGCAAAAAAACAGTTGTCTAGAATTCCGTAAACAAACAACTTTTTGGAAAGTGGTGTCGCCTAGTGATGAAAGACGGAAGTTCAAATGTAAATACAGTTGATAGTTTGTAAATAAACACGTCTTTTTGGTTTTACTTACAAGTAATCATAATGCTATGGATAAAAAATGTAGTACTACACGCGGGACGTAATTATACACTTTTTAAATATCATCCGGTCTACAGATATATTTAAATCCTCTCCAAATTTAATTACACAAATGCACAATTAACTTTTTTTTCGGTCCAAGTCTCCTCTTTTTGGTCCTAGGAGACGCATATCCCCGATCACAAAAATAGCAAGATATTATTAAAAGCGTCAAGTAATTCAATTCTCCTCGATCGTTATTGAATATTCACCACAGTCTCACATTAGCAACAATTAACTACGTCTATTTACGATAAAAACTGAAAAGACTCTAATCGAAGTGGAGCCAAGGACTGGGTGAACTAAAAGTGGAAATTTAGGCCACACGTAGCCTAGGCAACAATTCCAAGCATCTAAATCCTGTAACTCCAAATGCTTCTCAGTGCCTCGGTGGTAGAGATGGTAGAGAGAGTAGAGAGTAGAGGGGGGTTACTTTGGCTTTTTATTTTCAGGGCACCAGGTGATTTTAGAAAAATCACCACCAAAGTCCACAACAGGACACTAAGTATGATAAAAATAAGAAAAACAACTGAATTAAAGATCAATCAATATCTATATAATTCGTCGAAATTTCTTCTCGGTACAAAACATGTCTACTCTGGACCAGCACGATAATCCAACTCACCAGCATATAAATAAACAAACCGTTACCAAGAACATCACACCGATAAAATCCAGCCAAGGCCCTACAATTTTATTTAATAAATTAACATTAAATACAAAATGTAGCATTAATCGTTACAATGCATAATATATATTCACGGTCCCAGGGCTGAAGGCCTCTTTCCACATTTCTCCCTCTCCAACTCTTTCCCTCCTTCATGTTCCCACCATCCACCTCCGCCTCTTGATTTAGCCCACCCCCATCCCCTCCCTCCACACCCGCACCACGCACGCACCTTTCCCTTTCCATAGTCCCCGCACCCCCCTCTCCACCTACCTCCCACTAAGTGTGTGTGTGACCGCCTCCTTCCACCTCCCAACCTTCAACCCTCATCCCCTTTCCTCACCCCCTACCTCTTCTTCTCGCACCTCCTTCCCCCAACACCGATCGCATGCGATGCCGGCGTAATTAATTAGTCTGTTCCTTGTGACTAACGATAGAATCCGTCTGTTGAGGGAGAAGGGAGTGCGTGGCGCGGATCTCCTGCAATGGGGAAACCTTTTTTTTCCTTTGAAAGCCACTTTGGGAACGCGGAGGGAGACATATGAGGAGAGAGAGAAAGAGAAGAGGGAGTTTGGTGTCGTTCGGCATCCTAGTATCCATCACTGGCAGTAAATGTTTTGAATGAATGGAGTAAACTTTGTTTTAATACAATGAATTTAATGACTTACGAGCATGGTTTCGACGATTAACGTCATCATCGGGTAATCATCAGGTTAATCATCAGGTTATTCGTCAAAACCATGGTCGTGCGTCATTAAATTCATTGTGGAATAACAAAGTTTCCTCTACTCATTCAAAATGTTTAGTAAATTCCATAAAGTATCGAAGGAAACCACCAACTTGGCAGTAAATATTGATGCCGTGATAATGTGTGTAGATTAATTTCTTCTTCTCGCCAAAGTAGGACTATGGTTAACAACTATTCTATTCTTATATGTCTCCTTCTCAAACAATATTGTCTTTTTTTTACAAACATCGCCAGAGAAAAAAACATTCCTAAGACAATTTCCTGGCAAATACACAAAGATATAATTAAATTAAAGCGACATAACGTGCTGATGAATAAGTGAAATTGATTTGAGCGATCCCATCCCAGGAACTGCCACTCAACTAACTTCAATTTGCAACCAGTGGATTCCCGCAAAGTAAGACATGGTGATCTCTTTCTTCAGAAAGGAGGGAAAAGATGGCGCCGTTCATTCCAGACATTGCGAAATAATCTGTGAATTTGGGATATGGGATAACTCAACATAAATCAACTGCAATCGGTCTACTTAACAACCAAATGGAAATGTGTGGCTCTCCGTTCACTCGTCATTTGATTCCTCCAGATTGAATATTTTTTCTATTATGTTAAATTTTAAAAATATTTCCTAGTTTAAACAGTTTCCTAGTTTCAGTGCTGCAGCGAGTGCTGCACCGAGCCGTTTGAGAGTGTGGGAGATCCATTTTTAAATATGTCGTCTTCAATTTTGTATTTTCACTTTTACTCTTCTACCATGTTTATCACTGCTCCTATTTATTCGTTTTATCTTGTTTTTTTAGGATCTATTACTTGTTACTATCGGAACGTTTTCTGATAAACTCGTGCGGAGTATAAACGACGGGAACCGGGCCATCGGAGGAGATCGCTGTTCCTGGGCATCCAGCTGAGTCCCAGAAACAAGGCGACCTCCACGACCTACGATGCAACCCTTGAAGACCTGTTGTTATTACTATGATCTGTTATTTTTTTTATTTTTGACTATAAACCTATAATAAATTGAAAAAAAACTCTGTAAAGAGCCCTGGGGCGGGTGTAGAGGGGGCCACCTGGCCTCATCTGCCCCAGGTGAAAGAAACACTAGTCAAGTCTACTCAAGTCAAGGCTGCCAGTGAAGATTTCTCATAATTGGTTGAAGAAATCTCTCGTCTTTGAGACTGATGAACTTAATCACGCATTTCGTGCATGCTGGACGTGAGCCATTTTTCTGCGTTATGCAACGTCCTCGAGGTAAGTCGCGAACTCTCTCCCCGACTCATTTGTTCTGGTTCAACCGTCTAAAGTTTCGTCCCTATGCCGTGTTTTAACGTTCCAACTAAACTGGCTTTGAGACGGCGAGAGAGAGAGAGAGAGAGGGGGGAGGGAGAGAGAGAGAGGGAGAGAGAGAGAGAGAAGGAAGGGATGTCAGGCAGGAAGAGTGAGTGTGAGAGCTGTAATGGGCGATATAAAAGCATTTACGGCCACACCGCGATGCGAGTGATTTTCGCGCGGCGGTCATTAGCGGTCAAGGTGGCGGTAGATACTACTACCCCTCCCTCTCTCTCCCTACCCCTTCTCCCCCACCCCTCGCCTACCCGACCACTCGCCTCGCGCACCCACTGCCGTGCACCCTCCCTTCCTCCCTCTCGATCCGCATGATAGTGTGCATCTGCTCCCGCTACTGCATTCCGCGGTCGCCCAGCGGACGTGAGTGTACACCGAGACGGTGCGGCAGGAGAGAACGAATAAAACCAAATATGTCGGCGCACGAATTGAACGAGAACGGCAAGAAACGATTGCACTGTAATTTGCGATCAAAAGAGGCAAGAATGCATGCATTCGCACAAAAAACTGCTCTTGTTACCAGCTCAAAAAAAAAAGAAACAAAGTAGTGTGATTCAGCGGTGGATTAAAAGTATCAAATTAAATTAAAATATATTATGACGCATGATAGCAAAAAAATCGCAATTGAAAACTGATTTCACGGGAATATAAAAATAGAACCGAGGGTAGTTTATTAAATTTCATACATAGCCATACCGATTCTTGCGATGGACCACAAGGACTTTTGTGAAGAGTTTGCATAATAATTCCCCTTATAAAATGAATTTTTCCTTGCTAAATGAAAGAGGGATCCTTCGAGAAAATAACGTTTTCATTCTTCAGATGCCGTTATTCTTATCTCCCTCAATTTTTTCCAAGAGAGAAAGAGTTCCTAAATCAGATGAATCTTTCAGTTTTCGTTATATTATCTACTGGTTTACCCTAAAGTCAGATCTCAAGCTTTGTTACCCTTTTTTGGCATCATAATATGGGTTATATGAGATACCCCACAAATTTCAGCTTGCAATAAATTCACCACTGTCTCTCTTTTATTGCCAATACTGGCATCCTAAACTTCCGCGAAATCAGTGAATGTCATTTGCTGACCCATCGGTTAATCATCTTTGGTGTCACCCAATTCAGAAAACATGACTCCCTTCAGCTTCAAATAATATCCCAGTAGTAACTTAAATAAAACTTTGTATACTATGTTTACTATACTAGTATACAAAGTTTTATTTAAGTTACTATGAATTACTTCCACAAAGTCAAGCCTGGAACCATTTCCTTATGAATATCCCAGTACTTTAATCGATTGTATTCATTTGCAAAATGAGAAATATAGAAATGTGTTAATGAATTAATAACAGTAAATTGTATAAATGGAATGATGTAGAGGAATAACACACGTAGGAAAAAGAATAATTTGTAAAAGTTGAAAATTCTCGTTGTGCTGGAAATTCTCGTGCATGGAATTAGTTAATATTAAAAATTTAAATTGATTTAATTAAATACAGTCGTTATACCACCCTGCGAACGGATATAAATTAGAATTCACAGAGTGCAGAATTGTCGATGAACGACTCTTAGCGATAATATGTATTTGTGCACTGGCGTCGAAAGGAAGAATTCTCTTAGTGACATATTTAGTGAAGCGGAAGTATTTCACGAAATTCGATTTTAAAAGTAGATCTTAGAATAATGTTAAATGTATTATGTATTGCTAAATTTTAGGTTAAATTTCAAAGGAAAATTTTCAAATCTGTGAAGCTGTAGGTTTAAGTTGTGAGAGATAATGCGAGTGAAGTTGGAGTGTTGGAGGGAACGGCATGTGGAGTCTAGATAGAAGCGAAGGGCCCAAATTGGCGTGGAAATGAGATTTGACGATGGGCGACTTGGGAGAAATGGAGAAAAGGCTACATCACCGTAGTTACTGGGGCTCTCTTTTGTTTTTGTGAGCGAGTGTGAGAGTGGCTTCGGCGTCACTAGGGAGCGCGCTGTCAGCTAAGAGGGAGAAACTCAATCTTGTTCGCTCCAAGTACTTAGTTTCACTTCACTCACATGGACGCCGTTTACCATTCATTAATGCCATCAATCGCGGCGCGGGCTAATTTCTACGTGCACGCGATATCGTGCGAGTAAATAAATTCACCACTTGGAATCACCTTGGAATCTCCTCCTTTGGCACGTAGGCGCGCTTTTAAGATGGCACTCTTCTGAAATCTGCACCTCTTCACTGGAGTCCTACCAGCGAAACATTGACGGCAAAATATATGGTACTTCCGTGGCGATAAATTTTGGCACCAGTGCATGCGCAAATGGAGATTTGGCAGTTCCCTTTTCATATGTTAGCAATTTATTCCATATTCTATGGACATTATGTCGTCAACAAAATTGTTCGGCGGGTAATAAAATATAATGTAAGATTTGCATAACGATATGCCTCAGAAAATATTTTTTTATGTCTGCGTCCGGTTTAATAGCTTTTAAAACCTGATTGAATTTTCCTTTATAATTTAAGCGTTGTCTCGCAAACCATTTTGTCATATTGCTTTACCTTCTCTCAGTTAAATTATTTTTAGAAAATGACAACTGACTTATAAGTAAATCAGTGCATTCTTTCGGTCTCCAGTACCTAATGATTAGCTTAACCATCGAAAAATATTCGTGTCAAGGTCCGTTTCCACTTACGTCGCTCCTCTCAATTCGAGTGACAGTTAAATATTCATCCATTTATTATTTATAATTTTTCAAAATCTTTTCTGGTTATTGGTCACTTTTTATGATTAAAAAAAGTTACTGATATTTGCGTTCCAGAGTCCCAATAGTTCCACGAATTAACGTTGCCACCGTTGCTTGAGAGATGGATTTTGCACAAGGCTCCCAATATCTTTCCTTTCTTTCTCTTCTCACGATTCACTTTGCAATCACTTTGGACGGTGTTTTACGAGCGGTGATAAGCCGTCGTGAGAAACAAAAAGAGGCAAGTTTTTATCGCTTGTTAAAGATTCGATCCCGAGATGTTCCCAGTTCACTCGGGAGGAGGAGTCTCTCGGAGGGCAAAGGGAATACGGACGTCGCCGGCGTAAGATAACTTAAGTTATAAACGCGATCCTTCGCAGGTATGCCGGTAGAGGGGGGTGGAGAGAGGAGGCGGGGAGGAGGCGAGTTCTTTCCTTGGTTCCCATATCCCTCGAGAGCGTACGACCCTCCAGATAATTCCACCGGTGCCCATAACGTTGGGTCTTAAGAAAAAGGGAATCTTCGTCCCAACACACTTATGGTGATGTATGTCACCAACCCCCTTTTACATCCCCACCCCACCTCGATTCTCTCCCTCCCTCACCCCTCGTGGTAACGAACTCTGCCGTCCTCCCCCCCTCCTCCTCCGCCTACTCCCCCCATCCCTCCTAAATCCCTTTCGTCTCGCCTCTCCTTCTTCCCTTCGTTTACTTTCTTTCACGCCATTGCTCCCTCTCTCTTCGTCCATTTCTCCCTCATTCCCAACACAATCCCTCCTTACCTCCTCCCCTCGCCATCTTCATTCCTTCGTCCTTGCATCCGCCCGCATTGCTCAACTCCCTTGGTCCTTAACTCCCATTAAGGTAGTCCGAGCGAGATAGTTCCCTAGTCATCATAGAGACCATATTCGAATTATATGTTTTAATTTCACCAGCTGTAGGACACATCAATTAAATATTGCTTTATCAATGTTGCAATAATATAGTTTTATATGACGGAAATGGTAAGTAATTAAATGAAAATATCTTAACTAGTCTTTAACTTGACTCATTTTTTTCACGTAAGTGTTGGAAATTCACGATGAAATTTTCACGTGTTGGAAATACCTCATTTTGTAAATAATGTCTCTTTGAAGTGCATTCACGAACTATTTCCCATGTAAAAGGGCTGGTATTTTTTGGCAAATATCTCAGAAAGAAATTTGGTAAGGGGTTGATTCTTGGTGTCATTGGAAGGGTGAGATATTCTTCTTTATAATGAGACCAAATTCATTGATTTCTAAGTAAAATAATATTTCGCTCACACTACCTCAATTTAACTCCCAACTCCCTTGGTCCTTCACTCCCATTAACCTTTCGGCGGGCGCACCCGTTTAAAAAGTAATCGGTTTAGGATTTCTGGTCGGGAAATATATATAAAAAGTTGTGCGATAGCTGGTACCCATCATTGGGTTCCTTCATTAGTTTTTTATCTTCCATTGTAAGAAATTTTCAGTGAAATATTTGGTCACGTCTCAGTGGCAGAGGAACTTTTGTTGGAGACCGTCACTCGATATGAACAAAGTAAACTGCTCGTGGACATGGCGAAGGTTGCCAAGTAAGTAAATATCAATGAAATGAGTTAATGTTTTTTGGATGTTTCTGCAGTTAATTTAGATGAATTGAATTGTTATTCGCTAAAAATATGCCAAAGCAATTAATTTACTTTATCATCTGATAAGTATTACTATTTTGGCGTTTGCATTTATTGCGTTCCATTCTCATATGTAGACCCAAAATAGTCTAATCCAAATACACAAAAAAGTGGAAGGATAGAATAGAAAACAAATTTATTGTTTTAGGACAGGACCTATGGAACATGCAATCGATACAGAAAAAAAACAAGCTCTGTGGTATTAAGAGAAAAATCTACAAGTCACCTTGCTTTAACAACACGAACAATACAAACATGATATGAAATCAAATACAATGACAGATTTTACAAAGAAAATTATCACGTCAAGTCAGTATAATATATACAAAATATACAAGTACCTTTTAATGAATTTCACTCACATTCTTTGAATGAACAAAAATCAATCAATGTGAGAACGATTAAGGTACACACTCAATCACCATAACATTCATCAATCAGGTATGCAAACACTTTTAATTTGAATTGGTTTAAATTTTTAGCATTCAATATATAGTCAGGAATATCATTCCATACCCTTATACATGAATTAATAGTGGATAATTGGTACACAGTTGTTCTAAATTTAGGAACTTAGGAATTTAGGAATACAGAGTATATACTGAAAAACAGGAGAAAGTTAGTACTAATGCTGCAATGGCCATGAAATGCTCCGTTTTATCCAGTTTCATTTGTAGAAAGCATTCGAGGAGCGTGCCAACATGCCAATATATGCTCAATGAAAGATATGAAAAAATGAAATTGAATCGTAATGACTGTAAAAGATAAAGACGAGGGTAATTTCATTTTAAAAACCCTCATAAGGATATATTATTAAAATAAAAATTAATCACTTATTCAAGAAATTCCTGAATAATATGTGTTAATTCAAATCAAGACTGATATGTTTACTTCGTGAACGCCGGTCGTGTACCAATAAATAGCGCGCCCGCCGCTGGGCTAATCTCTCTCTCCCTCTCTCCCTTTCATCTGTGAGGAGATCGAATTGGATGGATGGCGATGGAATAGCATTGGCTTCTCGCGATGAGGACTTGCGATTAATTCAAGGATCAATTCTCAAACTAATCTTTCATAGCTGGGTTGTGTCTGCGACTTCTTTGCTAAAATAGTTAAGAATAGATTACCACAGTGTAGTAATATGTCCACTACGGCTAGTCTATCCTTTCTCTCCATCCTTAATCTCCCCACTCATAGACTCACAGCAGACTTAAAATTTATTTATAATAATCTAAATTCCACCATCGGCGGCCCTGAATTGCTCTCCTTTATCAATTTCAAAGTTCCATCCCGTCCCACCCGTTCTCACCCTTTACTCCAAATATGCTTCCCATTCCCAGACTTTCGATAACTAAACGTTCTCTGTTCTTCCGCCTCTCCTCTCTCCATTGAATTCTCTCCCTTCTCACATCGATCGTTTTGCACTTTCATCTAAATCCTTTATAAGCCTTTCTCTTTCTTATCTTTCACCTCAGTAGTTATTTCCCTATTTTTTTTATATATATTACCAAACTTTCTGCTTGTAACCAGTTGTTAACTTCGCTTGTATATGTCTTCTATGCCTTGGAGGATTTTTCCATTAGCATTGAGAACCCTACTCATGTGCCGTTTGGAAAGCAATAGAATCTCAGCACATTACCCCTACGATGCGATGGTCCACTTATGCATATGCATGAATGCAGATGGCATGCATGCTTCAAACACCGACGACAAAACGCTATCATTGTCCTTGAGGAAATCTCTTATTTCACGATTCCAAGCAGTTGCATAGAAAGTGAAGTATACGATTCAGCTGGGTGCTTTTCTTTCATTTTATGAGCCTGAGTTTGAAAGCTGTAAATTTAGCCTTAAATGCTGGACCGGACGAATTATACTTTAAAATATTTCTTTGATTAATTTGGAAATAGGTGCGTTTTCTTCCATTCTCGCCTTTCTCGTAAAATAAGTGAAATGTGTGAAAATGTAAGGTTGATTTTGGCCATGAAAATCACCTCTGGTTATCTCAATCTCAGTCGTAATTACTGCAATGTAAAAACTTTCACCGTCTTAGCGTGTTTTTCACGTAACTGGAGGCATAAAATGCAATATCATAAGCGCTTGATGCTCGCTTCATTAGTGAACAGCAGTATTTTGTAAACCAGCAGACAACGTTTTGGAATCGAATCATATCTGACAATGATATCATCTCTAGCAGCTTGAGTGTAATCGAACGCAACCTTATAGTGAGTGTTATGTACGAAGGACCGTATCCGCGTGAACCCAGAGTAGGAAGGTAAATTGTCCTCTAGCTCTGGCGCAAAAAATAATTCCCAAAATATGTTCACCTGATTTATTTCGCCGTTTACTTTATCATTCATTTATCTCCACACTTCTTAAAGTCCACAGCTCAGCTTACTGTTGTGCATCTTTAAGTGCAAGGCGTAAATGAACGCTTGTGAGTGAATATTCAAAGATTTTCTCCGTCACACTACGGCCTAGTTGCTCTTGCGACACGTTTCATCTCTCTTTAGACTAAATGTCAAGATTTGACTTTCCGACCTTGACATTTTCTGAGGTAAAAACGAGAATGCAGAAGTTTAACAAGTTTTCTGTCGCAGACTGAGAATGTGAGTTCAACTAGCACTTTAATAATGATTCAAAGCAATAGATATATTTCGCCGAGACGAATAATATTAAGGCTCTGAAACGGATAAAACCGTTTTTTGTAAATAAAATAAAAACGATGTGAACCAACATCTTTGGGGTAGGAGACGAACGAAGAGGCAGAAAGACAAGAGAAATTGTCTCTTCAGAGGAAACGATACGCTCATTCGACCATGGCGGAGAGAAGCGAGTTAAGTCGCAACCAAGGCGAGAGGAAGGCCAAGGGCGAATCGAGAGGAACGAGTAGTCGAAGACATTAGCACAAGGTAGAGCGAGGAGGACATGAAGTATATCGGAAGGGTGCTGAAAAACATCGAGGACTACCAGAAACAAATTGTGCGACCGTTTGCCAATTAAGAAGATAACGATGAAAAAGTTTTCTTTGAGCGCAAAAACCATATCTCGTTTCAGGCCCGACGTCATAGCCAATGTCTCCGAGGGAGCACTTAACCATCTTTCCTCTTTCTCCCACTCCTCCTCCTACCTCCTTCTCCACCCCCAGTTCTCCTCCTCCCCCACGCGGGGCGACAGTCTTCCTTCGGATGCCCTCTCTACCTCCCCTTCTCCCTCCCCTCGCAGACTCCGTCCCATGTCTCCGTGGGAACGTCTTCATGTGAATGGCTGCCGTCTGAATTGCCCTCCGCAGTATTTAAGGCTTTTTCTCTCTACCTCCTCCCACCCCTCCGTTGTCTCGCATCCTCCTCCTCACGTGACCACCACCCCTTAGACCAAAGTGCCTTCTACACTACCCCTTAGGCCAGCTTCATAGGTCGGCGGCGGCGGCGGAAGTGGTGGTACTCAGCCAATGAGGACGCTTCTTTAGAAATCATGACGTCAGACCGATGAGCTGTGCTATGATGGCTAGCGGGGGCCACAAATATTCAGCCTGAGGCCGGCTAAATAGGTCGGCGGCGGCGAGGATCACGATGGATTTCGCCGCGGACGGTAGCGGTGGACCCTTCATAGGTCGGCGGCGAGAAAACAAATGAAAAGTGGTAGGCGTACAATAACACTGACATTGCACTATTTACATGTCATCGGAAAAAGCAATATTTTTTACTCATGAGAATGATTCGTGCAATTTTATGAATGAATTGGTTAAATATAAGTTGGGAATTATTTATTAATGCTTATTTGATAGCAGTAGTTTCACTATAACCATATTCCTCAAGGTAACGTGCAGCGCCTCAACCTGAAATACATGTTTCTTGAAATGAGTTGAGAAAAGTTGCCACTCAGTTCAAGAATTATATTGTGCATCGATCCTTACATTCGAGCGAGTGACATAATTTTCATTTTAGGCTTCATAGGTCGGCGGCGGCGGCGGTAGTGGTGTACTCAGCCAATGAGGACTCTTTTTAAGAAATCATGACGTCAGACCGATGAGCTGTGCTATGATGGCTAGCGGGGACTGCAAATATTCAGCCTGACTGAATCTGGACTGAATTCTGTGAAGCTGGCCGAGAAGCGGGAAAACCCACTGCCTTTCAAAAATGAATCCTCTTTGGATGATTAGCGAGTCCTTCTGTTTCAGTAAAAGATTCAATAAGAGATGCGCATAATTTTTACGATATATTTAAGATGTTTAGACTTTTAATTTATAATGGCTTTAGAAAATATGGTCTGGTATCAAGCGAAAATAGCCTTCCTCAAGGTTATATAGCATCATTAATCTACTAGCGTTAACCTGAGAGTGGCTTAAATCAGCCAATTGGCAAATATTAAGGCAAAATATTAGCTATCCATTCTTAATGCTGCAACCACGGGGAGAAAATTTTCAGGTTGTGGCTATTGTTTATTGCATGTTCGGACAGTGGAGCTAATCACGCATGAATGCTGATATGGCATTGCCTAACGAGTTAAACAACGACCATATTATGCCACTCGCTCGAATGTAAGGATCAATGCCCAATATAATTCTTTAACTGAGCGGCAACTTTTCTCAACTCATTTCAAGAAACATGTATTTCAGATTGAGGAGTTGCACGTTAGATTGACGAATATGGTTATAGTGAAACTACTATTATCAAATAAGCATTAATAAATAATTCCCAACTTATCTTTAACCAATTCATTCATTAAATTGCACGAATCATTCTCATGAGTAAAGAAATATTGGTTTTTCCGATGACATGTAAATACTGCAGTGTCAATGTTATTGTACGCCTACCACCTTTCTTTTTTTTTTTCGCCGCCTACCTATGAAGGGTCCACCGCTACCGTCCGCGGCGAAATCCATCGTGATCCCCGCCGCCGCCGCCGTCCTATGAAGGCGTCCTTACTCCTCCCCCTCACTAACCCCCGCCCACCCACCTTCGCCTCCGTATCCCTTCCCTCTCCCGCCAACCCACCCTCTGCCACCCACCCCAATCGTCCTCCCTCGTCCCATTCCAAGGACACTTCTCTACTCATGGCCTTCTCAGGGAATAATGACGGTAACGCGGCTTCCGTCCGCGAGTTTTCAGAGGATTCGTTCAAATGCATTGCACTGTTCTGCGCTCTTCTTTCGCGCTTGGATCACATACCTACTACGCTTCCTCACATTAAACCACTGCGCTCCATTTCGCATAAACATCTATAGATTCTTAGCAAAGACTCGTTTCTGTACCAATTTGCGCTTGAAATTTTTGAAAATTTTAGTTATATTTATCCTTAATTAGTGTTGTTAATAGTGTTGATTACATTTTTTTCTTTATTGTTAAATTTGTTTTCGTTTTTCTCATTTGATTTCGTTTATGGAGACTCACTTTTTAATTTTCGATTTACTATTTATGATTCATTTTTTATTATTTATTCATATTTATTTTATTTTCTTGAGATGACTTTGCTTTATTGATTTATTGAACTTTACTTTATTCGTTCATTTACATAATTTTTTAATTTTATTTGTACTTTCTTATAATTTATTTATTTTTATTCTCTTATTATATATTTGGTCATTTTTAACTTTTTAGTTATGCATAAATTACCCTTTTCATTATTATTCTCATTCATGTGTATTTCATGGATTTTTTTGTTTTGTTTATGTTACATTAGCTTAATCTGTCTGTAGGTCTTCGCGGGTTTTTCACACTCCCCTTCATTTGTGGGTCTTTTCCTGCAGTGCGCTTTTTCGTCAAAGGATATTCTCTTCCTTACGTCTTTCCCACAAAAAAAAAAAATATATATATATATATATATAAATGCACTTAGGATCACTTAAGTGACGAATATATAAAAGTTTGCCAGAGGAAGGCAGACGACAAACACAGAAAACAAAAAAATGATGAACACTTTGTAAGTGTGTTCATCATTTTTTTGTTTTCTGTTTGTCGTCTGCCTTCCTCTGGCAAACTTTTATATATATATATATATATATATATATATATATATATATATATATATATATATATATATATATATATATATATATATATATATATATATATATATATATATATATATATATATACACACACACAATGGAAAACTTCGCCAAATGGCCACAAACACAATTAAAGAGGAAACTTACAGGGGGTAAAAAGACGAAAGTAAAGAGAGAGTCTTACTTAGAGACGTTTCGGGTGTTATCCCTTCTTCAGTCACACAGAGAATGCACTGCTCCAATGAGGGTAGGAGAGGGGAGGTTTAGAGAGGGGGGACTGGGGAGGTTAATAGTGTTGGGCCTGGCTGATGGGGCTGGGGGAAGGTTGATACAAAGTTATGATGATAGGGGACTGGGAAGAGCCAAGAGCTGGGAAGGCGCGGGGAGGGGGGGTTAGAAGCAACAAAGTAACAGAATGATCAGCGAGGTGAATGATCCTGGGCCTGGCTGACTGAACAGAGGGAAAGTTGCAACAGAATAATGAAAGGGGACTGGGAGGTGACTAACATGGAAGGAACGGGAGTAGCAACAATGTAATGGAGGGGCGGTGACAAGTAAGGGGAGGTAAAGACAGGCTAACTCAGTTGAGGGGAAGTGAGTGGTGGAAGTTGGGAATGGGGGGGGCAGGGGCAATAAACAGAGAGGAGTAGAGAGCTAATGGAGAATATTGAGTCCAGGGTGGGAAAAAGCTTTGCAGAACCAGATTATTGCCATCTCAGTAGTTCTAAGTTCTGTATTGGAAGCATCAGCGGGGAGGGCGTGGAGGATGGTGAGGTGGAAACAGGAGTCGAAGTGAAGATTGTGAGTAGTGGCATGTTTGGCAACAGGAAAGTTGGGAGGAGAGGATCTATGGCCGTTCATACGGATGGATAAGGGATTGCTAGTTTCCCCGACGTAAAAAGAGGGGCATAATTTGCATTGCAGGAGATAAACTACATTGAAAGAGGTGCAGCTGCCATGGCAAGAGATAGGAAATGGGGTCGGGTTGTTAGGGCTTTGGAAAGTAGAGAGGCTGCGTATTAGGGGGCAGGTTTTGCAGCGAGGTCTATGGCAGGGAAAGGTACCAGGGACTTGAGGAGGAGAAATGGTGGGAGGGGAATGGCGGGGGCGTTGAATATTGCGCAGGTTGGCTTGTCTTTTGAAGGTGAGGGTAGGACATTTGGGAATTAAATCTGCGGTGAGTGGGCTGTCTCGCAATATAGGGAACAGTGATTTGAGGGTGAGGTTAACTCGATGAAGCCCCGGAAAAAATTTGGTGCAAAGGTTTAAAGGCGATTCGGAGGTGGGTCTGGGACGAGGAGTATAAGGTGTGGTGGAGGGTAGGATGCGACTATCAAGGAGAGGGGAGGGGTAGCCGCGTTTAAGGAGAGCATTTTTTAAATTTTGAAGGTGGTGGTCGAGAGAGTTTTTGGAGTTGCAGATTCGATGCGCACGAACAGATAGGGAGAATGGAATGGATCGTTTCGTATGGTAAGGGTGGCAGCTGCTAAAATGGAGATATTGTTGACGGTTGGTGGGTTTGATATGCAGGGAGGTAAGAAATTTGTTCTCAGAGAGAGAAATTTCAGTATCAAGGAATGTAAGGTGGGTGGAGGAGATGGTGGAGGTGAATGAGACAGAAGACGAGGAATTGAGGTCAGAAAGGAAGGTGGACAACAATTGAGGACCGTGTGTCCAGACGAGGAAGATGTCGTCGATAAATCGGACCCAGAAAATTGGTTTATGGGACTGCAGAGATAAAAACTTCTCTTCTAGTGTACCCATGAAGAGATTGGCGTATGATGGAGCCATTCTTGTGCCCATAGCAGTACCATTGATTTGGAGGAAAATTTTGTCATTGAAGGAGAAGGCATTTTTGTTTAGGACATGTTCCGAAAGCTTCAGAAGGAAGTCAGTCGAGGGGACTTGAGGGGTGGGGCGGAGGGAAAGAAAGTGCTTTAAGGCATAGAGGCCTTCACTGTGGGGTATTGAGGTGTAGAGGGAGGTGACGTCAACAGTGGCCATTAAAATACTACTCTGGGGGGGAATTTGGAGGCTGTGAAGGCGTTCTAAAAAGTGGTATGTGTCACGAATAAAGGAAGGGAGTGAAGATACTATGGGCTGAAGGGCGGAGTCGATGAAGGCAGAGATTCTTTCAGTGGGTGAGTTGATATTGCTGACTATGGGTCGGCCGGGATTGTTGGGCTTATGAATTTTTGGGAGGAGGTAAAATCTAGGTGTGCTGGGGTTGGAGGGAGAAAGAATGGCAATGTCTGATTGTGAAAGTCCTTCCTTGGGGCCATGAGTTTTGAGGAAGGATGAAATTACTTTTTGAAATTTGGGGTTCGGGTCATCGGGGAGAGTTACATAAAACGTGGGGTCGTTGAGTTGCCGAAAGGCTTCTGCGTTGTAGTCATCGACGTCCATGATGACCACACATGAGCCTTTGTCTGCAGGCGAAATAATGAGGCTCGGGTCTGAACGGAGTATACGGAGGGCGGCAATTTCACTATGGGACAGATTAATTTTGGGTTTTATGGTGTTGAGAAACTGGTGATCAGAAATTTTGCTCAGGAATTGCTTAATTAATATTTCAACTGGGTGGGTTTTGTGGAGGGATTTCGGTTCGTAACCGGATGGTTGTCTGAATTTTTGAAGGGCCGGATGAATTGAGGATTGGGAAGGGCCGTGTGCTTTCCAAAAAGCACGCCATCTTAAATTTCTGCAAAAGTTAAGGGAATCCGCCAGAAAGGACACTGAATTAAATTTTGGGGTAGGTGAAAAAGAAAGGCCTTTGGAGAGTAGACAGAGTTGGTCTTGGCTCAGGACGCGGGAAGAGAGGTTAACGACTTCATGGGACGGGGGGCTTGGGGGAGGATGAGGTTGAGGTTGGCGCTTAGGTAGGATGGGTATGGTCTTCAAGGGTGGTGGGAGGTTGTAAAGGCTGGCAAGATCAGGTTTATCAGAGATCAGAGGTATTTGGGGAGGAGGTGCATCGAAGTAAAGGGGCAAGCTAAGGCCGTGTGAGAGATGGCTTTTATATAAGGTTGACAATTTTCTCAGGAGTTCCAGGCGACGAAGATACAGTTTTTCGTAGGAATCTGAGAGTATACGGTTGACAAGGGGAAATTTATTGGGGGAGTACAAAAATATCATTTCAATGAAAAAGGCAAGGTTTTCCTGGTGGGAGTTGAGTAAGGCGACGTACTGACCAAGTACAAGCCGGGTGAGTTCAATAGAAAATTTTTGACGAATGTTGTAGAAAGAAGAATGAAGTGTGGAGAGAATGGCAAACAAGGGAAGGTGTATAGTGAGACCGTTAGGTAAAACTCCCATCGAAAGGCATTTGGTTAAAAATTCAACATGAGCGGTGAATTGAACGGTCTTTCTAGCGTAAAGGCGGATATTTCTCAGCCAGGCTTCAACATATGGAGGCATGTTGGGAGTGGATGTAGGAACAGCCAGGCCCAGCACTATTAATCTCCCCAGTCCCCCCTCTCATAACCTCCCCTCTCCTACCCTCATTGGAGCAGTGCATTCTCTGTGTGACTGAAGAAGGGATAACACCCGAAACGTCTCTAAGTAAGACTCTCTCTTTACTTTCGTCTTTTTACCCCCTGTAAGTTTCCTCTTTAATTATATATATATATATATATATATATATATATATATATATATATATATATATATATATATATATATATATATATATATATATATATATATATATATATATATGTATATGTATATATTTTTATTTTTTTATTTTATTTTATTTTTTTCACACTTATTTCATGTATTTATCTGACGAAGAGTTAGATGGAAGAAGGGACTGCTATAGTCTCAATCTCGCCCCAGTAAATACACCTAATAATTACTATTATTATCAGAGTTTGTTTCCATGACGCCAGTTCTAATGCAATACATTTAACAGGTATTTGACTTTCTATTGACAGCCACATCAGATCTCGTATCGGATGGAGGTCTCTAGGCATAGCTTGAATTTTTTATATTTATCTACTTACTCTTACTAACTCCCAGGACCAGAGTCCGGGAGAATGTAAGAGTATTCCGAGTCGATATTTAGCCGCACCAACATCTCCTATCCATCTGGTACGGTCCATTTGCGTCTTCTGCTCCGACCTTTCCCTAATCGAATTTGATAACACCACCTCTGTCGTGGTCTCCCGTCCGTAGTCGTCTTTCTTCAGGATTTTTTTTCACGACTACTGTCAGCACATATCCCTCCTCACTTCTTACTGCGTATCCAGCTCATCTTATTCTTCTGCGCTTAATTTCTTTTATGATACCGATTACGTTCGTTTTTTTTACTTCTTAATTATACTTTCTTCTCCATCTTTCTTGCTAATATGTAAGCCCGTAGATCTTGCATAGTATCTTGTTTTCAAACACTATCAGTTTTTTTCTTCTCCTTCTTATTCAGTTTCCATGTTTCGGATCCATAGAGCCGGGAAAATCATTGTTTTGTACAGTCAAATTTTTTTTATACGACAGGGATTTCGTAGAGAGGAGTCTGTGACGTGCACGTAAGCATCTATTCGCTAGATTTAATCTGTGTTGTACATACATCTGGTTATTCTCTATTGTCATAATAACTCCTAATTATTTAAAATTCAAATTCATGGCTATCTAATTGTTCAGGAACTATATTTTCGTTTTGAGTTCAGAAGAAATCTATGAACGTAGTTTAGTTTCATTTAACATAAATCCTATTTTTTTCAGTTTCATACATAAATATTTTGGATAGTCTATTCGATATCTCTTAATTTATTCACTAAAAATCCACACACTTGCCAGCAATCACGGGTACATTATCGATGTTCTTTTTTTATTTAGGCCACACCAACTATTCTCCCGATCTGCTTTGAAGTGCGCATCTGAGTCTGTTTGACGATTGGAAAGAAAGCACACTGTCGTGTTACGAGACGATTGCCGCCCTTTCGAGCGAATGGAAGAAAAACCTAAAGTGGCGTACATATTATCTGTTAGCTGAGAATCGTAGTTATGACCATGTTATTGTCAATTGTCCGCCAGATAATAACTTTAGATAACTTTTTAAGATTACATTACGGCTTTCCGCTTGCTCAATTTGCAATTAAGCAGACAATTATTCATGTGTTTTAGTAGTAACTGAAGTGCATTTCAATTTGAATGATTTTATAGAAAATGCTGATTCACAACAATATTCGGACATACCTATTCATATTTCATGGGAAGAATAAAAATGTTCTCACTGGTCGTTGACTTGAAAATTGTCATGACTCAAATGCAAAAAAGATTTTGAAAACTAGCATGGGGGTAAATTAAACGTTTTAGAAATATCCTCTTTATGAAATCAAATGATACAACAACTTTCACTATTTCAATGTGCGGAATGTAGGTACCTTCAATGGCACCCTATTCCTAATTTATTATTTGCTGACTGACTATATCTACGCTAGAATTTCTTTTATAAAATAGGGTATGTTTATGCGAGCAGCCATCTTCAGTTCCCCTCAAACTTATGATGTAGGCTCAGAATAATTCCTGAAGCGCGGAAAAAGTAAAACGTGGGAAAGAAAGAGATTAAAAGTGTTTTCAGACGGAAGAGAAGGCTGCAGAGGGGGCTCTCGATTTTTGTTGTGTAAGCACCAACTGGTTGTGAACATTGTAATAATTATGGATGGATATGTGGGCTACAAGAGATTAAACGGACCAAGATTCCGCGCTGACTCAAATTTGACCTCGCTCTATTTTGTCACCCAATCATAATCAGCCCACGAAGTCCACAAATCAATGATAAAACACATTATAGCGGAGGATATTTTCAAATTGTTTGGGTTCCTAGAGTGCGTCCATGGTAAGTGCGCAGTCAACAGTCTTTTATTTATTAAATATTCGTGTCCAGTGCCGTTCACGCGACCGAAGAGTATTTACATGATGGTGGTTTGTTTAAATTGTCGTGCAAAAACAGTTCACATTTATATTCTTCATAAGTGAAATCAGTATAATATTTCAAGAGCGCTATCATCTTGGACCCACTCTAAACATGTGCTTCTCAGTACACACCTGATTTATTTTGACTTCGCAACTTGTATGAATCCCTGGGGTGTCAATAATTTTTCCTCCACGACCAATCCACTCCATTCATCACTACTAGAGGAGCTCGGGCTGCATCAAAAATCGATCTCCCTCTCTCCTTCGAGGCAGTCGAGCCGACTCACCCTTGCCTCCCTCTCCGACTGAGAGCTGCCTCCCCCACCCCCTCGGGAGCACATCACCGACCGCGGCCGGCCCACCGCCCCGGGCCACCAACCACCCCCAGAGTGAACCGGAGTGGACCAAGTGCCCTCCACCGCCGGTAGTCGGACCCGGTCCCGTCCGCCGCACGCCCATAAACAAAATTGGGGGTCCGGTGTTCTTTTTTTCCCCCGACCGTCGCATTTCCCTCTCCGGGCCTTGTGCTCTTTTTTTGCCATCTTTCCCGAAGGAAATGGAGAGGGAGTGGGGAGGGGGTGGCGTTGGAAGTAGTAGGAGAGGGATGAAGGGCGGGGGGTGGGGGTGGCGACGTGCGGGATCGAAAGGGGGTGAGGGAGGGGAGGGGAATTGGAGGATAGACTACTCAAAAAACACACCTCCTTTCATGTCGTCATAAGCCTCGAGCTGGTTCACTCCTCAGAAATGAGTGCATTTCAGGTAATTTGAGCGCGATGTCATCTAACGCAAAATTCAGCAAGGAAAATATCGCACCTTTCTATATATAACTTCATGAACTTCAGCAATAGAAAAAAGACCGGAAATAGAAATTAGGAATTCTTCGGTAATTTAATTCCAAAATCGGATAGCTGTAAATACTTAGGAGTCTATTTAACTAAGTATTTAGGATGGGGTTAAAAAAGCTTTCACAATGTTACTTTGGGTAATGAGAAACCTCGAAGGGAGCAGCACGACCACTAAAGAGAAGGCCTATAAAACCATGGTTCGACCAACGCTAGAGTGCACATCTCTTGTATGGGACCCACACAAGAAAGGAGAGGTGATGAACTTGGAGAAGGTGCAAAGAAAAGCGACTAGGTATGTGCTAGGGAAATACAATAAAACAGAGAGCGTAACAGAAATGCTTAGAGCACTGGGATGGGAGAGTTTACAGGTTCGGAGGAAAAGGAACGGGATATGTGGGATGTACAAAATAGCGAGTGAGGCAAAAGCATGGCATGAATTTGCTAAGGACATAATAAAGCCAAACTTTGTGGGAAAAAAGCACCAGTTCAAGATAAAGTGCCGATCACAAAGGGCAAATGTAAAACAGTTCTCCTTCTTGAGCAGGACCAGAACACGGGACTAGAACGAGCTACCAGCAAAAATATTTGAGCCCTTCCCAAAAAAATTATGTATTTTTAAAAATAGGTTACAGAAGTAGAAGGTTTCAAGGTTTATTCTTTTACTCAACTGTTTTTAATGTTACCACCAGGCTAATGGCCTACTTGTAACTCTTTAACTGTAATAGTAATAATATACCAAAATATTATCCCCTAATGCCACTACTTATCGAGACGATTGCCAAAAAATACCGGTCATTTTCTTAAGGATACGGAACGTGGAGGCCCCCTGAGATTTTTTCATTAAAATGTGTAATTTCTGACGCCTCAGTATATCTCGAGAGTCTTTTGAATGGTGTGTATTTAAATCTCATCAATCGATAACCCATTGTAGAAATTTTACCGCAGTGAATGTGTTTTAATAGTAGGGCGTGAAAAAATTAGTCCATATGAGTAATGCAAACGTATTTATTTCATTATTGAGAATTTCAGACGTGTGTATCTATATTGTTGCTCCATCAATATTACAATATTTAATTCATGCATCCTCCAGAAAATGAAATTAAATTAATGCGTCAGGGTCACTATCGATTGTACACCATGCCAATAGATTTCAGCCGTCGATATCTTCAAAGCAAAGTCCAATTCTCCGTTCGACGTCTCTCCACAAACAGATCTTCGTTGGATTCCTCCGCTCTTCATTAGCGACTACAAGTGCCATTCACGTTTCCATGCTTAAGCATGGCTTGTCCTTTGACAAGTGCTTTGAGGTGGCAATATTGATCTCCCTTCCCCCGGACGCCCCGTTAATTGAAGTGCGCCAGAAGGAGCTGGCCATAATCTGGTTGCTAAAATCGTACGCCGCGCCCGGATTAAATAAAATACATTAATCGCACGCTTCCCGTTGTTTTCCATTTACCCCCTTCCCTTCCCTCTCCCCCCCCCCACCATCACTGCGACCCCTTCCGCTCTCTCCGGCCAAGACACGAGCTGGTAAAAATTTCCCCTTTTCAAGAACCGTTCGTCAACCGCTGGGAAAAACCCCTTCCCCTTCCCCCATCCCCACTCCCCTAACCTACCGCCCCTCCTACCCCTATCCTCACCAGCGCACACGACATTTGTTCCGTGATACGCCTTGAAGACGGACTAGTTCCGAAAGCTAGCTATGTAAGTGTGATCGTCTATTTTTTTGTGTGTCTATCTCCTCAATCCTATCCACATCGTATATATATATATATATATATATATATATATATATATATATATATATATATATATATATATATATACATATATATATGTATATATATATATATATATATATGATATATGCCTCAACCGTTCCCATTAATTTTTTCCCCCACTTTTCGCTACATTGTTTCTTTCTCCCGAATAAGTCTTTGGCTCCTTCCCTCCCCGCCCTTCCCCACCCCTCCTACCTGCTCCTTCCCCTCACCGCCCCTCCTATACGATTCTTCCTCCTCAATCCTCATTCTATCACTGACGAAGGTGCGGGCGACCCACCGAAAATTTTAAACTCGTGAGTTTGCTTTTTTATGTTTTATGTTTAGTGTCACCCTGTGACGAAGTTTTATATTATATATATATATATATATATATATATATATATATATATATATATATATATATATACATAAATTACAATAGGAAATGTAATCTGGTATACCGTTTACATATATTAAAAAAGTATAGGTCCCAAAATATAACCTTGTGGTACACCGGATGCGATAGATTTAATTCTGCATTGATCAAATAGTTTAACAAGTTATTTCCTATTACTAAGATACGATGTTAGCCAAGAGAGTGGAATTCCACGAATTCCACAAAGTTCCACTTTTTCTCAATAGATATCAGTATCGATTGTATCGAAGTCTATTAAAAAATCGATTAATACTGCCAGTGCGGAATAGTTCTTATTTGGGTTTGTACGAACATCATCACTGAATTACTCAATCAGCATTTTAGCGCTTTTATGATGCTGATATCCATATTGGTGTTTGGTTATAATATTGAATTTAACAAGGAAATCTTAAAGTTGAACCCAAAAATATCGTTCTATAATTTTATCCATTGAGGGAACAATAGAAATGGGACGGTAATTATTGGTATCGTTTTTTGCCTTGTTTATGTCTAGGCCTAATTATGATTAATTTAAATTGTCTCGCATTTTACCTTGATCTATATTCAGGTTTATCCAGTGAGATATTGTCGTGATCAACTCATATTTACCATTGAGGTCAATCATACTTACATCATCATATCCAGGACTTTTGTGTTTTGAGTGGTGTAAAATATTTTGAACATCAGCTGGAGTTGCTGATAGTAGTGAAAAAGCATTGGGGCTTTTTTTAGGGTCACAGGCACTTAGGATGAGATGTAAGCAGTTAAGCAATATCTTTTTAACATCATTGGAAAATTGTGAGGCAAAAGCTTTACAAACAATGTTTATATTCCAAGACTTCTTAAAATTATTTTGTATTTGTTTGTCATTTCGTGATTGGAGCCCCCCTGAAATTGTTAAGTAATTGCCAGGTTTTCATAATATTACTTTTATTTTTAATGAAGTTTATGCAGTAGTAATCTTTGTTAGACCTCCTTATCAAGGCTGTCACTTAGCTTCTTTGCACTGTATAACAGTTTCTGTAAGTTTTGTTCGTTGGGTTAGATTTCCACTTTTTAAATTATATATCTCTTCTCTGGATTTCCAAATAAAAAGCATTATTAATCCAAGGTTGCTTATATATTTCATGAGGATTATTTTTCCTATACTCAACGTTAGCTGTGGAATATATGTAGTTCAATTGTCCACACAACTGCTGGTAGATACTGTCTGGATCACTGAAGGTGAGTAGTATCGACCATTCTATCACGTCTAACACTTGTCTTACTCTCCATTTACAGAGGTATGAATTAGGGTAGTGTGATTTACAATCAGGAATGTTGATACCAGAGTAGATAAAGACACCAGCCGGGAAATGGTCAGATATTTTTGTTTTTATTATGAAACCTTAAATAATAGAATGATTGCCTCTAATATTTATGTGGTCTATGCATGATTTTGTGACTTTACGTTTTGTAATTTCACATCTTGTGGTTTTATTTATGTAAAAGAGGAACCCATAAGTGGCTAGGAAATTTTTGTATAGTGCCACATTTGCATCTCTATGTGATTTTAAATTTAAATTAAATATTATTCTCCCAATATATTATTTGCTCTTCACCTCTAGTGTCGATAAAGGATTCCAAACTATTTATGAAATCCTTCTTACTGTAGTTTGGTGGCCTGTAGATATTTATAAATAAAATTGACTGTGTATTATGAGTGATTACTAAGATTAACGATTCGTATTCCTAAAATTCAATAAATAAATGAGATAACCTCTAAATGATCTTTTCTTACTTTGAAATTTAGAAATGTTACTTCTGCACTCTGCATCAACAGTCACAACAGATAATTGATCCATTAGATATGAGACGGATAATGAACATATAATTATAACAGATAATGGGTCCATGAGTTACTCCCTATCATTTCAAGAACAATTGAATCTTGCTGGTAAGTTAATCATAACAAGCACAAGCACAAAAAAATCGTCAATAGTAACGAGCATTTTCTTTTGAAAATCTTTCTTAGAGGTATTCTTATAATTATCTTACCACCTAGTCTTCTAGATAATCTGTTCTTTTGCTTCGAATCTTTTTCTATCAAACAGTGTCCACTGTAGTTACAAAATAATAAAAAATATTTAATCCAACTCGTCACACAGTTTTGAGATATACCAGCAATAAACTCAAACTAAAGGATTAATAAAGCCTGAATGGGTGAAATATCCAATGGGTTCAATAAACTATGGTGCAAAACTTTGACACAATTCACGCTGATTTCTCTACTCTCTTTGTATACTGGCCCAAATGACATATCCTAAAGGCCTGAGCAGTGTCATGAAATTAAGGTTGCCATAGCTAATATAACGCCAACAATTTGAGAGCGACGAGAAAAACAGACCGACTACATCTGCTCAGCAAAACCGTTTCGTTCAAGAGCTTGGGAAATAAATGAGCGTCGTAGGAATTCGGGGGGACGAGGAAGGGTAGTATTTGAGATACGAAAAAAAATAAAGCAAAGAGGACTTTTCTTTGATTCGGATAAGGGATCGCTCGCTACTTTCCCAGCAGCAACCGGGAGGGAGGGAAAGGGTCGACCCCACCCCCCTTCCTCCCTTCGTCTGCAGTGCTTTACCCCTCTTCGATGGTGGAGGAGTTTGCAGTCTTCTTTTTTTTCTGCTCCCCCCCCCACCTCACCCCCAATTTCTTCCTAAGGGAAGGCGGAATACGCGGATCTCGATATCGGCCTCCGCCGTTTCTGCCTTTTTATCTATCTCTTTCTTCCCCTCGCAGCATTCAGTGCCCTTTACTTTCCGTGGGAATGGGGATTCAAGCCTCCGAGCCAAGAAAAAAACCCACCTTTAGGCGTCAGTCCATCTCGCCCTGCTTCGCCGTTGTGTATTTCCATCTCTCCGCATTCGTGCTTCGTTTCACTCATCCACCCCTTTTCAGAAGAGAAAAAAAAACAATGTGTAAGTAAAGGCATGTTTTTTTATTATTATTATTTGTATAAACTTTTTTTGGATGGGAATTAAATTTTGTTCCACTTATCTCTCGAATCCTTTCTAATCGGTATAGCCGAGGGAGTCTCCCCCTTTTTTTTGCGTGCGAGAGCCAAATAAAGGTCTATGATGACCTGTACTCGAGGGAAAAATCTTCATGGCCTCAACTCCATTTACTTTTTTGTGTCCGTTCACCGGTTGAATCTCCTCCTCATTAATCCCAACTGCTATTGTACGTTTTATATTCCATGCACTTATCCGCAGTGGCAAAAATTTCATTCTGTTCATTCTGAAATGGCTTGCTGAAGATGGAATTTTAATGGCATTCCTGCCAGTTTTTTTTTACTTTTTAAATATCTTAAATTGAATAGCATGCGTTTTCTTGTTATAATATACACATTATTGTAGATATATAATTTTTTGTTTATTTCATGTTATTTGAAATATGAAATGTTTCATTTCATGTAACTTATCGCAAAATGTAAGTTAATGTTACTGAATGTAGCTTATTTTTATGTTCCTCAATGTTAAGATCGTAAAATCTAATCAAAGTGAAGGGTAGAGTAAACACCTGATGCGGAGGCTTCCGCAGTTTTCTTGTAAATTAGAACTCTTTGGGTTTTTCCCATAGTTTCGCCGGAATTCCAGTCGACATCATCCGGACATTTAAGGTAGTATGAGCGTGATGACATCTCACGTAAAATTCAGCAAGGAAAATATCGCACCTTTCCATAGATATCAAAATATTCGCCCCTTACCTCTCTACTTTTCTTGCCAAAAGAAACCGGCCATTTTCCTTAGGATATAGTCGTCCATTAAAATGCTCCAACGCGGGAAGAAGCCGAAAATTTCTAATTTTAGCGTGAATACCAGTCTGTCAATGAGTTATTATAATAATAAAAATATTCTTCGGCCATCGTTTGCAGGGATTTTAAAATTAACTCTTATTTTTACTTGAGTCGCGGCAATGTCTTCACGTCGTCAGTCAGCAGCGACAGACATTGCACATTCAAATTTGTTTTATCTTTGTAGACGATTCCAGGAAATTACATACGCGAGAAAGATTATTTGGGTGATATAATTTGACCATTGTAATTTATTCTTTCATCACCAAGACAACTATGATTTATTTTGCCATTTATGCTAATCATTGCAAAATGAATCTTATCCTTATGTGTCTGTGTGTAACTTTTCTCTGAATAATCAATGACGGTCACTTGTTCTCTAGGAATGCCGTATTTTTTGACTAAGCGTGCCCTTTTCTGAGGGATATTTCAAATCTAGTAATAATTATTAATTGCTATAAAAAGCAAAGTTCCTCTCTCTCTCTCTCTCCTTATATTCCCTTCTAATTGTAATAAGGAAACGCATGTCCATTTTATTCGTTCGCAGTTATTTTTCGCACAATTAAATTATAAATACTGGTTGTACGAAGTCGATAACGCCATATGAAAGAAAATACAATAAAAATTGTTATAATTTCAGACAAATTTGGATTTCCTGACAACTTCTTTAAACTGTGGAAAAATTATTCCAAATTTGCTCGAAATGATGCGTTTGTTGCGAACCATCATCCACTTGAAGACGGACTGGAATGGTGAAGCCGCGGCTCGTATCAATTTGAATTTCAATAAAATCAATTCATAGGGAAAATGAAGGCCCATCAACGAATCAACTTAAGGTGCGTTTTCTCACAGACGAGGCATTTTTTGGAACAGCACGATTCTCTCGAGGGAGAGAGAGAATATAAGTTCTTCTTAATATAATGATATAAGAGATAAAAGAGAATAACGAATCTTCAAACGATACCTTAACAATTCAGCGTGATGGAATAATTAAACAACTGCGTTCGATTTAAAGTAATAAGTCCCCAGGTCCAAAAGAAATATAGGATACAGTAATCTACCGTGAAATAAGCGAAGACGCGGACTTTCTACGTTCTGTCGTCTGACCTTAACGACAATCATTCGTGGTGCCAGGAGTGCGGGGGGTTAGAATTAAATATCATTAAATGCACCACATTTCACTTCCTACCAAAGCTATCTCAAAAATGCCATACCTATACCGTGGGTGGAGTAAACATAAAATATTCAAGTACACTAAAATCTCTTGGAATTACCTTAACTTTAGATATATCGCATTGGTCCGGCAAACCAAATGTCCGTGGTTCGATTCCCGGTCCAGGCCGAATTTTTTTCATGGTAATTTCTTCAAAAAAAATTCACCCGCCATGTCTGTATTTCTTTTCGTTTTGGTTTTTCGAATGGTTGCTTTTAAAGGACGTCACTACATAAAACAATACATCCAAGGGAAGCCAACGAAGTGGGGATTTAAAGTTTGGCTTTTAGCAAGCTCTCATGGTTATGTCCTTCAGGGAATTGTATACTTAGGGAAAAAGAAAGAAGAAATCGTGAAATGTTTCTTGGGACGCAAGTTGTAATGAATTTAATGAAAAACAATTTAGGAAAAAATCATCACGTGTATTTTGATAGCTTTTTTTCAAGTGTGACACTCATGGAATTATTACTTACGAATAATACATATGCTTGCGCTACTACAAGACCATCTTGTAAGGAATGGCCTGCAGAATCAAAATATCCAAAAACCTTAAACTCCAAAGAGGAGAGAGTCGAAATTTACAGAGCGGAATAGTTACTGCTACGGTTTGGCATGATAATCGGGATATTTGTGTCCTTCAAACCATTTGCGATCCCAAGAATAAAGTCTATGTACCAAGAAAAACAGGAACAGGGAACAAACAAACTATGGTCTCCTGTCCACAGTCAATTGCATTGTACACCAAATACGTGGGTGGTGTTGACAGAGCTGATCAGAGAATGTGCTACTACGACTTAGGTAGGAAAATGAAAAAGTGGTGGAAATATTTATTTGCCTTTGTTTGTGGTGAACACGGCTATAGTGAACAGTTTTATCTGTATAAAGAAACCAATTCACCCTCAAATAGTAGGCATGGAGTAACACAGAAGAATTTTCGTTTAGCACTTTATAGGCAGATGATAGGGAAATTCTCCTCCCGCAAAGTAATAGGGCGTAAAAGAATCCTTCCGGTGGGCACATTTTCACCGAGACAGCAGCACTCTCTTACAAAGATCGAGGGGAGAAAAAAAGTGTGTGCCTACTGCAGCTCAAAGAAAAGAAGAACTCCTGCTGGACGGAGCATAGAGACGTCATGGAAGTGCATAGGCTGCGATTTACCTCTGTGCAAATTAGGATGTTATCTTCAATATCACCAAGAAAATGGGTTGGAAGTAGGGAATTAAATTCAATATACGGTAAGACAACTTTGTTTTAATAAATTATTATTTTATTAAAGCATTCAACTTTTTAAATAAAATACTTCATTATATTTCAAGTTATTTTAAGTTAAATGAAGTAACATCAGTAAGTTCCTCATCGTGGATCGCGGAAAAAATAGGTCTACTAGTGGGGCAATAGGGTATTTAAATTTCGTGCGTGACGGGGAATTGTTTACGGACGGTTTCGGGCGGGTTAGGAAGGAGAGGATTAACCAGTAAACATTGGAATATGGATATTAAAAGATTCTTTGCAAAAACATTTGTATGGAGTACACTGTTGTATGGAAGTGAAAGTTGGACTGTAATGCAAATTAGAAAGGAGCAAACTTGAGGCTGCTGAAATGTGGATATAGTGGAAGATGACAAGAACTAGCTGGATGGAAAGAAAAACAAATCTGGAAGATTTAGGGGAAGTATAAGAAGATAGAAGATTATTGGCGGAGATGAAAAAGAGAAAAATAAAATTTATTGGACATGTCTTCATACACAATTTATTTATAACAAACATTTCTGAAGGGAAAATACTAGGAAAGAAAGGAAGAGGACGGCCGAGAAGAAATATTTGGACGAGATCAAGAAGATAGGATGCATCAACTGCGTGGGACTGAAGCGAACGGCAAATGACAGAGATAAATGGTTGCATCGACAAGGCATCAGCCTTTAGGAAATTGATTGAGAAGTAGTGGGGTACTTTTGTTATGGGACACTATACTATGGATAATAAACTCACGTTACCAATAAGAGCGCGAGCAGTCGAGTGTTTTAACTAATTCCTCCATCCCGATGGCGGGGTTATACTAGTGTTTTATGAATAACATTCATTTTCTTAATTTCGAACAACAATTCAGTGAGCTCAGTCATTGGAATCGAGGTATTTTTCATTCATAAAAAACCCGCTCATCAAAAGGACATTTTCTTATTTAGAAAAGTGATTTTGGCTTTCAAGCACGTGAGCATTGGGTATGCGAGGAAAAGATTTTCATACTTCAGCAGCATTGACACTATTTGCATTCCGCCAAGAATATGGCGGTCAGTTGCTTCTTCTCACCATTTCTTACACTTCACTCGTGTCCAGATATCCAGTACCCTTGGCATTCAACTCAGTCGTTTGGAACTTGCATTGATTGATTGATTGCATGGATTGCAGTGATTTGTTAAAAACTGTAACAAACTAACATAGTGTGTTTCACAGCCTTCGGAGGGATTAGATTGGGAGCCTATAGAGACTCGGAGGCTAAACTCTAGGCAAGAGAAATTCATAACAGAATATTTCAGTGTGACACTGGGAATATATTTTTGGGGATGTACTTCAATTCTAGGTCCGATAGGAGCGATAAACCAAGAGTGATGTATTGCCAAGCAGATAGGCACAAAAATTCGTTCTCCTCTCGCACAATAAGCTTTCTTTGTTTTTAATTATTCTTCCCGTAAAAGGTAGGTTTTATTGAAAGTCATAGAAAATCGTCCCGGTGTCTTCACACTTTCAATATTCTATCTATATCCAGTGTTTCATTTATCGTGTCTGCATACTGTCTACTCTCCTTCATTTGGTAAATGACACATATTCTCTTTCTTCCCTTCCCCGCCTGTCCAACCTCCTTCCCTATATCATAGTGTTCCGTAAGCCATTTTACTTCCTAAAGATTACTCCCGCATACCCTGCGTATCCCGGAATTCCCTCCAAAGTTTCCCTTCCTCGCCCTAGGCACTTCCTCGTCCGTCATCTTTTCCGAATCCTGAACCTTCCCCGAACCTTCTCCATCCTTCTGCACACCCTAATCTCAAACGCCTACAGCCTATTCTCGTCCTCCTTTCTGAGGGTCTGAGTTTCTGCCCCGTACAACGCTATGGTCCATATCAAGCTCTTCACCAGCCACTTCCTCACATCCTTACCCCTGGTCCCCGTAATCAGCGCCCTTGTATTACTAAGCACTTCCCTGGCGAACGCTATTCTCCTCCTTACGTATTTGCTCCAATGACCATTTAAGTTGCGGAGCAAGCTTCCGCGTAGTGGCCTTCATACCTGACTTAGTGACTTCTCCAGACCTGAAGAAGCGATTGCGAAGTCTTCACTTGGTGGAAGGTCGACATTGTATTAAACAAAACTTAGTGTCAGTTGTGTTTGTAATGAAACCGGTTGTGTTTTTAATAATAAAGCTGTGAAAGACACAGAGTTTTGTTTAATATAAGACAAGGTACACCTGATGATGGCGCAACTGCCGAAACCGGGTGTGTTTTTAATAAAAAAAACCTGTGAAAGACACTAAGTTTTGTTTAATACACTGAGAAGCGAGTTAAACGCTCGCGAAACAGTCGTCCTCACAATGTCGCAACGCGGAAGCTGCCCCGAAAGCCATCAAGTTTCAATACTACGACCATTTTCCTCAGGCGTATTTCACAAGAAATCAAAATACTCTACCAGCTCCATTTATATCCTCCCATTTTTATTTCAAGCCTCATTTTCTTTATCCCAGAATATCCCTTTTAATTTTGTTTCCTTATGATTTATCTTCATCCTGCATTTCACCAGTAGTGGGTATGTGGGTAGTAGGCAGGCCACTCGGCTTGTAGGGGAGTAAGTTTCTTCGAGAAGAAAGCGAGGGGCTGCCAGGAACTACCGACGGGTTCTGCAAACTGGCTCCGACGGCGACTGTTGAGGCGTCGGCGAAAAGGCCGAGGTGGGCGCCGGGGCCTGGCTAGGAGAGTGGTGTTGGCGAGGTGCTCCTTGCACGCAGTCCAAGCCGCTTCCAGCTCCGGTGTTCAGGGCACGGCTTGCTTGCCTCGATAGCAATAGTGGTGGGGAGTGGAGCTTGGTACTGGGCCGCTGATGGGAAAAAATCCGGTAGAAGTTGATCATTCCCAAGAAACGACGGAGGTCCTTGGCCGTCTGTGGAAGGCGGTACTCCCTGAGGGCTTGAATGCGGTCAGGGAGAGCCTCAGTTCCGGCGGTATAAACCCGATATCCTAGGGAGGTCACGTGGTCAACTCCAAGGACGGTCTTGTTGTTGTTGACCGAGACTTCATACTTGGAAAGACTCTTGAAAAGGTCGCGGAGGTGTTCTTCGTGTTCCTCTTTGTGGGAGTAGACGAGGGTGTCGTCTATGCAGGGCCGGCATTGTTGAGACCAAACGACATGTACGTAAATTCGTACAGGCCGAACGGCGTGGTGATGGTAGTCTTGGGAGATTCCGCAAAATTGGCAGGAATCTGGGAGTAGGCTTTCAGGAGGTCGATGACGGATGAAGACTGTACAACCCCTCAGGCGGTGGGGAAAGTCATGAATGTGGTGGGCAGCATATCTGTTCAGAATGGTCCTGGTGTTGAGTCTCCGCTCGGAGCAGCAATAGTCTCCGCACGGTCTCCAGGAGTCGTCCTTTATGGGCACCATGCAGAGCGGCGAGGACCAGGAACTCTCGGAGCGGCGGGCCTTGCCGGAGTGCACTATGAAGTCGAAATTCTTTGGCGACGCGGAATCGGCCTGGGGTGAGCCTACGGGGCGTGCGGATTCAGGCGGTCCGGGCATCGTCCTGACGTGGTGTACAGTGGAGTGGCGTACCTGGTGGGGAGTTCCCGATGGCTTGGTCAAATCCGGGAATTCGGCCAGGATATTGTCAAATGGCGTCGACTGGGGCATATAGGCAGTCCGGGTGCTGGGTTGGTGCAGGCTGCAGCGTTCACCGGCGCCACTGCGGCCCATGATTACGTCTATGAGCCGTTGGTTTCGGCAGTCAGGGAGGAGCCCGTAGTGAGCCGAGAAGTCTGCTCCTATGATGGGAGTGCTGACGTCGGCGACGAGAATATTCCAGGTGTGCTTACGGCGCAGTCCTAGGTCGGGGGTTAGTAGCATGGTGCCTTAGGTGACGATGCTGGAGTCGTTGGCGGCTTCTGGGCTCAGGGGCACACGGAGGCGGTTGTCCTTGAGGAGAAACTTGGGCAGACAAGACACGTCGCTGCCGCAATCGATGAGGTACTTCATGTTGCTGGTGCAATCCTTGATGACGAGGCGGCTTGAGGTGGTTGGGCATCCTGTTGCTGGTGTCAGCAGACTGTGGTATTGTCCTGGATGCAGCGGGGCCGCTGTGACGAGCTGCTGGAGCGGCCTCGGCTCCGAAAATCGCGGCTCTGGCTGGACCGGAGGGCCTTGAGCCTTGAGCTCTGTCGACATGGTGACGACGAGGTCGCGGAGTTCTTTGAGTAGGCCGTCAAGCTGTTTAGGTGTTCTGGAGGCGACAGCATGTATGGCCGAGAGTGCTGTGAGCTAAACTGCGACGATCCTGTCAGCGATCTCGGCGAGGTCGTCCAGAACGGCGGTGGCGGGCTGCGTCTGCAGGATGGCCAGAACGTTTGTCGGGAGCCGCTGCTTCAGATGGTTCTGAGAAGTTGATCCTGTGTGAGAATTTGAACGGCGAGAGAACGCAGGAACTGTGATGGCTTTCGGTCGCCTATGTCCTCTTCTGTGAGAGGCTGTTTGATGCGCTACTCCTCGGACATGGACACGTGCTTGATGAGGGCAACCCTGAGTGCCGTATAGGGATTCTGGGCCGGTGGGCTGGTGACGATGTCGTCGACCTTGTTGGCGTACTTTTCGTCCAAGTGCGAGACAACGTATGCGAATTTGGTGGTCTCTTGGGTGATGCCAACGAGGCTGAACTGGGCTTCAACCTGCGAGAATCACAGCGCCCGGATGGTCCTTCCAGATAGCGGCAGCTTCACACTAATGTGGCTTACGGCTGGGCTGGTCTCGGATTGGCCTTATTCTGACGGCGAAGCTGCTCAAGTTTCTTCTGAAGTGGTTCTTTGTCCATGATGGTGCGTACTGGGGTGATAAGTGTGTTGGCTGTGTGGAAAGCTGGAGACGGTGGTACACGGAGCACTTAGACACTGGCGAGGCACCACAAATAGCACTTGGAACACTGTCACACGTTTGCACTATTTGTACAAGTCGGGGTCACCTCTGAGGTGCCTTTCGGCAAAGGAAATGAACAATCACCGGATAGTAAAAACTAGACTGTATTGCCGAAACTAGGTCTACAATGACACTTAGTTCGGTAGCGCGGGACACGATCACATTTTCTTCGAAGCGGAACTTAGTGGCCAGAGAGCCGAGCGGCGAGCAGCACTGAAGCGTCCGATTTAAGGTGCGCTGGAGAGAACTGCGTGGGTCGACCGACTGCTCGGCTTATAAAGGACCGTCGAAGGTTCTCGACCCAGGTAGTCGAAAGATCGCGAAGGGTCGCGATCGACGGGGAGGCTTCCGACGGTTCTAGGTGGCGGTCGATAGGCCGCCACACTGTGTTAGCATAGGAGCAGAAATCATGGATATTCGACCGGAAATCGGATGGTGCTGGGCTCCCCTCAGCCTTTCTGAGTTGCATTACTCCGCCCAGGCGTCAGACCGGGTGGCTCATAGTATTTTTGAGCATTGTGGGTATTTTTTTGGCTAGAGAGTAGGTCATTTAGTGGGATTAGAAAGTATAGAGCCGATAACAGCCTCCGAGTAAATCCGTGTGACGTAAACCTTCATTGCCGAAAAAACTTAGGGGATGCGCAAATAAATAAATGTTACTTACTAGTGATGGGCACTGTGCGAGTGAGTCAGCTCAAATGTGCGACTCGAAAAATTGAGCGGTGAGCGGTGAGAGTCTTATTTAGTGAGTCGCGACTCCCTCCCCTCACGAGACTCCCCCTCCGCATAGCCGCACAGTGAGCGGTGTGCGGAGGGAGTCGCTTTACTCCAATTCAGCACAGCACAGTGCGGCGCACACTGTGCTGGGAGTCTTGTGGAGTCGTGACCTTCGTAAGGCGCAACTTTAGTGAGTAGTAGAGGGCATGGCATAGTGCGTTCCTAACTTGGAAGTTTTTGCTCGCGCGATGCTAACTTTTTTTTTACGTTACTCGAAAGATTATTCTGGTTATTTTTCTACGCATTGCTCGAAAGAATCTCATATCACTCGAATTGTAATTCTTTTTCCCTGAATCTTGAGTGAAAAAGGGTTGAACCAAAAGTTATTCATCGTCGGCAACTTTATGAAAATTAGAGCCAAAACGTAAAACTCTTTCAGCCACATTAAACATTGGAAATTCTACATTTGAGAATTTCATTATGAATTGATAACATGATCGCTTATGATTATCTGAGAGAATGTTTGGTAAAATGAAATAAATAAATTTTGCCTCATCTCTTAGCAAAGGAGATGAAATATAAGCCCGTCTTCCAGCATATGGACTTTTCCTCAGTAACTGCACTTGGTGAAAAACTAAACAGGCTCAGTATATACAGATATTTATAGTAATAAATGTAACTAATAAATTCAGGCTTCACTTTGTGGAACCTCTCCATAGACCTGAAGACCTCCACCAGACCTGAATATGTCATTAGGCGACGAAACCCGGGTCGTATACAATAAAAATATTAGTGGACCATTACTTGAAAGCTTTTGATTTCCGATATAGTAATAAAGTTATAATATATCGGTAGAAATGGATTCAATAATATCACCGATGATTAACCTGCTAAATATTATAATGGTAAAATCGCAGATCTGTCATGACTAAATTAAAAATTTTAATTATAAATAGTTATAGCTATACTATAGTATATTACAATGGCCAATATCGGTAAGTGTGGCAGATGAAGCTCCAAATTTTAGTCTAGTATAAAGTTTCACTTTAACGTGCTTGAAACCCTGCATTGAAGGCACAATTGTGACTTCAGTGCAACTTCAAAATAATCATAAAAATGACATACCATATTTTATATTTGGGAGTTCCATGCGCCTCATGATCCGCCTGCCTACCCGCTGACCGCAGCATGAACAGCTGTGATAGTGTCAGCAAAATTTGATGGGAAAGTTGATAATTGGGCACTGTTCCATATCAAGGTTGATAATTGGAGTCACTAAAAGCTTGCTTTACATATAAGTATAGCTACAGAAATGCCACCTCGATTAAAACAGAAAACCAGCAGGATTTGGGAGTACTTCAAAGAAACCGGATCTGGGCAAGCAAAGTGCAATTTTTGTTCAAAGATTTTATCACATAAATATGGTAGCAATTTTAATTTAACTAGACATTTGCGTATGCCACACCCTACAATTTTAGTGCGATTGGGTATGTATTTAATATTGATTAATGGTCAATAAAATATGAATGCATTTCTCAGATGATGTCAACTGATAAGTGGTATTAGAGATTCAATGACTTTTGGTGTTCATAAATGATGTTGAACCCCTAATAAATATTCAAATACAGATACCAATGCGGTACAACAAGATGGAGCAAGTACATCTGCAGTAGTAGTAGGCGACCCTTTTCAAAATCCAGAAGAAACAGTGATTCAGAGCATGAGCATGCTGAGCACTGCCTGGGGTTGCTAACAACATTATCAGACTTTATTAAAAAACCTTTAGCTCCCAGCAAAATGCAAGACATAAATTTTACTTTGGTGGAAACATTGATGAAGAATTATTTGCCATTCCTGTTAGTTGAGAGTGTCTACTTTCAAAAGTTCGTGGGAAAATTGAACAGCTTTCACTGCTTACCCAGCAGGAAAAAAATTTCAAATGATCTCATCCCCCAGCTATATAATACGACGAAAGAGAGAGTTAGAAACCAATTAAACTGGACTTCTGAGGCCAATCAAAGTTTTATTTCTGTGACTGTGCACTTTATTGATAAAGAGTGTGAAATGAAGAGCAATTTACTGGAGTGTTTCGCGTATTCTGACAGGGATACGGCTAAAAATTTGGCTGATGAATTAAAAAGAGTTGTCCATGAATGGGGTATTGAACAACATATTGTAGGAGTAGTTAGTGATAATGCAGCAAATATTGTCGCTGCTATTAAATTAGCTGGGTGGAGAAGCTACCCCTGCTTTGCCCACAGTATAAATCTCATTGTTCAGCATGGCCTTACAGAAAAAATCAACACCAATTCATGTCCATTTCTAAAGATAGTCTATATACACGCACACATAACACAAAAACACGGATTCACTCCATCTCGAAAGATGGGTCCTTATTCGGGCCCAAATAAAACCCGGGCCACACGGGGGGTCGCGTGGCCGGATTGATTCGCCGAGGAGAGAGTAGGGTGAAGCGCCGAGAGAGAGGGGCCGCAGGTCCCACGGCCGGGATTCCTCGTGGGGGCGCCCACAGAAGGTCTCGCGCACGTCCCTCGGCGTGACGGGGCGCTCGGGGGTGTGGATCATCCAGAGGTCAGGGGGTGAGGCGTTGGAGGGAGGGTGGTCGGCCGCGGCGGCGAGGCGCTCCGGGGTTACGGGAGGGCTGATCAGCGCCGGTGGTCCTTCCCGGAGGATGAGGCAGGCCTCAAGCACCACGGGCCAAGACACCCGCTCTCGGTGGTAAGCCCGTCTCCGTCTCCTGGGCGGGTCGACTTGCATCCGCTCCGATGGTGGGCGCAGCGCGGCGCCCGTTCACGTCTCGAGGATGTAGACGGAAAGGAAACCCTCGTCGGCTGGGTTCGTTCCGAGGGAGGGGAAAGGGATTCCTCGTCGGCTGGGTCCGTGCCAAGGAATGGGTGCAGAGGGTGCGGGAAAGGATGCGAGAGAGAGCGGACTCCGGCGTTGCTCCGACGGCGGCTACTTCTCGGGCGGCAAACGGTCTCCGTGGGCGAACTGGCTGGTGAGCTGCGGCTCGAGGAGAGGGCGGCGGCGGGCAGGACCGTCGAAGGGTGTCTCCACCCTGGCTGTCTCTCTTTTTGCGCTCAAAGAGAACCCTTTTTATAGGGATTCTCTCCGGTTTGCATCCCCAGCCAATGAGCGTTGTCAAAGTCATTTTAAAATGTTTGTTAACGTTCATTGGAGGGGGTGGGACAGTGGGTGGAAGAAGGAAAACGTCGACACCGGAGGGGAGGGGTGCTCCAGATGTTTCTCAATTGTTTCCCCCGTTTTCTTTTACCGGAGCGGAGTACGAAAACGAGAGGAGTCGTCGAACGCCGAGATTCGAGGAAGGGTCAAGCGTCCGACACAGCGCGGTCCAGGGTGACGGCTTCTGACAAATGAGGGAGCGAGGGGGGTGGGAACCCTTAGGGCCCCTCGTGCTCTCGTCCCTCCGTCTTGAGGGACACGGAAGCGAGGAAGGGGGGGGGGATGGCGTGCTCGGGGAGGAATTGAGGGGGGCTGGGGGGGTGCGGCCCTAGGGGTGAGGGTCGGGAGTTGTCTTTACGACCCATTCTGAGAGAAACAACACAACGGTGGGTGGAAAGAAGTTTCCCCTTTTTTTCTCTTGCACCTTCTTTCTAAAAAAGATGCGCTGCATCAAGGTTTACAAGGATAGGTCAGTATGGAGGAAATTATTGAAGCAGAGTCAGGTGTAATAATATGTATTTATGAGTGAAACTTAGTGACTCTGTCTACCCCGGAAGGGAACGGCGATTGGTATGTATGTATGTATGTATGAGTTTGGTTATCGATGCCGCTCTCTTCTATTTCTTGATGATTTGTTTTGTTATCATCAGGAATTGTGTTGGCTGCTTTGTCATCAGGCGTTATCATAGCTTTATCTAATATTTCCTGATAATCATGACTGGCATTGGATTTTTCTATTTCAGGGGTTATTTTTGGCAGTTTGAAGAGATCGCTTCGTTCCTTAAACTGTCGGGTGGCATCTTTCTTTTTATTTTCTAAAAGTGTCAGAGGAATAAAATATGTTGAATGATGATTCTCACTGATCAGCAATTCTTTGTTCTGTTACATTTAAATGTGGATATTTCTCTTTGAAATTTTGGCATAGTTGTTGTCTCTCAGCTGCAATGTTTGTTTCAAGTTCGGTAACAATATCGTAGCAGCGTATGATGTACTTGTTAATTTCATTGGTCCATTTCATACGTTGCCTTGATTTTCCTGCTTTGGTGGTCCCAAAGGTTATATCCTGGGAAACACTAGTAACAGGTACAGTTACTTGTGACGGTATTGGGGTACTGCATTGGTTAAGATTGGCAGTTGTTTCTTATTATTACATATTATAATTTATTTTTTCTCTTCTTTTTATTCCTCAGTCGTGCTGGGTTATTCTGAGGTACGGGTAATATACCAAGTAGCCGTAGAAAAATATTCATTCATTTTTTTTACCAATATTTAAGCATTTCCTTGCTATATGATATGTTGCTATAATGACAGCCTCCTGAATTTAGATGTATACGTTGTAATAAACTTTAGTTTTTCCAGACTTTTTCGAAGTTGTTTTGGTGTTATTCTGGTGGCGGATACTATTATAATTATTACATTTACCCCAGATTAAAAGGTCCCCGATTGCATGTCCCCTCATTGTATGTCCTGTCAGCCTAATACAAGGTTAAATTATAACCCAGTAAATAACGCTTTTCAATCTACTGTTATTAGATTTTTTCATACGCTTTTACATTAACACAGTCTACAATTTTTTTCATGTTCTAGCCGTAATATCGGCTCGTAATCCTTGATGCGAATAATGAGGAGGCGAATGACGCACTTTGCATAACCAGTAATGCAGAGATTCATGTTCTCCCGGGATCGTTCCGTTCGATGTCTGTAGTTCTATAGACATAAGTCTTCTCGACGATATCCACTCCACGGTCTCCATCAATGTCCATATTGAGCATGCATTTACTGCCATGGCAAACCCAAAAGGAAATCTGCAAAGCGAGATTTGTCATTCCGAATAGAAATGCACTGCCAAACCAACAAAAACGTTGACCACACTTATGCCATGCCTATGGAGAGTACACCAAAATGAGCGAATGGATGGTGGACCAGTTTGCCTTATGAAGATCTGTGCCGAAGAAGGAGGAGTACAATCGATATTGAACGGCATTAATTTTCACCGACTGGACGTGTGTGGCTGCCGCGAGCTCAAATTTCGTCCCGGATGGCGGTCGACAATGGGATGCGTGGGAAACCGCAGAGGCAGCACCATCGTCCGTCGCGAGTGCTGTATCAATCGGGGTGGGGCGTTGCCCAGTGGTTGGGTCTTCGGCGTCTCCCATGGGGGCATTTGCCGCAAAAGGCAACATGCCCACGCCCATTTTCTCTCGCTAACAAAACCCTTGGCTCATTTGTCAAAATACTCGGAATGATCTTTTGTTTCATGTTTCGTGTCATATAAATGCATACTTTATACGGTTCTTTGATTTGCCTGGGTAGATTGCGATTAAATTGTGTGGCGGCACGTAAAATAACGCTAGCGCGTATTGAATGCGCAGCGTCTCCGTTGCCGTTAAACCTTTACAACGTGGGTCGCAGGAGCAGTTTCGCCACGACGATTCTCATGAGTCCCAATGAGGTCTTGGCTGTAGATTACGCACTTGCATTGATTGTGAGAGGCCTTCCGACTCGGAGACTAGTATAAATTATGCCACTACAATCATGTAGAAAACAAAATAATGCCGGACATTTGAAGAGGAGTGATTTGTTTAACACGAGTACGTAGTCTACGTCGAGGACAAGAGTGTGTATTATGTGTTACCATACCAAAGAAGCACTGGGAGATGAAGTCTTCTCGGGTTTTCCTGCGGGTCAGGTCGTTGCGGGCCGACGTTTCGATAGCTACCACCGCCATCGTCCTCAGGGCATGTCAGTGTCGAAAATGGTGCCTCCTTATATGCCTGGCCGTTTCCGCGCCAAAATGGCCAGGTCGGCTCTGATTGGCTAGCGCTGATCTTCTTTCTCTCCGCCTTTATTCTGCGAAGGGCTGGGTTCCAAGCCTCGCTTAGCGCGTAGCCCGTGTCCCGGTTAAAGTTTTTCTTCTCTATCCAGATCTCTATGGCTTCCTTCGTCAGTCATTCCCAGTATCCGTTGAATCGGCTAAGTAGTTTAGTGTCGTCCAATATTATACGGCGGTCCTTGCTTATTATTTAAGCACTGGGAGATTTTCGTGATTGTTGCCACTGGTTTTCTTATCGTGTGGGTGTGGTCTGGTTCCCTCACAAACCATTGTTCTCCCGTCCCACCCGTCCCTCGCAATCTCACCTCATCGACGTCCCGATTGCCTTCCCAAAAGGCGTCTTTTCTGGGCATCCCTTTTTCCCGGGGCCGACCGGGAGCGACCATAAGCGTTTGTTATGCTTCGACATGAATTAATCCTCCAATCCCACCAATGTAATTTAGATGCTAATGGCTCGGCTTCCATGGTGTAATGACGCCTTTGCCCGGGAGCGTGGACGGCGGCAGAAATGGATGTCATAACGGCTTTAAACGGTCCCCTTTTTACCCCCCCTCCCCACTTCCACCCTCCTCCCCCCACCAACCACCGTCTCTTCCTCCCTTCCTCCCCAACCCCCGTCCCCAACGATGCGACCCAGAGGCGCGGCTTCACACTATAATTCGAACTCCCATTCCGGCTGACCGTTTTTTGGGTCCATTAGCCGTGATGGATGTCTCGCCGCCAACGGTAGTCCTTCGGAGAGAGGAATGGTGGAGTGAGTGAGGGGGAGCAGAGAAATGTATCATTTCTCGGCCTCCCTGTTTTTCGTCGGGTGCCCGCGCGCATTAAGCGCCGAATACAAATGTCCAAATCATTTTTTGATGCTGCTATCCCCGTCGCGATGCGACCACTTCTGATTGCTATGGCTGGTTAATTAATACCCCTGCCGGAGTTTAAAATATGAGCACGAAGATTAACGTTCCGAGAGAATTATATCTCCCGAATGCTCATTCGTCCGTTCGGGATGCTTGCGAAATTCATCGGCGAAGTTTTACTCCCAAAGTTTTCGGTCAGTGCTCTTCCTCGGACGCTAATGTTCGACTCGTCAGTCGAAGCGTCTGCCTGTCCGTCCGCTCTCATTCCGTGATGAATTTCTCGGTGCGAACATTTTTTCATGCGGCAGTCTCTCTATAAACCGGTTTAGTTTTCCCGTATCAGCCGTATGCCTGCTACTTGTCGTTTTTCCATGAATATAGAAAACCTTGTTCTAAACAAAAAACCACTAACTAGGACCACTAACTAGGAAACAGTATGTGAAAACATTCCTAAGGAGCGTAGTATTCCATGGATCGGAAGGAAATTGACGGTTGGTACCAATTAAAAAGCTGACCAGAACAGACTAGAAACCTTAGAAACCTGGTGCTGGAGGAGGACGCTGAAGATAAATGGGCCGGACACATCAGAAATGATGAAGAGTACAGAAGAGTAGAAGAGGAAAGGGCCATATGGGACACTATACAGAGAAAAAGAACAAGATAGATTGAACACGCACAGAGACAAATTGGTTTGTGAGGAACATATTTGAAGGTAAAATGGAGGAATAGGTCCCCAAAGGAAGACCCCGGCATAAGCTCAAGGACCAAATAAAGAGGAAAGTAAGTAGGAAGAGATATCAGGAGGTAAGGGAACTGGCATTGGATGGAGATGGGTTGGAGGGTTGCAGTCAACCAACGTTAGGATTGAACGACCAATAATGATGAATAAACCTTGTATGGACTCCGCACTAAGTGGAATCTTATTGAAAAATGTTTTCCTCTTCAAAGCTGATACAAGATAATTCTGGTCATATAGCGTTGCTCTCGTTTCTATGCTGTGGCAATTGGTAAAACTGTTTCGTTTAGAGCAGGGAGTCGTTCGCCGTATGTCACCGCTCCGCTCTGGAGCGACATTGGATTGTTTCGCTCCGCTCCGGAGCCGAACGGTTGTGGCGAGCTCTCAGGTTCGGAGCGGAGCGCTTGAAGAAACGCTCCGGTTTGGTGGAGGGAGGAGGAACTTTGACCAAAGTAACCTTGAGCAAGGTGACTAAACACCAGTAAACCTTGATAATGGTAGGTTTTCTTAAAGAAGCCCTGAATCAACTAGCACTTGGAAATTATTATCCAGAAAACTTCGACCTCTTTTGTTGCTACGTCGCGTCGTTAAAGTACAAATGCATATGAGCGGCGAAAAGGGCCCCCTCTTCCTGTGAGCATCTCAAACAACCATTACATCGCTGGTGCGCTCAGAGAGAGAGAGAGAACGCTAGTGCAAATGACAGAAGAGAGGGAGTTCATTTCCCAAGAGGAAAAATGAGCCCAGAAGACCAAAGAAAGGCAGTACATAAGAACTTCAAATATGACGAAGAAAGGGATCGAAATCGAAATGTACTCTGTCTGGGTGCATTAAAGGATTTCAAAGATTCAATTCATGCCAAGTCTGATGTAACAGAAAAATTTGTCTAACGAATTTTTACGGCAACGGTCCTGCCACGACGGAAATATCGGTTCCCACTAGATGACCGAAGCGAAGCAAAGCTCGGCTCGAATTTGGATGGATGATGGTTAGTTAAACTGAAGTACTACTACTAAGAGTTTTTGCCCCATTCGCATAGTAACAGAGGATCACATTGATGGTAAAAGTTTTGAACGCCACAAAATCAATACAACTTCATTCTAAGTCTAATAGTTGCAACGTGAGGTTTAATTGAATATGACGGAATCAAATTATAAATTCATCCATGATGATGGAAGATTATTTATTTATAGTAATGTAGAGTGTTTGAAAAATTGATAATCTAATTCCCTAGAATTTATCTTACATTGTTATTTTCGCAACGAACCGGCCGGAGCCTCGTCATAGGCACACTAAAAGGATTAACTACTGGACAATGCTTAGCAGACCATTTCATTCCGCACCAGCCGAAAGGGCAGTCCATTCAGATATATCTATCTATCGACTTTATCTTAAGGTTCAACAAGAGTTGTTTTGTACTGATACCTCATGGTATCGTCGTCCGTGCCGCCTGGAGCATTCCGACGCGCTCCGGAGCGATAGCTTTTGCATATGGGGCTCCATGAGGGGTTCGGAGCGGAGAGATGAGTACTAACGCTCCGTTCCGACGGCGCTCCGACAATCGCTCCGCTCCGACCTTCGCTCCACTCCGAACCGGAGCCCTCCACAGTTTTGTCTGCTCCGCTCCGAACCGCCGCAGAGGTTCGCCATCCGAACTGGTTCAGAAAAAAACCTCTGGAGCGGTTCGTTTTTTCACCGGTTCACCTCCCGTTCGGTTCCCTGGTTTAGAGGGAATGAGGTTTCATTTGTCACTGCGAAATGGAAACCCTCCTCCTCGTTGTTGGCCTCGAGAAAGTAGAAGTTGACCTAGTAAAACAAAAAAAACTTACACAAGTTAATGATAAGTGAAGCATTTCTGCCATAACTAATCCATTTTCACCATGGAACACGGTGATATTTTTCAAATTAATGTCACATCATTTTCTAAAATCATCATCATGAGCAGTCTTAGATTACCTTAAAATCTTAACTGATTTAGGAAGAAAAAAGGCAATTATTGGTTCTTCATGTAGGCATGATCTTTCATTCATACCTGATAGTGAAGAATATGTGTATTCCATCAAGTTTATCCCTGATGGAATTTTATCCTCACAAGGAAATTAAAACAATAGTACGTGTCTGATGTAATGACAAGGAGTTGAAGAATTGAATCTGTTATTCCAAACAGTGACATGAAAACACTCATATTAAACGAATGTAAACTTTCTCCACTAGATTTTTATGTACATTGTTTTTCTATAATTTTGTGTTCCAGACGACTTAAGGATGATCACAAAATGAAAGCGTGTGAAAAGGCAAGCAAATACGGGGAAAAGGAAGGAATGCGATCATCCCAGGGAAGGGTGTCCTTAGTAGATCATACTTTTTTTCCATCATCATCAATAGTTTTCCATAACAATAGATATAAAATCATATATTTGGTTGGTGGGCACCATCCCCCGGAGTTGGCAGATTGTGCGGAAAATAAATACCGAACATCTGTCACCCATAACCTTTCTGAAAATTCATACATTAGATATAATAATCCAGCCAGCTAATTCCGTGTCAGTTTAAGCCTCCAATCAATTCTGCTGTCGCCGAAAGACGAAAATAATCGGTAGCCGCGAAACCTCCTTTCCATTCAGGATTATATATTAAGTTTGTGTACACCTTTTATTTCTTCACTTTGAATGAAAGGACGTGTAAGTATTCGAGTTCTGCCAAAGTACGTTCGCATACTATGAATCGAGATTATGGAGAATTATTGTTGCAAGGTGTCTTCTGATAGTAACGCGCTCTTTATTTTATAATCAGTAATGGTCATTGTGGATAGAAGGAATTTTGAACCAAATATTTCAGCACTATATCTCTCTTTTTTTGTTACTTCTACCGCTGAAAATGTATGATAATGACCCCAAATATATTGTAATAAGTCTAACTTTTTGTCTTTAACAGTTATATTATTATGAGTACTTTAAAGTTTATTTTATAATCAGTGATGGTAAGTATAGCTACACTTACTATAATGTTGACTTTTCTCCGAGTGAAACCTTCAACTTTTGAATTTACCCTAAATATCTCTCCCCTTCAAAGACTCTTCCAACACGAGCCTTTTGCTCCAATCGAAGTCACGCAAAATTACGGCAATATTAAGAACACAATCTCGTCCCACTTTTTTGGAAATGGTCTCTCTAACTCAGGATCAAACTTTTACACAGACAACCACCTGTACATATCATCGACAAACTCTCAAGAGTAATTATTATTAGCTAACGTCCTCAAGTGTCATGGAATCATGGAGCCACTTAATTTGTCTTCGTCTGCACACAAGGCACCTCTTAAATTACGTCTTTTTCAGTCTGCTCACTGGCTTTTAGGACCTTTTCCATTCATTTATGAGCAAAAAAAATCGGACCATGAGGTTAATATTTCCTCGTTATGTAACGTGCCAGCCTTTTGCGATATATGATACCTAGTTATGTTCCTTTTCACGACTCATTACTATACATAGTGGTAGCAACTGAAATGGAGTTTCATAGTGAAGGTTACTCGCCCTATCAGAAAATATAGCCATAACCTCTGCATATGGTAAGCTGCAGAGGTAATATTTAGCAGAGATCAATGAATTCCGGGGCTCATTAAACCAGTTGTTAAGAAAGGAGTCTGTGTATTGAGGTGCGCCTGCTACGATAATTTGTACATACCTTTAATACATTATGTGCACACCCGACGTACCATTCCCTCTCGGTTTAGATTGAGCCAGAGAAGTTTATCCATTCTCTCTTTTAATGATTCACTCGACAAGGCCCAATTCATGCTTGCCTCATATATGCTCCTCAATGCCCTGCTCCATACACGCCCTCTTATTCTATAGACTCCAAATAAAACCTCCGCTTCGAAGACTCTTCCAACAAACTCCCCCAAATGGAACGTGGTCGACTCTTTCCTCTCCCAACGTTCATTTTGCTCTCTGTCATCGTTATTCACATCTCATCTATTTTCTCAGCATGGCAAAACCAACGCAATACACATTTTTCATAGATATCCATTACTGGAGCATCCAGCTCACATTCTTTCTGGACCAACTCACTCGATAGAACTTTATTACTTTTGTTTATGAGTTAGATTCAATAATACATGACTTTTAAAATGACCCAAATTTTATGTTATTTGTATTATGTTGACGTTTAAACGTCGTGAAGTTTAGCAAAATGTTGAGGAGAAGAAATTGTATCGATGCATTTCCAAAGTAAATGTGTAGTTATACCCTACTATAGTATTGGCATCGATAATATTATTTCTGAATCGCTACTTTCTCATATGTCTCGCTCTGTAAAGTGTAACACTTCAACGTTCTGCATCCCAAAAGGCTTGAAAGTTAATCAGAGTTGGTTAACGGAATAGAATGCATCCCTCACACATTTGCCGCACTGCACACTTCTCAATGTTCCCTCCAGTACGCTTTCATGCAATTACCGATTTTTTTGCCAGGTCGCTCTCACTCAAATACGAAGAAAATGAAAGAGGAGAGAGAGACTTAAGGGAGATATTTTCCCGAACACTATCAGTGATTGCTATACTGACGATCGTCTCGGAATAATTACTCCAATGATTACTCTCAGAAGATTCCGAGAGAGTTTCTTGCCAAAGCAATAAGCGAGGAAAAATGCCGTTCGCGATGTGATTATGCGCTGTTTTTGTTTGTTTACTCCATTCTCTTACCAGTGAAATGGAATAATTCTAAATTTTCTGAGATGGGTTCAACAGTGCGAGGTGTATTTCATGGAATAAACTCATAGAAATGTAACTGTAGGTACAATGAGTGACAGTGCTATCCAAAGAAGTTATTTTTACTACGATCTGGGTTTAGTCGCTCCACAACATCTCCAGGATCTGAAGAAGTTTGAAACGTTGGCGGAAATAATACGAGTTTTGATTGCGATGGCAGGTATTAGAACTTCAGAACCCTGATATAATTTAATTCATTAAAACAATTGCTAATGGCAAACCTAAATATAACCGTGCTTCGTTAAATGGGCCTCGAATATCTTTAAAACTGCCTTTGGTTATTAAAATGAATTCATTGCTTGATTTAATCTCTAAATAAAAAAGGTATGAAGGGCATCAAACGTTGATTGATTTTTAAAAATTATGAAATCACTGAGAAGGGCATAAAATGACTTATCACGGCGTTAAACTTTTGCCCTTCCGTCTCATCGTCGTCGCCATTTCACCATTTGAGATGTGCACCGTTTTGCGACTGGGTGAATTAGCTAATAAATTAGCATTTATTTAATGTTTGTAGATTATATCCACTTTTTTATACCTATGCACATTCGCTCTGGAGGATTGGTTCAATAAATGAATCCAATCGCCTCTTTTCCGCCGCATTCAGTTTCGCAGATTTATGTCTTTGCATCCTCATTTGGACTCTTCGATAGACAGCGGGATGAGTATGTAGTATAATGTATTAATCTTAATTTGAAAAATTGTTTTTACTAATCTATTTATTATTAAACGTGATCCGAAAAATGTTCGCCGTTTTCCATTCATTTACTCACCAGCAGCTAAATCAATCTTTTGAGTTAAATAACAGGCATACGGCTTAGCTTTTCCAAGCAACAATTTACTAGGGAAGACATTATAAACACGTCAACTACTTGGTATCATGTACCAGCTATGTTCAATCTTCACAAAAATAACAATTAGGACCATCCCATTACAAAAAAAGGGATTATTCTAGCCTTATTTCAGTCATACCCCATTCGTTTTCGCCAATAGGAGGACTATCTGAATACAGTTGAGGCAGTCTGAACCCGATGCAGCTTAACATACTTGAATGCGGAGCAATGTAAAAATACTCTCGCCGAGTGGTTTTTTTCTTTTTGATTCCAACGCCTCACATCAGAGAATGAAATTCTCGTAGAATTCATAACGGAGAAAATGAGAGTTCCTCTCATATAGATTCACCATTTCCAAGTCCATCCTCATTCAGAGATGAATATAATTGCAGTTCATGATCGGCAAGAAGTGCATGACGCTCACGTTTGCAAGAAGGGAGTGAAAAAGAGGAAATGAAGGTGAAGGTTTTTTATTTTCTTCAACTCCGCCCGCTTCAAACCTTTTATGCACGGTTGAGTACGCTTCCACGTGAATAAAAAACACCGGCGGTGAATGTGTGTGTGTGTGTGTGTGTTTTGTGTGTAGTGTGGAGTGGGTAAAAACAAACATGAGATGTGAGAGAGGGTGGAGGAGGGGAGGGATGGAGGGGGAAGGAGGGGAAGGGAGGGATGGAGAAGGAGGAAGATGCTTCCGAGCCTCATAGATGCGCCCTTTGAACAATGACCACGACCGTTATGTTACGCGCCCCGCCCTTTCTTTCTCTCACAGCCCGCAAGCGCTTTGCTGCTTCAGTTCAGATACTTCCCCTCCCACTCCTACCCCCGTCTCTATCTCCCTGTCCCTCCCTTTCCCCCTCGGCCGTCCCAAGATCCCCCGCATTCTCCCTCCCCCTGTTTCATCATCTATTCCTGATTTCGTCCCTAGCCTGCGAAAAGGGGGAGGTGGGTGGAGAGAATATCCCTCCACCAATGCCCTATCCGGAACGTTATCGCCTTATCTCAATTAATGGTGCGCTGACAAAAGCGCAACGGAATTGCAGAGTCATAGCCGGTAATCGAAGCCGCGTCAAATTATTCTCTCGCTCCTCTTTTGAAGCATTCTTCCCCACCCTCTCTCTTTCTCTCCACCATTTCCTTCTCTCCAGACATCCTGCATCACTTCTTTCTCCTCGTTCGGCCTTTTTCACTCATCACTTCTTTCGCTGCTCCGGTGTCCGCTCCTTTGAGTGACCGTTCAATCTGCGTCATAGACCTCGTGCGGTGGTAAACGAGCAAGGATTATTAAAAATATTCTCACATTGAATTTACATTCCTAATTCTATTGTGATTTGCTAGCGCTGACAAATTAAATTTTTCTGCCAATTCTATTTTTCCTCTCAGATGGAGCACTTAAGCTTAAGGTAGTTTGAGCGAAATATCGTTTGACTTAGAAATCAATGAATTTGATTTACTTTTAAAGAAAAACATCTCACCCTTCTAATGTCACCAAAAATTCAGCCCCTTACAACATTACTTTTGGAGATATTTGCCAAAAAACACCAGCCCTGTTATATGGGAATTGGTACGTGTATGCACTCCAAAGAGAACCTCATATTAAAAAATGAGGCAATCCCTGCACTTAGATCTCGTCATAAAATCAATAGTGTGTAGTTTGCGTTTTTTCAACTATTTTTGAAAATTAATCATTGTCACGGCAGTAAAATCTTTGGGATCACAATAAACCTTCCGTTTTAAAGTAGCTTCAAACGCACCGCGCAAAAAAATGAGTCAAGTCAAAGACTTCTTTAGATATTTTCACTTAATTACTTACAATTTCTGCCATGTAAAACTATATTATTACACAATTAGCAATGCAATATTTAATTGATGTGTCCTACAGCTGGTGAAATTTAAACGTATAATTCGAATATGATCTCTATTATGACTAGGGAACTATCTCGCTCAGACTACCTTAAGCTCTCCTTCAATTCATAATCTTTCAAGGTTACTTTACGTTTGAGAACCGTCAATTGGAGGCATATGGATAGTCCAACTCTTTGAAATGACAATAAGGATCTATAAGTTGCGTTGAAAGGATAGGCAATGTGAAACTTTTAAATATAATTGGAGAATTCAATGCAAAGTTTGCGATTTCACCATATTATCAGGCAGGATTCCTTTACTGTTTGAATGCCGAAAACGTTAGTGATAAAAATATCGGAAGTTTTGTAAAGTGCACTCCTGCTGGCTGATAGAGCTATTCACGAGCCTAAAAATTGACATCTTCTTATGTAATTTTTTTTAGAAATGAGAGTCACATTCCAGTTAGACAGGTAGTCAAATGAATTAATTTTTAAGACATTAAGTTTATGAAAAACACATGTTTCTGCAGCCGATTTAAGAATTAAAATGCGCAAAACAGTTACTTTAATCTAAAATTGATAAGTTTGAAGAGAGGTATGGCGAATAGATTTTAAGGATGGCCTATTTTTGGAGCTACACTCGTGTAATGTAATTCTCCCACTTTTTTAACAAACGAGGTAGATTTATCAGGTATAATGAGGTGAAAATCCTTTTGAAAACCTATCGCCATATTAGAATAGTGGAATTGCAATTATTGTACACGATAGCATGCAAATTCAAGTATTCGAATCAAAATTTCAACAGACACCGAATTCGTTTCACTTCTCAAAAGTTTTACCAGTCCATTAAATTCCTCCAACATTCATACGACTTTCACTAGCTTCCATCCTTCTAATATACTTAGTTCATAATTTTTAGATATCTGTCTTATATTCGAATAGAAAATACGCAGCGCCGGGGAATGAGGTTCAGACCAAGAGCAGAAAAGCTATCAAGGTCGAGGGACGGATGATATCGAAAAAGAACGCGTAGAAATGAATTGGAAGTTTATATTTAAAGAACAACGGAAATAGCCGCGCAGTAACTTTGACGGAATCGCCCGCTAGTGATCACACAATTGTATGAAATTCACAGCGGAAAAATAATTCACCTAGACTGGGAATCGAACCTAGATCCCTGTAATTCGCGCCGAGTGCTCTAACCAGTTAACCTACCCAGGCGTCCTCTTCCGCTGTGAATCTCATTAAGGGGGCTTTAAAGAGCCTCTGGCATCACATGCACGGTACCTGAGAGGACAACTTGCTCCTGAAAGCCCCCGTGAGATTATCAGTGGGTATCAGAGGACGCCTGGGTAGCTCAACTGGTTCGAGCACTTGGGGCGAAATCAAAGGATCTTGGTTCTATTCCCAGTCCAGGCGAATGATTTTTCAACTGAGAATTTCACAAAATTATTAGGGAGAGGTAGATTGGTCGGTTTTATGTTGCGGTGAACATATTTTATGAGTAAATGTTAGTAGAGACAGCTTTCTAAGAGATCTACTGAAGTATTCCACGTATACCATTCCACGTTGCCTCTGCAAAGCATGTTAAATTGTTTCTACGAGACTTGAAAACATGGTTATTATCTAAAGACAATATTGAAAAATATTTCTATATATTGAACTACAAAGTGAAGTGATTAATGTATATTTGGTAAATTTGTTTGTATGTTAATACTTTGGTTCATGACCATTGGTAATTAATGTTTTTCTTGCTCTTGAAATGAACACATGATTTTAAAAAACTGTTTCTTGACTTTATAAAAAATCAATGTTGTAATGTTATGTTTTCGGCCGCACCAGCCAGCTGTTTCCTTTTTTTGCTTCTCGTTAAGATAACTTTATATGATGGAAACTCCAACACTGGTTGTTTACCACAGGGGTGCCTATATTCCGCCATATGATAATGTTATCAAAGTTATTTGTTGTAAAATTTAGTGGAATGAATATTATCTATCTATCTACGAGGGGAATTCAAATATAAACGAGCCTTTTACTTTTGAGGTTTTTTGGGACTCTCAAGGAGTTTTACTCGTTGATTTCCTTCATGAATGTCACACAATAAACCCTACTTACTACTGTCAACTTCTTGACCAGGTTCGAGCTGCATATCGGTCAAAAAGGCGCCGTCAACCCATCCGAGACGTCCTGCTCTCGCACGACAATGCAAGACCCCACACTGCAGCCCTAACAACCCTAAAAATTGGATGAAATGCATTGGACTACACTTGATCACCCTCCCTACAGCCCTGACCTTTGCACTTTGTGATTTCCATATGTTTGGACCTCTCTAGGAAGCACTTGGAGGAGAGCGTTTTGCGAACGATCAACAGGTTGAACAGTTTGTGCTCAATTGGTAGGATACACGCCCGAAGTCATTCTTCGAAAACGGCATGAACCAACCACCTGTTCGATGGGAAAAATGCATTACTAATAAGGGAAACTATGTAGAAAAATAACTATAGTGTGTGTTTTCTTCTTAAATTTAAAATAAATTTCTTTTTGCAAAAGGCTTGTTTATATTTTAATGCCCCTCGTATTTAGGAAAGAAGGTTTATGACTGTTGTATCAAAAAGGGACCCTATGGAAGTTTAGTTTAATCTCCAGGGAGAGAAGCCCATGCATAGGAAGTTAAACTTTTGAGGACAGTGATCAGACGTCCGCATTCATCTCCCGCGCACGGTCCGCCAATCAAATGGCAGATCGTCTCTGTCTCTCTCTCTCCAATCAATACTCGATTCCTCCCCCTCGACTGCTCCCTCATGATTTTTTCGCATCCGCCTTCCATCTCCTCCTGCTCTTCTTAGCCTCTCTCCCTCCTTTCTCCCTCTCTTTTATACCACATGTTTCTCACCTCAGCACACCCCCCCCAATCGTAATTGTTTTCCTAGACTCCTTTGATTTTCCTTCATCATTTCCTCCCATTCACCGTCCCCGCATGACTCCCTCTCATTCTCCAAACCACACTTTTTCTCTCTCCTGTGACTCCCATTGGACTCCCTTTGAGCTGCTGTAAGCCGAGGCCGTAGCGAGGCGCAGTCTAGGCGAAGTCGTGTCAATATTTGCATCGCCAGTTTTATCAGTGGAATGGATTCAATTTGAACTGAAAATTAAACTCCTTTAATACATTAAACATTATGTGGAGGGTGTTAAACCAGCCATCCATTTGCTGATCAAGGAATAGAACTCTGTCCTCCCAATGCAGAAAACTAAATATCGAGAGGTGGATATTTGACCTGCGCAACCGATAGAAAAACATTACTCAGTTTTGATCAATTTGTTTAGGAGCGGAGCACAAATTAAAACCTGCCTAGTCATCATGTCCTAGCAGCTACTTCAGCCAATTCCATAAGAAGCCGTCGATGCTCAGTGTCCGACATCCGTCAATTTTCATGGCGTGATGGAAAAAATTCACGTAAGATAAATCATAGACATCTGCTGTTAATAATTGTTTCTTTTCTATTGTTCTGCTCTTCTCCGTTTATAATTAACAAAATGCTGCCAATTTCATTCGCGAACTAAATGATGACTGTCCATGTCATTGATTCCGTTAGAAGTCTCTTTGGGATGGTTGTCTTTGTGAAGGACTTGGCAAGGAACTAATCAGATATTCAAGAGCGTATGATTTAGGTCTCAAGTTATTACAATATTGTTAAACGAAAAATTTTCCATGAAAAATCCCTACATTAACATCTCTACAAATATTTTAATGAATATTAATTTTATGAGTCACTTCTTTAAGAAGAAGATCTTCTCCTAATGTAATCTTCAATATCTGGTGACCGAGCTTCGCTCAACAATAAAACGTGTCTATAGGAGATGAAAACAACAATAAATACTGATTTACGATCGACCAAATGCGTTTAGAGATATTAAAATCAGCCGGAAATTATATTGAAATCTTTTGATGTATCAGGAAAATCATTAGTTTCGATGTCTTTGTCATTGTCGTTATTCACCGGGGCAACATTGTTACAAGGGTTTAAATTTTTTAATATTTCTTTCCTATTTTCTGTTTATTGCACGGCGAGGATTTTCTGGCTGCGAAAAAACTTTTAAGTCGCGATGCCTTTTGACTGTGGAAATGCTACATGCAATATTTAGTAGAGCTGTTAGTAGTTAAATGGCAGCCAATTAAAATGTTTGGCCTTAAGCCTCATTATGAATGATCGTAGCAAAATGTGCTCTTGAATGGAACTAATGCCATTGCGTAGTTCATCAGAGCTGACTTTTGTTATAATCTAATTTTATTCATGGGATGAAAACCTCGTTGCCGGAATTTTCTCCTAAAATAATCTTGCCTGAAATAATGTTGGCACACAATACTGTCGCACTCAATCACGTTCCAATGCACAGCCCTTCAGAGACGTTGAGGTTTCTTAAATGGCTTTCATTTTATTAAAAAACTGAAATTCGTATGGTGGAAAGTCAGCAATCTCGATAGAATTGAGGAATTCAGATGAGAATAGAGAAGAACTCCTCCTGGCCGATCATTCATGTATGTAATATGTATATATAATACGATTATGATATGTGGACCCAAGAAGTCAAGGGGTCTAAGTGATATTTTTGAAAAAAATAAGTTAGGTACAGGAATGGGATGTGAAAATATAAATCTTTAAAGGTGGTAAAGGGATCCAAGTGATTTTCTTGACAGGTGATGCTATCTAGGGTAATGCCTCTTAACTACTTAGTGGGTTGTACCAAACATTTTCAACTTTGACTTAAGTTTTCTCAAAACAACGATTTTGTTACTTAGACCCCATTGACTTCTGGGGTCCTCATTATACTTATGTGCCGAACGAAGTGTTAGGTTATACTTAAGATAACATATATACACAGCATTCTCCTTTCCAAAAATTCTTGAGATTACATGGAAAATATAAAATGATTCAACAACTAAAAATGACCAATATAAAAAAATGAATTGACCATGGTATCATTTTTAATACTTAATTCAATGAGCAGGAGCTATCTGTACACCAACATACACGTATTGCATGTCTGCTACATGCTAGCTCTAGGGCTGATCCCGCGGAGATGGGCATCAAGAATATAAAACAAACCCTACCTGAGGTTAAATATACTTTCTACCAAATTGATCTTATATCTTACACATTTCCGCTAGAAATAGGTTCTTTTTTGTAAGCTTCACTGAGCATAGTGTCCTCGGAATAAATTTCACAAATCCACTCAACCCAATTCTTAATCCACTCCCTCCCTACTATTCTTACCTCTCCACTAGCGTCACCAGCAATTCCGTGTATCATTTACAATGTAAACTCTGCCCAGCTAATTAATTAGCCTTGTGAAGTAGTATGCAAAAATGTGATGATGGAATAGGAGATCAGTGAGCATGAGGTCATAACGGCAATGAGAGTATTGAGAAATGGAAAGGCTGTAGGCGTAGCTGGGATATCCAATGAAATGTTGAAGTGTGGGTGTAATTTACTCATTTGTCCGCTGTGTGAACTATGTAATTAATGCTTAAACGCTTCTGTTGTTCCAGTGGACAAGAAGAATGCAATTATCTTTCCATCGTAAAAGGGGAAGGAAGGAATGACCAAATATAATAATTATTTGGCCATTAGTTCATTGAGCATTCTGGGAAAAGTGGTCAGCAAAATTTTAATCGAAAGAGTGAGGAATATTACTTCTGACAGAATATGGGGTGTGCAGTGTGGGTTTATGCCTGGGAGAGGATGCTTTGACCTGCTTTTTGCGCTTCAGCAAGTGATAGAAAAATGTTTGGGCGTCCGAAAGAAAGTATATTGTGCGTTTGTTAATTTAGAGAAGGCAAATGACAGAGTAAGTAGAATGAAGTTGTGGAAGGTTTAGAAGGACTACGGAGTGAATGGGCAGTTATTGTATGTTATGATGGCGATGTATGATAATAGTAAAGCAATTGTGAGAGATATCGGGGTTATGAGTGATTAGATTGTAATAAGATTGTATGTAAAGCAAGGATGCGTAATGTAACTATGGCTGTTAAATGTATTTATGGATAAATTTGTTCGAGATGCATGTCGTGAAAACGACGGTTTCTTCATTGGAAATGTAAACGTGCGAGTTCTACTACATTGCATTCCAAGTGGCGGTGTTCCGCAGGTGATGCAGGCGGTTGGTGTGGGGGAACGGGGCATGAAGTGCTCAAGTCTGCAGATTGTGGCCCATGTCGGCGTCAACGACGCCATGGACCGTGGATCCGAGGAGATCCTGCGTTCCTTCAGGGAACTAGACTCCGAAGTGAAGCGGGTTAGTCGCGACGAGGGGGTTGATATAGCGCTTGCAATTTGTACTCCCGGGGATCGATCGTGGACCCCTGGTTTGGAGCCGAGTGGAAGGCATAAACCAGAGGCTGTGTAGCTTCTGCACGGACATTGGACATTGCCTCCTTCGTCGACCTTCGGCTGGCAATCCGATCATGTCGCACCACTCTGAACCGTTCTGGTGTCCATTACACGGCCGAGGCAGCTAGCTGTGTAGCGAGTAGCATACTCGATCACTGTAGACCTTTTTTAGGATAGAGGGTAGGGCAGAAAGTAGGTCAGCTAGTGGGTCGAATCAGGTACCATCGCGAAAAAAAATTAATAGAAAAAATATCCAAGAAAGTGTTGTCTAACGAGAACAGTAAGAGGCCAGTTTCAAAAAATAGCAGTAATTTAACTTGGAATATACCTAAGAAAGCTAGTTGTAATGAAAATACACTTTCCGGGAATACGCTCAGTGATAAATCCTTTTCTGTCGTGGTAGTAAACTTGACTTGGTAGTAGTTGACTTATATCATCTAATTGAAACTACTGACGCAGACTTAATTATAGGGACGGAAAGTTGGTTGTGTAACGAAATCGCAGATAATGAAGTATTCCCGAAAAATTTCACAGTTTATAGATAAGGTAGAGTCGAAAGAACCGGGGGAGGAGTTTTTTATTGCAGTGAAGGATTGTTATATTAGTTGGAGGGAGTCATTTTCCGACGACCAGGTAGAAAGCGTATGGTGCTTCATTCAAAATCCTAAAGCAAAAACAATCTTTGTGTGCGCATAATACAGACCACCAGATACCCATGTAAGCTCAATATTAGCACTAGAAAGTCAACTCAGTAGGTCAAACACTCAAAAAAACGACTGTCATATTATAATAGGTGGGGATTTCAATCTTCCGTCCATAGACTGGGACACGTACAGTTTTGTCACTGGGGGGAAAGACAAAGACCTTTGTGAGTCACTTCTGTATACATTCACATCTCACTCACTGCATCAATTAGTCACTGCTCCAACTAGAGGGAAAAATACACTTTATCTTTTAGCGACAAATATTCCACACATGGTTGTAAACATAGGTACGGATAAGGGAATAAGCGACCAATAATAGTTAAAGCTAATTTTTCCGTGAGCATGATCAAGAAACATAATCCACAAAGAAAAATCTACTTATATAATAAGGCTGACTACGAAGGTATGAAACGAGAGTTACAAAAGTCATTTACTAATTTTCAAAAAATAAGTATCAACTGTAATACTGAGGTTTTGTGGAATACTTTCCTCAGCGTTACACGATCAGCAGTTAGCAAATAGATACCAAGTAAATGGAAAAGAGCCAATGCAGAGACTAGGTGGTATAACGCGGAGGTTAGAAAAACATTAAAGCACCAGAGAACATGTCATGCTAGGTTAAAAAGGGAAAAAATTAACAAATCCTCCGAAGAACCATACAGTACACAGTAACTGAAAATTACAAAATATCTAAACTCTTAGCAAAAAAGCGTGCGAAGGGCGTTAGCTGATTTCAAAAGTAAAATACTGGGAGAATACTTGAACGATAATCCCAAGGTATTTTGGTCGTATGTTAGGGACACTCAAGGAAATAAATCAACAGTACACACGCTTAAGAATATCCAAGGGGAAAAGCTAACCAACAGTTTACAAAAAGCCAATTCGTTAATCTCATTCTTCAAAAGCATTGTCAATATTTGTACACCACATCTTTTCGATCCGCAGCCTGTTCGTTCCCAAACATTTACGCCTGAAAGTATTATAAATTGTCGCGGCATAGAACAGCAGCTAAAAAATATCAACCCCAACAAATCCCCCGGACCAGATCAAATACCTGCGCGCGTATATAAAACATTGGCATCAGACATAGCGCCTTACTTAGAATTAATATTTTCCAAATCTTTAGTGGATCACGTAGTGCCTAAGGACTGGAGAGTAGCAAATGTCACACCTATATTCAAAAGCGGCGACAGGGAAGACCCTAGCAACTATAGGCCAATTTCTCTCACATCCATTTCCTGTAAGTTATTTGAACACATAATCGTAAGCTCCATTATGAGTCATTTAGATAGGGAGGAATTATTAATAAATAACCAACACGGATTTCGAAAGGGTAGATCTTGCGAAACCCAATTGGCCCTCTTCGTTCATGACATCTTGCTCTCGGGTGAAAATAATGTTCAAGTTGACGCGATATTCCTCAATTTAAGAAATCTTTCGATAAGGTACCTCACGATAAGTTACTCTCAAAACTAGAAGCATATGGAATAGATAAAAACATAATTAGTTGGATTAATCAATTCTTACATGGGCGGGAACAAAGGGTTGTCATAGACGGTATCATGTCAAAAACAGCGTTACATCGGGTGTTCCTCAGGGAAGTGTAAATGGTCCACTTTTATTTCTCTTGTACATAAATGATATTAGCAACGTCGTTAAAAGTAAGCTTAGACTCTTCGCAGACGACGCGGTTGTGTATAGGGATATTAACAATTCCGAAGATAGCGACTCGTTAACAATCGACCTACTTGCTATTCATGCTTGGTGCGAAAAGTGGAAGATGGAACTAAACATTAAAAAATGCGTAGCAGTCAGCTTTTGGAAAAGGAAAAATAGGCCAGGTAGGGCTTACAGAATTAATAATACGGAAATTATTCACGCCGAGTCTGTTAAGTACTTAGGGGTCACAATTACTCACGACATATCTTGGGGAAAACATATTCGGGAAATATGCGGTCAAGCATACAGGAAGCTAGGCTTTATCAAGAGAGTACTCGGAAAATGTGATGAGAAAGTGAAAGAACGTTGTTATTTTTCAATCGTTAGGCCTCATCTGGAATATGCTGTTAGTGTATGGGATCCATACGAAACGGGGTTGACATCAGAGTTAGATCGCGTGCAGCGAAGAGGAGCTAGGTTTGTGAAACGATGCTACGATAAGTTGGCTAGTGTGTCTGGACTGTTAGAAGAATTAGGATGGGAATCGCTATCACAGCGTAGATTAAATTATAGGCTCAACCTTCTAACTAAATTTCAAGAAAATAATTTCTCTGACGACGTAAAAAACATACTATTAACCCCCTCGTACTACGGCAGATTAGATCGCGCCAATAAAATTAGAGAGCTAGATTGTAGAACCGAAGGGTATAAAATGTCATTTATTCCGCGTACCATTCGGGACCACAACAGCTGTGATCGTCGTCATGAATAGTTCGAATTGTGACAATAGGCAGACAGTAAATCTTTCCCTTTATATTCTCTACTCTCTTATTTATGCATGATGTAAATATTGATGTTCTTAATAATGCATGATATTTTGAATCTGTAGTAGTAGTCCTTGTACCCCTTGCACGTTGGAACGATTGACGATAGAATGTTTCTTGGGTATTAGATTTCTGAATGGCGCGTTGCATGTGTGTTTCAGTGTAGTGTCGGTGTTCCGCCGTATCATTCATGCATGCCTGGTGTGGAAGCACCCCCTGCCACACATCCTTTGGGTGGCTTTCAGGGTATGACGTAGATGTAGATGCGGATGATGCTGTTTTGATCTCAGACAGTCAACAGGGATTACAGAAGCTCCTAGATAAGTTTTGTGAATCAACGGAGAGAGTGGTATTGAGGGTAAATGAGTGCAAGAATAAAGTAGTAGTTTTTGATAAGGAGAATGGGGAGAATAACTGTAGGATGAGGGCGAATGGTGAAGTAATTGAACAGGTGGATGATTTTGTCTACTTAGGTAAGATGTTTGTGGCAAACATAGGATGGATAGGATCAGGAATGAGTGCTGAAGCACACATGAATGAATGTGGGTTAAATGCTCCAGTAATGGACGTGTATGAAAGGAGTGTGCTTCGTTGGTTTGGCCACGTTGAGAAAATGGATGAGAGTAGAATAACGAAACAGATATATGAGAGTAGAATGAATGGTGTGAGAGGTAGAGGTAGGCCGAGAAAGTTGTGGTTGAATGCGATTGAGGAAATTCTTAGGAGGAGGAATGTTAGGAGTCTTAAAAACAGGAGGGCGTGTATGAAGCAGTTTATGGGTTTAAATGAGGCGAAAGAGGTTTGCAAGGATAGTTTGGAGGAAATTATTGAAGCAGAGTTAGGTGTATAAATAAGTTTTTATGAGTGAAACTTTTTAACTGTGCGTCCCCTTGGTTGTTATGTATGTATGTATGCATGTAAATTAGCATATGTACCTTGATAGTGGCATAGTAAAAAGGTAGGTGCGCGTAATAAAACTTTAGGAAATTTACAAAGTATCATCCATTTGTGATAATGCTGTCAATCTATCATTTCCTTAGGGTATAGACTGATGTGTCAAGGGTAATTTTCTTTGATCGGTCCATGGCATCTGGTTAAAAAGTAACTAGAACGACTAACACATGCAATATACATAAATCTTCGATGTACCATATTATTCTCCCTCTCACTATCCCTCCCTCTCACTGCAATTATTTGACATTTTGGAGAATTAAAAAAGTTGTAAAACCTATGCTTATGTTTTAGAAACAGATTATCACCCTAAAATAGTATCTTGAGCAAGAACAAATGCCTATTCGGCTATATTATTAACCAGGACGGGACAACACATGAGGTTGTGCTATGTTTCAGTGATAACGTGATAACACTGAAGATAAACATGGAGTCACAAATTGAATATGAATATCGGAATCGTAATTCCAGCGCTATCTGGTGACACCAACATGTGACCAGTGCATGGACCAATGCCATGGTTTATCATTCTCGGCCGTTACTCCGCAAATTCTTTCAAATTCCGCATTTTTACGTTTTTATACCGTCTTCCCCGGTAAACAGTATTTTGTCTAATTTGACATGGAAAGACCAATTATCATCCATTTGAGTGCTTTCACTTTAAATTACTTTTTTTTAGAAAATAGCTTTAGAAGTAGTAAAGAAAATTAGTTAATATTCTTCTTAAATCTGCAAGTCACTGTCCATTACTCACAAATATTATAAAAGTTTGGTAACATTATCTCGCCTTATATCAGGTTTCAAGAAATCTTAGATGTGTGATCAGAAGTTATGAGATTTATAAATTAATTGACTTCACAATAAGTTATCGGGTTGCAGGACCACAAAAACCAGCTACATAACTTAACGGTCTTAACTTAGCTTCATAACTTAATAGAAAAATGATTCAAATATTTGATCTAATCTTCTACCGCTAGATAAATTCTATAAAAGTTTATTGCATCCGTATTTGCTAATGCATATGACAATTAGTCGGTGAGGATAAACAAACTGGTCGATCGTATCAAAACATCTCTTTTATCGAGTAATTAAAAGCCTCATCAAAGCGTCTCTTCGTGCGTCCACCGGCTTGGCTACACATGCATTTCATAACTCCATTCCTCAAGCTATGAAGCCATTTATGAAACCAATAAAATTGAATGCTCCTGCAGCGCTTATTGAATGGTTGCCAAGGGTGATGGGTCGCATTACTCCATTGAATTGATACGTGTCGTTCCTGCAACTAGCCATTAGTCCATCTATGACAGCTTCAAATGATGATTGCAGACACATCGATTACTTTCTATTCTTTGTCATTTATTGAATCGTAACTTTCCTTTTCACTCGCAAAATTAGCCTAATGCCAATCAAAGAAGAGTACAATTACTTCGCGAAATTATCTCCGAGAAAGTGACGCCTCCGTTTTATTGTTCACATGTTTTCAATTATTATCACATTTGCCTTTTGTTCCTCGTGACTTTGTCGGTTAGTGCATTTTACTCCATTAAGAGCGTAAACGCACATATTATTATTGTAGATTGCTTTGAAATATATTCAAAAGAGAAAAATGAAGAGATAAATCACATAAATATTTTAAGCTATGGCCTTGAACTAACAGGCTGACGTTTTGCATCCATCCGTCCAATTTTCCAAGACACGCCTCGATCTAAGATCTATGGGCAGTATGGGAACAATAGGCAGCGTAGCAAAGGGATAGGTAGGTGAAATATAGTTAGAGTAGTCTGTAGTGCATGAAATATGTAATAACAACCAATAATCCCTTTCTTATTATGTAGATACTAACCACCTAGCTGCATGTGACCCTATTATCTAGCATGTCTCCCTTAAATATCCTACTTGCATGGCAATAGTGCATGTTTGGTGATCTTCACCCCTGCCACACATCCTCGTGGTGGCTCGTAGGGTATTACGTAGATGTATATGTATGATGACCCTCCCAGTTTCCAAGCTTTTACCGAACACCGGGATTCCTCAGTCTCCTTTTGATTCAATAAAATGTTTCAACAAATGCATCTTTGAATAGGATACGATGTTGACTAATGGCCGTCCCAAATGAGAGTGCGCAGTGCCAAGAAAAAAATGAGACGCGTTGGGCGTCCAGGCACGGGCCCCCTCTCCAAGTCCACAATCTTTGTTCGGACGCTCTCATTCCCGTCCTCCTCTATCATTCCCCCCCCCCCATCCCCTATCCTTGCAGACTCTGGTGCCCCCCCCCACCCCCATCCCCAATCCCCTCCTACTCACCCTGTGATTGAACTCTCTCGGGTTATTCTCTGCGGCGCACGAAGATTAATTAGTTTTTTTATCGCTGCCCGACGATCCATCTCCCGTTTATGGAAGGACGTGTAAGTCTCTTCTACCCTCCACCCCTCCTGGTTGAGGCCCCGAAAACTCCTCTCGGTCCGACAATTCACAAATAAGAGGGTGGTAGACGTTTCTCCTCCCCTTGTTTCGCCCACTCACCCGCCCCCTTACTCTCGTTCGGAAGGGAATGGCGCGCGGAGGGTTCTTACTCGGAAGTATCCCGAAAAACCGTTTTAAAAGCGATCAGTTCTGCCCGCGCCCCGTGTTTGGCGCCACCTGTTTGTTGCTCTGTATTCTCACCGTCCCACCATATCTCGCTGCTCCCCCCCTCCTCCCCTCCTTCCCCACCACCACCACGGGACTAAACTCCCACCCCCAACCCCAATGGGGACGACACGGAAGGAATTGAGGCGTGCGTAGGTTCAAGCCCTCCATTAGTGAACTCACCAAGCATCTTGTTTTCTGGGTGGGATGAAGAAAGAGGCTATCCCGGAGTAAGATACGCAGATGATACGCCGCGGTGGCTGGTCCAGCGTGTGGCTCGTTTAGATGAGACTCCAGGGAGAAACGAGAACAGAAAAGCTTGTGCGCCACTCTGAAGCAAAATCATTTTTTCTCATAGTTTAGCCTCGAATATTTCTTTGATATGGCACTCCCGAGAGACAAATGTCGATGCCAATAAATGTATATTTAGCAAGAATAAACTTTGATAAACCATTAATCACTCAATGTTAAGCAATTCCTCTGATAATATGACTGATTTAAAAATATCGAGGTGAACTGTAATCTCTCAAAACTTCCAAGATGATTGCTTCTTAATTGGTCTAGTGTAATGGATGGCCCAGTGTCCAGTGCAATGAGTATCCAGTGCATAGATCCAAGAATCGTGTCCAGTGCAATGAGTAAATTCTTCAATTTAGTTGTTTGAACTACTCTAAATGTTATAAAAAGCCAGTTACTCAGAATAAATGGGAGTGCCTTCTGCTTCATTCATCCTGTTCATCCAACTTTTTGGTGGATAAAGATGTTTCTTGTCTTCTCATTTGTTAAACTTCTGTCGCTAATGAATCGTCCGCAACAATGTAAGAAAATCGATTGATGTTCGGTAAAAATTTTTGCTTTCATTTGAGTCGCCGTCTTTATTTCCAACGTGTAATTATTTAAGAAATAAAATCATTAGCAAGTTATGGTGGCACACTTTAAATGGATGCGATGTTTAGAATAAAATATAAGATCAAAGTTCATCTCCTGTGAAATGAACAATGCCTTTAGCTTTGTTACTTTTCGATAAAGGTGATAGATTTGACGATGGTTGTTAGTTTGATGACGCATCCTGGACTTTTATCTCTGCAATGACCTCAAGAGCGGGCACAGGATGCCGCATCGAGGCCGAAATGTCTTTTAGGCACCCACCGTCATCCACGCGGGTTCTAATCTGGATTTCCACTCCACAGTCGATTTCTTGTAGAGAGCTAATATTTTAAAATTAACTCTCTACAAGTAACCGATAAAGTAGTAAGAGTAAAGGTTAGATCAGAGCCCCACAATCGCATAATTTATATTTAGAAAGCAACCACATACTTCGCTCGTTTTAACTACAGTTAAATAGCTATCCGAGCGAACGATTCCGAAATGGATGAAACATAGTGCTGTTTCACTCTTGAAGCATAGATAGCGATGATTTTGGAGCATGTTCTGCGACAGACACTCTTTATGCTAAACTTCTGAAATGGATCCCTATTCTTGGATATAACTAGAGTTTCCCAATCTATTAGTTCTTTCTTAAGCGGGTTCAGGATTTTTATTGATGTCACTTGTCCTTTGGTAGATTTTTGGTCGCCTATGATAATAAATAACAGCAAATGTCAGTTGGAAGCAACTCATTGGAAAAGCCTTTACTGCATGCCCCTCGCAGTTATTCATGTCTACTGTTTGTAGACAGCCTTTCATTGTAATGAGTTCATTCCTAATTGTTGCAAGCCGCGTGAAGTTGTGTAATTTTAGGCGACCGAAAAGAAGGCACCTATGCTGATTCCATGGTCGTAACAGTGGCTCATTGAGGAGTATTTGAGAGCTCAAAAACCATCCCATTCTCTTTGGATTTACCTTTCTATTTCATCTAAGGTCAACTGCGACCCTAACACTCAATGCGACTTCTTTTTTCGAGAGAAAAACTATACGTCTATGTGTTTCGAAAAACTTAACTTTTCCCAATATTTTGTTAAATATGTTAACACCCTTTTAATGGTCCCAATATGTAGGGGTAGTGATTATACTTATATATTTCATAATGGGCGCTCATTTACTTCTCTGTTACCGCAATCGCCACCGTGTGGCGCTGCCCCCTCATTCCGATTTCTGATGCACGAGACGACTCGTTTACTCGCTCCCGCGCTGTCGCCCATGCACATGCTACTTGCATCGTCATACATACTGATCACTGAATCACGTGCACTTTATTCTTGATCTCCGTCATCCTCTACACAATCCATAGAAGTTTGAATGTTTATCAGAATCAGTGTTATTTCATTTATCAGAAATCGGAAATGGAATGAATCGAAGAGAGTCTTCAGTGGAATACATGTAACATAATTCTAAACCCCATTTCATTTACTCCCTCACTTCCTCACGACTTCTCTTCTTATTCTGACTAAATGCAATGAGATGACTACATGTAGCGTGCCTGAGAAGCATTTGCGGTAAAAGTACAATGCATTGGGATTTTCTAATAGTGTAAGCTATGTAATCATGTGGCTGAAGTTCCGAAGAATGAATAGAGCGTGCCTTGTTGATTTGGCCTTGATTTCGGGAGAACCGTGGATTGTAGAACACCTGAATGATGCTATAGTTGAATGCTGTAGTCGAGTGAAAGAAAAGGGGTCGCAAATATTGCAAACGTCAAACGGGGAATGTGGAAGGGAAGGGACTCCAAGGGAGTTTTGGCTGGGTGATCATATTATGGTAAACGAAATTTTTCCGCAAAATTTTAGCGTTCACAGAAGGGATAGGGATGGACGAGGAGGAGGTATATTTATCTGTGTATTTATCAAAGCAATAAGTTCTCTGGAGTGGGTAAGAAACGATTGGGATATGATGTGTGTTCGGGTAAAAAGTAGAAAAGATGGGAAAATTTTACAAGTAATATCGGTGTACAGAAGCCCTAACGAAGGAATGGGAACCGTCGAACTTTTAGCAGATGTGTGTTCGGAAAATCCCGAGGAACACACTCTCATTGCAGGAGATTTAAACCTTCCAGATATTCGGTGGTCTGGAGACGCGGTCACGGTAGGGGATGGGAGGGCACAGGTAGTAGTCAACCGTCTCACGAACGAGAGAGGGCTTTGTACAGGTAGTAGGAAAACCGACTCGCGGAAAGAACACCCTCGACGTCATGCTGTTCAGACCAAAGAATTGGGTTCGGAGAGTCGATGTCTTTCTGGGAATTGGCGACAATTCAGCTGTGTGTGCATATCTCAACTGGGAAGGCGCTCAGGGTGGTGGGACAGAAAAGAAAAAGACTACATAGCAATATAACCACGGGGACAGTAATGGGTTCCAGTTGTTTTTTTAGGAATTGGTATGCTGGGTGGATAGGGGGCGGGGGGTCAAAGCGTTGAAGAAATCTGGGATGGATTTAAGAAGATTATGGAAGAAGGATTTAAACCTCTTTGTCCCTTAGAGAGTTATCAAAGCAAATACTGATTCCGAATTTTACAACTAAAAAATTTGATCACTGAAGAGAAAAGTTAGGATTAGTCACAGAATACGGAATGAAAGCTCGGATTCGCTAAAAAATTATAAAAGGTTAATCCACACATTAAATAGGGAAAGAAAATAGCCAAGGAAAAATTTTTTCCGAACATATGCTTGAAAGATAACGGCAACCAGTTTTTTAAATACATGAGGAAGAGTACAGACGAAAGGGGAACAATAGAAGTTTAAAAAAATGAGGATGGGACCCTAATCACGGATGGGACCCTAATCACAGATGACAAAGAGAAGGTCAATGCCCGAGCAGTTGGTGCGCAAGAGTTTTTTCGGGGATGGAAAATAGAATGGACACGATAAATGATGTAACCCAAACTCTAGGACAACAGGAAAAAAATGGTTGAGTTATTTCGAGACCGATTAAAACCTCAAACTCAGAAATTTTTGAAAAAATTAGAAAACTGCGAAAGAATAAGTCAGTAGGACCCGACGGTATTTCTATTGATTTACTGAAATTGGGTGGTTTGGCCGTTTCAAATTACATTAGCCATTTAATTAATGTAACCATGAACAACAATGTCTTACCAAGTGACTGGAAGAAGGCCCAAATAATATCAATCTTCAAAGGAGGAGATAAAGATCTTGCTGAAAATTATAGACCGGTAAGCTTGACTTACTTAGTCTGCAAGTCGTTGGAAAAGATTGTAGCAAAGTACCTTTGGGATTTGTGGGAGCGCAAGAACTGGTTGTTCAATCGTCAACATGGATATGGAAAAGGCCACTCACCTGAAACTCAGTTGTTAGGTTTATGTCATGAAATTGCCGACTCTGTAGATGCGGGAATAGAATTAGACGCAGTAATATACGATCTGTCAAAAGCTTTTGATAGAGTTGATCACGAACAGCTGATGTTTAAGATGAGGCCGTTACCAATGCAAATAGATGGAAGAGTGATCTTATGGGTCAATGAATTCCTCAAAGGCAGGACACTAAGGGTTAAGGTAGGAGATGAATACTCAGATACAACGAGAGTAACGTCTGGTGTTCCTCAAGGCAGCGTCCTTGGACCATTATTGTTTTTATTTTACCTAAATGATCTCACGGAAAAAATAAATTTTAACATAAGGCTTTCCGCGGATAACTGCATTATTTAGCGGAAGATTGAAAATCAGATTGATCATGAATCCTTTCAGGATGACGTGAACAAATTAAAGAATTGAGTATCGAGAAATGAGGTGGCTGTAAATGTAAATAAATGCAAATATGTAAACTTCAGCAATAGAAAAAAGACCGGAAATAGAAATTACGAATTCTCCGGTAATTTAATTCCAAAATCGGATAGCTGTAAATACTTAGGAGTCTATTTAACTAAGAATTAAGGATGGGGTTTAAACGTGGAACACGTTGTTAAAAAATCTTTCACAATGTTACTTTGGGTAATGAGAAACCTCGAAGGGAGCAGCACGACCACTAAAGAGAAGGCCTATAAAACCATGGTTCGACCAACGCTAGAGTGCACATCTCTTGTATGGGACCCACACAAGAAAGGAGAGGTGATGAACTTGGAGAAGGTGCAAAGAAAAGCGACTAGGTATGTGCTAGGGAAATACAATAAAACAGAGAGCGTAACAGAAATGCTTAGAGCACTGGGATGGGAGAGTTTACAGGTTCGGAGGAAAAGGAACGGGATATGTGGGATGTACAAAATAGCGAGTGAGGCAAAAGCATGGCATGAATTTGCTAAGGACATAATAAAGCCAAACTTTGTGGGAAAAAAGCACCAGTTCAAGATAAAGTGCCGATCACAAAGAACAAATGTAAAACAGTTCTCCTTCTTGAGCAGGACCAGAACACGGAACTAGAACGAGCTACCAGCAAAAATATTTGAGCCCTTCCCAAAAAAATTATGTATTTTTAAAAATAGGTAGGTACGTAGGTAGGTAGGGAAGTAGAAGGTTTCAAGGTTTATTCTTTTAATCGGCTGTTTTTAATGTTACCACCAGGCTAATGGCCTGCTTGTAATTGTTTAATTGTAATAATAATGAAAATGGTTACTTAGTCCGAATTTTAGCCCTAAACATCATCAATAATGACCATAAGTGGAGGAATATGAATCTTGGAAATAGGAGAGCGTGCTTGAAGGAATGCATGAGGGTGAAGGGAAGTGGGCGGTGGGTTTCTAAGGCATAGGTCACTATGGAAATAATCATTAAAAGAGAGCCCAGGGTTTTATAAGCTCTAAGACTTTAGTGAAATTCCTTGAATTTGTCTATTCCCGAAAAAAATTGACGTGATGGTACGAATGCATGAAAATATTTACTGCACATTAAAGGACGGAGAATCACCCATAAGGAAATACCTTCAAACGGTTGGAGAGATACTTAAGAGAAATCATATGCAAGCGGCAGAATCAACCCTAAAAAACACATTTTGAGACGATATAGCTTTCTGAAAACGATAAAGAGATTAAAAATGAGTGGAAAACATTACTGAGGGTAATCAAGATGTAAATGCAACCGGTAAGTTTGGTTGGATACGTTAAAGACCAATAGTTACGGGATAACGAAATCGTTAGCAGAAAATTTCTTCAGTGCGATGAACTCCAAAGACACGCTAATATTGGTACGGTTGAGATACTTTGTGCGGCGCTGAAATCGTGAGAAAGGATTAAATTCTCTTTATTCGGCACAGCAAAAGAGACTAATCGCTTGGCTACCTCCTTTCCCAGACTCCACTTCCAAACGGACTGCAACTGAAAAGTGCCGTGATGCGGTAACAACTACAGAGGACGAGACGTGGTGCAGAGTGAGAGGGAGGCCGTTGAATCCCTGAAGCGATTGAAGGATTTGACGGGAGGAAGCGATTTGCCTGCCCTCTGACGAGAGAAGGCCCCGCCGTTCTTTGGTCACCCGCCCAATATCGCCCACTTTTTCGTGTTTGATCTTCAATTGTCCTCTCTTCGGGAAGAGTCGACGCCAAACAATTTTTTCCTTTCCTTCCATGGGAAGAGATAAACGGAAGTCGCAAAGAACAGAAGAATGGCGACACGTGCTGTGGAGACGCCCTTTTCAGTCGCTCACTTTTTTGTCTCCATGTCGATGACGAGCTGTACGATGTCGTTTCTTTTTTTGGAGTTCCTTTTCCGCTTTTTTCGCATTTCTCCTTTCGAGTCCTTTTTTACCGATAGCAATCTCCAGAGTCGGCGAACGAAGGAGAGGTTTAACGGTCTCGTTCGTCGCTAAAGCGAGCAAATGAAGCGCCGAAATACACTGCCCGGGTGTGTCATGTGTATCGCTATTTTCTACATCTACATAATACCCCGCGAGCCGCCGTATGGGGGTGTGGCAGGGGGTGTTAGGTCATCAGCCGTGTAAAAGTGTAGGTTTTTTGGAATTGAAATGATGACATGAATTATAGGAGTGTATTTCGTGAGCTTAATTTTTATTGTGGGCGCTTATTGTTCGCGGAAAGAACGAGTTCTTGTACCTATCTGTTCGGCAGAGTATCTCTCTTATTTTATCGCATCTGTCAGACCTAGAGATGTAGTGAGGAGTCATGATAATATTCTCTATATCACTCTGAAAAATATCAGTTCTGAATTTATCAAGCATAGGCTGCTTGATAAATTCAGAACTGATATTTTTCAAGTGTGTAGCCTCCGAGTCTCTAGGTCTAGTGGTTAATCCCTCTAAAAGTTGTGAGACACTATATGTACGCTCTTAACAGTTCTTAACGAAGCGCGCTGCTTTTTTTTATTTTATGAATGTTTTTGGTTAAATCTATTTGACCAGGGTCCCAAATGCTCGCGGCGTATTCGAGGTGCGGCCTAACCAGAGCGAAGTAGCATCTCTCATTGACTTTTTCATCCGAGGACCTTCCTATTATACGTTTGACAAAACCTAGGTTCTTTAATTCTGCACCACATATGTTTTTTATGTGTAATCCCCACGATATATCAGATGTTAAGGTAATGTATTTTACTGTATCTGAAGATTTTATGTTTACTCCACCCAAATTTTTCATACAGGCGCATCCATAGGTATTGCCATTCGTGGCCGAGTCCCACAGTACCTGGGCACTACACTTAGCCCAGGTCTGAGTAAAAGCATTTCACCCTCTCTAAAAAAAATTATATTTCTTTGAATGGGGTGCTAACTGCTTAATACAGCGATAGATGGTGTTACTTGTCACCGCGAAATTCAAATCCGGGAGATTCACTACTGTACATATATTTTAAGTTATATATTTTTTGACCATTCCAAACGTCCCTGATTATACTCCATGATACGGAACAATGGTATAGCAAAAAATAATTTGAAAATAGCTTTATATACAGCATATTTAAGACAAAAATCCTTTTATCATAAAGGATTGGAAGAAACGACCGGGTAACTGGATCCCAAATGAAGAGCCTGAAACACCTATAAATCCTAAATTCTCGTGATTTCAATGATGAAGTAACGTAGAGTAAAGAATTTTATTACTGTTTTTATAAAAATAAAATTTATTGCATAAAAAGTAAATTGACAGATAATCGATTGCACATAAATGCATGAGGAGCTGATATAATGGCAGTAGCAATAAGCATTCAAAATTTTCCCCACCAAGAGTCAATCAATCCTCGACTGCCTCTGAAAAAATAATTACGGCACTAATTTAAGAGAAATGGCAAATCCAATCGAGTGGCATGAAATTAAAGAGCCAAAATAGGTTTGTGTCTGGTACACAGACACCTGAGAAACCCGGAAGAATCGTTAGAATTTTGAAATGAAGATCATTTTCTGCTGTAAATTTGCTGCGGCCACAGACGTATGATAGGAGTTGCGATGGCTGAAGAGTCGTCGGATCTTCACATCGACGAACCTCCAGAGACTCCTGTTACGCTCAAATGTTCTGAACTTACGCATATCCCTATTCTTTCGTTACTCTGAAAATGATTGCATGCGTTACAATGCAGAGTCTATTCCCTCAACAGACCCTTATAATACGACACCTATTAAAAACAATGCATACCGTTAACCTGGGTGAAGACGGTATAATAAACGTAAAAATGCGGAATTTGAAAGAATTTGCGGTGTAACGACTGAGAATGATAAAAGTCCACGCACTGGTCACATGTTGGTGTCACCAGATAGCGCTGGAATTACGATTCCGATATTCATATCCAGTTTGTGACTCCATGTTTGTCTTCAGTGTTATCACGTTATCACTGAAACATCGCCAAACCTCATGTGTTGTCCCGTCCTAGTTAATAATATAGCCGAATAGGCATTTGCTCTTGCTCAAGATACTATTTTAGGGTGATAATCTGTTTCTAAAACATAAGCATAGGTTTTACAACTTTTTTAATTCTGTAAAATGTCAAATAATTGCAGTGAGAGGGAGGGAGAGCTGGAAGAAAGAATAATATGGTACATCGAAGTTATATGTATATTGCACGTTGTAGTAGAGAAAAATTGAACTTTTAGTATGTTTCTCCATTTCTCTGGTCTTTCTTTGGATGTCAAAATGTCATATAAATAACCTTTTCACTTATTGAAACGCTCGATTCAATAGGTATAGGCATCTATTTATTCTGCACCGGCTGTACATGAGACAATACATAATAAATATTCCTGCTCTTCGCTACCTCAAATAAAAATACACTCAAATGTAGAGTCAAATATACATTTTCTGCCCTAAATAACACTTCTCGATGTTTGCTTAATTTTTCACTCTTGAGCAATTGCACTGGTTTTTCGCACATACACACGATATTTATTCACTCAAAGAACATAGGAATGTCCTTGGAATATCAAAACATATACTTGGACTTTATCACTTGGGTGAATCGGTCCTCAAATACCTTACAATTTTACAAGAGGTGCGTAGATAGGTGGATGCCCACACACAGTTCCGCAGTACTTTCGTCTCCCGTCTTGCTCTCTCCGTAGTCTCTGGAAGATGTTAGGTATATACCTAATCTCTCTGCTACCACCTTCTAATTTTCTGTGTTTGATCATTCACTGTTATCTGCGTCTACTTATAAAGTAAACTTTCGTGGATCTGTTTCCGCGAGTCGCTGCTTCCGCTTCCGTCGACACTCTATGACTCCAAGCGCTCAATGCTCAACGCCCCAATACTCAATCACTCACTGCTCAAACATTCAATGCAATGCTCAAAAAGAGAAGCCCTCCGTCGCTCAATCACCCGTATTCATAGGTTCATGAGCAGCCAAATGCTGATGTTCTAGAAACTTCCAGAATGTTCTGAGTCTGACGTTCTTCTGCTTTTGTGCGACTACTTAATTAGCACGAGTTCCGGTTTCTAGAATGTTCGATTAGCTGTAGTTGTTGTATCCCGCATGGAGTACACACGTGATGGGGAAATACCAGCACATTCCAGGGATATATGGCGAACTGCGCATAATTTAATGCATCGAAATATTATAGAAATTGGGCATGAGAATGTTAGATTTGTATTAATATAATATAAAACTAGTTCACGGAGTTGATAGGTGTCGGATTATAGCAAGATAAACTGTCGAACTGATAAAAATGTGGCTAAATTTTAATCGGGCAATGTCTCCATCTTTGCTTGCTATGGGTATCCTGAACTAAATATTTTAATCCCTGTGTTAAGGATATGAGTATGTTACAATTTTTTCGTCATTCTAGATACTGTTTCACTGGATGCCACGGACCGACCAAAGAAAATTAAGCATGACGAATCAGTCTCTACCCTATAGAAATGATGTACTGTCATCATTATCACAAATGTTGTTGTGAAAGCTTCCGCGGAGTGGTCTTCATACGTGATAGCTTTCGGGATAGCTTCCGCGTTGTGTTATTTTTATGACGACAGTTTCGCGAGCATTCCAGTTCGCTTCTTCAGGTCTAAAGTGCTCGCGATGCATTTTTGGCTGCAATATATATTTAGCCCGGTGGATGGTGAAGCGTGATTTTTTCTCGCCTTTCTTTCCATATTTTCCCGCATTTTTTGGAAGACCCGCTTCCAGCTGGTGGATAGCGTGTACCCATCGTCTCTATTTACGTAATTCTGTGTTTTGGATATTTCAATTGTCTCCCTAATTAATCTGAGGAAGTGCCGTGTCTCCTTCGCGATAATTTTGACCTCCTCAAAATTCATGCTAAGTGATGTTCCGCTCCATGTGTGCTCTGGGATGGCAGTTGTCTGTTTTTGATGGCTCTTTGGTGTTCGGAGATGCGGCATTTCAGCGCTCCGGAGGTTTGGCCAATGTACCACTTCCCGCATGCGCATTTCACTTCGTAGACTCCTCCTTGAGAGCCCTTCGGTAATTGGTCCTTGTGTCTACACAGTAACTTGGATACCAAAATATCCAACCTAATGTGCGGGCACTAGGACAATTGTATCCATCTCGTTCTTCTTCTCTTCATAGTGTTCCATTAAATGGTCATTTCCTCTTCTACTCTTCCGTACACTCCATCATTTCTTATTTTGTCCGTCCATTTTCTCTTCTGCATCTTCCTCCATCACCAGGTTTCGAAGGCTTCTATTCTTTTGTAGTCAGTTTTTCCAATGGTCCATGCTTCCGATCCAAAGAGTGTCACGCTCCACACGAATGTTTTCACACACTGTGCCAGTTAGTCCTATCTTCTTTGAGCACAGCAGTTGTCCTTTAAACCATGAACGCTTACTCAGTTTGTGTTGTTCTCTTCATGATGTCCACTGAAATTCTTCCGTTTCACGTGATGTTACTTCCGTGATACGTGAAGGAATCCGCATGCTCTTATTTCCCTCATCTAAGGGTGACTTCTCCATTTAGCTTCTCTATTTGTGTATTAGGATTAGATCTTTGTCTTAATCATTTTCATGTCGTATTCTCGGAGAACTTGGTCAACTGATTTTATTGACCTTTGAAGGACATCACGATTTCCCGCTGTGACTGGGATATCCTCTTCGTAGCGGAGCATGCTAATTTTTTCTCCATTTATCTTTATTCCGCTCATTCCAAATCTAGCCGTTAAACTTAAAAAAAAATATGAATACTCTCACACATGCACTTATCTGCGTAAATGAGAATGGGAGGAATTTGCCGCCTCGTTGACGCTAGAGGCCTATTGTGACGGGCTTCCAAAAACCGGACTCGAATACACCATTCATCGCCATTCTATTGGGTTTGTCTAACCCGACCCCATTTCCGTCCTTATCCATTGGCTGCCGCCTCCGCCTCATATCCCAGATTACTTGCTCCCTTGGCCCTGTCTCTCGGCAGAATCGGCTCCACCCCCCTCCAACACCAATCCTTCCGATCGGCTGTTCTTCTCCCTCCTCTTACTCTCCTTTCTCTTCTTTTATCTTTTCTCCTCCTCAGGGGAGTCTTTCCTCTCCCCCTTCCATTCCCCTGTTCCTCCTCCTCCCCCTATTCATTCCTTCGGGCGGTGGCATCCCTCCGTATGCTTCCGTATGCTCGGAGCAGAACCATTAGTCAAAGGGATGGGTTCCCTTCGCGTCTCCATAGAAACACTCACGCTCACGTTCTCGCATCAAAATAAACACACGGGAACAACACAATGGAGATCCGATCCGATAGGAAAACTCTTCTCTTCCTCGCAAAAGGACGACGGAAAAAATGCTCCATTTTTAATTCCGAGTCCAGGAGCTGTTGGTAATAGTTTGGTCAGTGGGAAGCCTCAGTTGAAAGTTGAAAGGGGGATGCCCGGCTGCGAGGATTTATTTTGCGAAAGTTTAATCAAAGCGGCTATTTTCTATGTGCGCGGCAAGTGCGATCCCTCAATCTTTTTTGATGCAGTATGCGTGACAAAAGTGAAGTCAATCATTTAGTGAAAACTGGACTAAATTATGTGCTCCCGTCAGTTAGCATGAAGTAATTAGTGCTAATATGCTCTTATCATAATTAATTACGTTTCAGTTCTTTATAAGAAATCTCTTCCTTCTTCTTCCATCTTTCTTCCTAAGCTTGTGCCTGTTTCCTTCTATACATTTCCTCATCCCACATCCAGGTTATCCTTCCACCTTTTCCTTGGCCGACACAAACTTCTTTTCCCCTTTGGATTGTCATTGTCTCTAGCCAATTTTACCATCCTCTGTTCATCCATTCTGTCTCATATGTTCACTCCATTCCCCCTTCCTTCGACGAGCCCACTGATTAATATCTCCGCACTCTCTTCTTATCGACTCACTCCTTTCTCTGTCAAATAATGTTTTGTCAGCAATCCTCCGCAAAATTTTCATCTCGGTGGTTTCAAGTAACCTTCTGGTTTTGGAAGTATCTGGTCTTGTCTCTCCTACATATGTTAAGATTGGTCTCACTACAGCCTTGTATATTCTGCCCTTTGTTTCTTTCCCTATGTGCTTATTTCGCCAGATTGTGGCATCAAGGTAGCTAGCAATTCTGATTGCTTTTGGCACTTGCTCTCCTACTTCCTTCTCAATATCCCCCGAGTTTGAAAGCTCCAATCCCACATAATTAAAGGACATTTCTTGCTGTATGACTCTCCCATCCATCTCCAGTTTACAGCGGAGGGGTTCTTTTGATGTAGTCATACATTTGACTATATTCGGGGGAGATAATCATATTATATTTTTTGCTGTAGTATTATTTTTTGCTGTATTATTCTTTTTTTCTGTAGTATGTAGGAATCTCTTTAATTTCTCAATTCTATGTGCTTAGTTTTTCCGTCTGAGCGACACGAATCGATCTTAGGATTTTTAAGAGGAGTAAAAAAAAATGCATTTATGTATCTCAGACTCAGGTGTACAAACCTGGGTAAGTCGGACTCAAGTCTGCTGTTAGTGACTGAAAGCTTACCATTTGGCAATCTGGCCGCTCCGTTGGGCAAATGAGCAGCCAATACCGACAAAATAAACCACCTCTTCCGCCTTCCTCCACTCGCACTCCCCTGGAACAGCAGTCAGGCATTACTTCACCGAGGGGAAGATCTAGCCTAAGCTTTTACTTCTATCATTGTCTGCATTGCATGTCTTGAAGTACGTCTGTCCCGAAGGAGGTAGTCGCCTCCCACACTCCTGATGAAAGCATAGTATCCACAAGATTCTCAGCTTGAATCCTGCGACTAACCACTCTTTCCCATTAACAGCGGACCGTACTATAGCGCGGGCATGCAAATAACACATTCTCCATGTCCTCATTTACTCCATCACAGGCTGGACATTCCACCGAGTGCTCCAGTTTATGTTGGTATGCCCGGGAAAAAACCGTGCCCCGTGAGCATCTGCTTAAGGCAAAAGTTTGTGTGGTCACGTGTCCCTGCAATGGTTTCCGAGCGTACTTGTACGTGTCTTCCGAGCGTATGTGGAATTTTGACATAATGAGATGAAATAAAATCACTTTGTATATTCCATACAAATTTTAATTGGCAAAACCCGACCGGTTTCAACACTTCCGTGTCATTCTTAAGGGGGATAATACCCCTCTGCTATTATATGCTAGTATTATCCCCCATGAGAAAGACACGGAAGTGTTGAAACCGGTCGGGTTTTGCCAATTAAAATTTGTGTGGAATATACAAAGTGATTTTATTTCATCTCGTCATGTGTCCTTTTGACCGAGTTATCCGCGCATGGTATCAAACGGCAAGTCCATCTTCCATTTGGTGATGTGTCTCACAACAGCTGCCATTGGTCTAGGTTGTCGGTGTACGCCCTTTTCCCCTTTTCTGATGCATTCAGCGTGCTTGCTCCTTTGGACTGGTATAGTTATCTTCTCTCCTCAGCTAATATACCAAATAGTAGCATCCCGGCTATGACACATACGGCATCTTCTTACACTGCACGGTAGGCGCTGGCAACCCGTAGGGCACTCAGTCGATTGATCAATGCTACCTTCCGCCGCGTTTCCTGCCTCTCGAGCGTATCTGCCCAGGTTGGAATGTCATACGTTAGCATTGACGAAACTAATGACTACAGAAATGTTCTCCTTCTCTGCTGCATCGGCCCCCCAATATTTGGTGTAAGCCGGGCCAATATTGCTGTAATTACCGACGCCTCAGCGCTTCCCTGCACCGCCACTAGCTGGAAGTTAAGTCGGGTATCGATCATTATTGCCAGGTACCCAATAAACGGTTGGGATGTGAGCTCATATTCATCGACTTGCTGCTTAATCGTCTCCACATGTTTCCTTCTGGTGATCAGCACGGCTTCCGTTTTATTTTCTGCTGGCTTCGGGCCAACTTAGTCCATCGACAGGCTCCAGCTCTCAAAGATCCTGTCAAAGATGGAATTGATCACTTCCATATGCTTTGCGACAATCACAACGGTCACGTTATCCGCAAATGCCCTCTGCCAACATCAGTCTCAGTAGCCCATTGTACATTATGTTCCACAAGAGGGGGCCCATAACTGAGCCGTTAGGCATCCCCGCGGTAGTTCTGTACTATTTGGGGCCTACCGGTCAAGTAGCTAGCTACCATCCTCCGCTGGTATTTTGGTACGGCCATCTTGCTAATAGCCTCCATGGTGCCATTCCATCTGGTTAAATTAAAAGCGTTCTTGTTATCCAGCGTCACCATTAGATAATACTTCTTCGCACCTCAGTCCCAACGTGTCCCTGAGATTGCTTCGTTGGTGGTTTAACGACGAGGTAAACGGCATCAAGCGTGGAGCATCCTCTTCGAAAGCCATACCTACTGGTTGTCGGCTAGTAGCGGCTCCACGGCGGTTTTTAACCTCCTATGGACAATACGCTTGAGTATCTTGCCATCTATGTCTTGCATGCAGAGTGGGCGATAGGATGAAGGTTCATCCAGTAATTTTCCCCCTTAGGTAGAACTGCTAGCCTATTTAGCCTCCACTTGGCAGGATAGTTCACTTATACGAGACATGCATTGTATTTGTCCAGGAACAGTCTTGGCGCTGCGTTGATGGCCGTTTTCAGCGCGATATTAGGGATTCCATCTAGTCCACGTGTCTTGTTGTTACTCACTCTGCCACAACCTTCCCTCAATTTCTCCTCTGTGATTTGTGGGATCGTCTCTGGGTCGCTCTGCTGCGTGAGATGCTGAAGTACTTTATGCTTGGAGATCGGGTTGGTGTGCTGGCTAGAGTACTCGCCTACCACACGGGCGGCCAGGGTTCAACTCCCTGCAGAGGAGGATGTTTTTCAGAGGAAACCCGATCCCTATTTGTGTGTCTTGTGGAGGGCACTTCAAGTACAGTACTCCGTCTGTTGGACGAGACGTTAAACCGTGGATCCCTTGGTGCCTTTTGTTAAGAGCAGGATAATGCCGACGCCGGGTTTCATTCCACCCTTCCTTCCTTACCTGTCCTCCATGGCGCAAATGACCTTAGTTGTTGGTCACCTCCCTAAATATCCAATCCAATCCTACTGTATGCTCAGGAAACAGCGCCGTGACGATCTTCTCTGGGAACTTAGAGAAAGTGTGTGATGGCATTTTCTGGCCTCAAAGCCACGTCACTACCACTTTGTGTAGTCTGCCCCACAAGTCACACGCAAATTCGTCGAGGAGCTCGTCCTCGACGTTTATCGTTACAATCTTCAACAAAATGTGGTGCCCACCGCTGTACTTGATCTATATCTGAAACTATTTCTACTTCGCAAGGGTTCCAAATTGAAGTGGCGTACTCCGTAAGCGAGGCCTCAAGAGAGAAAAATAACTTCGCTCCTCTTCTTTCTCAGTATTCTTTTAATAACTCCCAACTTGTGATTTGCCTGTTCGCAAATTTTCCGTGTGAGCTTCCCCAGGACAAGTCCTGAGTAAGGGTGTCTCACCTAAGTGAAACCCGATCCTCTTCTCGGGTGTCAGGGGATATCCCGGGGATAATTGTGACTGATGAGAAATATTGGGACGGTGTCCCATTTTCACTTGGGATGTTTATGCATAGAAATTAGTCCATAAAGTTCACAATGTGCCCGCAATAAAACCATTACACATACACAGTGTGCAGCTATGCTTTTCAAAAATGGACAATTCGTGAGTGCATACAAGTATATCCCAGTGGATCTTCAAAATAAATACGAAACGACTCCACGTGTCCGCCATTTGTTTCACGCGACCTGTAGCGTCGCAGTCGTATAAAAGTGACGGCAACTCGCGCGCAGCCAATCAGGCGCTTCGCTTTGTTTTGCTTGAAACGCCTGCAAAGGGAAGCCGACTGAATAGGACGCACTTGACCTCGGATAGGAGGAGAGCACTGCCGACGGATTGAGGTCTCCCGAAGCCTCTGCGGCAATTCAAACAACATTTCTTGTTCATTTACCATTAAAAAGTCACTTTTCCTGATATAATTAGTCTACATGGAACAACCCTTTATAAGTGGTTGCTACCGAATCGACCATTTGTTTAACCCAAAGTAATTCAGAGACAAAAGGGCGCTGTTTCATTTTTCGACCTCAATGGATTTTAATCATCAGTTAATTGATCCCACTCTGTACTTAAGCATTGTGCACAAGACCACTAATCAAATCCACCTTTAACCTTAGAAGTCACCTTTCTCTGTAAAACAGATTCAAAGAGGTACAATAAGAAAATGAAATTTTAGTGGCTTAACCATGCGTTAAAGTTTCTATTTGGACTTACACAATGTTAATCTTTGTTCATAATTAATTGTCATTACAAAAAAAATGAGAATATGAGCTCCTCTGAAGGTACTTTTTCATCTCAGTATTCCATTAAAGAAAACATTCTGTTGTGATTGAAATTCTACGTTCTATTTAATGTGAAAAAGAAGTCCCATTTAATATGCATTCTCCAATTTCCAATGTAAATGCTACGGATAAAATACATTTCTAATTAAATCTGCCTAAATGGAAAATCGACTTGACAAATAGCAACAAAGTTTGGCCAATGCAAGTGCGTGTGCAAAAACGTTATTTCCTATGCATTGCTGCAATTCTATATGCTGACAAAAGTTTAACCTAAACGACGAATTAATTTTTGAAAGATCAGATTTCAACTTTCTCTGATGTTGAAAATAATAGCAATGGCTTCTTTGGATTTTAAATAGGTAAAATGTAATATGAATTTCGATTTAATAATTTGATGAGTTTTTTCACGAATGGGTTTACATTATATATTTCTCTCGCATGAGCGTCATTGTGGATGAAATTTGGGTGATTATATTTATCATGATTCATTGCATTTAGGGCTGAAGTATATAAAAAGTAAAGATACAAATTGGCGTTAAAATTAATAACTTTTTAAATTCCACACAGGTGACTTTAATAACGACCAGTTTCGTCGCTGTGCGACATCATCAGGTACGAAACTGGTCGTTATTAAAGTCACCTGAGTGGAATTTACAAAGTTATTCATTTCAACATGAATCAATTTCATCAAGTCACGCCGCAAACCATTCAATATACGAATTGGCCTCTAACTTTTACCCAGAATATGCACTTGCATAACGTACTTATTACGGTTAAAACATTCACGAGTAGGTATAAGATTTTTCAAACAACCTGTCCGTTGCCTCTGAATGGGAGGGGGGTGAAATGGGGTGAAATGGGGGTGGAAGTAGAGAGGTTGAGGATCGACGTACATTGAAGGATAGTATCGGATGGAGAGGGAGAAGAATTGCATTCCGGTCGGGTTCGTTCCGCAGCGGAGCCTAATGGATACTGCCGAGGAGGAGGAGCTCTTTTGAGGACGGAGATGAAACGGAGGGGGGTGGGTGCAGTGGAGGGGTGGAAATTGGGATTGTTTGAGGAGCGAGATGGGTGGGTCTCATGGAAGGGAAGATGATGTGGATACAGGAGGGTGAGTGACGAGAGGAGGGAGGGATGATGAGGGGGATCGCAGTGGCGTCGTCGTCCGAGAGAGATGATCCTGCTGGCCTCGCCGTCGATGGCAGCGTCGACACTCGTCCACTCCCGTGTCGCTTTACTTCCTCGATTCCCCTGATTGGATCGAGTTTAAGGAATTAAGGCAATTTGAGCGTAATATCATTTTACCTAGAATTCAATGAGTTTGGTCTCATTATAAAGACAAATATCTCACCTATCCAATGACACAAAAAATTCAACCCCTTACCACATTACTTTCGGAGATATTTGCCAAAATATATCAGCCATTTTACATGGGAAATGGTACGTGCATGTACTCCAGAGAGACTTTATTTAAAAAATGAGGATATTCTAACACTTAGATGTCGTAAAAAAGACTAACAGCGTGTAGTTTGTATGTTTTCTCAACTATTTTTTAAAATAAATCATATTACCACCGCAGTAGGTTCTTGGATATCACAAAAAACCTTCTGTTTTGAAGGAGTTTCAAACGCACCGCGCGAAAAAAATGAGTCAAGTTAAAGAGTTATTTAGATATTTTCATTTAATTACTTGCAATTTCTGTCATAAAAAACTATATTATTGCACCATTAACAATGCAATATTTAATTGGTGTATCCTTCAACTGGTGAAATTAAAATGTATAATTCGAATATGGTCTTTATTATGACTAGGGAACCATTCGTTCGCATTACCTTAAAGCTCCAGGATGATGGAGAAGGATAAATACGAATAGTTTAGAGGAATACTTTTTCCTTAAATTGTATGCAAACACAAAAGAGATGTTTGTCAACTACTGAAGAGCCCATTACACCGTGGTCTCTTTTTTCATTACGTATTCCATAATGTATTATTTATTTATTAAAAACGCCAAAAAAAGCAACTAGGGCCTTTAAAATGGGTTTAAATAAACAAAAAATAAGTTAAGAAATAAAAAAAATATATAGTAAAAAGAATATGAACAATAATCAACAGAAAGAAAAAGAAAAAAATCAATTTTGTATCAGGAGGGAAGAAGAGGAGGACACAATGCGTTTAAGTTGGGAAGAAAAGGTGTTGCGTGAGGGGAAAAGGTCAAGGGTAGGGTGATTGTTGGCAAGGGTATTAAAAAATGAAGGTAGGCGGTAGAAAATGTAACGTTGGGAGGTGGAGAGATACGGAATTTGGGTGTGTGAAAGAGACTTACATCGCAAGAGGGCAGGTATGTGGAATGAAAAACAGGAGAGAAGATGATCAGAGCGAAGGGACCCGTTCGTGATAGAGTGAAGGAATTTTAGGTCGGAAATCAGCCGGCGATGTGGGAGATGTGAGAGACCAAGAGACAAAAGAATTTCAACTAGAGAGCTGTGTCTAAGGGAGGGCACGCGATGCCGGACTATGGCTAAAAAGAAATTAAGGGGGTGGTTGAGTATTTTAAGTGTAGTGGGGGACGCAGTTAACCAGATGGGAGAACAGTACTCAAGGATGGGCAGTACACAACCAAGAAACACAGATTTAAGGGCAAAAGGGTAGGTAATTTCATTAAGTCTGTATAGAATCCCCACTATGGACATAGCTTTTTTAGAAATTGAAGAAATATGCTCACTATAAAGGAGCTTTTGGTCAAAGGTGACCCCTAAATCATTGAAGGAAGTGACGGAAGGTACAGGGTGTTTGGAAAATTGGTAAGTAGAGGAGATAGTTTTGCGTTCTAATGTGAAGGACATAATAGCGGATTTACCTGGATTAACACGTAGTAACCATTTTGCGCACCAGCTATCAATTGCATTAAGAGCGGACTGTAACTGAGGTGAGTCATCCTTACTGTCCACATTTTTAAACACATTGCAGTCATCAGCGTATAAGAGAATGTTACAGCCCAAGGGTAAAATGTCATCAACTAGATCACCCATGTAGAGTGCAAAGAGAAGGGGGCCGAGAACGCTGCCCTGGGGAAGTTCGAAAGAGACAGGGATGAATGCAGAGGAGTGACCATTGATTATCACACGCTGGTGACGGTCACGTAAAAAATGTGAAATAACCGAGAAGACTGTACCATGAATGCTATATCGAGATTGAAGTTCGTGCAGAAGGAGGGTGTGGTTGACGGAGTCAAAAGCCTTAGAGAAGTCAATATAACAAACGTCGAGTTGCGACCAATTTTCGAAGGCAGAAATGATATGATGGTGCAGAGTAGATAGATTTGTAAGACAGGAGCCGCCAGGAAGGAAACCAAGCTGAAGAGGTGAATTGTAAGGAAGGGTAAAGTGAAGAAGGCGATCATGGAGAATACGCTCAAAAATAATTGACAAAACCGGTAAGATGGAGATAGGGCGATAGTTTTCAATAAGATCTTTCGGTCCAGATTTCAAAATAGGGTTTACATTGGAGTTTTTCCAGTGCGACGGAAAAGTTCCAGACTGAAAGTTATGAAGACTCAAATAATCCATTTCCCATTTTCATTTATTAATTTACGCGCGGACAGTCCTGCCGTGAAAACTTTTTTCTTTGCTTTTATTTCTGCGAGTTATCATTCGTGGAAAAGGAGTTTCAACCATGCTTGACAGTCTTCCATATATAGCTAAAAATGGTCATTTTTTATAGTAGTTGTTATTTGAGATCCAAACTTCGTCCTCATGCCCCATTTTGCTGATTATGGAATTTTCATAAGATGATCAGCAGTGGTCGATATTCTATTGAAAAATTTGCTGGAAGACTCAGCAGCTGCCAAATCATTCCTCACTCAAACGTCAAGAAAAAATTAAGAGTCATTTCGCTGAGCCCTCACTCATGCATTTTGTCATTATTCATTGAATCAGGTTCTTTTAAAAGCCAAGCCAGCCGCATTACCTCCCATATATTAGAGTTCCTAGTGAAGTATATGTTGACCTATAAGAAGTTTGCCCCTGGGCAGCAATTAGGGGCCATGGATAGGCAGACTAGCATTTTCATGCGGGAAAGGTTGGCCGACCAATTGAATGCAATAATAATTATAATTTGTCTATTATTACGAGTGAATTTAGGCCAGTACAGTCCTCTCTTACAATTAATGTACTGCCAGAGCCCACCAAAAATTTGACCGAGTGGAAGAAGGTGATTTTAATTAAAGGCTGAATGAAATAAATTATCCTGTCCGAAAGGATTTGTTGGAAATTAATATGTGAAGTTCAAATATTTTTGTAGTAGGATCATGAAGTAATACCTCATTGTTTCAATGCTGGTCCGACTTCAGAGGCAATGCACGCAACAGAGCTGCCAAGGCCAATGCAGCTCTTTGCAGCCACTCTGAAAATGCTTTGAACACCTTCAGATCTGTCTGAATTGTATCGGAAGGTGATCAGCATTTTGGGATGAGATTCATCCCTGGGATTTCCCATGGAAGGAATTGATTTGAAGAAGAGACCTCTTGCGAGATGGTTTTTTATTTAACTATGATTCTGTGTCACAGAGAAGAGTCAATATTACTCCATGAGCAATATGTTGAATTTAGTTTTCCAATATGTGTTAGTTCCATTTTAATGATATCATTATTCATTCCAAGATGTATACATTCCAGGATGTATGTACATTAAAATGCCTAGCTACTTGCTTGAGGCTCTAACATTCCTAAACAGCAGGTTGAATAAATGCAAAAATTATAATAAAATCTGTAGAAATTGAATGTCTGCAGTTACATTGAAACTCTGTATCCATGACATCTATGATCTAATTTTGTTCAGGGTTGAGTTTTAGGCCCCCTTATCATCCCTCTATATTAATGCCTCGATCTATCCTTTCACTCCCTCAATCAACCCTTCCACTCCCTCAATCAACCCTTCCACTCACTCAATCAACCCTTCCACTCACTCCTACCCTGATATCAACAGCGTCATCCTTTCCTTCTTTGATTCCCTAAACCACATCACATCCCAACCCCTTTGACTGCAGAGGCACCACAACCCTCCTACTCCATACCTTTCGTCTCGCAGGCAGTGTCCCACTCTTCTTCATCCCATCACCCTTCTCCTACCTCTTCTGTTGAGCCACGGTGATCCCAAATTCCGAAATGTCAAGGGGCCTTTCTAGAGGTTTAATCTCACCAGCTAGGACGGAAAGATCAAGACACTTGAGGGGCTATTACGAACCGATCACCGTATGCGGTAAACACCGCAGGCGGAGTTGCAGCGCTCTCAACACCCGATGCGATTACAAACGGGCCCCCGATGATGTCACACCATGCCAAGGGATCGGTGTTTCGTCGCGGCCGGGGGACCAGGCTTTGTAACTCCGGCAGCCTATATTTTCAACATGGCCGAAGTTTTTTTACGTTCTTTTGCCCTAGCTGGTAGTTATAAAATATCATACCGACGTCAGGGAGGTTGTAGCGTTTCCATAATTTAACATTTATTATGAAAACATCTGAGTAAACTCACGTAAAGTGAAATATAGTCCTTTGGACGTTAATAAAAATATTGTAAACAACTAAACCGGAATGATGAGACGAATAGCCGGAGCAAGGGTAGGTACCAAAAGAAATTACCCGAAGATTTATCAGCCGAGTTGTGTTCATATTTATGGTAAATATTATTACATTTAAGCGTTTTCGATGTGTGGTAATGCCCTTTCTCTTCACTTAATCAGTTCTAGGCAAGATTTGCTGAATCCACGTAGTCACTTGGAACTGCCCGGTGATAATTATCTGCGTTACCTCTGCTGTGAAGGACTTCTTGGATATCAGCAACGCTTATGCCAATTTATTGAAATATTAATGTGATTATCTTCTGCCCCGGCAAGTGAATTTGTGTATTAAGTTATCCTTACTAACCCCATGGTGTCATTGGTCTATGGGATTTCCAGTGATGTGTTTGTAATTTAACGCATATTTCAAGGAGAAAATGGGCTGTTTGAACATTTCCTCAAAGCTTTATGGTGCTCGTCAGTCTTTTGGAATGAAGTAAATTTTAATTTTAATGTACTTCCCACTATTTACGAATCTGTGTTGGTATATCCAAAAGTCGTATTGTGCCGCGAGATGCATGATGCTTGAAGTTATTTTGTTAGTTTTGCGGCCCTATGATTTGTGTTTTTTTGTACATTTATTTGTGTTGCTAAAGATACTCGGCTCTTGGAATTCCTGTGTTTTTGAACGTCCAGATGATTTTCTGACCCTTTGCTGTGTGCCAGTTTCTTTCTTCTGTGATCTTGTTCATGACTTAGGTGGGCAGTGTTTATTATCTGTGCTTGATATCATGACTTTGATACAGTATTTATCTAAGCCACATCTAAATGCAAAGGATTACCCGTACTGTAATGATTAAAATGGTTTTAAATGAGTGTAGTTACTTCAGACCACATTATATTGACTTTTTTCATGTGATTTTATGATGGTGGAAAATTGTGGCTGAAGCACCTACCGTCGATAGTAGTTTAATAAACGTTGTTTTCTATCAATTTATTGTTATTTTTTGTATCAAATGTGTTTTCCATCTGTTTCATATTCTTTTTACTTTTCTTTGGAACGTATGGCTTTTCTTTAGAGCGTATGGTTAAAGGTTGTCCTTGAAGTCCTGGCTACTCCAGCAGAAGAGTGGAGTTTGTGCTCAAAAGCTGATTCCTGTGAGAAATGTTTTAATAGTTTGATGTAAGACATTATTATAAGCTGCTATTTTTTCTTTGTTTATTACTTTGTTCACTATGTACATCAGAACTACTCTTGTTCGCTACTCTTGTTGCATAATTCCGCTGGTAGTTCATTAGTAGAGCATTCGAGAATCTGCAGTTTCGTGAATATTCCTTGGATAGGGTAGAACCGTTCTTTATACATTTCAATTCTGGGTGAAAATTAAGTAAGAACCGACGGGGTGATAAGAGATGAGCAGGAGGTAATGATAACTTGGAAAGGTATAATTTATCTTCCTGTTTCATTCTTGAGATGGGATCCGACCCTTTGCCCCAAAAGTCCCGAAGATATTAAAGATTAAAGCTCTATTAATAAATTTGCAATAACCTGTTTACTTATTAATCATTTTAATTATAATTCCTGGATTCGCCATCAATCCTATTTAAATCAGTCTTTTTGCATTTATTTCTCAATATAGGCAAACTTCGCGTATCGCATTACAAAGTTTTATTAATGTATTGGAGAAAAGTATTAGCCCTATTAACGTTATTTGATCTTCGATTTAAAATTAATACGCCACCATGTCTTCTGTAATTCCCATTTAATATAAAACTAGATAATTATAATGAAGAACGTAGCAAATCCATTCCCGCAAAAGTTTTAAGTGACGAGTATCTGGCAGAATTTGCCCGCTAGGAACGCTCGCCATTGGCTAATGTCATTTCCGCGAGTAAAGAGCGCGGTATCTTTCATACTTTCGTAACTTCCGCCACACTGGTCCTCACCGAACCCCAAAACGTGTTTCACCGACCAAACTGTATGATCCAAACTTGTAGAATCAGAAACAGTATTGTAATCTAATGTATTAAATGTATTTAACCATTCTAGCAAGAAAAAATGTATTTAGAATCGGGTGTTATTCATGACCGTAGAGGTTATAAAATTGCTGTATAAGTTTCTTCTTTGACCGACTCTGATTTTGAGCGTTACTGAAACATAGCAATAGTCGTATTGAAGTCATTTTAGGTAAATAAGTATACGGAAGAGCCCTCCCTTGAATTCTCCTCAGCCCTTTCGAGTCCATTGCATGTCTCACCATAGTTGGATGAACTAGTGTGGAATAAACGTCCAACGTGATTGATGTACGTATAAAGAAAGGTAGCCACACACGCGCAGGAAATCCACAAGGAAAAAGCCTGCAGGATTTCCTCGAGGATATCCTCAACTGAACCCTTGCACACAGATGACGCGGAAAATCCTCAGGTTTTATGCCTGTTCTTGACAACAAGTCATGGCATCAGCTGATGAAAATATTTTGGCGGCTTTCGGTTGCCTCATCGCGGCAAATTGCATTTCAACCAGCAAGAAAAAGTTGTTAATTTGTTTAACTACACTATCTTTTGTGGCGTTCGGCTCAATCTTTTTCAGTTTTTCCAATAGTTTTGCATAGCCAACCTCCTTTTTATTTCTATCATGATAGTCGTTTGATTTAATTTGCCACATGCAAGGTTAAATTTTGGTAAATTTTAATTTTAAACCTGCTAAAAATTCGCGAGACATGAACATTAAACGTTCATCGACGGGAACTCTCAAAACCTCAAGGAGACTGACGGAAGAAGGAATGATTTCCGATCGGGATTTCGGGGACTGTGCAGTTCGCCACCGGCCTCAAGGAGTTACCCACATACTACAGGGGAATCCTTGAGGTTTGGACTGCGCAGTTATCGTGCCAAAGCGATTCCCTTTTACACCCCTCTGCACTTTTCTTTTCTTCTGCAATCAATTTTTATCCACCAGTACTAATACAGTTTCAAAAACAGTTTCATTTTAACTTCTCCATCCTCCTCTAAGATCTCCTCTGGTCTCCAGTCCAACAATCACTTATTTATTTCTTACATTACTATGACAATAATTCAAAAAGAATGATTAAACATGTTAATAAAGAAACACAAAACTAAATTCAATACTATAAAAATGAATAAATAAATTAATACATAAAAGCGATTCTGGTTATCAATTAATTAAACATTTATACACTTGGCATGCGTCACAGTGTAAACCTCAAGTATTTCCCGTACGTGTATGGGTACTTACCTTAATGGCGAGCGCTGTTCGCGCGGAGGGAAATGTGAGGCGATGGAGGGGAGGGGGGATGATGCGAGGGGGAGGAGGGGAGGGAGGGAGGAGGGAAGGGAATGCCGAAAGGCGGGCGATTGACGAGAGAGACTGGTGCGAAGGGAGAGGAGGAAAACAAACAGAAACAAAGGCGAGGAAGGAGGAGGGATGGGAGAGAAAGGGAGGAAAGGAGAGGGAACAAGCAAAAGGATTGGGAGATAAGATCGGCGAATGAATAAAAGAACACACTTTGAGCTACTTTGGAGAGCCACCGTATGTAGGCAGGAGGGAGGGAGGGACGATGGATTCCTCTTCGTGTGTGCTTTGGAGGCCCAAGTGCTATGAAACGGACACGTGAGAGGGGGGGTGGGTGGCAGGGAGCTAGAATAAAAGACCCGGCGGGAGGGGTTGATGAAGAAGGGGATGAGAAAGGGCCTCACTCCCTACGGGAGGGGTGGGTGGATGTGCGAGGCTCGACTCAATCGAGTGTTCGCCGTCCTCGGGAGAGGGCCCGGATCCAGATCGCAGACGCATTCTCGCGGCTACATTCGATCCATTCAAGCATCTCACGACCGACATCCAAATGATGCGCCACTGTACTTCGATAATTTGGTTTTTGTTAATGCTAAAAAAAAATGCTCCAAAAATACAGTACTTGTTCTCTTCTTGGAAAAGTACAATGGTTAGAGATAAATCTATAACATTAAATGAGGATAAATGTGATAGATGTAACAACTTCATGTATTTGGGAGTGCTGGTGACAAAAGATAATGAAATACTTAAAGAAATAAAAACCAGGATTGCAGCAGGCAATAGGGCTTATCGAGCTTTATTAATAGTGCTCAAGTCACGCCACCTCAGTCGGAACTTGAAAACAAAGATTTACCGAACAGTGATTAGTGGTCATGTATGGTTCAGAAACGTGGACCATGACCACGGCAGAAGAAGAGCTGCTTAAAAGATGGGAAAGGAAAGTACTAAGAAAGATTTATGGTGCTACAAAGGAAGGTGGACAGTGGAAAATACGGAGAAACAGAGAACTCGAGGAACTCCACAAACACCCTAACATAGTGACAGAAATTAAGAGCAATAGATTAAGATGGTTAGGACATGTCGAGAGAATGCCTGAGGATAGGATGGTGAAAAAGATATTTCGTGGTCATCCTGGTGGTAGAAGATTGAGAGGGAGACCCCGGAAAATGATGATGTAGAGGTTGATCTGAGAAAGATGGGAATTAGAAGATGGAGAACGCATGCCGGGAATCGTGATGTCTGGGGTAACACCGTCGGAGAGGACAATGAGGCCCTACAAAGGGCTGCAGCGCCGAGGAGGAAGTAAGTAAGGAAAAAAATGCTCTATGCGTAATTTAAATGGCAATTTTATCGAAGTTTCATTTTGTATTCCCTTGTATTATGACAGAGTAAAAAACAAAGATTAGATACGCCAGTGCAATTATTAACTCCGCACACCCTAAAATTAGCAGTTTTGTCAACTTTGTGACTCATCTTAGAAAAAAAATATATCCTCGGCATTCACCTTAGATCAAGATTTGTGAGAATTAATGAGATACATAGGAGTTCAAAACACATTTTTCAAGAACATATTTTCTTGTTAATATACGAACATGTTAAAGCATTGTGTAGTCCTATGATTTGCCCCAAATTAAATGTAAAAATTATGGCAGAAATTTTTAGTACGTTTGTAATATTTCCATGATCCATAATCTGTAAAAATGTTATTATTTGTGAATATTAATAATTTCAATCAATGCCGCGTTGCTGGACTGGGCGGTGCACGATGGAAAGGCCGTTGAAAGCCGCCGGAGGTGACATTCGAGACGTCCGGCCCAGAGTGCATTATTCTAGACTTAGTAAGTAGTAAGAGCAAGGTTCCATTTCATTTAGAATAGAATGAATTTGGTCTCACATTAAAATAAACATTTCTCTCCTTTCTCCAAAGATGCCAAAACATCAGCCAATGACGGCACAAAACGACTTATCGACATATTTGACAAAAAAAAGAAGTGGCATTCCAAAGGGAAATGGCGTGCGTAAGGAATCATATGCGATGCTTAGTAAAAAACTGAGAGTTCTAACGCCTGGACCGCGTCAGAAATTTAATAGAGTGTTTTTCGTTTGTTTTCTCGGCTAGTTTTAAAAATTAATTAATTAATCACCGAAGTAGTTTCTTTAGAATGGTAAAACAAGTCCTGTCGTGCACCTGGTGTTTTCCTCGCACGGCGTAATGAAATGAGTCTAATCAAAGACGTGTGTGTGTGTCTCTCTTTTCATTGAATTACTGAGAATTTCGGTTACATAACACTCTATGTTGGCCCCATATATTGATGTTGACTTTGTGCTTCTTACATGTGCTGAAATTTAAAAATTCACAATCAAATCTGGCCTCCATTTTGACTTCAAGTGGAAAATCTCGCTCGGCTACCATAATTTGATCCTTTGCTCTCTCAGCGCTGTGACATCGGTAACCGAACGCTCGTGAAATTTTCGATGGCGATCTTCGCGATTAATGATGGTGCAATCCGGAGGTGCAATTAATTCGGCGGGTTAAGAGAGAGATTGGTTTCCTTTGGATGTTCCCTTAAGCTAACGGCTCATTCCGTCTTCCTCCATTATTCTCCGCCGTGCCGACGCCTTTTCCCGTCCATTGTTGAAAAACGCGTGACTCATCGGCGCGTCCGAATCTTCCGAATCAACATTCAAATGTCGACGGGTGGCGCTGCAATCTGTCGAAGGCTCGTGAGAAAAGTTGGAAGGGTGAAAACGTAACGAACGCATGAGGGTGAGCATCGAAGATGCGCAAAAAATGGCTGACGTCACGTGTACCGCGAAAAAAATTAACCCTAATACGTGCACTCTTCACTGAAGCAAAAAAAAAAATGTCATCGACTAGAGGGAGCGAAGTAAGTTTCGTGCTCTGCAACTTCATCGTATGCTTCGTTTCACGAGTAAAATTCATACACATTCATACCATGACGTCATCATGATAGTCTGAATCATATTCATGGGCATGATTATGGGCAATCACGACTAAGAGTCAATCTATTCTTTAGAAAGAGTGCATCAATTATACAATGCAACAAGTTTTAAGGTCACAAAACCTTTTTCCGAAAATGTAGGCGTTCTTTATGTACTGTATTCTTTGTGTATAATATGTATTTATTCTGAGCAGAGAGGACACTTACGAGGGGGTACCCAAAAATAAACGGAATAGTGCTACGGTTACGTAGTACGCATTTCTTCCGCTAGGTGAGCATCTACATCTACATCTACGTAATACCCTGCAAGCCACCACGAGGGTGTGTGGAAGGGGGTGAAGATCACCAAACATGCACTATTGACATGCAACTAGGATATTTAATGAAGGCATGCTAGATAATAGGGTCACATGGTTAGTACCTACATAATAAGGAAGGGATTATTGGTTGTTATTACATGCATCATACACTACAGACTACTCTTACTATATTTCACCTACCTATCCCTTTGCTACGCTGCCTATTGTTCTCTCTTATAGTTCGAGGGAAAAATGACATTTTAAATCTATCGGTACGACAATCTATCTCTCTAATCTTGTTAATCTGATCAAACCTAGCATAATACGCAGGGGTACTCAATATATATCCTACGTCATCTGTGAACAAATCGGTTTCGAATTTACTTAAAAGTTTACTTAAAATTTACCTAAATTTTAACCTGCGTTCTGATAGTAATTCCCATCCTAGTTCTTCTGTAAAAACTCGTAACACTTCTACAATTATCATAACGGCCTTTAGCAAACCTAGAGGATCTCATTTGCACGCGCTCTAATTCTTATATCATACCTTCCTCGTACGGATCCCATATACCAGCGGCATATTATAAATGAGGCTTGACAAGTGTAAAATAGCTTCTTTCTCGTACTCTCTCATCGCATTTGCCTAGAACCCTTTTTACGAATCCTAATCTACGATTTGCTGCACTAGTAATTTCCCTGATGTGTTTCCCCCATGACATGTCTTTAGTGATGGTGACGCCTTAGTATTTAATAGATTCTACGTCACATATTTTATTTTCTTTGATGCTATAATTATTCCGGGGAAAGCCATTATTTTTTCAAAAGTTTATTATCGCGCATTTCTTCAAACTTAATTCTAGCTGCCATCTATCACACCAATCATCAATCGCATCTAAATCCTTAGCTAAAGACTGGATGTCCTCTTCATTTCTAATTTCCTTATACACTACTGCATCATCGGCAAAAAGACGGAGCTTGCTATTTTTTACTACTATTAATTAACTACCACTACTGAAAATTCCTTTATTTTAATATGTCTGCTTATTGTATTTGTGGGTTTTCTGTTTTCTAAATTATTGGGAAAGTTACAGTTTGGAAATTCATGGGTGTGGTTTTGATTTATATGTTTTTCATTTTTCTGTGCTTTCTTCCGTCCCGATAAACCTATACTGTGTTGTCTGATCAACTCGTTATTCTTTGCTATCCTGGTGAATGGCAACTTATTTAATGGCCCACTATTCCACCTACTCTCTTTCCTAAATATTTCTAATTTATTGTCATCTATTAAGCTTTTCCTTGGCACTAAACTTTGTGTACTCTTTATTATTATCTGACTTTCTGGAAATGCACTGAATTCGTTCCCACTAACTGACCTACTCTCTTGCCTACCATCTATGTTAAACTCGCTGGGTATGCTCAAATATCCTGCACGCTACCTTCTGCGATGCCTCATACGTATAATGGACACCCGAGCGATTTAATGGCACTCGACACGAATCCAGCAACGGCCTAAGGTCCAAGAACCCAGCTCCCTCGCTCCAGTAGACATCACTGAGCCTCTGGTTTATGTCTTCCACTCGGCACCAAACCATCGAACCCCGATCCGTCCTTGGTACCAATCTGCATATCGTGAGGCTCATATTAGTACCAGATCCACTACGAATACGGCGGAACTCGGAGCATAGATCTCTCACAGAGTCTAAAATCTCCTCTGATCCCATATTCACAGCGTCATTGGCCCCAACATGGGCCATCACATACAACCTAGAGCAGTTCGTGCCCTTGACCTCCGACTTCATCGCCTTCGTCACCTGTGCCACCTCTTCTCCTGGTATACACCAGGAAGTGACCCGTACATCGTCTCCTTCCCGTAGGGCCTACCACGCAGTGGGGCCACTATACGACGGACATTAGAACTACCTGCTCGCGTATATAAAACATTGGCATCAGACATAGCGCCTTACTTAGAATTAATATTTTCCAAATCTTTAGTGGATCACGTAGTGCCTAAGGACTGGAGAGTAGCAAATGTCACACCTATATTCAAAAGCGGCGACAGGGAAGACCCTAGCAACTATAGGCCAATTTCTCTCACATCCATTTCCTGTAAGTTATTTGAACACATAATCGTAAGCTCCATTATGAGTCATTTAGATAGGGAGGAATTATTAATAAATAACCAACACGGATTTCGAAAGGGTAGATCTTGCGAAACCCAATTGGCCCTCTTCGTTCATGACATCTTGCTCTCGGGTGAAAATAATGTTCAAGTTGACGCGATATTCCTAGATTTTAAGAAAGCTTTCGATAAGGTACCCCATGTTAAGTTACTCTCAAAACTAGAAGCATATGGAATAGATAAAAACATAATTAGTTGGATTAATCATTTCTTACATGGGCGGGAACAAAGGGTTGTCATAGACGGTATCATGTCAAAAACAGCGTTACATCGGGTGTTCCTCAGGGAAGTGTAAATGGTCCACTTTTATTTCTCTTGTACATAAATGATATTAGCAACGTCGTTAAAAGTAAGCTTAGACTCTTCGCAGACGACGCGGTTGTGTATAGGGATATTAACAATTCCGAAAATAGCGACTCGTTAACAATCGACCTACTTGCTATTCATGCTTGGTGCGAAAAGTGGTAGATGGAACTAAACATAAAAAAATGCGTAGCAGTCAGCTTTTGGAAAAGGAAAAATAGGCCAGGTAGGGCTTACAGAATTAATAATACGGAAATTATTCACGCCGAGTCTGTTAAGTACTTAGGGGTCACAATTACTCACGACATATCTTGGGGAAAACATATTCGGGAAATATGCGGTCAAGCATACAGGAAGCTAGGCTTTATCAAGAGAGTACTCGGAAAATGTGATGAGAAAGTGAAAGAACGTTGTTATTTTTCAATCGTTAGGCCTCATCTGGAATATGCTGTTAGTGTATGAGATCCATACGAAACGGGGTTGATATCAGAGTTAGATCGCGTACAGCGAAGAGGAGTTAGGTTTGTGAAACGATGCTACGATAAGTTGGCTCGTTTGTCTAGACTGTTAGAAGAATTAAGATGGGAATCGCTATCACAGCGTAGATTGAATTATAGGTTTAACCTCCTAAATAAATTTCAGGAAAATCATTTTACTGACGACGTAAAAAATATACTATTAACCCCTTCGTACTACGGCAGATTAGATCGCGCCAATAAAATTAGAGAGCTAGATTGTAGAACCGATAGGTATAAAATGTCATTTTTTCCGCGTACCATTCGGGACCATAACAGCTGTGATCGTCGTCATGAATAGTTCGAGTATTGACATAGGCAGGCAGTAAATCTTTCTCATTATATATTCTGCTCTCTTATTTATGCATGATGTAAATATTGGTGTTCTTATTTATGCATGATATTTTGAATCTGTAGTAGTAGTCTTTGTATCCCTTGCATGTTGGAACGATTGAAGATTGAATGTTTCTTGGGTATTAGATTTTTAATTGGCGCTTTGCATGTGTGGTGCGCGGGTTTTAGTGTAATGTCGGTGTTCTACCCTATCATTCATGCATGCCTGGTGCGAAAGCACCCCCTGCCACACACCCTTTGGGTGGCTTGCAGGATATGACATAGATGTAGTTAACCCACTCAAGGGGCTGAGGATAAGGGAGAAAATACCGTCACACCAATCAGATTTCGTCGTGCTGTAACGAGAAAAAATATGAAATTCCGACAATTTTAATGTTAATTATTTCAGCAAATACTGAATAAATTTCAAAAATATTATCAATCAAACCAATATTGTTCTTTCAAAACTTTCACGGGAATGTGACAGCTTGCGTAGACGATAATGCTTTAAGCTCTCTTGATGAATGCTGCAATATCGTCGGAGAAAAAATGAAAACAGGAATGATATTACTCAGGAATTGGTTATATCAGAATTGACTCTGGAAGTGCAAAATCGAATACAGAATACACGACCTCAGCAGAAGATACAGAGAAAACTGGAATATTGCGTCATATGCTCCCTTTGAATATTTAAGGAATAATTGTTCAAACTGCATCCCTATAGAATAGTTTTAGATTTTAAATTCTTAGGGTTAATTATTGATGAAAAATTAAGATATACCCAGCATGTTAACAATCTCACATTATCATTACGGAACTGTCTTTTAACATTGTATTTTATTCACAAGGAGTGCCCTCTTTCTGTTTTTGATGTCGTTTATTCAGCTCTAAGGAAATCAAAATTAGCTTACGGCATACAATGCTGGGAAGGAGCATATAAAAATACAATTGATCCATTATTGTACTTACAAAAGAGAATATTGTGAACTATAATTCAGAAAGCCAGATTCTGCTACACTTTCCCATTACTTTTTGAGTGAAACATACTCCCAACTCGCTATCAATACTTTTACAAAGTTCGAAAAAACTTTTACCTAAGAAGGGGTAGCATCGCAAGTTTACTTCCGAAGAATCATTTCTTTCAATTACGGGGTAAAGATGAATTATTAACGCCAAAGCCAAGTTTAACATTATTTCAAAGGTGTTTTCTCTATACACAAAATGAAATATTTAATATTCTCCCCGGTGACATCAAAAAAGAAAAAACAAAATTTTTACGGAAGGTAAAATACTGGTTATTATGCATACGTAACACTGAACTTTTATTTCGAAATCCCCAATTTTAATTTCATATGTTGTACAGAAATTGATCTGTATGTATTTATAATTTTATATACTTTAAATGCTGCAACGTTATGGTGTTTTCTACGTATGTTATTAGGTATTTGTGATACCAAACTTCAAATAGTATTCTGTGAGTGATTCATCTTATGCTGTAGTACATATATTGATTACTATGCGATCAAAAAGTTTTAAATATTTAATTGGGCTCAAAAGCTGAAAGTATTGGGAATGTGTGTATACACTGGTTACTATGGTTAAACCGACGGTATCCCCAACAATAGACGCACCTCAAAGGGTCAACTGTATGCTTTTTTCTCTGAAGAGAAATAAAGTTGATTTAGTTCTTTCCCGGCGTATTATTTCTGGTGAAATCTTCTCGGGTTTTCCACCGGGTCAGGTCGTTGTGGGCCGACGTTTCGATAGCTACCACCGCCATCGTCCTCAGGGCATGTCAGTATCGAGAAAGGTTATCGAAATAAAACTTGTCCGTGTTAAGGATGACCTCGGACTTAAAACACCGGCGGCCGTATTCATAGATTTTAAGTTAATTCCGGTGTGAGGAGGTTTATCTTAGTCCGATCTAAGTGCAGTTTAGAACGGTACTAAAAGTTGGTATTCATAGCTCGAGCTGAGGGAGATAGTCTCGGGGGCTAACACAGTCCGAGACTTGCCTACTGCGGGAGGGTGGAACGCTTGGCAACACCGCTAATCGCCGAGAAACTCAGTCGACAGGGGTATTTCCCGGAATTTTTGAACTGGTTTTTGGCGTCTCGTGAGAATTTGTTTCTTCTCTACAAACCCTTTTACCTCCATTACTTCCATTTAGACTGAAGCTTGCTGAAAGTAGGAAGTGCACCGGAATCCTGCTCCCTGCACTTTGGTCCAAGGCTCAATTATTTCTGCGTAATTATGTATGGCTTAGATATATTGCATATCATTTTATTTTTCTATTAGTGCATTATTCTTGATGGGTACCTATGACAGAATTTTCTGGTCTTCTTCCCCGTATTTTTCATTGTTGTAAGGTTCAACTAGCATCATGTTCACTTTAGTATTTATAACGTTCGTATTAAAATATTACAATAGATGTTCATCTTTCTAAGATAATTGTGCTCCGTTTTTGCCATTTCTTGCAATTTGATATGATTGCATTCGAGCTCTAACTGCATTTCCAGTTATGTTTGAGTATGGTTTTACGTTAGAATTTCACGTTAGCCGGGCTAATTGGGTAATTTCATTGGTAGTATCTTCTAAATACGCATCAGTTTATTAATTGCTGTTCAACTTTTCTTTGTCGGAATGTGATTAAATTTTTTAAAAATAGACTAATGCAAAGGTTAGCTGCAATTTTTATAATTGCAATATCGATAACTTGTTAGTTCCATCTCCTCATTGCCTTACTATCTTCTTCTCAGCATATAGTTTTGATTTTGTTTAGGATTTAACAAAATTAGATCTCACAAATTAAGTTATTTCACCACTAATATCTTCTCACTACGTATCAGTTTATTTCTTGCTGTTCAAGTTTTCTTTCTCTGAATGTGATCATATTTAATTTTAATAGACTAATACAAAGGTTAGTAGAAATTCTTTGAACTGCAAAGTCCATAAATTGTAAGTTCCATCACCTCATCATCCATCACCTCTAATTCGTCTAAGAATTCTGCATAATCCATTCCAGCCATTCTAAATGTAAAATATACCTACCCGCAAAACGACAAATTAATTTAAAGAAAGAGCAAACGTCAAATACTACCTAATTTTTGTAACCTAAAACCAACCCACTAAACTAGCTACACAATTAAATCACAAAATTAACTTATTCCCTATCAATTAATGCACTTTGAAATCAATCGTAAAAACTAATACCTGAAAATATAAAACAACACTACTACGAATGAAATAAAAACGAAATATTACGGACTAAAAACTCACTATACGAAATGTAAACAAGGAAGACGTAACTACGAAAGTGAAAGAATTAATTATGCAAATTATTATACCGAGTAATAAAACTATTCTAAGGATAAACCTAACTTATAATGGATAAAATTTAATACTAACCCGTTATCCCCAAAAACTGAACTAACAAATAACAACGTTAATGAACTACGTACCCTGAGAACAACAGAGCTATTATACTGCTGCCTATAAATGTACTCACCGATGTAAGAATTAACCTAAACTACAATATATTCCTATCCCAAAATATTCATATCGCCAAACTATCTACTAATATTACTCCTATAAGTAGCTGTAACGAATAAATTCCTCGTTATAATCCACAGAGCACCTTCGATAATCACCATAACACATAAGCTGAAGAGAAAATGGCTATACTAGGAGCTTAGTCCCTACGGTAAACCATGATTCCATTGGTTTAACTTCCTCCGGACTAAATCTACCGGAACTTAAGTCGGTCAGCGCTAAAATGACACTATGAATACGGGTTTAACCGAATCACCGGTCTAACTTCTTTAACCCAGTCTTAGACTTAGACTAGTGCAACTATGAATACGGCCGCGGGAGTTTATCGAATTCCCTGCGAATGTGGTGAAGTATACATTGGTGAGACGGGCCGGACCATTGAGACGCGAGTTAAGGAGCACATGAGGTGCATCCGACTATGCCGTCCGGAACAATCCGCGGTGGCAGAACATAGTCTAAGCAAGGACCACCGCATAATGTTTGACGACACCAGACTACTCAGCCGATCCAACGGATACTGGGAACGACTGACGAAGGAATCCATAGAGATCCGGATGGAAAAGAAAAACTTTAACCGGGACACGGGCTACGCTCTAAGCGAGGCTTGGAACCCAGCCCTTCGCAAAATAAAGGCGGAGAGGAAGAAGAACATCGCTAGCCAATCAGAGCCGACCTGACATTTTTGGCGCAAAAACGGCCAGGCATATAAGGAGGCACCTTTCTCGATACTGACATGCCCTGAGGACGATGGCGGTGGTAGCTATCGAAACGTCGGCCCACAACGACCTGACCCGGTGGAAAACCCGAGAAGATTTCACCAGAAATAAAGTTGTTTGTTAAAGTTGCAAAAGTTGTTGAAATTGTAAATAAAAATGTTTTGGAACCAATTAAAATTAATTATTATTATTTTTATTCACCCAGAGAAAAGTAGAACCATACCAAAATATTTGTTCAAGTATTATTGCTCGTTGTTTTCGGGTTTTCCAACCGCGTACGTTGACATTGGCCGACAACGCTTCCGGTAGCCATCGTAGTCATCTTCGACCTGAAGACGGTAGCAGGATGGCTACTGAAGCCGTTGTCGGCCAATGTCAATGTACGCGGTTGGAAAACCCGAAAACAACGAGCAGTAATGGAAAACGCCGCGGAAACCTACGCAGCGAGTGTTGTTTTACATTTGTATTTTATAACTCGTGTGCGGCAGCCTTGAAAGCAAGATGTTCGCGTGTATGGAAAGGCACTGTATGCAAAGGTGACGCACTGTAACTCGGATGTTTCAACAGGTTATTATCATGGAACGATATGAAATGGCATGTTAAACTTTGGTTTTTCCTTCAAATTGTGCAAAGCGCCATCTTCTCTCTACTGACAATGCATCAGATTTCTTAGAGAGCCTTATAGCTGACCTGAGACCTGAGCCTTGGGTGCCTTCGATCTGGTATAAGAGCCACTTACTCGGAATTAATGCGTCCATTGCAAAATGGATGCACGCGGTAAGGAGACACGATTTGGATAATTAGGTTGTGTGAAAATGAAAATACTCATGGTGTGCCAAAAAAAATATACATTTCTGGTGAAAGATAATTGTCTCTGGCTCAACCCTAGGGTGGAGCTCTTTCGTTAAAACGGTAACGGCCGCATTGCCATTCGACCGGAGAGTTGCCTCGATGATTCCAGTCCTCCTTGTAACATCCCAATACGACGCGCAGCGTCCATCCATAAGGCAGAGCTTCATCGTGAGCTTGCACCGTTTACCCTTAGCATTTCGGCTGCATTTGATGGGCTTGGGAGACTTTTGCTGAAGAGCTTGTGGCAAAAACAGGATTGAATGGAAGTGAATTTATAATGAAAGAATATCATCGGATGCTCTCTTAATGAACGGTTGTGAATAGGGCTACTTTTATTGAGTTATTTGAAGAGAATAGGTGATAGGTTAACTATTTAGGAGCCATATGGTCGAAGAGCGAACACTGAGAGGAGCATGGGGAGAAAATGAGGCTGAAAGACGAAGAAGAGTCACTGAAGACTAGCAGTGAGATGAACAGAAGACCATTTATGATTGACTGTGTGGAGAACTTATAAAACAACCAGTTTCCTACGCTTGTACTTATTATGTACTTGTAATTATTAGTACTAGTTTTGGTAGATATGTCGCTGAGGGGGAAAACGGAGAAATGTTTTTCGACCCCTAAAAATTTGCTGTTTTCAACGAATATTTAATTAAGAAATTGCACAAAACGGGACGCTTTTAATCGGAAAAAGAATGGAGAATAGTGAGAAAACACGGTTTTAACAGGGAAATGAAAATGGGAGGTGAATTTTTCGGCGGTCATATTGGGCATTTTGAGGAGATGGCGCAGTGATCGAGGGAATTGAACATCTCACATAAATTACGGGAAATGTCGAATAACCGGGAAAATATGAAAATCCCACCCTCGGTATAGAAAATGGAGAAAAGCGACTTGAAAAGTGACAGATATGGCATTAAAAGCTTCGAAAATGGGCATTTCGAGGTCGCGTACCGTCCCACCCCAGCACCCGTTTCACTCCAGAGGCCCGCAAGCTTGTAGGGTGGGGGAGGGGGGTTGGAAGATATGGAAAAGGTGAAATAAGTCGTGTCCCTCAGGTGGAAACTTTGAAAACACGGGAATATGGCGTCGAAGCTCAAGGGTCAGAAGCTGAAAGTTGGTGAGTTTGAGCATAAATAGTAGAGAAAGTAGGTAAGATAAGGTAAGGAATGTGGTATATTAATAAATTCGGAACATTCATCTTTAAAATGAGGCAAAAGTAGCCGTGTACAGTGTCGGAATCGCCCGTGATGAGCCGTTAAAAGAGGAACCTTCATCGACACATCTACCCTAGTTCTGTATGTATACTACGAGAAGGTGTCGAAGGAGTAAAGATTGCCGTTAATTATTCTCACTGAGTTGGGTGAGTATTTCTACAAAATGTGGTTGGATCTTTATATGAATACAAAACTCTCTTTTTACTGAACGGGCAAAGGACAAAGTGACTAATTTGTAAATGCATGCAATGAAGATGTTATTCATATTTGCAGGCAGAAAAACTCATTTGAGCAATGTTAAAGCCTAGTTTAATGTGAGAAAACAGAAAGAGTGCGAGTCATGAAGCAAGAGAGCGGCAAGCTGAAAGTTGAGTGGGCTGCAGTAGACCAATTCAAGAGTGGAAAAGATGATCGCTGAAATGGAATGCGATCGCTGGCGATACCCAACAGTCAGTGGTTCGTCCCAATGGGGTCGCCAATGACATCCCGCGCCGCAAGACGGTCCCCTGCACCCTCCATCCCCCCCGTGTGAAGCTCGGAATGGAGAGAACTGCCAAGGCGACGATCGACACGGTGGCACGGAAATTTAAAAAAAGAAAACAAATGAAAGACGTGTCTACCGGAGTCCCGTGTAAGTGGGAGTGAGCGAGGATGAGGAGTGCGGGATGGACGAATGAGGAGCAGTCAGAAGTGTGAGTGAAGGGTTGTTTATGGGTGTCGAGAGATTGGAGTGAGGGGAGGGGGGGAGTAAGTATGGGTATGATGGGCGTGCATAGGAACACGGGCGCAGGGGTCGAGTCCATTACTCATCCCAACTATCAGTTGAAAGAGACGGATGTAGCTCTTGCGTGGGGGTGGGTGGGATGGGGGCGAGGGGGAGGAAAGGGAGCGAATGGCTGGGACGAGATAAGGGAGGAGGGAAGGAGTAGGACGGACAGACACCCTTTTGCCCTGCCGCCCGCTTGCGTGTGATACGGGGGAAGCCAGAGAGTGTGTGTTTGCTTCGAGTGGAAGGAGGGGGAGAGAAAGAGAGAGAGAGAGACGTATAACAGACGTGAGAGAGAAGCTTGACGTGTGATTGTGATCCTCACTTGTCTGGAGCATTGTCCTCTCAATTTAGGGCGTGGCCGTATCGCCTTAGGACGTCCTTTGAGGTCCTCTGAAATGACTGTTTGAGCGTCGGGAATCCATAAATGAATTCCCCAACGTCCTTCACTTATGGATTAATTAGAGGTCGAGTGCTCTATTTCCTCTCATTCGCCTCTTTTTCTTCCCAAGTTCCCATTTCATTTTCTCAAAATTTTCGTTTCATTTTTTATCTCTGGCTGTAGAGCACCTTTCAGAATGAAATTTCTTCAGTCAAAGTTTTCAGAGTAAATTATATTATTTTTAATAGATGAAAATTGCGTAACTGTTCACATCTCATTAGTTACACGTTAGTTATAACTTTACGAAAAAATACTTTTTTAACGTGACCGGCGATTCGCCGGCTCTTTACCCAAATGGGTTATTTTTGTTTGCTGGTGGTCACATTTGATCTATAAAACGACGGTGATTAGCTAAAATAGTGCTTGAGGTAGAAAATGGGCCAATATTTGGAACATAAAATGGATTTTTTTCTTACACTATCCTGAACGGAATATAATGGATTTTTTTCTTGTCGTGGAGTACATCGTCCTTCGCAACGGTTTAAGACGAAACTAATCGGCGTTTGCCAGCAACGCTGTCCACGATTCGTTTTACTTATCAAAGACAACAATTTTGTAAACACTGGGACTGAGTGAATATGCATCACATCGGTGATTTGACGCGTATCATGAAATTGTTTTTCCACATTAACCATGACTACCAAAGTTATTTTTGGACCATTAAATAGTGCCTTCATGTGATTTGTCTTTATTATTTTCCCAGTCGCCTGTAATGTGTATTATTTAATCAAACTAATATGGCGGAGAGAATTTTGCATGTATGTTAATTGGATGCTCGCAAGGGAATTAAGAGTATGTTTGGTTTTTTTCTCTGTTGTCGTAATTTCGATTTTAGTGGAAGGACTGTTTCATAACAGACCCAATATAAGCATTTTTCACTGATTAGATTGTAAGAAATATATTGACAATGAATGATTACGACTTATGTTATGCAATTACAAGTTACAAAATAGTCAGTTTACACGTTACATCTACATCTACGTCATACCCTGCAAGCCACCCAAAGGGTGTGTGGCAGGGGGTGCTTTCGCACCAGGCATGCATGAATGATAGGGTAGAACACCGACATTACACTAAAACCCGCGCACCACACATGCAAAGCGCCAATTAAAAATCTAATACCCAAGAAACATTCAATCTTCAATCGTTCCAACATGCAAGGGATACAAAGACTACTACTACAGATTCAAAATATCATGCATAAATAAGAACACCAATATTTACATCATGCATAAATAAGAGAGCAGAATATATAATGAGAAAGATTTACTGCCTGCCTATGTCAATACTCGAACTATTCATGACGACGATCACAGCTGTTATGGTCCCGAATGGTACGCGGAAAAAATGACATTTTATACCTATCGGTTCTACAATCTAGCTCTCTAATTTTATTGGCGCGATCTAATCTGCCGTAGTACGAAGGGGTTAATAGTATATTTTTTACGTCGTCAGTAAAATGATTTTCCTGAAATTTATTTAGGAGGTTAAACCTATAATTCAATCTACGCTGTGATAGCGATTCCCATCCTAATTCTTCTAACAATCCAGACTCGTTAAAGTCGGTATTCGATGGACACTGACACAATATATAATTTACAATATTTTTTCTGATAGATTGAGTTTTGGAGACTACCGAAAGATTTTACGTGAAGTAGAAAACTTTATATTTTTAAACATTATGGAATAAAAAAGATGAAATGCAAAGATATCCCCCGCTAAAAAATTATGTATAATTTCCAAATAAATACTTCTACAGAATTTCTTAAAAAGTTCTGTAGATATACCTTAAATTATTGAAACGTCATTTTACGGAATGCCCTACGACGTTCTGAAGAATACCTTAGGAAGTTCTACATAATACCTTAGGACGCTCTGCAGAATTCCTTAGGACGTTCTGTGGAATTCCCTACGATGTTCTGCAGAATTCCCCGTTCTGAAGAATATTTCCGTAGAGTTGCTGAAGTTCTACAGAATAGCTTTCAAGGAGTTATTTTGATCTGCAGAAAATAACTCTACAGAAAATGTGGTCTGTAGAGTCAGGCTCTCAGATCCTTTGAAAAGGAACAAGTTCTGAAGAAAAAGAGTCAATTTCTGTAGAATTCCTTACGTTCTACAGAACAGCTTCTGAGGAATTTTTTAGCAGGGTCGAGATTAGGTATTATTTGTTTTATATTTGTATGCGTCCGTACGATCGATAGATGCCAGGCTGCTCGTTCCCAATCACTCATCAGAGCAATTTCTAAGCACGGACAGCAAAGCCGTCGCAGGAATCCAAGGCGTCGGTTGTCTCCCTCTCTCTCTCTCTCTCACTCTTCTTCTGGTCGCATAGGTTCCTTGGTATCTTCGGCCAGCTCTCCGTTGGTTTGGGGCATCGCACGTCACCTTGGTCTCCACTTTGGAATGGGGTAGGTACATGCAGTCGCTAAATGATGGAAACTTAACAATGGACTTGGCTTTGTTGTGCTCTGCGGTTGTCATTTATTTTCCACAAAGGCGTCCGCGAAATGGTGTTTCCTAGGCGAAAAGTAGATGGCCACTCCTCTGCTCCTCCCTCGCAGCCTCCGGTGAGTCGAGTCCCCATATCTCTCTCATCATCATCCCGGTCGCATGCCTTTCTCCGTTTGCCGTCGGGGTCAACCATTGGAGAGTGAACGAGAAACGTGAGAGGCCCACGCCGTGAGAGACCCCTTCCTCCGCTCTCAGTCAACCACTGATCGACTCAAAGCTGTCAATGCAAAGAAGGGAAGAGAAATTGCCGACTCTTCTAGGGTGTGTTCCCTGTTCTTTATCCGCCAACTGAATGAAAGAGGAGCGGTGTGTGCTGTTCTATGGTCAACTCCAGGATTTTGCTCCATGATAATGACTTGTCAGCAATTAAAACATTAAAAGTTACTCCGGTTTTTGTCGGAATTGCTCTGACGTTACAGGCGTACCATGCAATAAAATATCATGTTTTCAGCTAAAATTGATTATTGGATAAGGTATGGAGATATTTCACGCTAAAATATTTGCATATTGGTGGCAAATTATTAGAAATGTTACTAGACGCTATTGTAATTAATTAAAGTCCTCTGACCACTAATATTATGAGGGACACTATTTTAATTTTGTTGTTATTTTCTACTTTGAAGTATATTTTCTACTTTCAGATAAATGTATTTTATATGTGATAGTATGGGTGAAAAAAATTAATGTTTTATATGTAATAGTATGGGTGAAAAAATGTATGTGGGTTAGATTCTCCAGTAATGGACGTATATGAAAGGAGTGTGCTTCGTTGATTTGGCCATGTTAAGAGAATGGATGAGAGTCGAATAACGAAACAGATATATGAGTGAAATGAATGGTGCGAGAGGGAGAGGTAGGCCGAGAAAGTTGTGGTTGAATGTGGTTGTAGTCCAGTCACTAGAGGGGTAAAAAGGGGTCCAAACCTACATTAAATCTGGTAGTTCTGATATTTTCATATGTTGTTCGGGATGGTTAAAGAGTGAAAAACTCAGTTTTCGTCATCCCCACCCCTCTGCGTTCTCCACCATTTTGAAAAAACCACCGAAAAACGGCACTTTTTCCATTTTTTTGCTTGTAACTCCTAAACGGTACATGGTATCCAACTTTGTACCAGTTTGTTCTAGTAGAGGACAAAATTTCCTACAAGATTAACTAATTAACTTTATTTTCCCGACCAATGGAAAAAGAGTTACATAGCAGCAAAGAAGGGGTAAAATCGCAGCTCCAGCAAAATTGTCACTTTTCCGTCCCTTTGGATCGCTTAAATTCTATGAAAAACTGATTTTAGTAAATTTGCACTCAAGTAAGTTGTGGAGATGTTAGTTGCCTTTAAATTACACATCTCAAAAAGTTTTTTTTTACCGCCAATATCAAGGGATGGGGTTAAAACTGATTGCAAAAGGGGGAATGGTTTTTTTCTTTCGAGTTTCGATTTACTTGAACCATGATGGCTTACGGGATTACTTCCGCGTTGTGTCTTTTTTTCACTACAGTTTCGCGAGCGTTCCAGCTCGCTTCTTCAGGTCTAAAGTGCTCACGATGCATTTGTGGCCGCATTACTATATAGTCCGGCGGAGGGTCAAGCGCGATGCTTTACCGCCTTTTTTTTAGTCTTTTCCCGCGTTTTGAGGAAGACACGCTTCCAACTGGTGGATAGCGTTGATAGGTGGATAGGTGTTTTGGATATTTCAATAGCCTCCCTAATCAATATAGGGAAGTACCGGGTCTCCTTCGCAATAATCTTTGCATCCTCCAGATTCATATTTTGCCAAGATCCGCTCCATGTGTGCTCCGAGATGGCAGACCGGTTAAGTTGTCCATTCTTGATGGCTCTTTGGTGCTCGGAGATGCGGCACTTCAGCGCTCGGGAGGTTTGGCCAATGTACCACTTCACGATATGCGCATTTCACTTCGTAGACCCCTCCTTGAGAGCCCTACGGGATTGTGTCCTTGTGTCCGCACAGTAGATTTGATATTTTGGTGACACAGCTGTTCCTGGTCACCACGTCAAATTTCCGGAGTACCCTGGCTATCATCTCCGTGGTTCCCGCAACATAGGGTAAAACGGTATATGAAGATGGCTTGGACTCCTTCGTCCTTTGAACGGCCCTCATGTTTGTAATTATGTACTCGATTTATATTGATTTTCGGGGGAGTATGTAACCCCTAGAGGACGAGTCCTCAGGTGGCGGATAGGTGAACACCCTAATCGGTCAGCTCTCATCTTGATCGACGGGTAGGTGGGAAATAAAATACCACCCGCGGACCAACATGCAGGGCGGAAGCGAGCTGTAGTGGAAGCAACTGCTCTAGGAAAAGGATATTCCGAAATGTAACCTTAGACCTCCAGGTTGGGGATTGAGGCATCAGGATAACTTTCGATACTCGAAAAAAAACAAATCTTAAAAAACCCAACAATAGCCTCGAAATGGATTGGAAAAAGAGACAACGACCAAAGCAAAGAAAAAGGACAATGATTTTATGAATTTGTAATGTACAAGGTATCTTTCGGAAAGTAAACGAAATAACAAAATTGGAGAACTCAAATGTAGACGTGGCTGTGATCACAGAAACAAAAGGGAATGGACAAGGTTCAGAGAACTTAGGACATTACGGTCACTTCTACAGCGGAATACACAAAGATCAATGGGGCCAACAAGGCGTATCAAGTAAAGTTAGGAGAAGTCTTAGGAAATATATGACTGTTAAGGAAGCTATCAACCAAAGATTTATAAAAATGAACCTCACGATATTAGGTCATAAAATAATAATATTGGAAGTCTATGGAGCAAATGACGGCTCTATACTTAACACCAAATATGAGTTTTTGAACTATTGAATGAAGAAATACAAAAAATAGGAATCTCCAGAGAACTTATCATCCTCAGTGATTTGAAATCAAGAACAGGGAAAATGAACAAAAATGAAATAGTCAGTCAATATGGCGAACAATCTACAAATGATAATGGTCTACTATTTTATACTGTGTGTGAATAAAACAATCTACAAATACATTATGGGTTCCACCAACATAGAGACATGTATAAATATACATGGATGCAACGAAAAAGAGACCTAAAATCCATCTTAGATTACACCATCATGAGGCAACAAACAAAATTAAAGATCTTTGATGTCAGAGATTTCAGAGGACCTTTGTGTGGTGGTGATCATTATCTTTTAAATGCAAAACTCAACATTCCCTTTCAAGACTACAAATATTCATACTTATGAACAAAAAGTGTGGAAATGACAATAGAATACATCAGATACAAGTCAGATAGTCTAGAACATGAAAGCACAAGACTATTATACAGGAATCTACAGGACCAGAAATTAAACAAAGAATGTGACAATGACACTGAAATTCAGTATCTATAAACTAAGTATCAGTATAAAAGAATGTATTCACTCAGCTGCTCAGGAATAATTGAAGAAAAAAAGGAAACACGAGCCATATTGGTGGGATGACGATATAAAAATATTACACGAGATAGGAGACAGACATTTCAACGATTATTAGCAACTAATTGTGACACACATGAAATAATGGACAAAAAAGGATATGCTAGAGTGAAGAAGAAGATTACTCAAAAGAAAAACGAATGTTGGGAAAAAAACTGTTATCTGGGTGGACTACAAAGTACATAAAGCTGGAATCTGATAAAAAAACACGCGTAAAAGTAGAAATAAGGATAAAATATCACCAATAGGTATCTATGCAGCATGGGGAAGAGCATTTCAGAGACATATTAACAGGAAACAGAATAGACTTTACCACTGACAATGTGAATGAAAATCAAACAAATTCAACAGCTTCTCCTCTGATAATAACTCAGACTCAAGTTGAAGAAGTTTGTAAAACACATAAGAATGGAAAATCTCCTGGCCCAGGTGGTATAAATACGGAATTCATTAAATGACTGAAAATTAAAAAACCGAAAAGCTATACCACCACCTAGCAACACTATTCCAATAGCGCACGGACGGAGCAGAGTCCTCATAAGAATGGAGACCACCTTCAATTTTCAGTCTTTCACAAAAATGGTCGGAAAGAGAAATGTGAAAATTACGGGGGAATATCAGTCGTCAGCACAACCAGCGGAATATATGGACAGGTTTTGAAAAATGAAATTGTGGACAGTTAGAAAGATTTCGAGGTAGAAGAACAGGCAGACTATAGGGCTGGAAGATCCACTATTGACCATCTATTTTGTGTCACGCAGACAATTTAGAAAATGATGGCAGTCATCCAGGAAACTCACATCAACTTTTCGTCGATTTGGAGAAAGCGTACGACAGCGTTCCTCTCAGTTGACTATGGAAAAGCTTAGATAACGTAAAAGGGAATATGAATCCTATCAAAGCTTTGAAAATGCTATACAATAATACCACTGCAAAAATAAAAATAGGCAAAAGAACGTGGGAGAAATTTACAATTACAAAGGGCTAAAAACAGGGTTTCTGCATCTCCCCAATATCATTCAAGATATAATTGGAAAAAACACTCACACTATGGAAAATGAAATATAAAGGAATGGGTATCTCTTTGAGTAGTAAAAAAACACCTTAAATGCCTTATGCTTTGTGAATGAGGAGATACTGATAGCCTAAGACCACGATGCTTTGTCTTTCATGGCGCGTAAGCTAATTGAAGAATACAAAAATTGGGGTCTGGAAATTAATATCAGAAAGACTCGAAATGTGAGCACTGGAGGAGCACGAGAGAACATAGTGATAGAAGATGGACAGGAAATATAATTCTGCCAAGAATACAGACACTTGGGTGTTAAAATAACTGCAAATGGAACCCTGGATGAGGCAATTAAAAATTGAAATTCGCAAGGAAAAAGGGCGATACCCATGTTGAATAGCATTTCCTGGGACCAAAGTACATCCAAATCAATTTAAAAAAAAGAATATAAAATCAACTGTAAGAAGCATTATCACATATGGGAGTGAGATATGGCAGATGAAGGAGAAAACAAAAGAAATACTAAATATTTCGGAGAATTACTGGAGACGATCTGCGAGTGTATCCAGATGGAAAATAATCACGAACGAGAGAATAAGAAATATAATATGATTCACCCAAACGATAGTCCACGATATTTAAAGAAACATCTTGTGTGATATGGTCACACTACGTATGACGAACGAGAGATCACCTAAGCAAATTTTAATGTGGAATCCACAATGTAGAAAAAAATAGGAAGGCCCAGAATTAGTTGGAGAGAGAAGACATAGAAAAGCAGTTGCCAGAAGGCCTGTGGATGAATACAGAGCAATGGCGGTTGGGCATCGGATTGCGCCGAAGAACGTAAAAATACTGAATATAGATTGAATTTACAGGACTGGTTCATTCTTCTTCCACCGCATGAGCGCGATGATCATCGGTCCAATATAATAAATGGAATTTAGCAAGTTTCCTGGGGGAAGAAATCCTCGGAAGCTCCGGACCTATGAATATGATGAATGAAATTATGGGTACACGCAATAATATTTTGTTTGATTGGTTTCCCTTAATCAAGTATTATGACGGGATGGAATGCAAAATATGCAATTCGGAGAGCATGAAGTGCAGTTATGAGTGAAGGACCTGAATTTGCGAGTGGTGGTCACGAGGGAAAGGTTAATTTCCACGTGTGGACCATGTCGAAGAATGCACGTGCACTGGAGATTTTGGAGTTGCCCTGTCGGTCGTGAGGTTTTCTCAGTCAGCTTAGGAGTGCGGCATGACGTGATATCACGTCATGTTGTCTTTGCGCTGGTGCTGATGACGAGATGTCACGTCAAAGAGTACCGTGAGTGTTACAGCTTTCACGAAGGGGGCCTAATAGTGAAAGTTCCCTAAAGTGAAAGCTGGAACACTCATTATACCCTTGACGTGATATCACGTCATCAGCACCACCTTAAAGACAACATGACGTGATATCACGTCATGCCGTACTCAAAGGGTTATTAGAAGGGCGCCATCTAATGACACATGTTCTGGTGACTTAAAACAATGGTTCGATGGAGTTGTTCTCGTCTACTCGAAGGGGGATTTGAGGACCGAAGGATTGGTATGTCGTTACTGACACTATTTCAGGACACCAATTAATCACAATCCAAAGGTTATGAATCAATAATAGCAATATCCCGACGGAATATTTAATTACTTCTTTCATCCCGAGGCTCACCATCGTTGTAAAGAGCAATGCTCGACTGTCCCAAAAATTAATTTGCAGAGAGGTGCCCACAATCAGTTGTTTACCGAATAGTTAACAAGGCAAACACGACTACACAACAAACAGCAATAGCACAACAAACAAGTGAATGTAATGGAGTCGTTTGCGGAGGAAACCAGCCTCACGGGAACTCACCACTAGACGATTGGTCTCAGAGGAATACTTGTACTTGAGACAACCTTCTCCATAGCATCTCATTTAACACTTATACAAACCGTTATGGCTGAAACCTCTTCAAACATAATTAGACATTGACATTGCCCCTCCGTCAGTAGTGAAGAGGGGAGAACATCTACGGGGAGCCGTCTCATGACTGAGCGGCAATGCCAAGTCAATGAGCGAACACCAATAAAGAGAATCGGGTGCAAAACTTTAAGACTACCTTCTGGCTCTTCGTATATTTTCTTCACGTGTGCTAGTGTACGAACGTACTGCTAAGGAATGAAAGGACTCCCTCTCCAAATGCCGAACACTTTTGCGAGTCAAGGCCCAAGGCTAGTCTCGCACCTCAATTCATCCACTTCAGTTTGTTCCTTGTTAAACAGCATTTTCTTTGCCGACGCCTCTCCAGCATGCGTTTGAAATCAATCACTCATATCGGAACAGGGAGCCGTTCCCGGGAACGTTGAGAGAAGCGTCTGCCCCGAGTATTCTATTCGATGGATTTCCGTTCGATATCGCTCCGTACAAGATGAGGAATCTAGGCATCGGATGTCTCTTCCTCCGCAGCCTCCGGTGATACCCACGCTCAATTAGCATAGCCCTGGGGTCCAGCCGGCCGAGAGAGAGGATAATGGCGGGGGTTTTGTCGACGAGAGGCACAGGGGAGGATAGGATGAAAATAGAAGGCAGGAGTTATTTCCAGCCAAAACGCATACGCCGAAGTCAAAGTCTATCAAATCGAACAAAAACCCATATCTCACAATCTGGAACGGAATGGACGAAATTTAGAAGTAATGGAAAGAGTGGGGGACGGATGCAAATAATGCAAATGAAACAGACGGGCTTCTAGTCGAAGGAACGATCGAGATGAGGAGATAAGACTCTCAAGGCTGCAGGAATCTCCGCAGATGCAGATTAAGATGTTCGCTGACTGTAAAACTCCGGCCGGACAGAATGTATGTGAGCCCCAGGATCAAGATAGAGAAATGAAAACCAGCTGGACCTGGGTTTTGGTGCGGGAATGTGTATGGGTGGACGAGAGAACCGTTTTAATTCCTTGTTTGCCCCCTCCCCCTCCTCTCGTTCCCCCCCCCTCCAGCCCCGTTTGCTTCTCTTCCAACCCCCACCCCCTCCCACCCACCCCCAGCGACCTCTCACTTAACTCTCTTCCATCTCGTTCCATTGCTTTCCACCCACCCCCAGTCGCCCTTTTGTTGATCGCCTTTATCCCCTCCCCTCCCATCCCCTCCTTTCCGTCAACTGGCATTCTTTGGATTCACTCCCGAAGTAGGCAATACTTTCGTCTACGAGCCCTCCTGACCACCTTGAAATGAATGGTGCGTGGAATATGACTCGTGACTCGGTTCATGACTTGGCCCATTGCCATCTTGAAAATCAGTCTTCGGTGAGATTTTAAAGATTAACCCGAATATTATGGCTCGTTTTTAATTCGTCAGAGGCATTAAAAATCGCTTCTTTCCCAGGGAAAACACAAATTTTTTTTAAGTTTTCTATTTCTCAGGATAACTTGTATAATTATGTTTCGATCACTAATAAAATATCATTCATTTATCTTAGCACAAATATTAGTGCAAAAGTTGAGGAATCGAAAATTGACCTACCATTGAGCTTAATATTGAACAGTAACAAAGTAAATATCAACTCCAAACAACCAACAATAAAATTAACATCAGCCATTTTCAAATTGTGAAAAAAATTGGAACGCCTTATGGAGCGCTACTCCTCCTTCGAGTGACACTATTTTTACAAGAGTAGTTACGAAGGGTATTAATGCTGGGTGATGCTTGATATCTCTTATTCGAATCATACCTGCTCCACTCACCTTATTTTTTTATTGTTTTATAATATGAGATATTTCTGAATCTCTGGGGTCAGGAATATATAAACTAGTTAATGCTGCATGTGGAGATGCTATTCCTAGTTTATTTGAACGTTTCAGTTTAAATTCCATTGTTCAATCAGTAAATTGAATCGCAAAATCATTGCATATTGCACAGATGTCCTTGTTGCGACAAAGGTGATTCATAACCTCCTGAGACCTTGTGTCCATTATATTGGACACCAGCTGTTTTTCCAAGTATCTCGTAGATACCTTTTTTACAGCAAAACGACTCGAAGTCCATCCCAGTGGACAGTCTTGTGCTGCGATCTGCGGGACCTGAAACCAACTTCATAGTCAAAATACGACTTTCAACCGTTTTCTTTTCTTGGAAAGTATGTTAAGTAAGTTAAAATTTCAATGGCTGAAACTCGTTTGGGTCTCAGGAGGATGACCATATTGTCATTTATGTTATTGATACCTTTATCCCTGATCATATTGATTATTTTCCGAAGTTCCCTAACATCCTTCGCTTTACTAATGGTGTTATGGTAGTACATTCTTTTTGCTTGATTAATTACACGTACTTACACATTTATTTATGAAGATTTTATACCCCATATGATAAGCTTCATTAGTTGGATTAATTTTCCATTTTTGTAAGCCTTATCTCTCTGCTGCATTAACTGAATAATATCGTTAGTGATCTTAACATCGCCCTGTATGTCGACTCTTTAAGTCCAGAGCGTTCATATTGAATGTTGCTGCCACAGCTTCTGCACTTCTGTAAATCTCCGTCCGTAATATTATTAAAATTATATTATTTTTTTATCAGACAAACATTTTTTTGCCTCATGGTCTGTTTGTGTTTTATTATCCTGTACCATATATTTATATATTGATTTTATTTTTACCTATCTCCGAGTTCAACTTTCAAACATGGAAAATTATTGTTTTCAATGGGAATAGCTGTTTTTGTCTTTTTTATACATTGTATATTATTAAGCTCTCTTTATTTTTTGATTTGAATTAAATTATATGTTTATTTGTCATTACCTCGCTGTTATACTATTGTATGATTTTTGTATTCTTGCTCTAAGGGACCATGTACCAGAGTAAAATAAACGATTATTCCATTCTATTCTATTCTATACCCCAGGCAGGTTTTCTTTATACCTGGAGCACTTTGACATTACGCCGTGAGAGCCGACAACACCACGTAAACGAAGCCTTATGACACTCAAATGCACAAACTGGTTGAACTGCCTTCAACACCTCAGGTGAAAAGTTTGTTTTGTTGTCAGGTGACCCAGTTTTGTGTAAACACCGAAAAAACAAGGAGTGTTTAGAACATCACTTCATCAAGAAACAAATGATGTACGAAATATTTCCATTAAGAAGTAGTTTCCATTTAAAAATTTTAGTTTGCAATGCTCACACTGTCCTGATGAATGATTACCTTTTAATTTGATAGTTGATAATGGGTTAAACCACTGCCCACCACAATACTAGTCTACCTAAAATCCATTGCTTTGTCCTCGATAGCTATGAAAACAGTCTTGAGGGTACTTGTGCCGAAAAGGCATTATGCTGCAGTTTGATTTGTCCGAAGTATACACATTGAAGATAATAGTTTGTACTTTTCTACAATTACTGAAAACAATCTTAGATAAGTACAAAGTATTCTTTCCAGTATGGATAATATATTAAGTTGATCCACGAAGAAAAGCCTGATGTCGTCCAGTTAATTAGTGATTTTCTTCCTAATTCTAATGGTGATTTTTGGTGGATACAAGGCAACTAGATCTTAGGCCCTTACGGTCCATCAAAGATGGCAACGCAAGGGAGGAGAGTACTTCAAAGAAGCCACAACCAAGAGACAGTATCCTGCATACTATTGGATACTGTCTAGGATACTGTCTAGGATAATGTACTAGGATACTGTCTCTTGGCTGTGGCTTCTTTGAAGCCCACTTCTCCTTTGCGTTGCCATCTTTGATGGATCACAAGGGCCTAAGATCTAGTTCCATTGTATTCAACAAAAATTGCCATAGGAATTTGGAAGCCATGATAGCGTAGTGGTAAAAATAATAATATTTATGTTCGCGGTTCCCACACTGCTGTACACCTTCGGATGCTTGAAATGGAACGTCAACGAGTTGCAGAACCTCGACAGGGGGACGAGGAAGATGATGACCATCTATCGAAGTCTTCATCCGAAATCTTCCGTCGCCAGACTGTATTTCCCTCGCAGTGTAGGTGGTAGATGTATGTTAAGCCTGGAGTTTCTCCACAATAGAGTTGCCCTTGGAACAGCATGCCGAGTGCTCAAAAGCAGAGACCCCCTGCTCAGTCTCGTAAGATACCACGAAGGTGCCGGAGTAGGTACGTCTCTCTTCCAGGCGGCCAAGAGGGCAACGGACGAAACCGGTATGGACTTTGACCCAAAATCAGACTTTAGCGATGACGGCAAGTCCATCTTGTCGTTGAAGGCAGACGTCGTTAAGCTCGATATCAAAAAGGCCGAGCAGAAAACCTTGCTCAAGGCAAACACCGAGAAGCCCATGCATGGATGTTTCTGTCGAAACATGGAGAAGCATGGGCTATCGAAGGGGCTGACGTTTGCCTTCCTCCGCTCCGCTGGTCTAAAGTCAGAGACCGAGGGTTTCGCCCTCGCATGCCAGGATGGTGTCATAAACACACTCGTGTACCGCCGCATTATATTCAAGACGGAGGTTGCGGACACGAGATGCAGGGCGTGCCGAGCCCAGCCGGAGACTTTGAGCCACCTTCTCTCCGCGCTAGCTATTACGCCAAGTCAGCGTAGATTGCTAGGCACAATACGGCCCTGCGTGAGTTATATTGTCATCTGCGACACCATTTTGGTATCGACAGGACTCCTGTGCTGCCGAATGCCCCTGGAGATATTGAGTTCGTCGTGGAGAACGATAAATGCACCATCTGGTGGAATTACTCCTTTTCTACCACCAGGCAGTTGGAGGCGACCAAGCCTGATATCGTTCTCCCAGACCACCTCTCACGCTCCATGTTCGTGATAGTGTTTTCGGCTCCGGCTGAAACGAACATGGATGCAAAGGAGACGGAGAAACGGGCGAAATATCAAGACCTGCTTTTTGAGCTTCGGCAAATGTACCCAGGACTCTCTGTTAAACTGGTAGTCCTTATCATAGGTGTGCTCGGTGGAGTTAAGGGCTCGCTGCTGGAGAGCATCAAGTGCATTCCGTCCTGCGTGGCACAGGCGGAGTCACTTGCAGCTCGCATGCAGAAGGCCGTTATACTTGGGTCCCTCCGTCTACACCGCACGCACGACCCAACTGCAGCGTAGCCACCAATCCGATGGGCGTCGGACGTGACTGCGATCACTGCCCCACCCCTCTCGAGTCCTCGGCCATTATGACGGCAATGAAACCCGATACTTGCCGAGGACTCGGAGGGGAATGTTACGAAAGTAACTTTAACTATTTATTAGATCATTAGCCGAATGTACATTGGAAGAGATCTCGTCAATTTTCAAACATACACATACCTAACAATAAAATAAGTACAAAATTCACAATGGGTACCAAGAGAACAGTCAATTTAAAACCATACACATGCATAAAAATAATGTACCAAATTCAAATTCACAATCGGTACAAAGAGAACTTGTTAAAATATTTGAACACCTAGTCAGAAAGACCCTCAAAGTTCTCCACCATGTATTCTTCAATTGAATAAAAAGGTTTCTTAACCTTATTTTGACTATAATTTTAAAATCCTTCAACTGTTTTAATTTGACATCTGTTGGAAGAATATTGAATGCCTTCATTGACATTATGTTGAAATTGTTTTTGGTCTTTGTTAACCTACAAAGAGGTATATCTATATCATTTTTGTGTCTTGTGCGGTGGATATGTACGTCAGACCTTCGTTGCATAGTTAGTTGGTTCTCTTTAGCAAATTTTAATACCTCATATATATATATATATATATGAGTGACTCGTGAGTTTCCTTTTTATATGTTTTATTTTCAGTGTCACCCTGTGACGAAGTTTTATATTATAATTATAGTGATAGAAACATATATATATATATATATATATATATATATATATATATATAATCTTCGTCACAGGGTGACACTAAACATAAAACATAAAAAAGCAAACTCACGAGATTAAAATTTTCGGTGGGTCGCTCGCACCTTCGTCAGTGATAGATTCTATCACTGACGAAGGTGCGGGCGACCCACCGAAAATTTTAATCTCGTGAGTTTGCTTTTTTATGTTTTATGTTTAGTGTCACCCTGTGACGAAGATTTATATTGTTTGCCACGTTCGTGGAGTCTTCGCAAGAACTCTTTATATATATATATATATATATATATATATATATATATATATATATATATATATATATATATATATATATATATATATAAAGTACACGGTCATAATACCAGATAGCTTGAAGAAAGGTTTACAATGGTCATTATACTTTAAGTTATACAATGTTCTTATGACTTTCTTTTGAAGTAGGAGTACCTTTTTTGTATTGGGAGCATTGCCCCACAGTATTACACCACAGCTGATGTGACTTTGTATAAAACTATAAATACATAGTAAACATTCACCAACACTTTCTCAGATACGATTTGTTTAAGTTTTCTGATTAGGTAGAAGACTCTGCTGATCTTTTTGCACAATTCATCAATGTGAATATCCCAAGACAGCCTACAGTCCAAGTGAAAGCCCAAGAGTTTAACTAAATTGATTGCATGGTGTGTTTCTTTTAGTCCAAAAGTAAATTTTCAATTCTTATGTTCATTCAAAAATAATTCGTTGCCTATGAACCATTTGCTAGCTCTGTTTAGCCATGTCAGTAGCTGTTTGCCATGCTCCATTGTAGTCGTTGTTGGAGGTGATTAATGTTGTGTCGTCAGCATATAAAATGGGTGCTATTCCTAAATGATTGGGAAGATCATTTATATAAACTATGAATTAAAAAGGACCTAGAACAGATCCTTGAGGTACTACACATATAAGTGTAGCTTTATTGGATAGCTTACTCCTATAAGAAGTTTGATGGTGTCTATTAGATAAAAAGCTAGACAAGGTATTCAATGGCATGCCTCTAATTCCATGGTACTCTAACTTACTCATTAAGATGTTGTGTCGGACCATGTCGAAGGCTTTACTAAGGTCACATTGCACCATTTTATTCTTATGTTTATTCTTTCTTCTCAAACCCTTCAGTGATTTTAGTGCAAATGCTTTCTACAGCATGTGTAGTCGACCTGCCTTGTCTAAAGCCAAATTGGCAAGCTGTTAATATATTGTTCGTTTCAAAATATAACAAAAGTTGATTTTTCATTATTGTTTCTATAATTTTGGACAGAACTGGCACTATTGAAACTGGTCTGTAGTTGACTAGATCTGTTTTAGACCTTTTTTATGTATGGGAGTTATTTTTTTTATTTTTAATATTTGAGGAAATTTTTCTTGGAAAAGGCAGCTATTAATGAGGAATTTCAAGGGCTCAGCTATTATGTCAACCATTTGTTTTATAAGGTTATTGGAAAACCCAAAACTATCCCTACTGGTTGAGGGTTTGAGTTTTTTGACTAAATGAATAACATATCGTGGCTGAACAAGTTTCCATTGTGAAAGCTGACACTTGTTAGTTTTATCCACTGTTTGAAATAGGTTAATGGAGATGTGGGTAGATTGTTTCTGATCTTTTTAACTGCTTCAACGAAGTAATTGTTAAACTCATTGGGATCTATGTCGATCTCTGTAGGCTTATGAAGTAGATTGCACTCTTTCTTGATCACTTGCCAGGAAGCTTTGCATTTGTAGTTTGCTCCCTCTATAAATCTATCATTATTTTCTCGCTTTTCCTGTAATATTCTAGTTCTGTATAATTTTTTATAATGGTAGTACATGCATTGTTTTCGAGGCTTCTGTCTTTTTATTTTTATATACGAAAAGCAGTAATAAAATTCGTTTCCTCATTTCCAGCAAGTGTTTAGAAAAGTATACCTTTGGTTTTTTGGATTTGGCTAATCTACACTTTTTGGGAAAACAGTGATTATATATAACAATCATTTCATTAACAAACATTTTGAAATCGGTATCGATATCTTGAAATTGAATTACTTCCTCCCAGACAACATCAGCCAGTATGTTTCTAAACTCTGCACACCTTCTTCAGTTATTGGACGAACCATAATAAATTCATTTTGTATATTTGATTCAAAAATTCAATTCTCATCCAAAGCAGCTTGTGATCAGATATTATAGGATCTTCGAATCCTAAAACATAATCATTCACATTTACGTTGGTGATGATGTTTTCCAAACATGAGTTTGCTCTAGTTGGAGAACGATTAGTACAAAATAAGTTGTATGATCTCAGCAAGTTTTCAAACTATTGTACCTCTTTAGAATTTTGGTTACATCAAGGTTTAATGTCTCCGCAAATTATAACTGATTTACCCAACTTATCAATATGCTCATACAGGATTTCTAATAAATCAAGAAATATTTCTATGTCACCAGAGGGTGATCTATATACACAGACAATTATAACATTGCAACCTTGTAGATATACGGCAGTAAATTCACCATGTTTGTCGACGCTTAACTCTTGTAAGTCCAGTTTTTTGCACGAAATGCTTTCGTTAACATATATAGCACTCCCACCGTTTTTATATTGGTTTCTACAGTACATATTTACCTTATTATAGCCATCAATACAGTAAATGTCACCTTCTTCTTCATTTAGCCAATGTTCGGTGAGACACAGCACGTTGTACTTATTACATTGGAGATGAAGTTCCAGCTCGCATATTTTGTTCCTCAAACACTGGACATTTAGGCAACCTAGTCATAGTGTCTTAGGTTTCCTGATTCCATTTTGTCTTCTTGTGGTCACTCTGTCGTTTTCTTTGGGTGTGTCGGGTTCACTTTTGGGCACTTCACTTCCATTTATGACACACTGCTGTTCATTGCTCGTATTGGACACTAATTCCTGTTGCTGCTCATTTTCGAGGCACTTTATGATGGATGGTACTTCATTGATGATATTAGCCGAGCTTTCTTTTACTTTTTTGAACCAAAATTTTGATACACACGCTCCGTTTGGCCTCGTTGTTTTTTTGTATAACTCGGAGAGTAGAGAATAGGGGGCACCTACTTTGAAGGAGCGATTTCTTTCCGTACTTCTCATTATATCACGCGTAAACTCTTTGTCCCCGAACTTGGACTTCAAGTGGTCTACTATTATTTCTGGTGTTGTGTCCGGCTTGGAGTGGCTCAGATAGAGCCATGCCTTCCGTTCGAGGCCGAATGTGTTTTTGTTTACGCCGTCGACACAGTTTCCGTACACAAAGAATTTCTTACGCTGTCTCCTGCGGTACGTAACTTCGGTGTAGCCCTCGTCACTATCATCTGGGATGGTGTCATGGACCTCTGAAACCAAGGTATTCAGAGGATCCGAAGATGTCTTTGAATCACAACCGTGTTTTTTTCCAGCAGTTGCATCAGCGTTATTGACATGGCTTTCAGAAGTTGTTTCCTGTTGCACTAGCCTTTTTGATGCTTCTTTATCGCTTCTCTTTCTTTTTGGACGTGCTTTCACTGTTGATTTATTTTGAATATTCTTCTCAACAGCTTCTATTCGTCTTGAAAGTTCCTCTAAGGCCCTTTTTACGTCGCTGTTTTCCTTCTTTTCAGCCTCGGTGGTGTTCGCCGGTTGGTTTAGACATTGATTACAAGTCCAACTGGTCGACGATTCATTCCTAATAATAATGAATTCCACCTCGTTCACGTCCGTTCATTCCCAATGAAATGCTGAATTACATTTACTGCGACATAGTAGCGTACTTTATTGTACTAAGGACTTTTTACAGGAGTAACAAATGCTCGCATGCTTATCGTCCGCCATCTTGTCTGTCTATCATCGCATGGTCTGCGCATTGGTCCGGCAAACCAAAGATCCGTGGTTCGATTACCGGTCCAGGCCGAATTTTTCTCATGGCAATTTCTTGATAAAAATTAGTTATAAGTTTTACCTTATCGGCGGTGGTGCCATCTCTTGCCGGTAATGTATTTTATAATCGGCCGATTAATCGGTATCAGTATGAAAAATTATTGGATTGTACTGGATTATTGGAAAATACTGGATTATTACAAATACGATGGCCACGGATGGACAGGGAGAAGGGAAGGGAGCGTTTGGTATGGTAGGAGTGGCAGCTACCAGAGTGAAGATATTGCTGTTTGTTCGTAGGTTTAATGTGAACGGAGGTCTGAAAATTGAAGTCTGATAAGGTAATGTTGACATCAAGGAAGGTGATATTGGAATTGGAGATGGTTGAGGTGAAAAGTTCTCTTCGGAATCAAAGGTTCTCTTCGGTTTTATCGGGATCAAATCAGGAAAAAGGAAACAAAGTAGGTAAATGTGGAGAGAAATCTCCGAGGACCTTCCTATTATACGTTAAACAATACCTAGTTTCTTTAATGCTGCGCCAAATATGTTCTATAAGTGTAATCCCCACGTTATATCAGATATTAAGGTAATTCCAAGATATTTTACTGTATCTGAAGATTTTGTTTACTCCACCCACAGTATAGGTATGGCATTTTTGTGATGACTTTCGCAGGAAGTGAACTGTGGTGCATTTGCTAATATTTAGTTCTAAACCCCACTCCTGACACCACGAATGAACGTTGTTAAGGTCCGATGACAGAGCTTCAAAGTCCGCTTCTTCGCTCATTTCACGTTAGATAACTGTATCGTCTGCAAATAATCTTAATTTACTGCTAACTCTATAACGTAGGTCATCAATATAAATAATGAATAAAAGAGGGCCGATCACGCTTCCCTGAGGAACACCGGATCTGACTCCAACCATATCAGAGCTAAAACCATCAATGACCACTTTTTGTTTTCGATCACTGAGAAAGTCACTTATCCAGTACACTATTTTTCTATTAACTCTGCATGATTGCAATTTACATATGAGTTTTTTGTGAGGAACCTTGTCGAATGCCTTCTTGAAATCAAGGAATATCGCGTCGACTTGCTTAATCGATTCACCTCATTTTAGGATTTTTTCTTCATTTCAAACTCCATTCTCCCCTTCGTGCGGAGTTTCTTCTGCATTCAGGATCACGGAGAAGACCTTGCACTCGTGACCTTCGCTCCCCCCATCTCTACCCACCCCCTCCTCTATAAATTTCTCCTGGGGACACCGTTCTCTCACTCGAAACGAAGAGGGATTAGAAAATTAGAAAAAAAGAAAGAGAAACAGGAAACTGCGGCGTGGAGCGGTGAGGAGGATTTGTGAGAGGAAGGGGGGATGAGGGAACGAGATGACGAGATTAAAATCTTCAGATATAGTAAAATATCTTGGAATTACCTTAACATCTGATACATCGTGGGTATTACACATACAGGACGCATGTGGCGCAGTATTAAAGAAACTAGGTTTAGTTAAGCGTATAATATGAAGGTCCTCGGATGAAAAAGTCAAAGAGAGATACTCCTTTCCTCTGGTTAGGCCACACCTCGATTACGCCGCGAGCATTTGGGACCCTGGTCATCAAAATTTAACCAAAAAATTAATTAAATACAAAGGAAAGCAGTGTGCTTCGTTAAAAACTGCTACGAGCGTACATATAGTGTCTCGCAACATTAAGAGGGAATAATGTGGGAGCCCCTAGAGACTCGGAGGCTACACGCTAGGCTTAGTCTGATTGATAAATTCTGAACTGATATTTTTCAGGGCGACGTAGAGAATATTATCATGACTCCTCACTACATCTATAGGTCTGAGATATGCGATAAAATAAGAGAAATACACTGCTAAAGAGATTGGTACAAAAACTCGTTCTTTCCGCGCACAAATAGCGACCACAATAAAAAATGAGCTCCACTAAATACAATCCTATAATACATGTCACCATTTCATCTCCAAAAAACGTACACCTTTACAAGGTTGGTGACCTAACACCCCCTGCCACTCGCCCAAGCGGCGGATCGCGGGGTAACATGTAGATGTGAATGTAGACGGCGGAGGGAAGAGGTAGTCAGGCGCATGGATTTCTGAAAAGATTTAAAGATTAATGTCCCGTCCGTTGCGGAGTGGGTCACTTGGCGTCTCACCTTACGTGGGATTATTGCGCGAGTCGATTCGGGCAAAATGAATGAGGGAGATGAAGTGAGACACTGCGAATGTCGCTGCCAAACGAAGACCCAGGGTAATTCGGAGGGGAAAATCGCTCCTGGAAAACCGCACGTCGCAATCGCGCGAGAGGTAGTGTGAGCTAAAAGGGAGCTGTCCCCCGCCTCCCCACCACTGTCCCCGTACGTTTGCATTCGCGCATCGCATGTGATCGCATTATGATCGCTTTTATTGATCCTGACGGGAAGATCTGAGAACGCATTCTCGGCCTTCGAGATGCAATAAGATGGACTTCCGGTGCAAAACTCAAGAATCCGCTCATCCTTTGCTCGAGACTCGGTGATAAAGGTCCAATGTGCTTATGCCAGAGAAGTCTGTATGTATGGAGATGATTTTTTGCCAGTTATTGGAGAGGAATTGTGTTATGATTTCAATAGTTGCAATTATACCATTAACTCCACTTCAGTTTTCTCACTGTAGTTGAGAGATCTCGTTGGAATTATAAATCTTTAGTGAAGGCATGAATAAATTAGATAACGGATTGGTGTAAAAGATAAGACAATAGATCACTTAAAAGAGTTCATTAACAGCTTTGAGCCCTATAAGCAATTCTATTTATCAGAATCGCCTGTTAGAAATAAGTTTATAGAACGATTTATGATAAACGAGTTTTCATAAGAATTAAATGCCTCCATAACGGCGGGATGAATGCCAGTTACATTGGAATGAGACCATGCTGCACAGTTCTTAATGCCACCTTTATACTTGTTCATTTGAAAGGCTCTTAAAATGGAAGTTCTGAAGTCAACTAACGCGGATATTACGACTGTCAGCGATTTAAATTGACTCTTCTTAATGATCGTATTTCTCGGTGAATCCGATATCCCTCATTTTTCCGTTGAATGAGGTGAGCTGTTTACGATTGAATTTTCTCAAAGGATGACGACAGCGCATCAGTGGCAGTGGCGATATATTTTTACCGCCAGTTGTTTCGCTCGACTGGAACGCTGGCAGCCTGCGATGTCTACTACTTGAGACTCCAATGGTCCCGTTAATGGAAAAAACACAAGCCTTTTTCTTTTTTTATTTCAATTAGTTGACAAACTTGTGTCGGACACATTCCCGGGAAATAAACCCACTCCTTCCACCACTGTCCGTCCGATCGGGACACTAAATTTCAATGTTAATGCCTCCGCGTAGACGCTAGCTATGAGCCGTCTTATTTCAGAGACGTCAACGCTCAGCGAATGGACTTAAAAAGTGGGATGGCATGGAAGAGAGGAGAGGAGATGGCGGGAGGGAGGGAAGGAGAAAACAGATGCGGCGGACACGGCGCGAAGGCAAGATCGGAAGAAGCGACGAAGGGAGAGGAGGGAAGAGGGAAGAGACGGGAGAGAGGAGGAAGACTGAATAATTGAATGTAGGTGTTGGGGCTGCCAGTCGTCGCTTTACAGACTCCTACACACACATGGGGGAACGTAATGCTTTCAACAGTTTTTCGCCTCCCTCCGCGCGCAGCCACCCTTTCCTTCCCACGCGAAGAGACATGCAAATCCACCCTAGGTTTATCGGCTCCCACCGCTTCATTCTCCCGACCCTCCCCTCTCTCCCTCCCGCCTCCCACTACACTCGTGGTGCGGCTAGTTTGTCTCGCGTGTGCGAAGCGGAGAACCCCAGCAGATAACACGCACCGGGAGAGATGCCACCGGCGACTATCTCTTCCCTCCTTCAACTTTTTCTCCTTCCTCTTCCTCCTCTCCTCCTCCTTCGCCTCCCCCTAACCCCCCTATCCTCTCCTCCTACCCCCCCCCCCCGGCCACCACCTTTTCAACCTCTCCTTCTGGAGCAGTTCTTAAACCTCTGGTCGTTTTCCAGAGCTTCTTATTTCGTCCATTTCTGCATCTCATTTGGGTTTCCCCGTCGCGACAGAAGAGGCAAGGGAGAGAAGCTGCGAGATAAAGACATTGTCTTTGCACTCTTGTCTTTTTTCCCCCCCTCTCGAACTCGATTTTCTCGCTTCCCGCTCCCTCCCCCTCCCTCCCCTCGGCAACCACCCACACCCGCCCACAGTCCCACTCACCATCCTTCTTTAGTACTTTGCTTCCCCTCTCCAATCTCCTACCCCTCCCCCCCAGAAATAACCTTAACTACCACATAGCGTCTTTCCCCTCTCCGGGGATTTTTTGACATTAGCATAGGCCACGAGTAATGCGCATATCGGAGCCGCTCTTCAGAACCATGAGCGGGGCTTCATGAGATTGGTGCTTAATGCTCTGAGCTGGATGTATTAGAAGCGTGAGCCATTGAAAGAGCGCTCCAGAAAAGAATGGAAGAATATGTTGCTCGAGGAAAGCGCTGAAGATCAAATTCTCGGTAAAATTGTAGAATGGGATGGTGAACAATGAGCGAAATTTAAATTAATATATAATGCCGAATGATCAGAAGTTTACTTGGTGATTTGGACAGATCCAAAGATACACTGGATGCACTAGAAACGAAATGGAGAAAAGTATAACTGTGAATAATAAGATAAGAAATAAAATTAGCCGAGGTCAGGCTGAGGGAGACTAAGGAGGAAATGCTTAAATGCAAACAGTAATGTATGTATAGGACAATCCAGAAAGGAGAATCGGGTGCATTGGGTGATGGAGAAGCGATGGATTTGGACAAGTGGAAAATAAATCGCATCAGTTGATTGAGGGTAGAGGCAGATGGTGCTGAATTTGCTGATGATTCTGGCAACGCAGTGCGTTTTGATATGAGAAATTGATTTGTACACTGAAATCAATCTTCTGAATAACCATTGAGTACTTGGGAGCTAGTAACATGTTGCATTTGTTCAGCTCTTCAAAACAGATGGCTTCAAAATGTTCTCGTTTCTCCGGAAATTCTCCGAGAGAGGTTTTTCATGCAACGATTTGCCCTATTTTGATGCTCTGTCCATTCTTTACTGCTCTATCTGCCTCCCATGCAGGTTTAAAAACGTGAACAAACTTTGGCCCTTCCCTCATTCATTAAGATTTGCGAGGATTGACCAAAGAAGTAATGCATTTCCGCTAGTTTTTCTCAAAAACTATTTATTCTACAACAATGAAATTTACAAATATGAAAATTTTATTTTTATCCTTTCACTCTTTTCTTCCACATAATCTCCTCCAAAGCTCAATTGCCTTCCTCCATCGAATCACTATAGGGCGTGCCAATGTGCCCAGTCGGCACGAGACCTCGCTCTGGTTAAAGGTTCTACATCACTGCTCTGAGGGCCGGTTCGCCATCCTGATTGACAATGTGGAAAATTACTTAAAATGCTTATATTCAACATGGATAAGAAGAGAGAATATTTCGAAGCAATTTCCATCTTTTACATCATAAGTTTGTGCTAGACTGGTATTTGCGAGGTTAATCTTTCACTCTTTCCTCTGCAGAGTCCACGGCATTGGCCCATTGGCATTCAATTGGAAGGCACGGTGGCGTCGTGATATCCTTAATAATAACGCTTTGCGACCATACGTCCCTCGATGACTGTTTCAACACACAGGTTTCTGTTGTTATGGAGTTTTTTTCAAAGAGGCATTACTTACGGGCAACCTTCGTCCATATGTTTCGTACGGGAAAATTCTACGGCTTGTGGAAAGTTATAACAATTATTTAAATTTAAGTTTCTCCCTTCATAGCTACGCTTCTCGCGACTAATGACGCATCATTCACCACCTATCATTATTAAAATGTCTATACAGCATTTTTGATTATTCGTCATCATTCGTCACTTTTCAGATCGTATATCCGTTTACTCCTCGTTTTATGCATTGTGTGACATCAATTCAGATTTCTAGGCTGTCCGTTAAAATTTTCTTTGGATAACAGCTACTGCTCTGCTATTGAATTACATTTTTCAGTGATAACCCGAAAATGATATAATAATAGCGAATATTCAACTAAAGTTGTGCATAAAGGTTGACGTAATTGTTGGCGTAAAAGTTGACGTAATTGTAATTTTGCGTAGCAATATCATTTACGAAGAAATATATGAGGAGCGCTAACTGATGTGTGTAACTCATTTTAATGGACCAAACTCGGGGCAATGGCTACCAATGTTAATGATTATAAAAAATAAATGTATTAACATAAAATAACATAAATTTCAACAATTATTCTAGCGATAAAATTCAATAATAAGTGCAACTTTTAGCAGATTTTATTCGGAATACCTTAGAAATCAACCCTAAAAAATATATTTTTGACCCTGATTTTTTAATTAACGTTTTCGATCGTTGCGAGATGTTCAAGGGGGTTCTTTTTTTGCTTCTTTCCCATAAATATGTCTCTTTCGGTTGCAATAATAACAATTTTTCATCTTAGGGCAATAATAAGACCGTAATCGAACAGTTCCCGATTCTAAGTAAGCTCACTCTGCGCGAAAATTCATTCGGCGAAAAAACCACCGCTTTGTTGCGGAATCACTTCTCTGAAGACCTGAGCGGAATATTTATTTCTTTCCTCTAACCGTAATGAAAGGGTTTGTCACGACGTCACGACGCGTCACGACGGACGTGATACTTCCGTCTGCTCCGCGATCACCGCTCTCCTTGCGTCGCATGTGGACTTAAAATCGCACATTTGCCCGCGTTCTACGCCGAGCGTCTCAACACACCCTCACTTGCCTTGCTCACCGCATCATAGCTGCTTGGGATTATTCACTCCCACCCTGGTCCATTCAAGCCAGCGCGCTCATCACTAAAAGTGGCATGGCTTCGGTGAGCATCTGGTGGATATTAAATGTATTTATTTGCCAGCAACTAAAATAGCATAATTTATGATAAAATAAAGAGAATGTTTTTCCAGGTCTCCTTCCGTGTTATCCATTTTTGATGGACAATATTTCGTCAGCGATCCAACTGGCTTCTTCAGATCCGCTGAAGTGTCGATGCAGGGTTTGGTCCGTCCTTTTATGTTATTCCGTTTACGCGTCTTCGGGTGGAGGTGTGTCGTGATTGGTCAGTACTATTGACGAGCCGTTTCCAAGCAGTGGCGAGGGTGTAGCCGTCCTCTCGGTTGAAATTTTGCGGTGCTTTCGCTATCTCTATTGATTCCCGTATGATTCTATGGAAACAGCGGGCTTCTTTTTTCAATAACATGGTGCTGTCAAAATCAATGCAATGCGTTGGCTCACTCCACTGATGGTCTGCGACCGCCGACTGGCGGAGTTGTCCATTTTTCACGGCCATCTTACGCTCTTGGAGCCGACATTTCATTGCTCTTGAGGTCTGGCCGATGTAGGAGTTGCCGCAGCTACGCTTGATTGGGCATATTCCTCCAAATATGTCTTCCGGGAGGTGATCCTTGGAGTTGAGGAGGATGTCTGCCGTTTTTGTAACGCTCTTGAACCTCGTCATGACGTTGTATTTGCGAAGAGCTCTCGCGATTTTTTCTGTGGTTCTGCGGCGATTTTTTTCAGTGGTTCTGTGGCAATTATAATTGAAATTCGAAATATTCCTAAAAGGAGAATCAGGGTGAAAAGTTGTCGAGTGTGCTTGAGTAACTCAGTGCAGTTATTTTCGCTGAAATGAGCAGTAAAAAAATTGCAATTCGTAATTTCGGGAACTTTTTGAATGCGTGTATCAGTGTTTACGCCGTCAATCGAACAGTTTTTCGGAGGAATAGCAACTGCGTAATGGCGTTTTCACCTTTTCAATGATTTTAAATGATCACCTCCAGTAGCAAGCTGAAAAATTCTTTAGCTCCCATCAAAGGCACCCATATACCGTTTAAGCGTGAATTTCGTCTAATAATTTTAGTGCCTGAAATAGTAAAATGATTTACTCGAATACATTTAGGAGCCTTTATATTACAGAGCCGTCATTGAAAACTTCATATTTATTTTATACTTTTTTTACTGATATTTTTTTCATTGTTTCTCCTTCCACAAAGAAGTCCGCGACTGATAAGGGTCCATTGTTGGAATACACGATGAATTTAGAATTTTTTTACCTGGAAAGAGATTAATTCATTGTACTGGAGTGTGGTGGCTAGAGTACTTGCCTACCACCCGGGCGGCCAGGGTTCAAATCCCTGCAGAGGTGGGTGTTTTTCAGCGGAACCCGATCCCTCCTTGAGTGTCTTGCGGAGGGCACTTCACGTACAGTACTCCGTCTGTCGGATGAGACGTTAAACCGTGGTCCCCTTGGCGCCTTTCGTTAAGAGCAGGCTAATGCCGACGCCGGGTTTCTATCCACCCTTCCTCCCTCACCTATCCCCTATACCGCAAATGACCTTAGCCGTCGGTCGCCTCCCCAAATATCCAATACAGTCATTGAACTTGAAGAAGTTAAAGGTTAAAAAAGCAGATAGAACTTGAAGAAAGGAAGGCGTACGGGACACAGATTGGAAGGTGACCCAACCCGTAAGGGACGAGGAAGGCCATTTCAGATGAGCAGGAAGAAATACCTCCAAGGGATAAAAAAAGAATTTCTTTAGACGTATGGGGGGTGGGAGGGGTGGGAGTGGAGGGAGGGGTGGAAGGGAGATGGGGTGGGAGTGAGACAGTGTCACGGTGCGGTGCGTCGGGGAGGCAAGATGGTGGGTCCCGATTCTGTCTCGCCATCATTCTATCTTAATTGACAGTTTCGCCTTTTCTCTCTCTTTCTTCCGTCTCCTACTCCCACCACTCCGACCTCACCCTCCACCCTCTCAAAACAGCCCTCAAACACCGACGGCGTCAAGCCCCCCCCTACCCGAAAAAAAAACGAGCGAACCAGCAAAGACACCTCCGCTCTGTTTCGTTTCCTCCCTCCACACCCATCCCATCCCATCCCTTTGCTTCTCTCTCCACCCCCCCCTCTCCTCCTCGGCATTTCGGCCCTACCCCCGGATCCTCTTGTCTAGATCCGTCCCCAAGATAGGACGGCGTATAGTAGAGTGCGGGCGGACGGGGACACTCGCGGTCGTTTTATCTATTATTCCACGACCGATCATCTCTTTCTCCTCCTTCTTGAACGGTTCATCTCAGTGAGTGACAAGAGTTCCTCCCCGCTTCCCCAATATCATCATCCCCCTGCCGAAATCCTACCCATCTCCCATCGCTCCACATCGTTTCCCCCCCCCCTCCTCCTCATCCCATGCGCATCCCATTCCGCCCGCTCCTCCAATTTAGAACGAGCGGAAATCCAATAAATCTCTCTCTTCCCCCCCCCCCCCCCCCGAGATCTCACCCCTTCTCCCTCCTCCACGCCGATGCCTGCGCACACACGACCATATCTACACTGTCCACAAAACTACTTCGTCACTCCATTGCGCGCCTTTACCCCTCAAACCTGCGCTTTCGTTTCACTTTTCCTTGCGGATATTTTATTATTTTGTTTTTATTTACCAGTGTATTCATAGCAGAAATGTCGGCCCAAAATCAGCAAACTCCGGGTCCTTGGGTATATATGTGTGGCTCTGAATTGGAAATTCTCTCAATCTCCATTGAAAATTAATTAATTACCATCATGATTACTGTTATATTTTTTTGAAGTGATTTGGCCAGGTAACGATGGTTTAATTCATTTAATAGTGATATGACTTTTGATGCAACGCCTTTTAAATTACTTTGCATATTAATCGTAAATGTTTAAAGCAGCGGTAGTACTCTTCTAATGGCTCTCCTTCTGTTAATCCTATTCCTCTCTCAACAACTTCCGAATAACGTTCCTCTTCAGAGGCCCAGCTACCTATTCCCCAAATCCACAGCGACAACCGTCCAATGATGACACCCTATTACCCTTCCCCCAAATACGGCATTGTCACTCTCAAGGCGGTTCCCTTTGATACCGACAGAGGGAGAGGGTGTTCGCATCCGGAGAGGTAAAGGGATGGGTGGGTGGGTGGGGAGAAGGCACCATTGGTGCTTGGTTGGTGCTTGGTTGGTGCTCTCTCCCTTTCTCTCCTCTCGTAGTCTACAACGCTCCCCTCCTCCTCCTTTCCTGGAGAAGGAATGTATTCCTTTTTTTCCGAATCTGGCTCCGTCCCATCCATAAATGGTGGGATCAGAGATTTTGGGTAAGTTTTGATGAGCCTGAGAATCGTGCCGGGAGGCGGTGGAGACACAGAATGTCTCGGGAGGAAGGAATGGAATAGAATGGAATAATCGTTTATTTTACTCTGGGACAGGTCCCTTAGAGCAAGAATACAAAAATTATACAATAGTATAGCAGAGAGGTAATGAACAAATTAACATATAATTTAATTCTAATAAAAAAATAAATAGAGCTTAATAATAAACAATGTATAAAAAAAGACAAAAACAGCTATTCCCATTGAAATACAATAATTTTACATGTTAAACAGCTGAACTCTGAGATAGGTAAAAATAAAATTAATATATAAAAATAACAATATATAGCACAAGATAAAAAATATAAACAGACCATGAGGAAAAAAACAATTTTTGTCTTATAAAAAATGAAAAATAATAATAATAATAAAGAAAAATGGCAATGCGAATTACCCAATGACCAAGCTAAACTATTCTGGAAAACATTCATTGAATAAAATTTCATACAATTTAGATTTAAAAATTTCCATTGGGCGAGATTTCCTCACATCAATTGGAATGGAATTCCAAAGTTGTGAGGCGGCGGCCACGACGAACGACTTGTGTGAAATGAAGTGGTTCGGTGAGTCGGAAGTTGAAGGTTACTTGGTTCTGTTCTAGTAACCATAGTGTGATTGGAAGTTCTTTTAGAGGACATATCAATTATGTATGACGGTTCGTTAGTGCCAAAGATAGGGAAAAGGAAGGGAGGGAAGCAGACTCTCAGAGATCGGGTGAATCCATCCCCTCTGAATTCCCACTTGGGGTGAGTGATCTTTCTCTTTCCGCGAGGGGCGAATGGCGGAACCACACTCTCTCGCGCGTTCGCTCGATCCTTCCGTGTCTCGCCTTCGAGGAGGCGGTGGCGTGCGCGGAAGTCCAAGTCCACTCGAGATCGAGTACTTTTCGGGTCGCGCGACGAGATGCTGGAGTTGTTTTAGGGTGGTGCGTTCCGTTTCACGCTCCAATCGCATGATGCGCCACGGCATCAGTGGCCGGTCCGTTTCTCATTCTCGCGTCAAAAATTTTTATGTGGAAGAATGAAACGGAACGTTTTTTGAGCGGGCGGAAAATTTGAATAGCGATGGCGAATCTTTACTAAGGCTTGTTGAGAACGTTGCCGGACGTTCGTTGACGAGATATTTCGGAAGGGAAACATAGCCACAATAGAGACCGAATGGAAAATAGACAATTATTATTTTTAGCGATTAATGCCACTAAATCCGTGTTTTAGTCTTCGTGAAGACTCTCACTTCATTTATTTTCTACATTTCGCATGCGTTACCACAACAAACAAACCGCCAAAATTACGTCAACGCATCAACTGCACCAACTTTTTCGTGGGGCGTTTGGAGCTCATATTATGCTCGATGCTTGGCCCCATCGACAGCGCATTGAAGGTGTGTGAAACGGAACGGCCGGGACCGCATCAATACGATTGGAGCGTGAAACGGAACGCACCATTAGAGAAGGCGGGAATTCCAGGGAACGTGCGGGACAATGCTTTCTTCTGCGAGGATGAGGGCAAAGGCCGAAAGGGCGGGGTCAGTGGTTTCAGGCACGTCACTAGGAAGGCAGGGCTGCCGATCACCCCCGAATGACGGGACGAGAGGGACTGATGGAGTCATTAAATGGTCGCCGGGTGAGACATTAGGGGTTGTTGTTGTGTATGGGCGAGAGGGGGAGTGCCCCGGTGTCTTCTTGTGGAGTTCAGACGGCGGTGTCGACCAAATGGAGGAGGTCGGTTGACGCAAATCCTCCGTCCTTTGTTCTTTTCGCCTGGTCACTGAGTAAAGATATACTGATTTCCGATTTAAGGCGTTTTCTCCATAAAGCACGGTACATTATGTCTATTGATTTATAGCCCATTTTTTAGATAAAATCTTTATACTCCTGTTTAAAATATCCCCAATAAGAGAAGTAAATCGACAGAGGCATTCATTTTCCGGCTAAGCCACAGCCAAGTCATGAAAGGAGATTTTCGAATAATACGGGTAGGGTTAAGCGTATTAGAGCAATTTAGAGGAAACGTAACAAGATGGCCGCCATCTTGTGACTTAATTACAACGGTGAGTCAGTGAGAAACTCAATTGTTTCCAGTCCTGATCTTCCTTTTTACATGGATTACAGTAATACGTTCCCCCAGCTTCGGACGTTAGTCTATGGATATAATGGGCGGTCAGCCATTCATTTAACAAATATTTTACAGATGAAGATTTTGCTTGAGCTGACTTCTTTTGAGTTACTCTTGTTTCCTTGGGGTTGAGGTCTTTTCCTCAATACGAGATATATCCTGATAAGTTTCTCTGTATTCCACTTGCAGCGTGTCCCCTTTCTTGCATTAAGGACATCTACCGCTATAAATTTCTAATTCTGGATAATATTATAATAACTACGCCCAACTTCCGCCTTACTCTCATAATCGAGTCTGAAAAATGCATAATTTACACCTATAGTTACTCTTTCCCATTACATGAATGATACTGCACTATAAACTTCAAGCGCGTTTATTTTTGTTTACGAGACTCAATCGGTCAATTTATGTGATTGCTAAAGATAAGTGATCCTATTATGCAGCTGCGTGGCATGTATAAAACACATCCACCCCATAAGATTTGTTAAAATTGTTATGGAAAACATAGTAGTTTTACTAAGTTGTTGAGGGAATTAGGGTGGGAACCTCTATCCGATCGAAGGGAGAAATATAGGTTAAATCATTTGGGTAAGTTTGATATAGACTATTTTTTGCCGGACGTTCAACATATTTTGCTAGAGCCAAACTATTATGGTAGGAACGACCACAGGAATAAGATTAAGTAAATAGACTGCCGAACCAATTGATTTATTATTTCATTTTTCCACGTACAATAAGGGGCCATATTAGTTGCGATAGATCAGTTCTAGGAAACTGACCAGGTAAAAAAGGTTTTTTTCAGTATTGCTAAATGTTTTAGCATAATTATTATCTACTACGCCCGCATGCAAACTCCGGCATGATATTCTCTTGCATTATTTCTTCCCTTGTAGTGCTATTAATCTGTCTCATTTGTAATACAAACCAGTAGTTGTATCTTGAGTAGTGTACTGCATGGTAGCATGTTCTTCTACGTATCACTCTCCTAGTTTCTGGTCAGACGGTGTACCGTTGTCCTGAGACTGCTTTCGGCCTGCGCTTGGCATCCTGGGGGAACGTGCGCGGTTCTGATTCAAACTGGGAAAGTGTTGCATATTTAAGCTGGTGTGGAATCACCCCGTGCCACACATCCGAGTGGTAGCGTGCACGGTATTTCGTAGATGTAGATGTAAGAAGCCTAAGCAGCCATAACCTAATACCTACAGCACATTATATCCTGCTATCAGCGGCTTCTTTAATACGCAGCGGAGAGCCTAAACATTATAAACCTTTGAAATGTGTGCATATCTACAAACTTTTAGTTTGGAAATTTACATGAATACTTAACATTCATTACAATGTATCAAATAATTTGGTGTTCCCATTGCACAAAAATGAAATTGCTTTATTTTCCGGCTGTCCCCTTTAACGCGATGCTTATTTACGCGGCCTTTTAGGGAAGTACGCTCCAAATTCTAGCGCTAAATAATTTGTGGTCCACCTGGTTTGCCTTTATTTTGATTTGTTCTTTTTGTCTGGTTTTTTACTCAGCAGGGCTTGCACATATATTGTCTCAAAAATGAAAGAAAGCTCCACCACCGACTATTTTCAAAGGAAATCACAACGGCTAATATTTAAATTGCTTTGTTTGCAATAGTTAACTGTGGGTACGAGGGTAAAATTAAAAATGAATTCTGAAAATTATCGTGTTAAATTTATGAAACACCAAACAGTAAATGTGATAAAAATACTTAAATACCATGCAATTGTTAGTCTTTGAGATTTCAATGCAAAAAATGGGAAGGTCTAGTTAAAATAGGTCATTTAAATTCCTACACCCTGTAGAAAAGAAATACTCCCTGCATGACGATACTAGTGAAAACGGAAGGTTACTCAGCTTGTCTCAGTATCTCTGTCACGAGTGCTTTGAACACTAATAGGCATTCACAAAGGTACCAGGAAAATGCGAGGAACAGGAATTGTGAATGAAATGGATAGTGTGCTTGTGCGTATCTAGGGGACGCTCATCTTCCGTACTAGATTTAAAATCTGCACGAAGACAAAACTATGACGCAGATACTTACTTAGTGAAGGCGGTTTTCAGTAAACTAATGGCCCTCACGGGGAAAACTAATGGGGAAGGCACAAGTGGAATAGCAACATTTTAAGAGATGTTGCGCAAGCTACAATGTACAAAGATAGTGTGGGCAAAAAGATAACACAAAATACTCAATAACCGATTGAGCGATACTCAGTTAAAAATTAATGGATGAGGAATAAACAGCCTATTTTATCTTCTGCAAAAGATGTAAGTGGTGAAGTTAACATACAAAAAAATGAAGGGTACTATGATGATGAGCGTAAATACACAACAATTGAGAAGAATAAGAATAGGTACATTATGTTACAAATGGAAACCAGATTAACGAGAGAGAACTATAGGCTAGAGAGAGAACTAGAGAACAGTAGAAAAGTAAATATACTGCTGAGAAGAAAGAAAAAGGAATATTTAAGAAAAAAATGTGGAAGCTATAGAGGTGCTTAGTAATGGGCTTGAATAAAATATGAATGAAGGACATTGACCAACAGTTGGGTCCTATTGGAACAAAATCGGCAGTCATTGGTGAGAAGAATGAGATATTAGAAAGATGGGCTGAATATTTCAATGAGTTGTTCAAGAAAAAAATCTCAAGAGACAGGAGAGCAAACACGACTTAAACGGCAGATCAAAATGCACCCGTTTCATCAGTTGAAAAAATAAATGAAGTTGGAAAAGCAAAGAATTGGATGAGAGCACCAGGATAAGGTGTAATTACATCGGATCTGATTAAAAATGGAGGCCAATATCTAATTGGAGCATTATAGCGGCTAGTATGTAGCATTTGGAAGTCGGAGAAGCTACCTGAAGAATGAAAAACAGATCTGATTAACCCAATATTTAAGATAGGTGACATATGGACTGTAAAGACTACAGAAGTATCTCGTAATTCAATGTTGCTTATAAAATTTTCACCAGCATTCTCCTTAAACGAATAAATATCAATGCCGAACACATTATTAAAGAATACCAGTGTGTAATCAGATATGGAAGAAGTACCATTGATCAGATATCCACAGTAAGGCAGATAATGGAAAAGTCCTACGAATACAATATTGATCTGCATACACTCTTCATTGACTTCCGACAAGCCTTTAATAGTTTGAGTTTGGAAAGAGCTGCTCCACGCACTGAGAGGTTACGGTATTCCAGAAAAGCTTATTATATTGGTTGAAATTACACTGAAATAATCCCAGTGCAAAATTTTTGTTGGGAGTAGAGTCAGTAGAGCCTTCAAGAGGACATTAGGAGTAAGGAGTAAAAAGGGATGCACAATCAGCTGCATCGTTCGACTTAGTTTTATACACGGTAACGAAAGAACTGGATGGGACATGTGCCTAGAAGGAAATGTTCCTTACGAGGTGTACTAGAAAGAATGGTGGATGGAAACCGCAAAAGAGGAAGAAAGAAAAGAAAGATGACTGATGACCTGAAGGAAGGAGGGAGTTACAGAGAGTTGAAGAGGAGAGCAGAGGACAGAGAGAGATATGAAGGCACCAAGGACCTGCGAAAGCAGACGACTAATGATGAGTGAAAGAATTGAAACTGGGTAGAACTATATTTCACAAATCCAAACATGGATTTGCAAATGATATGCCTCTGATAGCGCGAACTGCGAATGACCCTAAGAGAATGTTGAAACTCTGCTGTGGAGGAAATTGGTGAGGCCACGGATCTCAATGTCAATGAGGAAAAGGTCAAGCATACGAAAATGTCCTCTCTATCAAACAAACGTGTGCCACAGTTCTTAAAAATTGTGGACTATGAGTCTGAGGGTGTCAACAACGTATCTTGGAGTCTATTTAAATAATGAAAATAAAATATCCACTGAGATCGAGCAAAGGATGATGAACGGCAATAAGGCATATTTTGTTAGAAAAATCTGTCCGTCTGGAAAAAAATCTTTCTGTCTAGAAAAATAAAATAAAAAATGTTTAAGGCCCTCATTAGACCAGTTGTCACGAATGTAGCAGAAACGTGGTTCCTTTCGAAAAATGATGAGAAAGTACTTAGGAGATTCGGAAGAAAAATAATGAGAAGAATTAATTGGTGCAGTAAGAGAGGAATAGTTGTGGAGAATCAGAATGGACTGTGAGAAAAACGATCTATAGGGAGGTGAGGATCTCCCATTCGGATGGCATGGCTGGGACACACATAAAGCATGAGTGAACACAGATTGCCCAAGCGACTGATATGCTAGGGGAGGGCTAGGGGAGAGAGCGGAAGACCGCGGACACGGTGGCTGTAGGATATTAAAGAAGACCACCTGAGGGCAATGCAAGATGGAAGGAGAAGACCAGGAATAGATTTGAATGGAGCCTAATCACGGAGGCAGCCAAGGCCCACCCCATGCTCTAGGGCTGATGAAGATGATGATCATGTCAATTGTCAGTTAACTTTTACGGAGCGTGAGAATTTAAGTTGCTGATGTGCCATGCATTCCCGAAAGCATTTTTCCGGTTCTCATTGAAGGTGCAAACTTATAAAAAACTGATAACCTATATTGAGCAAGAACTTTGTTTCACTGGGCCCAAATCGTTATGCGATCCGTCGTAATTTCTGAAAAAAATCATTTTTTTATTTCCATTGTGGGTTAATATTTAAGGATGTCTCTCTTAATATTTTAATAAATTTGTTGCTTTCCAGTGGACCATTGGCATTCTTTGGCCTCAAAAGATAACAAAGGTATTAATAACCCCATAAGTACAGAATGCTTGAAAATGTGCTGCAAAGTCCCGTCCAAATCGCATAAAAGTAAAATGCAAGAGAAACTACTTGGTCATCAGAAGAAAATCATCTTCTGATTGTCCGGCCCATTAAGGACATAACTTTTAGCTCTAATATTGAATACCTTTAATGGAATAATGTCCAATCTCTTAATTTTCGCATCTACTTGTGATGCAATAAATGAAACAAACATGTCTGACTACTACGACGATAAACAATGCAAAATAATGCCGTTGTCCGCCGTCTGCACACTTTCTTAGCAAATACTGGATTTTTAAGTTAAAGCAGTAATGGGATGGCATCATTTGCATGCCTCAGCGGATAAATATTTCCATCCTTTTACCCTTTTATATGGGATTTTTCACAACACCTAATAACTATCCACCTCAGGTTTTCCTTCTCCCATCTTTGCGCGGCCTTCCGAAAGCCCTTTTCGCTTCTTCCTGCTCCGCTCAAATAATTTGCATCCCTGTCACCTCTAGCCGGCTGGGAGTGAAAAAGTCGGCGGTTTTCCTGTGTTCCCTTCTCCCATTGTTGGGATTTTCTGAAAAAGGGAAGTTGGCTCGTGATTGTCTGAAGGAGCCAGCCGTTTCATTCGTCTGAGCCACTTGTGCCGAGCAAGGGATCACTGTTCTGGAAGGTGGACGTTCCCAAGTCGGCCGTTTAAGAAGCCTCCCAGAGCCGCAGTGCTAGACTCGAATCTCTCTCTCTCTCTCTCTTCATATCTGACCAGCAGCAGTGGCTGCGTGCGGGCTGGACAGTGGTCCTCGGCCCATGAATTTCTGGGACATGAAAAGATTTTCTCAGATCAAGATGAAATTGGGTGTATATAGGTTTTCGCTGAATACGAATATGATGTCAAAACAATTGAATTTTCCCATCAAATGTGAAAATTTCTGGATTTCATTTTTTGCAATATTTTTGCGAATAGATTTCATTTGAGGCAAATAGGACCAAATTAACAAATAAAATTAGTATAGGCAAATTTTGGCAGACACTTATGAGTTTTTTGTATTCTTAATGATGTTAGTTACACTTTCCAATAGATTTTTTAACGGAATATCATGGAATGAGTGAACTTTTCACTAATTTTAATTATATTTCGCGGATTAAAGTTCTCGAATTTTCATGATTTTCAATTTGAAATCGCATATAATGACAACTTAACAATAAATTTTTACTTAACTATGTAAATAGTACATAATTTCCGGAGATGAATCTAGTTCTTTGAATTACAATCGATGCAACAGTCTTCCATGTAAGCGACTCCGAAGTTAACGCGCATTTGAATTTCGATTATTAATAGAATGCATACCTTACCGGAGCGTTCTCTTATATTATCTCTAACAGTAAATGTGCGTGATACCGGTTCAGGATATTCGAATTCTGATGCGCCATCACTTACTCAATCCAAACGTACTGCACAAAAGATTTACCTGAATACTTTATTTTTCTTACCATGTCCCATTTTTCCATATACTGGGAGCACTGTGGGGCGGCTCGAAATCTCTCCTGCAGCCAGTCTTCTAGCCCCCATCCTTTAGCCCCCCCCGCCCCTCCCCAATCCCCAAGCCACCATCCGACCCGCAACAAGTTGCCTCCCCACGAAAAATGCTCGCCTTCCTCCTGCTCCTCTGCCCCCCCTCCTGCTCCTCTGCCCCCCCTCCCCCCTTCCATCTACTCCCGGCCCGACCCGAAAAAAAAGCGATTCTTTACCGGACGATGCGCACCTTCTAAAAGGAATGGAACTTTGGCAGGTGGACACGTAAATCACCGCGAGAGAAACGAGACGGGAGGTTTTTCCCACCGAACGGCGGAGGAGAGATAGACAGAAGAAAAGAGCGGGAGGGTTGACCACTTCGCAGCATCCCCCACTTCTCCTCCTCATCCCGTCCTCTGGCAAACCGTAAGCCCATGCAAATTTTTCGCAGAGCTTTTACGAGATTCTTATCGCGATAAAGTATATTTTTCCTAGGAAAACGTTAAGCAGTGGAGAAGTGGTGAAGAGAGACAGAGAGAGAGAGAGAGAGGCGGGCTGGGTTGGGAATGTGGTTTTTTCGTTTTTTTTTTAAAGGGAGTAGTACTATGCAGCCGTAATGAAGCTTTTAATTTCCGGACCGTTTGGCAGTCGGTTGTGACCAAAGGGAGGAGTGGGAGGGGAGGATGGGGGAGGGGAGGATGGGGGAGGGGAGATGAGCGGGAGGGGCGCGGTAGGACATTCACATTGTGTTCCGATACGTGTGTTTGTGTCCGCTGCTCTTTTGTTTCTCGCTCGTACTCCTCATGCTTTCACCACCCTTTTGTAATCTTCACCGCGAGCCGTATCCTTTCCTCGCCGCCGGGAATAATATATGTAAAAGGGAAACATTTGGCGCGGCTGTGCATTCAGGCTGAGAATTGTTTCGTCGCCTGAATAAAGACGTGGAATTTCGACCGTTTAAAATCGCAGCTGTGCTCCTTCCTTTGTTTATTCATTCCTCTCTTCTCTTCTTTGTCGCTGAAAATCTTTCGCCAAAAGTGACTCCGCGACCGAAAGTCTAGTTTTTTTATTTGCTCAAGTTTGCATGATGAAATTTGATGATCGAGCCTTTTTCCTCGAGTCCTTGGGACTGTTTCTATCTAGCAATATGATATCACTCTCATTCTTCGAAGTATATTCTATGATTTTACTTAAGTACTAAACATTTCCTTCTGAAGCCTTTCTTAAAGTGTTAGTGCTACATTTTGTGCTTAGGATTCGTTTTCTTTCATGAGCGATACAAATCTCTTTCACGTTTTAGGAGAACTTACTCCACTCCTGTAATAACCTCGTTATATTTCAACATTATTGCTATTAATCAATTTATTAATATTCTTGCTATAAATCTGGGAAATGGAACAAAAGATTAGCATTCAACTTAAATTTCCTAACAGAAATGGTACAATTTTTTGTGATAGTTATCTCCTTTTTGACGACTGACGTATTGATTTTTGCTGTTATTAAGACACCCATTTCCTCCTGTTTTAGCGATTTCAAAAGATGGATTGTTTTTACAGATTATACAGCCTTCGTCAATGACTAGGCTAGTTTTTTTCGTTCAAGTTTCGTTTCCATTGGCGGACTATCGGGGGAGGCTTTTGACAGCGACGGTTGGTTCATGTTCAGGACACAAGTACGCAAAACCAGACATAGCTTGACTTCAGTGTTAACACGTCATCACTACTACGTTATCAAAACTCAGTTATTGAACCATCCGTATTCATAATACCGCCAAGTATATTTCCTGGCTCATCAAACTGCTCGTGGGTTTTAATCCGTTGAGAATCTATAATTATGTCTGGCAACTTTTGTTACACAAAAAATGTCTAAAAAGTGCAGTTATCTGGGTGAATGTGTAGCATAAAAGTTTTGAGTTCATTACATATTTTCATCATTCTGGTTACTGATTTACTGTATTTTGCGGAATTGGCAGAGAAAACAAAGTCCAGAGCCATTAGACGACACCTTTTGGAAATGATATAGTGTTAACATGATCACCAAATGAATGACACATTGTAAATTTCCACCAAGTATTATTATACGAACCCAGGTTTTGACTGACTTATGCCATTATATAGGTACTTAGGATAATTTTTACGAATTTACATATTTTGACATGGAAGGTTTTGCAATACGTGTTTCAGTTTATACAAATTCGCGATAATAAACCTGTGTACCTTAGTAATAGCGTAAGTGTTTCGAAACATAGGCTGGTTTAAAAACACTCGGAGTAAACTTAGGAATTATCTTTCATCTAGTGACTACTGCTACAGCTGGAAAAAATTTGTAATTAAAAAACCTTGAGGAGGCGATCAAGGTGGTCGTCAACAAAAGTTGCTATGGAGATTATAATGGTTTTAATTACTTGTCCCTGGAGAATCTAACGAGCAGAGAGGGTAGGTGAGGTGTATCCGAAGTGCACTGAGTCTGTACCAGGAGTTGGAGCATGAAACTAATGGGGTGAAGTTGAAATATACGGCAATTTCAACGGGTTTTCAACGGAAAACGTTGGTCTACCATTTTAACTCAACTTCAAGGGGTGAAGGGAGAACAAATTGAACTCTTTTTTTTCTGAGATTCTGGTGGCTGGAGTGCTAAAGTTGGCACAAGAAACGATTATTAGATAGATCTCGTTTCCTCAGTAAAAATTCTATTGATTAAAAAATAAATGTACAGGAGTACAGGAGACAACATTAATATCTCAAACACTGTACCAGATTCACTCCGTTTGTTGGCATTTGTTATCATTGTAGACAGAGCACCGTAATGAGTCCCGAGTATCCGAATGAAAGCCAATTCTGACGCCATTGGTGAGGAAAAAATGAGTTTTCTGTATTTGCTCTTAATGAAGTGACGACACATGTAGATTTAAGCTTCCATACCACTGCACCTACTGTTATGAAAATGTTTCCAATGGAAGCCACCTATTGAAAGTCCCAAGTGAAATTAAGCAGGCATATTTTATGTACACCTATTAAACAAAGAAAATAATGGCGGGTAGAAAGGAGGAGATAAAAAGAAACGAAATAGCTTGCGCATTGCTTAAAGCGTCCTTTCCAATCGGTCCGATAACTTTCCTCACTTGACAGTCCAATCTCCCGCAGTGGTTTCAACGACCGTTCATTCATACCGCACTGTTCTCTTGACTCTTGCCAACCTGCCCGCACTTATTCAAATCCCCTTTCCATTCCCATCCCCAGCGTCTCGCAATCGCGCCCAACACATCCTTGCGCGCGCTTATCATTTATCCCTTCACTTGACTTGACACTCGACTTGGTGCTCGACTTGTTCTCTCGTGTGAAAGGGGGCTTCGTAAGGAAATGATCATCCGGGGACAAGGCGCTGAGTTTCATTACCACTCACTAATATTTCCTGGCTATAAAACGTTCTCAAAATGATCTGGATTCGCCTGCCTACTCACGCGCATGGGAATTTGGAAAGCTATTTTTTGTAAGGGTGCAATCCGGTTATTTTTTTCAATTCCAGTGATGTAAAAATTTAAGATTTTGAACAAAATTCCGGTAAACTGACGCAAAAATTGCCCGCTCAAATTTGGCGAGTCAAGCAAGCGAGACGATTCCTTTCGTAGTGCATTCATCGCAAGCATTTTCAAAAGAAATCATTTTTTCGCTAATAAACTCATTCAATTAATAGAAGTATGATTCTTGAAACTATTGACTATTGATAGCCGTAATAGCTCAAATAAAAGTTCGATCGTCTCTAGCTCGCTTAAATGTGTTACTCGATGCTACATTTTTTTATGTTTTTAAATGGACCCAGCGGGCAAGTGGCGTGAATAATTTTTAACTAATTTCATGTGTACTCTGCATATTGAGTCATTCGAGCTGGTTAGTTTCTCCAGGTATTCAAATATGCTGATGTTTAGCAGGTTTTTTGCTTGAAGGGGTAGGGAAGGCTTAGAAGGACTAGTCAGGAAGAGGGTCTCAGAATGAGAAGAAAAAATTTATTAGAGACACATGCATTTGCATTGCGTGTTGTATTATCTCTAGCATTACAGCCCCTGTCAAACATACCTTGTGAAATGCAAGTTCATTTCTCTTTCCCTTTGTCGCTGTTGAGCACAGCTTTTTTGCAGGATTTTTAACACTAATATCGAGGATTCCTATCAAGAAATGTCTATTTGTTAGATGCCTTAATTAGCCCCAGAGTCATTCGTGTGATATGACCTCTGACCTGAGTCGAATCGTTCAACTTTGAGGTAATGATGAAGGCGAAAGTTTTACCGCTTCCAAAGCCTACCCTCTGGGTCGATTTATCAAAATCAAAGAGTAATGTGGACCTTATCATTTCGCCAGCTATGATAATACAATGATATTGAAAGGAAAATATTTCATGCATTGAATTCCTATTGTTCACGTGGAGTTGCCCCTGATTTGCATGCCACTCTTCCACTTGGCGTCTCCTTCTTCCGTAAAAAGATTTATGCTCCCTCGATACCACCCCCAATCATCCCGCCCCAATCATCCCACCACCTCCGCCCCTCCATCATTTCCATCCATCCCTCTTTCTCCCTTCCCCCCCTCCCCACCCCCACACCCTCATCACATCGTCGGGCAATTTCCGAAAACACAAGACGGTCGGGCCCCGCCCTACGCGGACGCATAAAGAACCCAATGGAAATATGACTAGCGTCGGCTTCCGGGGGTCAGCCTATTTCATTATCTATTCGTGACACTCCATTTAATCGCACCTCCGAGATGGGCACCTGGATTTCCTTTGTCAGCACAAAAGCCGATATTTTACGTCCCTATGGCTTGGAAGGAGTGCTCCCATTGAGTGCTCACCTTGGTGACTCCGAACGTTGAGTGTTCTGAACTAGTCTCTTTGCCGGCCTGTGCAATCGTAATCAAAAATGTAATTGAAAAAAATTGTAAAAAATATTTTTTGCTCAATTTAATTATGATTTTATTTCGTTCTCCCACAATCATTAATGAGAAAAAATTAAACAATTGTTGTATGAGTGACGGGGCTAGTACAATCGAGTGAGTTTGTCATAATCCTAAAGCCCTATAACGTGAGTCTCCCTTCCACTACTTAATTTCATCCTTCATCCGTTTTTTGATTCCGTTTCATTATTTATTCTCAGAGCATTTGTTTTGCGGGCTACTGTTGAATTCAGGATGTCTGTTTCATCTTATAAATACGTCATCACCATGGGATAAACATTTATAATGCCCTAAAAACAGCTTAAAAACCCTATTATTGTTCATTGTCAAAATTTTGCAAATCTTTCATTTCATCAAAAAGGGGAGTGTTAGCTTTGTTACTTACATCAGACTCACTCACATAAAATCAATCATTATTTATCTCGCCATATGGCAAACACACAATGCCCTGCTAGGGTTATAAATAACCTGATCTGTTTTAAATGATCATTGAAACTTCTTTCGCAAGTAAGTGCATACGTGTGACTCTACTTACTATACTCCCTCTATGATCAGCAATGATTACACGGGTTCTTTCTAAGTTTCTCTTATCCATTTGTGGATAAGGCCGATGACCAAAATACAAAAGTTTCTTCATTTCCTATAGGCCACTGAAGATAGACACACTCATTAAATTGTCGCAACTCATTGGTTTAACACAAACCCCTAAATGTAAAGTCAATATTGTTACAACTTTAATTTTCAATGCGACAAAATACTAGCCACACTTTTAGGTCAACTGAGCAATTTGGCGTGGAATATTATACAAGAATATTTTTATCTTTTCTGGCTATTGGGAAGAATCTTGGCAGAAAATTTCACTTTAGCAAAACAGCATTTTTTTCACTTTATGCTTTCCTTTAATTCGGTGTAAAATACAAGCATTAATATGTTAATATAAATGCATGTAAAATCAGTGTGGAAAATATATTTACTTTCTTTTAATGCGATAGCACTTCTGGAGTATATTTTGCGTGAAACTTCGACAGGAAAACACACTAGTACTCTACGCATGCGCGGTCTTTTGCGGCCTCCCTCGCGACACGATTTCCATTTACATTGCTGAATCCCGCGACAGCTTCGACGTCCAGCTTCCCCGCTATCTCTCTCTCTCTCTCTCTCTCTCTGGCAGGTAGCAGCTTAATGAGTTGGTCGCCCTCGGTTAGATCGTGAGCCGCCCGGTAATGTCCGGACCATCTGCCACGCACACGCAAATGACGACACTCCCGGCCCCTTTACTTGGAGTAGGGCCGGGGGGGGGGGGGGAGGCCGGATGAATCTTGAATAAGATATGCTGGCGTCAAGCATTTGCATTTTTATCTGTACTTCCGAAGTTGGATTTCCATACTCAGCTCTTATCCTGGCGAGGATCTACAGAAATACTTTGTCTTTTCCTCATTTTAATTTTGCTTTGATCATTCAACTTGCAGAGCAACGGTCGGCCGAGTCATCTCGCTATACATACTGGGCAACGAATTCCACCCAAGAGCATCCATCGGTCGATTTATGGTCTATTAAACCCTATGCACCAGCTGTCTCAAGGAAAAAGGAGAGCATATTTCTTGCTCTTTCTCCTCATTAGGGATGAACTGAATCTAAAATCGCAATTTTTCGTAGAGTTATGGAGAACATTGTCGAAACAGCATGTGATGGTAAAATGGTTTGTAGGCGAAAGTTGATGTTAATTGTTCAATCAGGATTGCGATCATATTTCAAGTCTTGCACATTTATGTTATACTAAATACTGTTGTTTATGTCTCAGCAAGTGTTGTCGCTTCTTTTATTCGCGTTCAACGCAGTTAGTGAGTGTACCAGCACCTTTCATTAGATATTTTACCTATTAATTAGATGTTGACTACCAAGAGTAATTCAGAACTATGCGAGTTATTCTGTCGAGTTTCTAAAAATATTACCACGAACTAAAAATCTTATGCCTGCGGATTCAAGTATTTGTTAGTTGGTATTTCATTTTTACGACTGTCCTCTTGAGTCATATCTTAGCAATCCTCTCAACCAAAAATGTTTTTCCTACTTTTACCTCACCTTACCGCAAATTCTCTCCGAAACCGAAGGTTTTTTAATGCTAATTTTAAAAGTTTGGTTTGCCATAATTATTTGAATCTACTAATTTTCATGGAGGTAAAATAGAATGAAATGTTGCCAGAGGATGATCCAGGAATTAGTTCATGGACCAAATAAAAAGGAAAGTACATAGGAAGAGACATGAGTGGGTAAGTTAATTAGCATTAGATAGGGAAGGTTGGAGGGCTGCAGTTGACCAATCTTAGGTTTGAACGACCAAGGATGATGCTATCTTCTACTTTTTCCGTTATCCCTAATTCTCTTTTGTGATGAATATCTCCCTTTCTCTTTTTTTCCTATGTCTTTAGTGAGACTATGTCTTACGAATCCATGTCCGCTAGAGAAAATACCAGCATCATATTTCATGTCCTCAGTTAGTGCGCTAAGCACTGGAATTGCTGTTAACGAGGACAGAATAAACACGGTCGAAAGTGATTGAATAATAAATTTGCGTAACCCTGACATTTATTGAATTAACATACTTTCAGAAATTTAAATTATATCTGGCAGTTTATTATTTATGTATTTAAATTGTGATTGCTTCACTTGAAGTTTTCAACTTTCCCAGGTCACCATCGATTAATTAAAAATGAGCCATGTACTTAGGTGAGCTAAGCGGCACATTCATTGCCCCAGACAGTTAATAACTGTGTTCGACGTATAATTCCATTATCCACCTCCATCAGCTTGGGATGCTTTCTCGTTTTAGCTCACCGATAGTAGTAAAGGTTTAATGAATGATTCGCAAAAGATGAGACTTTTTAATTTTCCGCCAGAGAATACCACTTTTGAGTAAGTGATTAGTTCGCGAAATAGCGTGACTGTCTCACTCGGCCTCAGACGGAGAGGCAATATAATATTTAGTTTGAACATATTTAGTAATTATAGAATTATTGAGGCACTATTTACCTTTTATAGGGAATTGAATTCGACAAAATGAGAAAGTTAGTTAATATTCTGGATTGCAAAGTCTTTATAACTTCATAAAAGTGGCAAACGATACCCAATCGATATAATCAAACCAAAATCTATTTTTAACATTGCGCCATGTTTTTACCCTAGGGTGCAGGCAACCAATGCAACCGTCAAAATAGATTAGATGGCTTTGTGTACGACTATGTAACTCCATCCAATCTATTCTACAATGAAAGAAGTATCCAAAGGTTACATCCCGGTAGGTGCTTCTTCCGATACTGTGTGCATTTGTAATGTTTAGATTTCATTTTCCTCGAAAGCTGCGTCGTGAAATATACTTTATGAGCATTTGACGATATAGAAGGATACGCTGAGGCAACTTAGGTAGTGCTTCCCCGACGACATCCACCTAACCCTACATCAGCAAGGTCACTTGTAGTATGGGAACTTCTGCTTCTCCATGATCGCCATGGAAATTAATCACAAACAAATCCCCCGCCTCTCAGTCACACCTTGAGCCTTAATTGGGACCCGAAGCCTCGTGTGTGAGAGACAGAACCTTCGCTCCCTATCTTCATTTCCATTTCAATTTCAAATCTAATATCGTTTTCACGACGCCGCCACGAGTTTAAAAAAATACGGTACCGCGTTCGTTGTCAACAAGCGGGGTTGTATTCGTTTTTAAGACACTCCGGCAGAATTTAAAAGCGGTCTACCACTCGAAAGCGACCGTTTGAAAAAGTCCACGTACGCAGTCCACAGACCACCCAAAGTCTTGCCTAATTTGATGTCCCTCGCCTTTATGATCGGCTATCAAGACTTTATATGGGACGGAAGAGAGCCTGTTCTTCGTTCGCGTTCGCCACTAGGGAATCCTATAAAGACCCTTCGACCAGCTTCCATGTCCGCACGAGTTATTGTGGTGTAAATTTTCCACACGGGCATATTCCCACACGACCTCTAATGACCGGACTGCTCACTGCCGCGCCACCGACCACAGGCGAGTGTCTATCCGCTGCCGCGCCTCTCCGCTCCTTTGTTTGAGGGGGAACGCGGCAAATTCTGTTCGGAGTTAGTTTTTTTTACTTTGGGGGGAGGCCATTAAATATTCAACAAAATGTTTGCTTTGGAGAGCGTATCCACATTAGCGTTCTTAAAATAAGTTTAATATTTAAAATTTCTCATTGAACAGAAACAAACGGTATCCCGGGCGCGCGAAATATCTGCTGGGATATTCCTATACCTTTTTCCCCCTAGACATCCCTATCAATTTCATCATCTTAATGAAAGAAATGCTGCGGTAGGGATAACAAGACTTCGTTCTCGCTTATGATAATATTGGTCTTAGTCACGACATGAGTTCGTGTATACCCAAGCTCCGAAATATTACAGTTCATACCCTCTCGTAAAATGAATCCTTAAAATACCCGATGATGTTTGTCCAGTTATCCATATGGATTTTAAAATAAAATTTTCGCAAGTTTGATTGATGCATTTGAATTGCTAACCGAATGCAGGCCATTCATAAATGAAATCAATATAGGCTAAACCGCTAAGGGACTTCAACAGCATATGTACGATTTGACTGCAGCACACCCTTTTTCAGCGTATTCCTTTGTTCGTACGAAAGGAAAGTTGTCCATATGTCGTAGGAAACTCAGTCCTCCAATCCCTAAATAACCTCGCGGAATCAAATATATTACTGTTTCCAGCCAACCTGCTGAAACCGTCAAAGCATATCGTATCGATTGATTTGTACCACGTCATCAGAAAATTTGTTTTTCATCGATAGATTCTTTGAAACCGGTGGCAAAAATAAAGTAGAACAGCTTTATCAACGAACTGTGATAAAACAGTTTGTTCGCGAAGTATTCTCTCAATAAACTCGAAATGACATTTTTCAAGCGTTCACCAGTCACAATGCCTATTATTTCTTGATTTAACTGCGAATCTGCGAACCGCAGTAACTAGCTAAAACATCTCACAGATATTTCATTATTTTCGAGGCCTAGTCTTGTCATTTCTAAGACTCATTGGTGCTTTTCAAAGAATACTAAATCTGGAATTTTGTTGATAGTAAATTAGACAATCCACTTCTATGATGCCAAGTGGTAAATTATTATCAAGTTAATTTATGGCGGCTCAACCAATTGCACAATAATATTTGCCTAAATGTAATATATTACACATTTTTTGGTTTCTTCCAACGTTATCAGCGTTTAGCTTAGTATCTACTGATTTTCTAGCCTTGATGATACAACGTAATTTTTATCTTAGCATAGGATTAAATTGAACCAGCACAGTACGGTTATTTGGCTAGAATTAGGTCGTTAAAACTCCTTCCGCGTGGCTTGTTGTGTATTAGCAATCTCGGTAAGCTGACACTGTTACAAAAAAGGGTTAAGTTTCTCCTATGTAACATTTAATAACGTGGTCTTCACTTTATCGCCAAAGTATAACATTCATGGTTTGTCACCAAAATATAACAACACATATTTTCCTATTTCTTATTATTTCAATTCGCGGTTTTATGCATTAAATTAAACCGCCTTTTATTCTTTTGCGCGAATAATTTCCTTCCATGTACTCATCTCGCTGATATTACTATCCTTGCCGTATTTCTCCTTGCTCTGGCTCGTCGGTAAATAAGCATAAGATCAACATATAAATTTCCTTGAACCACAATTTAATGAATGAATGAATGTTTTATTGATGCTCTGGGAAACCCATAAGAGCAAAAAACAAAAACATAAGTACAGAAAACATTCTGCTCAAAATACAATAATTATGAAATAAGCATAGCATAAACACAAGAGCAATTGAAAACAAAGGTTCTAACAAAAATGAAATTAATCAACACAAAGATTCTTACATTTCAAAACAACAGTGCTACTGTTTTAAATATTCATACAATTTCCTCTTAAAAGACTCCGGAGTGGAGGAGCATTTTATTGAGGGGGGTAATGAATTCCAAAACTTGGATGTTATAATCGGGAAGGAATTTAGGTATTGGTTGGTACGGGCTTGGGGTATGTGGAGAAGGTTTAGATCTGCCCGAGTTCTTCTGATGGAAACAGTAGTTCTGAGGGTAAATAGGTTGTAGAGGTATTCAGGCATATGAGTATGAAAGAGGGAGAACAGAAAACACCCCAGGAAGTAGTTCCTTCGGGAGCCAAGAGGCAGCCACTTCAAGGCAGCAAAGTAATCAGAAACATCGTCATCTCTGCGAAGATCGAATATAAATCTAAGGCAGCTGTTAATTAATCGCTGGATACGTGTTTCGAGAACATTTGTTAAATCGATATACACTAGTATACAATAATCTATAATTGGAAAAATCAATGAGGTTACAAGTGAAATTCTTGTGTGAACAGGTAAATTTTTCTTTTGAAGCTTCAATAAATAGAGAATTTTATTTCCCTTGTTACACATTTCCAATACGTGCTTATCCCATTTTAAGTTAGTGGAAAGAGTGATGCCAAGGTATCGAACAGTTTCTTTTAAATTAACAATGCTCGTGTGAACACGAATAGGCGGAAGACTATCATGATCGATGCTATTCAAAAGTCTTGAGTTTCCGAAAATGATTGCTTGAGTTTTTATGGGGTTTAGTTGTAAGCAGTTGATATTAGCCCAATGGCTGATGGAGGAAATATCACTGTTAATTAATTCAATGAAAAATGGAAGTTCATAAGCAGAACAGTGAATATAAATTTGCAGATCATCTGCATAGAGCATATAGTTGGCGTGACTATTGCTTTTAGCCAGATCCAGGGTGTACAAAGTAAAGAGGAGAGGTCCAAGGACGGATCCTTGCGGAACGCCGCATGAAACTGGGAGCCAAGGGGATAACTCCTCACCAGAGCCCTCGACGGCTTGGGTTCTGCCCGTCAAATAAGAATTAAACCAGTTGAGGGCGGAGCTGGACAAATTGAGGGATTTTAACTTGCGTGAGAGAACTGCGTGGTTAACTCGGTCAAATACCTTGTTGAAATCGAATATGACCATAATGGTTACCAATTTTTTATCGGAGGCGAGACGAATATCATTAGTGACTTTAAGCAAGGCAGTCTGTGTGCTGAAACCCTTGCGGAAGCCAGATTGAAAAGGGTCTAGTTTACCAGAAGATTTAATGGCATATTAAATAGTACCCTGACACACCATTTCAATGGTTACAATTTAAACACTTCCTTAAGTTACCCTTTGTACTTCTTATTGAGAATTCTTGTGCCATTACCCTTTACATTAGTAAAACAGGGTAATAAAAGAGGATGGTAGACATCTTTGAATATGTAAATGAATTCACTATGAACCCTAATGTACACGAATTGAATACATTCGACCGATTGAATACCGACCGATGTTTTGCCCGCTATGAATTATTAAGTTCGCACTTGGATGAACATAAAAGGTCCTTAAAATTAGTCACAAGTATCCGTTTTCTGGGCCATACGATACGTGGAACTGAATTCGGTGACATCGTGTAAGGTGGTCGTGATGTCTCTATGAGACATTCGCCGAGTCCTCGAGTACCTGACTTCAGGCGAACACCAGCACCCTGGAATCTATTTTTCTCACTGTTCACTGCACAGTCCAAATGCACCTTTTCAATAACTTGCTGAAGCAAAAATAGCCGTGTACAAAAGTGTACTTCTCCCCATTTTGTTGTATGGTAGTGAAACATGGTTATGTCAGGGTAAACATGTGAGTAGAATAAACGCCGTGGGTATGAGTTATCTGAGGAGTTTTTGCGGAAAAAGTACGATTGATAGGGTCAGGAATGAGTGGGTAATCAATGAGTGTGGGTTAGAAGCTCCAGTAATGGACATATGTGAAAGGAGTGTGCTTCGTTGGTTTGGCCATGTTGAGAGAATGGATGAGAGTCGAATAACGAAGCAGATTTAAATAAGAGTGAAATGAATGGTGCGAGAGGTAGAGGTAGGCCGAGAAAGTTGTGGTTGAGGAAATTCTTAGGAGGAGGAATATTAGGAGTCTTAAAAGCTGGAGAGCGTGTATGAAACAGTGTATGGGGGTAAATGAGGCAAAAGAGGTTTGCAAGGATGGGTCATTACGGAGGAAATTATTGAAGCAGAGTTAGGTGTACAATTATGTATTAATGAGTGAAACTTAGTGACTGTACCTACCCCGGAAGGGAACGGTGTGATTGGTATGTATGTAAATAACTTGCTCTGTGTCTCTACTCCCTTTGACTGTCGGGAAGAGAGAGCCCCTGTTTTCGTTTGGTTCCTTCTAACGCACGAGAGAGTCTTTCACGTCCCTGTACTTCATTCGCATGAAAGAGAGAGAGAGTGTTGGAGTCGCCTATCGTAGCTGACCCACTACAACTGTCCGGTATTCCAACTCAATATGGCGTATATATTTGTTACGTTACAACATGGAGTTTTCTCTTTTGTTCCTTTACCTCCGTTCTTTAGCCATTTATAATTCGACAGTGAGCAATATATTTTTAGCAGTCACTTCTTTGATTAATGAGTATATTCCTCAAAATCATACGTTGAATATTACTGAAAATTGTGCGGATTAATAGCATTTTACTGATTACGAAGTCTTAAAAAGAGTTTGGGAGAAAAGATTCGTCGTGAAAACTGCGAGAAGAGACGGACTTCTTCTTGGACACAACAGCCTCTTAAAAACTTCTCTTAGAAGGAGAAATGATTACATAAATTGGTGTCGAAGAACGCCAAAGATGGAGTACACTTTGGAAATCCTGAGGGACTAAAAAATGAAAACTTGTGCAGGAATAAAACTGTTCGGAGTCTGAGGAGAAATAGACTTCAGCAACTAATCTTCAGATTAATGACTAATTATGATGACGAGGAAATCACTTTAGGCATTTTAGCCGTTTCATCCTTTTCCACTTGGTATTTTCTTTTCTACGCAATACAATATACATTTATTCCATACAGCGAAACCCAGTCGTTGTCTACTAGCATTGATCAGTCGATCGTCCTCGAAATAGCAACACTCAGAATTAGAGTAAATTGACTTTTACCAGTTTAAAGTTGCATTGCTGAAGGTTTAGCCAGGAACTGAAGAAGCCTTTACTCGTGCAGTCTGCTTCAAAGTGAAGTCAGCACTCTTGCGATCGTGAAACGAAGAGAGAAGTACCTGTTTATATTTCCACCATATCTAAGGAACTACCTGTCAAAATGACGAAAATGTATACAATCATCCATTTTTTATTAGACCAACTCATAATTCCTTGAATATATTTTTCACGATATAAACGAACAGAAAGCTTAAAAGCCACTCTAAATTAAGTAAAGGAATCACTTGATAAAATTAGCCTGCAACAAATTCTACGATTTTATTGGTATGCATCCATTCTCTTTCCCACGCCGTGGTAATTTCGAAGCATCCGAATAATCACGAGGCTTCGCAAAGCGGAACGCATTTGTCGGAGTTCCATTTTGCTCTTCCTCCTCGTCGAATATAATGTCTCTTGGAGCTGGAGAGAGAGAGAGAGAGAGAGAGAGGGGGGGATAGTGAGAGAGAGAGAGAGGCAGAACGGGAGATGGAAGTCCAAACGGATCGCCCAAAAGCAAACGAATCATATAAATCTCCCCGAGGTAATGGTGAGATTATGGAAGTCTCTGGCCCCCGTCCCACCACTCAAACGCCAACGCACTCGGTGGACCCATATGTCCCACAATACACCGCAGACACCACAGCAGTAGCGAGAGAGGATGGTGGTGCCGCACCAGTCTCGCTCTTGATCCCTTTCTCTCGTTCACCGCTTTCCTTTCGAGAACTACAGCGTCCCCTCCATCAACGCACAACACCCTCCTGAGCATACCTCCGGAATCTGTTGGTAGGTAGCGTCTTCTCATTAGATGGAAACCAGTTTCCTCCATTAATTAACAGGGTGTGGCCATACCGCTGCCGCCCGAACCACCATTTTCTCCGCTGCCTTCCTCCTCACCCCTTCCAGCAGCCGCCGCGGCCGCCGCCTCGGATGCCCTAAGGGGGCTTAGTTCTGAGAGCACGAGGAGAAGGGAGATCTCTGGTGGTGGTGGCTTTATAACACCCGAAGATAACTCACGGTGGGTATTTTCACGGATGAGTGCTGCCGGGGAGGAGGAGGAAAGGGGGAGTAGCGGAGAAGGAGGGAGGAAGAAGCAATCAGTGCCCAAGAGGAGGGAAAGGCGCTTTAAGAATAAACAAGCAAACATGAAACTGTCCTTTTCTGGGAATTCAGGGCCGGGAATCGCTAGTTAATAGCGTCGTATTGTCAAACGACCCGTGGAGGGTGGATAGGATATATGTGGCTCGAGGACTTGGCCACGCATGAGTGCCGCGAGACCTATACCGGGAGGTGGTCGATGAATTTTTCGGCGGTCGCATGCTCAAGGCGGAATCCTATCCTACTAACATGGATTCCTCCGTGAACAACGCATGTGTTCCCATTCAATGTGCCGTCAGTAAATTAAAGGAATATTGTACTCGATGTCTTCCTGGCATTTTTATTCATTTAGTTCGAATAGTGTGAGCGCTCAGTTCTAACATGACAAATTTTCACCGCGAACATTTTTTTTGTTTAATGGAGGACACCATTTTGCCTGTTTTATCAATTCATCCCATTACTGCCACTTTGCCTACACGAAAGTTGGTTTGGGCTGATGTTTATGAGAAATGTGATCCACCCTCAAAGTATTTCGATCATTTTTTCAAACAAAAAAACGTGAAACACCTGACCGATTGATGCGTGCACGTGAGAAAAAGAGATGTCTGCGCGTCAACTTTTCGCTCGAATAATATTCATGCTCATCCAAATCACTGCTACTATTGCGCTGACCGAGTAAAAAGAGGGGACTGGGTAATTTGTGGTAAAAGTGTAATATTTCGCCCGTCCATTATGAAAATATAGGCTATAATCTTGTAAGAATTTTCGAATGTCTCACTTTTGCTACCGTGAACGAAATTTGTATTGTGATTGTACAATTTTAAAATGTAGTGCACCAAACCAATAAAAAACAAGTATTGTAAGAGCAAATAAATGTTTAGAAAATTTCCACAACCAAAAATGCAAAAATTTTTGGGCCATCAACCGTGAAAAGATCATAGAAAAGGTGAAGGAATGACAAAGCATTTCAAGTATCGCATACCATTCTTTTATCGTCTCATCGTTAATGGCAGACAAGAAATCGGATGGGAACCGAAGAGTAACGCGAGAGGTTAAGTCGAGATGGAAAGTGCACGCTCTTGTGCTTTAGGAAATGAGTCAAGAATTTGGGAGACCACGACAGTTAATTTTGTACCCTTTTCAATACATGTATGAAATGGATAGAGAGTAATACTGTTTCCGTTAAGTGTATTAGAGATTAGTGTAATACAGGCAATTGGACTATGAACAGAGGTCATTATTGTTTTAATTGCGAAACTTTCTGGAAATGAACACAAACATCTTCACGAAACCGCGAAAGCCATCCATAGGGCGCGGGGCAGGGTATACTGTGGCACTAGTTATAACTGAGGCATTAAGTTCAAAGAGTTGTGAGTGTAAAGACGTAGATGAAATTCGGAGCGATTTACGAATGCATTTGCTGATAAAAAGAGAAATTAGAGAAGAGAACACGTGATTGATGAAACAAGCAAGGGTAGCGACGGGGAAATGAAGTTACCGGAGGTCCCCCTCCGAGGTCTAATGCGGAGAAGTGGAGATGTTTGGGAGGCAAAGAGATCGAGTGACATTGCATCTGTTGTTGCCAGGGATGGGCAACCCTTGGTACGCGTGCCAGACGAGGAACACCGAGTATTTGTTTCTGGAAACAAGTTTTTTCCAACTTTATTGTCAATTTATAATGGACACCTTTCAGTACCATTGACAGTCCCGGCGTATGCGAGCCAATCTATCTCAGGAAAAACAAAGTCAATTTCTTAGTCAGCTTTATGTAAGGCTCCGCGCGGCGCCGAAAGCGGTCAGTTGGCTCTGAGCTGCGCCGCTATGAGACGTGCTTTGTGCCTTATTAAAACTCCTGATTCAATTTTGAAACCATTGCCTTAAAAATTAATCTATATGAACCCCAAGAAGGAGAATATACATTGCAGATTTAGTTATATTTAGTGGCGTGGAAAAAAATATCTACAAAAAAATATTGGCAAAACTTTGTCATGATTGTTCTTACATTCAATTAGTTAATCGCGTTTTACATAGTCACTTACAAATCACACCAATATATGTTATCAACAAATATTTGTCGTCATATGGTAAAATTTTGCGCCATTGATTTGGCCCACTTCAGCCCTTGGTCAATAACTAGCTCCTACAGCTGACTGCGGTAAAGGTGTGACATTTTGCAGCCATGGAATTGTGATTGAATGGCATCGAACATTTCCATACTAGACGGCATTTCAGAGTGGATAGTATGTCCTTTTATGGATATTTGTTTCCTGTGAAAATCTTTATATTGCTGGAGGTGTGATGTTGTGTGTAGCAGCGGTAAAATGAAGGCAGTGCTAGGCACTACCTCAATTTTACCGCTGCAAAAGTAGGGCTGCAGTAAGGGCAATTTTTAAATGTGCAAATATCTATCACTAGAGTCGCCTCCTTAAAGTTGGCGCGGTGTTTAAAATGGCTGCCGTACGTGGTCTATAGTAGAGTGGAAGTTTGGCAACGTCGCTCTCCATGTCGTCAATTATCCTTCTCAAATATCTTGGGGGGGGGCGGAGGGGTGGCGCTGTCGAAGAGGCGGAGGCCTTCGAACTGTTTCGGGCTTTCCTTCCCGAAAGACACCCGCCATCCTAATTCTGGGACTGCCTCTCAGTACCCAAGATATATGAAAAAGATTATACATCTACATCTACATACAACCCCGCGAGCCGCCGCATGAGTTGGTGGCAGGGAGTGGTAGGTCACCAGCCGTGTAAAGATGTAACAATTTTGGAGGTTAAATGGTGACATTTCCTATGAGAGTGTATATGGAGGAGCTCAGTTTTTATTGTGGTCGCTTATTGTGCGCGGAAAGAACGAGTTTTTGTACCTATCTGTTCGGCAATGTACCTCTCTAGTTTATCGCATCTGTCAGACCTAGAAATGTAGTGAGACGTCATGATAATATTCTCTGTGTCACTCTGAAACACAGTTCTGAATATATCAATCAGCCTAAGCCTAGCGAGTAGCCTCCGAGTCTCTAGGGGCTCCCACCTTAATCCCTCTAACAGTCGTGTAACACTATATGTTAGTTTGTAGCAGTTTTTAACGAAGCGCGCTGCTTTCCTTTGTTTTTTTAATTTTTTTGTTAAATCTATTTGACCAGGGTCCCAAATGCTCACGGCGTATTCGAGGTGTGGCCTAACCAGAGCGAAGTATAGCATATCTCTTTTACTTGTTCATCCGTGCCATTATTCTATTCCATATTTTATCCCATCACTATAAACGTGGAGCGTTCCTCCATAGACGCAGAGAAGAGGGTGAGCCGAGCGATCGGAAAGAAAGGATTCGCGTTCTGCGGAAAAGGGAAGGCGAGTTGGGGACGGAGCGGGAGGCTGTGCCGCACCATTCTTTGAGTTGAGCGGAGGACGGATGCGGGAACGAGCGGCGATGGCGACCGATGCACTGCACCCCCGATATTGGAGCGGTCTTACTCCCCACACCCCGCTTACTTCCATTGCGCCAGCGGCGACGCAAACGCCTCCAGCAAACCCCTTCCCCCTCGCCACCTCGCCCATATCCCGACACCCCAACAGCACTCTCCAACCCCCACATCCCCTTTCGAGGGCCGCTGCTAATGCCCGGCTCCCGATTCGGGCGCCATGTTTCATTTGTCTCTCCGCATCCATCCTCCCCACCGTCTCCCTCTCGCTATCCCATTACTGTGTTCCTGCTCCACCATTGTTCCCACGAGAGGAAGAAAAAAGGAGAGAGAGAAAGAGTTAACCATCCAGTTCTTTCGCCTGCCGGTCTTTTTCACCTCTCCCTCCTTTCAATCTCTATCAATTCCCGTCTCTCTCCTTCCCCGTCCCTCTTTTCATCCCTCTCCTCCCCCACAATCCCCCCGGGGCCAGCTCGAGTGTGGGGCAGCCTCCTTCCCGCCCCCTCCCTCCCTTTCCATCCCATCCCCCCACCCGACGCAAAAACAATAAATTTCCCCCTTCAGACCTCTCATCTCCCGGTCTGCCTCTCTCGTGCTGACCGTTCGGCCTCGGTATCTCCAAGATCATTGCAATCGGGTTATTTCAGAGACCTGCCAGGTCATCAGCGGAATTGCTTTATGGATTTAGACAATAGTGGTCCTGGGATTAGTGTCTTTTGGTTCGTATTCTTGAACACCAAAAACTAACGGTTGGCATAATAAAGGCGAAACTCGTGCTTAAGGTAGTCCGAGCAAAATATCATTTTACTTAGAAATCAATGAATTTGGTCTCAATTCAAAGAATAATATCTCACCCTTGTAATGACACCAAAAATTTAACCACTTACCACATTACTTTTGGAGATATTTGACAGTATAAACCAGCCCTTTTATATGGGAAATGGTACGTGTATACACTCCAGAGAGATATTATTTACAAAATGAAGTATTTCTAACTCTTAGATGTCGTAAAAAAAACTAACAGCATGTAGTTTGTATGTTTTCTCAACTTTATTTGAAAAAAATTATATTGTCACCGAAGTAGGTTCTAGGGTATAACAAAAAACCTTCTGTTTTGAAGAGTTTCAAACGCACCGCGCGAAAAAAATTCGTCGACTTAAAGACTTACTTAGATATTTTCATTTAATTACTTACAGTTTCTGTCATATAAAATTAAATTATTGCACTATTAATAATGCAATATTAAATTGATGTGTCCTACAACTGGTGAAATTAAAACGCATAATTCGAATATGGTCTTTATTATGACTAGGGAACTATCTCGCTCGGAATACCTTAAGGATTTTTCCTTGATTATACTTCACCAATATGTTTTCTTTAATTGCACTGAGTTTTGTAATTCTGATTTTGTCTTCAATTAATGTTATTCGAGAGAAAAATTCTAATAAATTAGCTATTTAGTGTACGTGTATAATGTTTATAAATATCTTGAAGGCAAAACGTTCCCAGCTCTGACATTTCTGAAAGAGTGCTAGAGAGTAGTACCTCGGTTGAGCCTTATCAAATGGGAAATGATTTTCGCCATTTCTATTCCATCCCTTGGACTGAACTCAATTCCCGTTCTATTTCATAACATTGTCAGATGTTTATACGTTATTTACAATAACAATATTTCAGTCACCATGGAAACATTTACAATTCATTAGTTTCACCTACGGTAGAAGCCAATATACATTTTCAATGACCTTAAAACAAAGCATTAACTTATTCTCCTTTGTGCCTAAGTATCGATGCGTTCTTTAGCAGATATCAAATGACTTTTTAATGGCTATTTAATTGAGAAGAATCTTGTTTATGTAGTCAAAGGTATTGCTTCGTTTTAGTCCATCAATGACATTTTTCTCTTCAATCCACAAGATTAGAGATATGAGGGGATTTTTTAATGTAAAATGTAAAGTTTTAAATGTAGATCGGAAAAGACATAGAATCAGCACTAGAGGGAGAAACACTAATAGGACTCGCACGTGAGATTCAGAGAGTTCATGCACGCAGAGGGGTTCTTAGGGTTTCAGTGCCATTTTGCATATAAAGTAGAAAAACAGCAAAGTCACGAGCCAGATAAATGGAATTTCTGATCAATTGCGATTTCAAGGGAGTGACGAGGGTTCCATCATTTATTCGGTTTGAATATTACTTCTTCTTTCTCTTGATAACATACCTGGGACTAGTCCTCGTAAACTACGTGTTATTTTCTAAATTGTAAATAATCAAGATTCAGGATTCATGTTTAATGTTGTCTCTACCCCACTTCTTCTGATTTCAAATTCCGATCTTCGTCATAACCTAAATACAGAGTGATGATGCTTCAATGAGCCATTTGACTGTATACATAAATTGAAATATCATTCCAGTTGAACGGGAAAACAGTGCTGATAGATATTGTGAGTCATTTCACTTTATCAAATAACGCTTAGTTTAGGATACCTACTGCTTTTATCGACGCAGATTGTCCTCTGACCTCCCTTTGCATTTTCCGGACGCACATTTGCTTCTCCAAATCGGAAAATGGATCCCCCTCATTCCATTTTTAGGATTAACATTTTCTTTCCCTCTTTTTTTCATGTAGGTACATGCATTTGAGCTCCAAGCAGTTAATGGATCATAGAATAAAGGAAGGATTTTCGTTGGGAGGTGTCAAGTGCTTGGGCATTCACGAAGTCGAATAATTCTTCATCTTTTCACACAACGTTGAAACGCCTTTACCAGAGTGATGCTTCAATGACCTTGTTCCCGATACGCATGTTGCTAGAATCGAAACAAAACTTAACGCAACTCCAGGTGTAATAAAGGATTCTTGCTTTTGCCAAGAGTTTCCCTGCTGTCATAAAGTGCCTTCAGAGGTTTATTTTGCGCATAATGGTCAAAGCTCGTTGATTGTGACTCGGGGCTCTGGTTCTCCTCCTTTGAGATGTACTTACCTGGTATAAATCCAGTGGACTCTAATGGGCTACTACTGAATGACGATGATTCTTTACATGCTTGCGTGCCACAATCGCCCGTGCCCAAGGCACGATTTGAAGGGAAAAAACCGTGACATCACCGCCGTGAATCAATCACTTCTCAACCGCTCGGCTACCGAGCCCCTCGCTCTTGGAGAATGATTTATTATCGCCATGGTTGTGAACTATTCATAACATTCCATATTTTATCTTCAGCTTTAGAGTATAATACACATTTCCGTTGTTAAGCTCCACCACTCAGATGAAGTGAGAATATGATTACGCTTTGGAATTATGGCTGATTATTCTTTCGTAGCGTTCTTAGCAAATCGTCGCGGTTATAGCTAGTAGAAAATGCTTGGGAACATTTTCGGCCAAAACGGAGGAAATGTCGTGTCGTCCAGAGGAAATGAAGGAGTGTATCAGGTGAGAAAGTGTTTTTATTTTCAACCATGGTGGTGGGTCATCGATGCCAGTTCAAAATAGTTTTACCCTACGTATTCTCCTTTCTTTATAAGTTATCCGGAGTTTTCTTTCATATAAAAAGTTACTAAAAGGCATCCAATCAATGTAGAAAGTATCCGGGCAGATGAAAGAATCACAGATCGTTCGTGGGAGATCCACTTAAATGAGGCTACTAACTCACCAGCGGAAGCTGTTTATGGCTTTTGTTGGGTGGATGCTGAGCTCCAGTCTTATTCCGTACCTATATTCTCTTTTTATTCGCAAATTTGAAGTATATGCGTTCGCTGCATTTGATTAGCCATTCGTCGAAATTATTAATCATAGTGATTCATGAAATGATGAATTCGTAGCAGTTCATCGGAGTGCAAATATATTTAATTGCATTATCTCGTACTACTTCAACTTGTTTATTATGAGACATCCGGACGACGATATGGAGTCTAATACTCCTATACTCGTTCAGCATAACTTTTCACGGTATAATACAGGCTTATTCCAATACATATAATCTTTAATATTATATGTTAATTAATAACACCAGGGAGAGGAGGGGTAGGGGTTGGGCAGAGATTCCTCCGCATATTCACATGTACTTTTTTTTAATGGAGTCGTTAGCATAAAAATAAAGGTTTATAATTGACGCGGTATCTTCTAACAACGGTCATTTACACCAGGGTTTTCCATCCGGGAATATAACATAAAGTTTCAGTGTTTTCGTCTGCATAAAGGGCATCATCTCCTTCTATAGATGTTTTATAGATGAACATCTTCTTCTATAGATGTTCTATAGGGTTCTATGTGCAACTTATCTTTAGTTGCAATATTTTGTTTTCTCCATAGCTTTCAATTCTTTTCTCATATCATTGAAAGTTCACCACAAAAATTTGGTTGGGCCACCTTTGCTTTAGTCATTAAATAAAGTATTATTTTAGAAGATACAAGATATCACTTTAAGGGAAGCGAGAACATTCTAAAATTTCTCCGGGGTGTGGCGCATAAAGGTTGGGGAACCACTGATCTACGCAATAGACTACCATTTTAAATTGTTGTCAATATTATTCGTTGCCTTTGCCCTCTCTCTCTCTCTCTTCCTCTATCTCTCTCCTCCCTCTCCAATGAAGAATAATGTGTTCATTTTGTATATTCTTGATAGCGTATGGCAAATGAATGACCGAAAGAATGAACTCTTGTTATTAGATGAAGGTTTGAGGAACGAAGATAGTGCTCATAAAACAGCCGTGCCCATGAAAGTATCACAAGAGGGTTCGGGATGCCATCCCACCTCCACATCCAGATGGATGGATATAGATAGTAGAGTGAATCACAGCGCCTCGCCTTATTTCCCCCTGCGCTAGCCACGCCCCTCACTCCCTTCCTCCCCGTGGACTCGAAAGGACGCTGTCTGTCTGCCTCCCTCCCCTTGCCTTCACTCCCACTGCCGTGCTTCCCACGAGAAGAAGCAAACCGATCGATGGATATCGACTTCATCCTCAGAATGCCATCCCGTGAGCCAAAACCGGAGGCCATCGAATCCACTGGCTACCGCCGATGCCTTCTTCGATCATAGCCCTCGGGAAAGCGAAGGGAAATAGATATCGTGGCGAGAGGGGAGGGAGGGGTTTCGTTGGGCAACGAGAGAGTCCCACCGCATATCGCAGTTATGCGCTCACTTCATCTGCTTAGAGAGCGCCCATCCGGTTGTTAAAAGAAGGGAAAGAGGATGGGATGGGATCGATGTCGTCCCGGTTTCCGAGGGTGTTAACACGCCATAACCCGGAGACGTGATTGAGGCTTCTTTTCGAGATAATAACAAGAGTGAGGTCTCGCGGGAGACGTGATGTTACGAAGGTTGCAGCGGCAGCGGAGGAGGATAGAAGGGCGCACCCTCGGGAGTGATGCGTTCGGGGGGCAGGGAAATGGATGCGAGTCCGAGATACGAGGCTCGCATTTAATGCGCCTTCCACCCCCGTGTTACTTCTAGTCCCCTGCCTCATACGAAAACGCCAAATGACGCTTGATTGGCCTTCTGGCATTGCCCGCGAAATTGAGCCAAATTGTTGCACGTCAACAATCTTTTCCTGCGTCTTCGATGAAGTTAAAAGTTGAAGAAACTAACCGGAACGCAGTGGCTTTCAGTCTTTTCAACTGACTCAAAGTGGGAACTCATCGCAAGATTTGAAAATTTTATCGCATTGAGTAAACTTACAAGATTTTCGAAGGTGCCACAATTATATAACAGTCAATTTTAAACTCTCAGAGAAAATACGGCGTTTCTCTGTATTCCCTTACCGATTCGGCTTGAAAATAAATTTGGCATGTTTTCTTGCTAACTTAGAATATGCCAAACTTGGAATTAACTATCTTAGTTATGAGTAACTGAAACTAACTTACAATATGCCCTACTCCTTAATTGTCCGTCATTCATCTTTTTTCAAACCTGACGGTATTCTGAAATTTTATCGCTGAATGTGCGGTTTTGTGGGAAAGTTGCATTATCCATATGAAATGATAACAAAATATTTCCGGATTTTTCCCGAAAATTACGGTTGACATATTTATTCATAAATTTGCAAGGTAGCCACCTTTCATGGTAGGGAAGTGGCCATATCCACCATTCTCATCTAGGTGCTCACTAAACGAAATTACCGCTTCTCACTTGTTACTACGTACTGTATCACGGTTTTATTGCCTAAACTAATGGCTGCTCCAACAAAGAAAAGCTTATTTTCTCTACCATTTTCGTTCTTTCGTTCAAATCTCCGAGACGTTTTTATTTGATTCAGTGAAGTAACTTTGTGGAGTCGAAAATGAAAATCCTTATCGCGTAGATTCCGTGGTTCCGCTTGAAGATTACTTGAATATGGGGTAAACATAAAATGCACACTAATTCATTATCACAGTGAGAACTGCGCTTTCGACATTTTCACTTCATTATTGTTTATTTGTCAGGAGATGTGTTTCCCCATCTACTCCTATAAACGCCGCTTTGCAAGGAGTGACGCAATACCCTGATATTTTATGTCGGGTAGTTCGCAAAATTGAATAATTAACTTCGCAATTCATCTTGTGTAATCCCTCCATGTCTATCCTTTTTCGGTGTCGAACAACCTTTGAGCATTCGTTCTAGATAGTGGTGGCACCACTCAAAAAAGATATCACACAATAATTCACTTCCTGAAAATACTCGATTGTTTAAGGGTCATTTCTGTCAGCAATAGCGCTAACTCCCCGCGGATTTTGAACTAGCCTCATCGTTAAACACCTCTTTCTCGCAGATTGTTTTCCTCAACATGACGGCCAACTCACCCCTTTCCCGGCCATTTTCATAGGTCGGTCTCTCATTTGACTTTGCCACATCTGCTGCCATTTGACTCCGTCCCTTGCGTAATAAAGAATCCTCTGAAGCGAGGAAGGCGTCTCTTTCACGTCTTAAAATAGCAAGAAGTAGCTTGAAAGATACGCTACACATGTCCTCTTCATTCAAACATCCTCTTGCTAATGCCTCGTTTCTACACGGAGGATACAAAAATGCTTGTGTAAACGGTTGGAGGTGACCGTAACGGTGGGAGCCGAAGGCGGTTGGCGACCCGGGAAATCCCTGTCTGTATGGAGAGTAGGGCGATCCCGAGGCAGCGAACCTCTGCGGAGAAAATCTTTAGTAAAAGAATAGTAAATCAGTCTTGCTTGAGCCTCGGTTTAACTCGTCAATCCTAACTTCTCCCGCGAACCGACGCTACATTGGCGCAGTCGATAGGATCGTGCTCCGATCCGGGAATCACCCGTCCGGCTCGGCGGTGGCAGTCATGGCTAGCATGATGATACCCGATTATTTAGTGGCTCGGAAGACTGAGAGGATTGGATCTTACCATTCAAAAATGTGGCCAAGGTGAATAAGTGGCCTGAGGAGACCAAGAGTCTTAGTTTTTGGGACTTAGTCTATCGGGGAACGCTCTCGCCACTTTTTGTTAATTCCCCGATGGGTGTCGTCAATATTACTAAAGTACTCAAGAGGCTTTAGGGTGGAGGTTAAACCCAACAGAAGCCTTGTGTGAGAGACAAAGCGCGCTTTTCTGCGAGGATTCATCAGCTGGGAGAGGCTATTGCAATATTTGCGACAGATGTCGGGCGCCTCGCTCGGCGAGCAGATCCCACCTGGCCAGTGAAGGCGAGAGAGACTGTTATTCACGATCGATTTTTAGGCAAACAAACAAGGAACACTCGTGTGTTAGTGAAGCAGGCGAGACCTAAAAGTCTCGAAGGGGCAATCGCCGTTGCCACGGAGATGGAGGCGATCCATTTCACCAAGGAGCTTCACTGGCATCGGAGAGTGAGTGCAGTGGAACCAACGGAGGACTTATATCGCGGTGGCCGAAATCACAATCGCGAGGATAGAATGGAGGTCGCGTGGAGACGAAGCGAGGGATAATGACAGAAGTCCTCAAAGCCCTACGAGGGCTTGCAAGTTCACCCGGTGACGCCCAAGGTTCTGCACATAAACCGCAGCAGTCAGGGAGCAGAGCGAGACCGAAGGAGCGAACGCAGCCCTGTTGGGCCAAGAGGGCTTCCCTGTGAGAGCGGAGTGTCCTCGCCCCGTCTCGGGAAACGAAGGGCGGCCGAGGAGGTAAAATTCTCCTCAACCCCTAAGATGGTAATATCGGAAGGTGTCTTCGCCTTCACCCGCGGGCGCCGAAGGCAGAATCAGCCCGCGGAGACGAGCTACGTGGAGCGGAGTCCGTCTTCGCGGATGCGGCATGCAGAATCGGCACGCGAAGACGTGGAGCGGAGTCCGTCTTCAAGAGTTTCCGGCATGTAAAAGACAGAGACGGTTGTGTCTCTGATTTCGGAAGAAATATGGAGGAGCTTCGACAATGCGGGCTTGCTCGAGAGCAGATGGTACTAGTGGCGGCTAATGGGGAGCCATTACGAATTCTCCGAAGGGGTGAATTGGAGCTCCAATCAGGAAAAGATGTGTATACCCACATGGTCTTCATTGCACCGAGTCTAACCAAGGCATGTCTTTTGGGTGCTGATTTCCTGAGAACACACGAATGTGATGTGACTTTTCCCGTGAGTGCATTCTTCTCCGTGGAAAAGCTTTGCCTTTCATGTCAGGTGACGAAAAACGTCGTGATTGTGCTGTGACTTTGATAGAGAACGTCGTTCTTCCTCCTTGTCACGAAATAGTAGTGGAGTGGAATTGAACATTGATGCGGGGCTCAATGGAATATTAGGAGTAATAGAGCCAAATCCGAAACTTGTACAGTGGCATGGCGTATTCTGGACGCGCACTCTTTACGAAGTGAAGGGTTCTGTGGTGCCAATGCTTTTTCTTAATCCAACGGCGGAGACGGTGACTCTTTATAATGACACGAAATTGGGAGTACTTTCGGAGTTTGAGAAATAAAAAGTGGACCATTCTATTTTTAATTTATAAAGCGCTTACTTACCCCCTGCATCCTCTCTCTTTGACTTGGACAGTGCCTCGATAAGTGATTATGACAAGCAAAGAAAACATCGAAAGAAAATTAGTAAGGTGTTTATTAACATAAAGAAGAAGGTGCTACAAAAATAAATCGTGGATCATATAAGGTACGTAAGGTAAGGCTTTTATAAATTGGGGTCACGTTTGCTATCTTCTAGTCTTTGGGAACCGCGTGTTCTTTGAGGGATTTGTTAAATATTACTTTAAGATACGGAGCCATTTCGAGAGCTAATTCTTTATACACACGAGCTGGAATTTCATCAGGACCTGAGGACTTGTTCGGGCAAATGTTACTTAGTAAGGATACGATATATCGATCGGGGGCATTGGTTATTGAAATCGGTCTGGTATGGTTTCGCGCAAACTATGCTTAGATTGATAAAAAACGTTCTGAAAAAAATAATTCAACAAATTAGCCTTATCTATACTGGGAGTTATTATTTTGCCTCTATCGTTTTTCAAGGAATTAACCGTTGACTTTTTAGTTCCCTGCACTTCCCTAACAGATGACCAAAATGCTTTCGGATCTCCCTCTAGTTGTTCTCCGAGTACTTTTCTCTTGGATTCACTAAACGCTTTTCTTAGGGCTGTTTTTGCGGCTGCTTTACAAAATTTATAATGTTCGATAGTATTTTTTATGTCACTATTAGCTACATTTTTCTTCATTTTCCTTAGTTTCGCGTGGCTAACTCGTTGGCATTTTAAACATTTTCTAACCTCCGCGTTGTACCACCTTGATTCCCTATTCTCACTTTTATACTTATGAGGTATATATCTGTTGACAAGTGACCGCGTAATTTGGAGGAACTCTTTCCATGTATTGTCTGTATCATTATTTTTGCTAATAATCACGAATTCTTCAAAACAAGTCTTTAAGTCTCGCCTAAATCCGTAAAAATCTGCTTTACTAAAAAGGTAAATCTTTCTTTTTAATTTAAAATTTTTTTCACTATTAAGGGAAAATTTTACGTATACTACATTGTGGTCTCTTATTCCATCGACATTTTCAACTTTAATTTAATTTATAGACGAGACCGTCACTCTAGAGGAGTCGGAGTGTTACTCGCTATAAAATCTGCGTTTCCTTCGAAACGAAGAAAAGATCTGGAGACAAAGAGTGAAATTGTGTGGAGTGAAATATCGCTACCCCATGTAAAAGCCTCTAGGGCCACCAAACTATTCGTAGGCTGTTTTTACCGTCCTCCCGCAAGTGACTTGAGTGTGCTGGAAAGCAGGGAACAAAGGGTTGTCATAGACGGTATCATGTCAAACAGCGTTACATCGGGTGTTCCTCGGGGAAGTGTCATTGGTCCACTTTTATTTCTCTTGTACATAAATGATATTAGCAACGTCGTTAACAGTAAGCTTAGACTCCTCGCAGACGACGCGGTTGTGTATAGGGATATTAACAATTCCGAAGATAGCGACTCGTTAACATTCGACCTACCTGCTATTCATGCTTGGTGCGAAAAGTGGTAGATGGAACTAAACATAAAAAAGTGCGTAGCAGTCAGCTTTTGGAAAAAGAAAAATAGGCCAGGTAGGGCTTACAGAATTAATAATACGGAAATTATTCACGCCGAGTCTGTTAAGTACTTAGGGGTCACAATTACTCACGACATATCTTGGGGAAAACATATTCGGGAAATATGCGGTCAAGCATACAGGAAGCTAGGCTTTATCAAGAGAATACTCGGAAAATGTGATGAGAAAGTGAAAGAACGTTGTTATTTTTCAATCGTTAGGCCTCATCTTGAGTATGCTGTTAGTGTATGGGATCCATACGAAACGGGGTTGATATCAGAGTTAGATCGCGTGCAGCGAAGAGGAGCTATGTTTGTGAAACGATGCTACGATAAGTTGGCTAGTGTGTCTGGACTGTTAGAAGAATTAGGATGGGAGTCGCTATCACAGCGTAGATTAAATTATAGGATTAACCTCCTAACTAAATTTCAGGAAAATCATTTTTCTGACGACGTAAAAAACATACTATTAACCCCCTCGTGCTACGGCAGATTAGATCACGCCAATAAAATTAGAGAGATAGATTGTAGAACCGATAGGTATAAAATGTCATTTTTTCCGCGTACCGTTCGGGACCATAACAGCTGTGACCATCGTCACGAATAGTGCGAATAGTGACATTAGCTAGACTGTAGATCTTTCTCTTTATATTCTCTACGTTCTTATCTATGCGTGATGTAAATATTGATGTTCTTATTTATGCATGATATTTTGAATATGTAGTAGTAGTCTTTGTATCCCTTGCATGCTGGAACGATTGACGATAGAATGTCTCTTGGGTATTAGATTTTTAATTGGCGCTTTGCATGTGTGGGACGCTTGTTTCAATGTAATTTCGGTGTTCTACCGTATCATTCATGCATGTCTCGGAGAGAGCTATTATATCAAATTTTGAGAGCTCATGGTCGTGGGATTTGCACGTTGATATATGTTTTTTAAGCTCCGGACATTTTGGTAATACATGCTCAAGGAAGGGCCGGGGTTAACACTCACATCACCTGAAAGGATCGCAAGGAGTAGCAGGATGAGACCGTTCCCAGGGTTCGGCGTCGAGGCTGTCGGCGAGAGGCCGGCGGATCGCTGTGGCCTTGACGGCGAGGTGACGGGGTACTGCAGGCTGGCAGGCGACAGGCCACACGACGCGAAGCCGGAAAATTTAAATTCTCTGTAGCTGAAACAGCTGATGGGAATCGGATCCACTTTTAACTGGGGAAATTTACTATGTATATTCACACCCGCACGGACAGAGATAAGCACAAGGAGGGCTGAACTTAACCCATGAAGATAGAAACACAAGAGAAAGAGAGAGACGCGTGTCTTCTCTCTGGCGGCCATGTGGAAACTCCAATCTCCTTGTCTTCGATGTTCTTGGTTTTCCCGGCATAACCTTCCACATCTCTCTCCCCCAACCTTCTTTCCTATACCCACCCCTCCATTCAACCGTATACATGCGATGCCTCCTTTTTCTCAATGTATAGGCCCTATTGGCGATTCTCTGTGTGTTGAAACGCATCCTATTACTATTAAAACATGTGGAAAAGTGCGGTAGTTTTGTTCATTATATCTAGGCAGCAGTCGGTTTCACAATGAATGTGGATGAGCTTGCACCAGCTCCAATCATGGAAAATAGTGGCAGAAATAAGCCGTGGACCAAGCTTGAAACCCTATCATAAATCGATGGTGTGTAAGGATTGCCAATATTGTGGGATGTGACAAATAAGAACTATAAAAATTATGTTAAGAAGAGTACTGTGTTCAAAAATATTGCCAGCGATTTTTCAAAGTCGTCAGAAGAGATTCAACGAAAATTGCACAATCTCTGGTAACAGTTAAACAATGAGCTCCGAAAAATAAAACAGTAAAAGTCTGGATCTGGAACAGGAGATAAGGGAGGTAGCTTGTGAGGATTTTTCGACAGGCTGAAGTTCGTCGCTAGATCCTCGACGGCCTACATAGAAACATTGAGTAAGGTGGTAAAAGGAGGAAATTGTTCCACAAAAATCTCATTTTATAAATTTTGCTTTATTTCCCTTGCTTTTCTCTTCCGCAAAATTCGAGCAATAACAAGAAGGAAGATATATCGTGTATATAGAAAAGGTAGAGCAAAGGGTTTTCTTATTCCTGAGGTGAACTTCACTCGTGAAATTAAAAAAACTGTGGGTAGTTTAGATAAAAAATATTACTTGAAGAAAATCAACCCTTATACTTTGCCAAGAGTCCACTGACGCTTTTTTTTATAAAAATCAGGATAAAATTTCATACTTAAAGAAGATAATTATCTCCATTGCAGCTGAATTACGTGTAACGATATTTTAAAAAAGTCAAGGGTTATTTTGGCTCTTTATTCGGCTAAAGATGATTAGCAGAATTATCTAAGAAACCGAAGTGTGATACCTAATCTCACCTCAGGTCAAATTGTTGTCTGCATATTTGTAGCAGCCTTCGCTACTGCACGGGATACCTTGTCAAGAAGATGGTTGAAATCCTGTGTGCAAATCCGAAGAAAGTTTTTACACGCAATTTCATTTTTTGCAGCCCACTTGTAAATCAAGGTTTCGTAGGTATCGATGTCACTTTTATTTTATCGCCACTCACTTGTGGGTATTCGTTTCTTTTTTAGCTGTTTCCTCTTTCATTTAAGTGCTGAAATTGCAGCAACTACAGCAGTCGCCAAACGAGAGGGCATATATATGTGATGTCTCCTTTTCCGAAAGAGCACGTGCTCATAGATATTTGTGGATATTAACACACTTAAACATATTTCTACGCTTCGCGAGGTAAAAGAAAATCTGTAGCCGTGATCTTCGAACCTAGCGCGCCCCTGAAACACCGCCGGCTGCCGCAACACTCCGTCACAAATCCCAGCCTTCCGGAAATCCTAGAGCGGTGTCGGAGTGTCGCGATCGGACGGATCGGGACCGTCTTAACGAGACACTGCGGTCAGAGACTAGTTTCGCGACACTTCCAGGCGAGTGGCGCGACACAGCTCTCGGAGCCGTCTCAACAGAGAGCCGTCTCAACACTCGGTGCCTGACACCGAGAGTCAGACACTTTTGTGTCCCGTTAAGACGCAGTTTTAGTTTACCTGTCCCGGAGTTACCTTGATTCTCAAGTGATTTCCGTAAATGGGAAACTCTCTATGATCTCATAAAATCTATGATTATAGATCACAAAGATATTTCACAGATTGCAAAGTTGCAATATCTGTTAACCTGTCTTTTTGGTGAAGCTGCTGATCAGGTTCGAACTATTCCAATCACAGAGGAAAATTTCACTCTTGCATACAAATCTATACAAAATTATTATGAGAATAATAATAAATTTACTGCTGCTTATCTTGCAGCGCTGTTTGATCTTAATTCTATGCTAAATGAGTCTGCATCTGAATGCGACGTAATGCATACGTCTGCATGTGTGAATTACGTTGCCTTTATGCCGGTACAGTGAATCCCCGCTTTCGCTTGAAGCGTTGCGAAGTCCAGTATGTCAGTCAGTCACGAACAATCTAAAATTCCCAATGTTTTATCAACTGCTTCTGTAACAGTGAAATCACGTCACTATATTCTTTTCCACAAGTTCTCTAATCTTAAAACTCTAGTGTATGTGATGGCTTACGTGATTCGTTTCTTACTAGTCAAGTGACTATTTCATCCAATTGTCAGGACAACGTGGTTCAGTGTTGAAGTTATGAATGCTGGAGTAATTTTGACTCCGAGTGAAGTTATCAGAGGTTGTTTATTGTTTGTGTACGTGGTACACGTCAATCATTTGCTCAAGGAATTTCGGTCTTGGAGAAAAGTGGAATTCATGCAAGAACAGTGTGCTTATCAAGTTATCACCTTTTTATTGATCAAAATGTATTGCAAGTTAGAGGAAGAAAAAATTTTTCATTACTTTCTGAGGGTGAGAAACATCCCTTAATAATACCCAGCGATCATCCATTCACATGCCTAATCATTAAAGACTGTCATAGGCGTACTCTTCATGGGGGCGTACTATTAACACTTGCAACGCTACGCACACCACGTTGGATAATAAAGGGTCGTCAGAAAGTTAAAGCGGTAATTGATACATGTGTTGTTCACAACGTTATTGAGTAAGTCCTGATCATCCAGTCATGGTATATTTGCCAAAATTTAGATTTACACCCAGCCGACCCTTTTCAAAACCATATGTTGATTACGTTGGACCTGTATGCAATAGGACAGTACTAAGAATAGGCCAAATTGCATACAAAGGTTTCATCTGTATTTTTGTATTGCCTTAGCTCACGTGCTGTACAGAATCTTTTGGATGTAGTTTCTAATTACACTACCGGAGCATTTTCAGCAGCTTTTTCACGATTTATGGGGAGATGGGGTCACTTCTCCTTGTTATTAAGTGAAAGGAGGAACTAATTTTGAAGTTGCTGACAAAGAGTTTAAAAGACTGTTCGAGAGATCCACCATCTTTACGCGCGCCATCGCTGAGACATTGGCATCTAATGGAACTGAGTAGCGTTTCAACCCCACATTTTGGTGACATATGAGAAGCTGCAGTCAAGTCTAAAAAGCATCATCTGAGATGTATTATCGGGGAAACTAAGTTAACCTTCGAGGAACTTTCAACCACACTGTGTCAAGTGGAAGCCTGTTTGAACTCCCGTCCACTTGTTCCCTCATCAGATGATCCTACTGACTCATTTTTTAATTCAATCAACTACTTATCTTATTCCAGAGCCATCTTTGACTGAGGAAAATATTCCTACTTTAAAACGCTGACAGCTGGTGCAACAAATACTTCAAAATTGTTGGCGACGCTGGTCCAGGGAGTGCTTGCAGCCTCTGCATCAACGCCAAAGATGGACAGCATCAACCCCAAACATCAAAGTTGGGGATCTTGCCATTGTTCGCAATGGCAATGCTCCACCAGTGCGTTGCCAATTATCCAGAGTGATCAGTATTCACTCTGGTGACGATGGACAGACAGAATTGAATTGTAATCACTCCGGTGATTTTAACTTCGTTTTTGGGATTTTAAGCACTGAATTGGAACATTAAATTGCAATCACTCTGGTGATTACAAACCAATGCTTGGGCTGTTCTGCAAAAAAATCATACGATAAGAATTTGAGTTAACTAAGGATGAGTCGAATCCAAATGTCAATTCTCGTATCCACCGATTCTCAGGATCAGAATCGGTATCGAGAATCGATCGCCTAAAGTCGATTCCGATTCCATCGATTCCAGATTGATAAATATTCAAATCAAATTGCGTTTATCACATCATATTTGTCTCAGCAATTTTGGGTGAAGGCTATCAATTTGTACTTTTTATCTCAATCCTCAATAAGCTGAGGATATATTTACTGTTTGTTAATAAATATACTTATTGAGCGACTTAATTGTCTTTGTTATTTCATTTCAGCCAATACTTGAATTTAAATAATAGTCGTACGCTACTGGTATATCAATATCCCACCTGTTATTAGGAATAAGAATCGATGGAATCGGAATCGAGAGTCGGGAATCGATTTGAAAGAATCGGAATCGAAAAAAAGTGGAATCGATTCATCCCTAGAGTGAACACTATCGGAATTCGCCTGGTCCTTCGGAATCTTAATCGCTTACACTTGCCATTTCCTTTTTTTAAGCCCAAAAATCAATTTTAACTGAACAAATTTTCTTTCCAAGGATGGGAGAAAAAATTGGCTAAACAACACAATAATGCTATTTTCTTCATCATTTCCAAGTGATACTAAACTCGATGCTTCCAATTACATACAAATAAATCTCATCGATTCCTCACCTGAGTCAGTTAAAGCTTATTGGAATTACTTTACGAATAAGTATTTTGCCACAAATATCTTCGAAGCATCAATTATAGTAGTGAATCTTCATACCCACTGTCTTATGGAAATTGCATTTATACTTAACTATTTCAACTTCGTAATCTCCTATATTTCGATTTCTATGTTCAAAGACAACTGCTTTCCTCAAAGATAGAACTCCAAACAAGGAAACTGTATGTGAAAACATTCCCATGGAGTGTAGCACTCTATGAATTGGAAGCGTGGACCATTGGAAAAGCTGACACCAGATTCCCTAATTCCACGTTTTTGTTACCGTAGTTTCTGCGACGGAACTGCTGAGACCGTGACCACGGCACGGGGCCTCCCCTAAGCAATTCAGTAAAAAATTCGGATTTGTTACCGTGGTCTCGCCTCGGTGTCGGAAGGTGATGCGAAGATACCCGAAGTTTCGCTGAAGTACGTCACGGATTTCATGACGCAACTCCTCCGAGCCAATGACTGAATATCACCAATCACTTGTTTAATTGAAGAGCGAAAATTGAACGGGATGGATGTGAATACCTTTGTAATTGTTATGCATTAATGCCGTTATGTAAATTTCTTAAGTGAATTAGATCATTACTTGCATTATATTAGCAATGATTAGCATTGAGTATCCTTTACTTTCGATTAATGGGAGTTTTAAATTATATGAAGCATAAATTTGTTTTAATTTAGTATCAAAATGTTTCTAACATGACTCCATCGCTTACATGCCGCAGAAACGATTAATATACTGACGTGTTTCTTAAAGTTCGAAGACTAAACCCTAGTTAAAGTGCATTGCCTGGAAATGAAAAACAATCGATGTTGTCCTGTCCACTATTTTTAATAATATTCAAACGTCAATGCACGTGTCTCCTTCTTACCTTTTTGACCAGAACCCAAACCGTGATACCCCTCCCTCCCTCCAAACACCCCCCACTCAACAAAAATCCTAACCTCCCCCCCCCCCACCCAACTCACCCCCGCTTCTGATCATTCCTCTTCCCCCACCCACTTGACGACCGTCGTTGGGATGTCCACCTAACCAACCCACTGCTATGCACCCGTTTCCTCCTCTTTCTCTCATCCCCTCCTCCTCCCCACCCGAATCCCATTCCGCCTCAATACCGATAAATCCCAACCGCCAATCTTTCCCCTTTCCTCTTCCTTCCCCCCCCTCCCCCTCTTTCCGCTGAGAATCACACATAAAACTCACGGTAGAGTTGGAATTTTTACTCTGCACCTGATGATGGCCCATTAGAGTGCCGAAACACGTGTAGTAACGTTTGAATATTATTTTTTTAAAGTGGCCAGTGCAACATTGAGGGCCGTATTCATAGTCGTTACCTGGGTGTCCCCCAGGTGTGGGGGAACCCTTAGGCTCAGAAATGGTATTCATAGTCGTTATCCAGGGGACTGGCGTCCCCTAACCTCCCACAGGCTGTCTGGCCAGACTATGCGAATGGTGGTACACGATAATATCAACAACTTTCCATGGTAACGTCTTCTGTTTACAAACGCGGGTACTTATTGAACCACCCTCATATTCCTTACCGTTCATATTACATAAATATTGAAGTAATATTGTAAACATTCTCTCATATTCCTTCAAACATTTTTCATCTACATCGTGTAACAGTATACTATATTATTGTTTATAGCGTGCTTGGTTACGGTGAAAAATAAGCATCGAAAACATTGAGAACCATTCAGCAGAGCCGTTCATATGTATTTTTCCGCGGGATTGTTGCCAAATCTCTTACCCAAGCGTCCCCTGGCTGGGTGTCACCCAGGTAAGGTTTATGAATCGCTCAGCGTAGGGGACCCCTAGGTCAAGCATTACTTAGCACAGTTACACTGATATCCGTGCCGCAGTATTGACAGTCTTTCCTTAATAGCGACAGTTATCTGTGCGTTTAGGGAGGGAACCATCTTCAAAGACTTCGAGATATCTTTTTAGCGCTCTGCACTCGGATATAATTCTGTCGATTCCTGTAGTCTACTAGGTATTTAATTTTTGAATACCCCGTTTATATGAGCGGTGGCACCAGAATGAAAGACTCGCCATTTTTTCGTCATATACACTTATTTATTTGGAGATTTTTACAATCAAAATGGGGTATTGTGTGAAGCAGATATTCTTATTTCTATAATTTTTCATTGTGTGATATATTTTGAAACATTCACCCAAGTGAAGACCTCGCATTCTCAATTCTCCCATTTATAAATTGCCTCTCATCTTCCACCTTTCACTTTCTTACCAGAACAACAACACAATCTTTATGTTGTTCATTAGGGTGAGGAATCATTACATGGAGCTTTCCATCTAAGTGATGATCTGGCTTTTCGTATGATAATCTACCCCTGGGAATATGTGCTCCATCTCTGAATTCCCTCACGATGTCATGACCAATTTTCCGAATGAATTTTACCTGTGATTTTGCCTTTTTTGGCATTCTTTGTACAAAATATAGGAATTCACAAAAGTGACCTCAATCCCACAGAAAAACAACTTATGTCTCCATTTGAGAGTCTCTCTCATAAAACAATATTTATTTGAGTAGTGAGCTGCCAATTCAACTCCCCCCAAAAACATTGGGTAGTTAGTCACTACCTTGGGTTTGAAAATCATGCCTCTCCTACCCTGTCCAATTATTCCAAGTTGATCACTAGTTCTTTCTGGCTAATTTTATACCTAGCATACTCGTCTGTCTCAAAGGTTATGTTTTTTATCAAAGTGTCAGTAAAAAACAACTGAAAAACAACTGATTGGTGTGGTGCATTCAATAGGAACTTGGAGTCCAACATGCATCTGACCAGTTGAGAAAGGTCTTCTTGACTGTTGGTCATTTTCAGATACCGCATTCCACTTCTCTTTTTTCTTGTCTTCCACAATAAACATTTCTGTCACTCGATGTTACACCATATTTCACAGTGCTATCTCTTATATTTCCATCACTTTCACTCGAGTAAACCACTGTGCGTCTTCGTTTTGTCTTCACGAATTCAACATCACCGTCACTGTCAGTGCATTCACTCTGATCTTTGGGTGAATGCCGGGATGTTTTCCTTTCCGTAGTTCCACTCGGACCAGCGCTGAGTTCATCATCTTTATATGCAGGATCAGAGAATTCACTATCGTCACTATTATCTTCTTAAATAGTTCCTACATTTTCAATGTAATATTCGTCGTCGCTGCTTTCAAACACTTCGGAAAACTTATACGCCTCGAGAGTGGGAACTCGTTCTGATTACTCGTCTACTCACGGATCAAGCATTCATCCAATTACATGTAAAGTATCGTTTGAGAAAAGAACCCCAAGTCGTGAAAGCAGCTGCGATATGTTTCCAAGAAAGTAAGCAAACCTCTGGAAAAAGATGGTTATTAGTAAATCCCTAATTGCATACAAAGTTTCGTCCGGAATCTAATACGCGGACGCTGAATCTAATACGCGGGCGCGAAATCTAATACGCGGGCGCGGTAATTGGATATTCCCCTCGTGAGAATGTATGTCACTTAGAAAAGATGATGATGGCGGCTTATAAAAACCGAAGACTTGCTTCAAGGAACTTAAGCAATAACCTCTGAGAAAAGAATCGAATTCGTATATCCCTACTTTCCTATTAAGTTTCGTCGGAATCTGATGTGCGGTAATTTGATATTCCTTTTGTGCGAGTAAGGGTTAAACGGTTGTTTACTTTGGGGAGATAATGCGGGCTCATAAAAATCCTGCGATATGCTTCTCAGAACCTAAGCAAAAACTTCTGAGAGAAGGTGATGAGTAAATCCCTTCCTGCCTATCAAGTTTCGTCTGAATCCAATGCGCCGTAATTCGATGCTTCCTTCGCGAGAATGGTGGTGAAGGAAACACCATGACCCATCACAAGGACCCTCTTTCTCAAGATGTTGACTACGTAAAAGACAAGAAATAATAGGCAGCTGACTGAAGTGAAAAAGCGCTAACAAGACAGTAAACAGATACAGGCCATTATCTGCATTGGTGGCGGTATCGATTCTAGACGGGATTTATGTGTAGTTATGCTATCGATGCACATTATTTATTTATAAAACTCCATGTATGATCGTTGTAATTTATGAACTATCCTTTCATGCCAATGGCAATAAGAGAAATCATCGAAAAAAACGCCGTATCCCCCATCCCGAGCGGCGAAACTCCGTGTCGAGTATGGCTCGACAAACGAGCTGTTACCGGTGTTGGCCATGTCGAGTCACACTCGACACCCGAGTACTTCTCCGCTAGTTTGCACGCTAGGGCAGTATCCAGTGTATTTAAATAAAAAATTCGAACTTTATTCTTTTTTCAAGCATCCTCTCTCATTGGAATTGTAACATTTGTTGGCTATATCAAAATGTTTATTGTACACAGTAAAATACATTTGTTCTACTCCATGTTTTAAAGGATAACGTGACTTTAATTCAACCAAAGTTGAGGCTTGAGGGTACCGAGTGGGGACCGCAGAAACTCTTTATCTGCTACGAGCTCATTAAGGGTCATGAGCCAGCGTGGGCCCTCATTCTGAATGTCTCTGAGCTCAGAGTTTTGGACCTTATGTCGCCCTCAGAACCTCTAGCTCGATCCCACCCATCAGGTGGGTGAAGGTATGGAACGAACTAGAGCAATAGAAACTCCTGCACGCGGCTGTTTCAGCATTGTATGTGACTTTTAAAAGTAATTTCTTTCAAGTATTCTACCAGTAAAAGATAGGTTTAGGTGACAGCCAGAGAATCTCCTGGTTTTCTACACATTTAGGGTTCGATCTCCCTCTAGTACTACCATTTATGCCTCAGCGTACGATATACCTTTCTCCAATTACTTTTGTTCTCTTATGATGTCTTCATTTCGAATATCCATACTGAATTTCTAAAGCATCTACTTAAAGTTTGCAATCCCTTCGAAGGTTGACTAATCAGCGCCTGGTCGTCCGCGATCATAACTAACTGTATTAGCTGCCTTCCTACCTTGATTCCCACATCTACGAAGTTTTTCACTTGCCTGTCAGACCATTTCCTCAGCACAAATGTTACAAAACGAAGGGCATATTTGGTCTATCCCACGACCAATAGTTGCCTTCACTCTGTCAAAAACCTTTTAGAAATCCACAAAACATGAGGAAACATCCTGGTTGTACTCTGTTTCATTCAATAATTGTTCTCATCACCGCAGTTCCATCCCGAGTTGACCTTCCTTTCCGGTACCCAAACTGGTCATCACCAAAGTGGAAATTTGCCTTACTCCCCAACTTTTTATTGATTATTTTAAGTGCAACTTAAGCTGCATACGAAATCAAACTGATTGTTCCATATTCCTCGCATTCTGTCGTTTTCTTCATTTTCTGGATAGGAATAAGCACTCTGGCCATACTCCTTCCTCGTAGATGAATCAAATTAGTTTAGAAAAAGCTTGCCTAACATTTTTACTTAAATTAATTAGCAACTCCGAAGGTATGTTCTCCACTCCTATAGCTTTTCTTGCCTTCATCTCTTTCAATGCTTTCTCTTTTTCACCGTATCATTCCGTATCGTTGGACCGAGGTTATCCTCATCTAGTGTTCCCAGATCCTTCACCTCTAAATTAGTTTATCTACCATCGCTGTCTACTATCGCTCTTCCAAGTATTCTCTCTACCTAGTTTGAATATATCCTACCTGCTCTGCTCTTAACATTTGGTACCATTTTCCCTCTCTCCCCGCCCGATAGCAATTTTATTTTATCGCAAAATGCACCCTTTTCCCCATCTTATTGCAACTTATCCATCTCCTCGCAGTGCCTTTTCTACGAGTTTTCCTTCGCCCGATTAGTTATTCACCGGAGTTGATGATTATACTCGTTGTGCTTCGTCTTACCTAGTTCAGTGTTGCCAATTTTTTCACCTCCTTCTCTCCTCCATTTTCCCAATTATTTCTTGCGTAACCCATTCTTCTCCTTAACCCCCTCGTTTCCTCGTTTATCCTTTCGTTTTTTCCACCGCTCTTACTATGCCTGTTTTTATATTCTCCCATGTTTTCGCGATTTCTTTTACTTCGCTTATGTTCCATTCCACTTGCTCTTGGTATTCCCTTCTTTTTTCCCCAACCAAAGCTTCAAAAGTTCCATCTGTTTATTCTCCTACTTTTTTAAATCTGCGATCACATATTATCATAACTAAGTTAAGATTCAAGCCTGCATTCAAACAAAATTCAACTGCCTTCTCGTCGCGATCATTTCTCGTTCCTAATACATACCCTCCCACTTCATACCCATCTCTCCCTTCCCCCACCACTGCGTTCCAGACACCCATTGCTATTAGGTTTCTCTTGTCCGGGAACTCTCTGATTATCTCCCCTAGCTGTTTATAAAGCCCATCCACCTCTTAATACCAATGGTTGCTTCTTGGCATGCACACCTGGGCTATAACGAAAGTTGTTGAGCGTACTTTTATTTCAACCACTAGTATGCTGTCCCTCTGTTCAATGTTTACTACCCTCCTCTCCAATTTTGCGTTCAAAACTAAAGCTACCCCACGTTGACTCTCATCCCCACCACTATAGATTACCCTGTAACTATCACGGCAATAGTCTCCGCTGTCCTTCCATCACTCCTCGCACAGCTCCAAGACATCCACGTCCTCTAGGACAATCCGACAAACCGTTTTGGCACAGGGACCGTTTTAGCTGAGAGGGCCGTTAAGGCACGGTTTTAGCCGAGAAGGCCGGTAGGTTTCGGTTATCACGCGGCAAGTAGCGATTCTTTTATGATTTATGACTAGAGGCAGTATTTATAAATGTGTCAAATAAAATTGTAACTATTGTAAATAATTTGGTGTTGCTTACATAGATAAAGACCTTAGCATGATTTTTCTCATCAACGTCCAGATATGCTTCGGCCTGTATGTTCGGTGTTTTCGATGACAGATGAAATGGTTCCTTATAGTACTGGAAAAAATCTCCCTGCAAAGAAAAAAATCATATATTATTTTACAGTACTGGTAGCATACCCGCAGTGCAGTACGTAGTTCATTACTCACCCCTTCCCACCACCATTGAGATGACTATCATAAGTCATAAATCATAAAAGCATCGATACCAGCCTAGTGGTAACCAAAATGCCCCTGCGGCGAAACGCCCCTGATCTCAAACGGCATCGCCTAATCATCCCTGCGCCAAAACAGTTTCGCCCAATCATACCTGTGCCCAAATGATCTGCGCAAAAAGGGCTCGCGCCAAAGCGACCGCGCCCAAACCGGCGCACTCCCGCACACCGGAATGTCCCAATTCCCCTCTCTATTTCCTAATCGATATTTTCCTGATAACTACTAAAAAAGAGCAGCTCTTCTGTCCGAATTTGATGTACTGATGAAAATGGTCTTCAGTCAATCTGATTAGAGTGCGATAGGAAATAGCAAGGTCACCATTTCAGTTGGACCATGGGCCACGTGTTCAGTGTTCACCCTTCATTGGCGTGGATTTCACTCGGCTCAAGCCTCTAATGCGGCATGATTGGCTAGTATTCAGTTTCCCGCTTGATGCCGTCTTAATCAATATTGTATGATAAGAGATTATAATGACGATATAAAAGGCCGTATAACCGAAAAAGGTATCGAATATACTTCATCCTACTGTTTTTGAAACTATGCGTAATTAGGACGTGTAATATCGATAGATTTCCCTTCCTCGCTGAACAACCATACAAAATTTTCATAAGTCTCTCCGTCTACTGGAGTTTCTCCTTCCTTCTCCACATCCTCATCTCATAGACTTTTCTCTCTTCTTTCTTTTCCTTGCAAGGTTCACTGTCTTCCAGCCTTACAACGCAATGTATTGGAAAACGGGAAGTAGTTAACCAAAGGGTTAATGTACATGCTGAAGAGTTTATAATACTTCTAAATTCAAAATAAAAACATTTGGAGAATAGTTAAACGATATTTCTTTTGTATTTAATCATTGGTTATGGTAAGTGAAGTCCAAGGAAGTAAATCTACTTAATATCTATCTGTAATATCGATATCGAATCGGTATATCAACAACGATCGAATCTAATCTAAATAATAAGGTCTGAGAGTATCTAGGAGGATGTTAAGGACCTCGCCTCGCAAGAGGATAGGAAGGAATCGGAATAGGAGGAGGAATAAATTTCATAGGAAGTTTTTATATCCCACGGCATTGATGAGGCATAATTTTCCATCAAATACTATTTAAATGATGAAAAGAGGCACAATGGGAACGAATGATGTTGAGGGGTAGAGGTCTCTTTCGAAACATAGAGGGGGAAAGAAGAGGCCCTGACAAGTAGTTACATGTTGATCCGATATGCGGAACCCAAGGAGGAGGACAAGGGGGGGCCAACAGGTTCCAGGCCAGGCTTTCAAGCAATGATGGGAAAACTATAATTCCCTTTCCCTTACTCTGATACCCCCCTCCCTCTTCCACTCTCTAACACCGTGACATACAGATGCCTGGAGCAGATACGAAGTATTCAAACATGATCGCGAGAGCCCAATTTCATCATATTTTAAAAATTATTAATAAAAGTTTATGTATTTATTAACATAAGTGTATGTGACATGAACACAATTATTCACAGCAATATGTACTAGTTTAAGCTGCCACCTCCGGTTTGCGCTTTTGTATTTTACTCTTAAATAAATGTTTTCTTTCTTTACGCTTTTCATTACTTCTTCACTTCACTTCACTAACAACAATAACAGGCTGTAAAATTGTGTTTACATAACAGCTTTCACAACAAAAAAATCACCAATCAATCAAAATTAGGTCTAAAAAAATACTCATCAGCTCTTAAACTCATCTAGGCATGGATATGTCACCAAGGTGAAACACTAACCGAAACAATTTCTCTGACATTGCTGATCTTGCACGTAACTCACAATCAACCAATGCAGGAGCATGTCTCATTAAATAAAGCTTCGCGTCATCCTCACGTCCGATATTCTTGCTATCACCTATTCTCAACGTTGTCAACGACCTAAAAAGCGGGATAAGCGTCAAAACTCTCCTGACCAGTCCTCGTCTTTGCTCCGCACTCACAATCTCGCAAGAACTGTCCTAAACACTTGCTAACAAGCACAAATATGTTTGAAATGAATCGGCAACAAACCTCGAAGAGAAACGCGACATTCTCATTCAAATTCTAAGACATTGTATTTTCACTTTTTAAAGCAAAACGAAAGTTAAAACAAACCGCCAATCGCCTTTATTTAAATGAATAGTTTGGAAAAAGTCTAATTTCCTCCTTCTAACGTCTAAAAATGCTCGACTTCTAAAACTCAATGCATAAATCAGGTGTTGCTAGATCTCGTTCACCTGCAAATTTGTACGTGAAATTCCAAAAATCGTACACCCTACGACTCAAAACTAACACATCTATATAAAAATTACTATAAGCATTGACTCTTTCGCTACATCTCAAGTCTGCGCACAGCCAACACCCAAATATTATAACGTGTATTTCGCTCGCATTTGTGATAAGAGGAAATTTAGCTCGCATTTGAGATAAAAGACACGGGCATAGTGATAGTTTTCATGAAAGCTATTAAATACGTCATTTGTCAAAACGCTTAAAATTGTGAGACATTTTTTGTCGCATACGTTTGTAGGAATTTGATTATATAAGTTTTTACATGACATAATACAAATGAATGTATTTAGTAATGAGAAAAAATGAAGATTTTTTCCTATAATTTGCTAAAGTGCTACAATACTAGTGAACATATGCAGGCTAATATTACGCCGCCGCCGGTAAAAACCATCGGATCGGCCGCCGACCCGTTTTCAGTCGGCGTCCGCCGCCGATAGTTTTTTCATCGGCGCACAGTTCTACCTGCAGGGCATTTCATACCCTACCGATCCCCGCATTTGATTGGCACGGTGGGTAGTTCCTGCCCACCGTGCCAATCAAATGTTCGAATTACGCAAATGCCAATACATTTTGTCAGTACTGGAATATATTATCTTTCGCCCCACACAAACCACGTTTCACTTGCACAAAATACGTCGCTCCATATTAAGCTAGTCATAGGTTTATTCTCCTTCATACTATGTATTAGCATCTGCTATCGTCTCCCACCTGTCCGCAAACTATTCAAGTTTCAAGGAAAAATTGGGTATCAAATATCTGCCCTATCCTTAATTATTTTTGAAGGTTTTTTTAGTCGAATAAGAAGAAATTCAAAGTACATACCTACATCGCTTTACGATAAAAAATTACATCTAGGTCTACCGTTAACGGCCTTCAGAAAACCCGCGACCGTTCGTTGCTCTCTCTTCCCGAAAATGAATCCTCGGATATCAAAATCTGAAAATATTTGGCCAATGATACGTCTTCCGTCAGTGAAGTCTCTTTCCGTGCGAAGCATTGAATCCCATAATTGGTAACAACGTATATTCTCCGGGAGGGGTAGTTGAAAATCAAGGCGATAGACTGAACAAAGGAAATGGTTGTAGGTTTTACATTGTAAAATTTATCCATAATGGGCGAAATAAAAATAACTTTGTTAAATCCATTAGATGTTTATTGGCACGACCCGGGTTTCGACACTTGGTGTCCTCACTTTTCCTGACACTTTGTGACCTGAAGATGACACCAAGTGTCGAAACCCGGGTCGTGCCAATAAACCTCTCGTGGAGTTAACAAAGCTATTTTTATTTCGCCCAGATGGGTTGAAACATAAGAATACTGTAGTTGGATGGATTGGATTAGATTTTTTGGGGAGGCGACCGACGGCTAAGGTCATTTGCGCCATAGGGGACATAGGTAAGGGACTAGGAAGGGTGGATAGAAACCCGGCGTCGGCATTAGCCTGCTCTTAACGAAAGGCGCCAAGAGGACCACGGTTTAGCGTCTCATCCGACAGATGGAGTACTGTACTTGAAGTACCCTCCACCAGGCACACGTAGGGATCGGGTTTCCTCTGAAAAACATCCTCCTCTGCACGGATTTGAACCCTGGCCGCCCGTATGGCTAGCCAGTACTCTAGCCACCACACTAACCCGAGTTCCACCGAGTAACGCCGGAGACTGTGTTCTATATCCAAAATGAGGAGGATCTTATGGAAAAAAGGGAACAAAGAAAAGAAAATCTTTAGAGGACAAAAAGCCTTGAGATGAAAAATAATTCTACTTAGAATTATTCTGTGAAATACGCGAAGAAATAAATATGCCGATATCTTACAAATTATCGGCAATCTGCTTTACTCAAAACTTCTTTCGCCAATATTCGAATTCTCATCTCCTGAACTTTGCGAAGACTTTACCCACTGTCTCTCTCTTCAGTAGAGTCCTGATTTCGATGAGAAATTAAACCATTTACAGGGCTACAATATAATATAATATATCCTCATGGTATTTAAGTTTTCAGTATTGTAGTTATGTTCGAAATGTGATAACTTTAAACGAGTGATTTTCTAACCCCTATCACGTTGAGCATGACGAAATTTGATTGAATGTATAGACAAATTATCTATCATTCCCTTATAGATATATTGAAAAATGCGCAAAATTTTTCATTTTCACAATTTGTGATTATTATTCGATAATATTTTAGAATGGGAGAATATGAAACTCCCCGAAGTGGACATGGTCATTGCTATATTCGTATTGTCTGTTCGGAAATTATCCTATAAGTCATATTTTCTGCAAGTCGTACGCATATCGAAAGTCTGACCACCCAAATTTCCTACCATGTCATTAGTATCCCATATGGGATACTCTAGACTGGGGGTGGCGGACCTATGCCCAAAGTGGCACGCGGAGCAATTATTTCGGCACGCGGAGCAATTATGTCGGCACGCGGAGCTGGGAGGGTGCTAAAACTTTTGCATTCAATCTCCAAAAGGTTCGCCACCCCTTCTCTACGATCAACAAAATATCGCCGTTTATCTGCTCGTTGGAAAATTTTTCACCCGAATAAATTCAATGCCTTGATCAGAGAAGTATATATTGCTCATTCCCCACCCCTTCCGTGTCAGATGTCGTATTTTGATTTTACATATGGAATGATATCAATAATTTCCTTGTAGACGAATTTTATAATGCAAATGAGTCATGATAATCTATGTTTTCGTATGGAACAATATTAATTCCTAGATTTAATCTTTTTCACTGCAATGTATGTATGCACTATTATACCGAATCGTCCTTTACAGGATATTCTAATGCAACTTCAAAATGCCATTCGTTTGATAATATTTCGTCCAACTATAGTTCTATGTAACCATCGAAGATTCATGGTATTCTCAAAATACTTCCCGAACGATAAAAGCCGCTCAACAGCCGCCCAATCGATTATTTGTAATAAAAATTTGTGTCCCCCATACACATGAGCCTCCGCTTCAACAATACTCTCGGTCGTCATGGGAACGGTTCTCCAAAATTGCATAATTTTGAGCAATTTTCCGAAAGTTTTCTCTCAAAATTATACGAAATCGAATAGTAAACGAAATTTGAATGAATGAAATGAAAGAATATTTGTCCTTTTGTTTGACGTTCATCTCGATTTAGTGCGCCCAGTGATTCTAATGTAAATATGCAAAGGGAAAGAATACTGAAAGAGAGTGAAATGAACTCAATACGGGCAAATTTCCTTAAACGGAAGGAAATTTGCGGACTATGAGACTGACAGACGGAGAAAATTTGCTCTTTACATTAATATTGGCTCAAACATGTAGAGATTTACCTTGGCTGACAGTTCTACTTCATTTTCCGTATCATCTCCTAAGTCGTCTTTCCGAGAGAACGTACCTACGCATCGTCACTTCCTTCCCTTGGTCACTTTGAGAGCCTGAAAATTTCGTGCAAAGATATTCCGACTTCGTTTTCCACCTTTCTTATCTTACCCTCTTTAGTCATTAATTCGCTCCTTCTTTTGCGCATATGTCGTCCTCTTTCCTGGCTCCACAAGTCCTCGGATGGCACACCCATTCTCGGACTATCCAAAGTCCACTTCGGGGCTGCTCGAGGGGGTCGCTTGTATCTCGATTCAGATGACTGGAGTCGAATGGAAAGGAGAGATTGGGGGGCGGAGAGAACGAGGCAAACCGTCACATCCGAAGATAATGCGGTCTCCATCTTTTTCCGCTGCTGTTTCGGGAGAAACCTTCTCCGACTGTGTTTGCCCTCTCCCTCCCTCACTCCCTGCCAATTCCCTCGCTCCCACGGCAAGGGATCGCTCTTCCAAAGCGATCGCTGAACCCAAGAAAGCCACTTTGCTTTTGTTGCTGGAGCTCACTTTCTTTCCAAAATGTGTTCGTTATTAGAGAGATTAGCACACTCCGTCAGATCGAATAAACAGCTAATAAAATGAAAAATCAACCTCAAACTTAATTTATAAATTTAATGAGCTGTTATTTTTTATATCCAAATGCTAAACGCTGAATCTAGGAGGAAAAAATTTGAATAACTGACTTTACAATTGAGACGACTTTTGGCGTCAGTCTTATTCTTGGAAAGTGGGGGCACCCTTTTTCGCTCCTCAGGTCATAACCCTCGGCACAATAGCACCGTTAGGGTCATTCAAAGATACCCATTCTGTGGAGACGAATTTCAGACCGGGCTCAGTCGCATTTTGACAGTGAAGTTAAGATCATGCAGTTTGACCAGTGCACAAGGCGTAGTTCAGGGACTTGGATAATAATTTCTAAGTTATTTTATTCGATTTATTATGATTTATAGTATTATTGGGCATTTTTAAATTGTTCATGATTTTTGAAGTAACTATTGCAAAAGCACGTTAATATTTTAGATATCTCATGTTTGGTTAGTCCTATTAAAAAAAAGCTCTAGAGATCTCTATCTCATTTAAGTGAGAATATTGACAGAATTTATTGTAAAATAAGGCTGTGAAAGGATTCGATGCGGAAACCTGCGGAACTAGAGTTATCGTGCTTTTTCAGGCGTCGTACAGAGCGCGGCCGTGACGCACGGAGAGCTCCGCGGCCTTCTTCACGACAACAGGGTGACAAAAGATTCATTAACGGGTTACTTGTTCAAGAAATTCGAGTTAAATGATGTTGTGTTTAAGTGTTGCTATTAAGACATTTTTATACAATTATTCCATACGTTTGAATAAAGTGGAAGAACACATGATTATTTTTTCACAAAATATCGTTCGTGGCTGTAAAACCCATTACTCCTGCCTAAAGAAGTGAGAGAAATATTTTCTACTATTAGCTGGAGTGTAGATTCAGGGCCGTCAACTTCAAAGGGAAGGCCCATGAAAGTGTTCGATTACTGTCCTGATAGAGGTAAACTGACCAAAGTGCAGCATTTTATGAAATCGCACGCAGAAGAGGAAAGCATGTTCGCGGCCCAGCTAACCCTTTCATTTCTCATCTACATCTACGTCATACCCTGCGAGGCACCCAAAGGGTGTGTGGCAGGGGGTGCTTCCACACCACGCATGCATGAATGATATGGCAGAACACCGACACCACACTGAAACAAGCGTGCCACACATGCAACGCGCCAATCAAAAATCTAATACCCAAGAGACATTCTATCGTCAATTGTTCCAACGTGCAAGGGATACAAAGACTACTACTACATATTCAAAATATCATGCATAAATAAGAACATCAATATTTACATCACGCATAGATAAGAACGTAGAGAATATAAAGAGAAAGATCTACAGTCTAGCTAATGTCACTATTCGCACTATTCGTGACGACGGTCACAGCTGTTATGGTCCCGAATGGTACGCGGAAAAAATGACATTTTATACCTCTCGGTTCTACAATCTATCTCTCTAATTTTATTGGCGCGCTCTAATCTGCCGTAGCACGAGGGGGTTAATAGTATGTTTTTTACGTCGTCAGAAAAATGATTTTCCTGAAATTTAGTTAGGAGGTTGAGCCTATAATTTAATCTACGCTGTGATAGCGTCTCCCATCCTAATTCTTCTAACAGTCCAGACACACTAGCCAACTTATCGTAGCATCGTTTCACAAACATAGCTCCTCCTCGCTGCACGCGATCTAACTCTGATATCAACCCCGTTTCGTATGGATCCCATACACTAACACCATATTCCAGATGAGGCCTAACGATTGAAAAATAACAACGTTCTTTCACTTTCTCATCACATTTTCCGAGTACTCTCTTGATAAAGCCTAGCTTCCTGTATGCTTGACCGCATATTTCCCGAATATGTTTTCCCCAAGATATGTCGTGAGTAATTGTGACCCCTAAGTACTTAACAGACTCGGCGTGAATAATTTCCGTATTATTAATTCTGTAAGCCCTACATGGCCTATTTTTCTTTTTCCAAAAGCTGACTGCTACGCAAATTTTTATTTTTAGTTCCATCTACTACTTTTCGCACCAAGCATGAATAGCAAGTAGGTCGATTGTTAACGAGTCGCTATCTTCGGAATTGGTAAATTCCCTATACACAACCGCGTCGTCTGCGAAGAGTCTAAGCTTACTGCTAACGACGTTGCTAATATCATTTATTTACAAGAGAAATAAAAGTGCACCAATGACACTTCTCTCAGGAACACCCGATGTAACGCTAACTGTGTTTGACATGATACCGTCTATGACGACCCTTTGTTCCCGCCCATGTAAAAACTGATTAATCCAACTAATAATGTTTTTATCTATTCCATATGCTTCTAGTTTTGAGAGTAACTTAACGTGAGGTACCTTATCGAAAGCTTTCTTAAAATCGAGGAATATCGCGTCAAGTTGATCATTATTTTCACCCGAGAGCAAGATGTCATGAACGAAGATGGCCAATTGGGTTTCGCAAGATTTTCCCTTTCGAAATCCGTGTTGGTTATTTATTAATAATTCCTCGCTATCTAAATGACTCATAATGGAGCTTACGATTATGTGTTCAAATACCTTACACGAAATGGATGTGAGAGAAATAGGCCTATAGTTACTAGGGTCTTCCCTGTCGCCGCTTTTGGATATAGGTGTGACATTTGCTACTCTCCAGTCCTTAGGCACTACGTGATCCACTAAAGATTTGGAAAATATTAATTCTAAGTAAGGCGCTATGTCTGATGCCAATGTTTTATATACGCGCGCAGGTATTTGATCTGGACCGGGGGATTTGTTGGGGTTGATATTTTTTAGCTGATGTTCTATGCCGCGTCAATTTATAATAATTTAAGGCATAAATGTTTGGGAATGAGCTGGCTGCGGATCGAAAAGATGTGGTGTACAAGTATTGAAAATACTTTTGAAGAATGAGATTAACGAATTGCCTTTTTGTAGACTGTTGGTTAGCTTTTCCCCTTGGATATTCTTACGCGTGTGTACTGTTGATTTATTTCCTTGAGTGTCCCTAACATACGATCAAAATGCCTGAGGATTATCGTTCAAGTGTTCTCCCAGTATTTTGCTTTTGATATCAGCTAACGCCATTCGGCACGCTTTTTTTGCTAAGAGTTTAGATATTTTGTAATTTTCGGTGACTGTGTATAGTTCTTCGGAGGATTTGTTAATTTTTTCCCTTTTTAACCTAGCATGACATGTTCTCTGGTGCTTTAATGTTTTTCTAACCTCCGCGTTATAACACCTAGTCTCTGCATTGGCTCTTTTCCATTTACTTGGTATCTATTTGCTAACTGCTGATCGTGTAACGCTGAGGAAAGTATTCCACAAAACCTCAGTATTACAGTTGATACTTATTTTTTGAAAATTAGTAAATGACTTTTGTAACTCTCGTTTCATACCTTCGTAGTCAGCCTTATTATATAAGTAGATTTTTCTTTGTGGATTATGTTTCTTGATCATGCTCACGGAAAAATTAGCTTTAACTATTATTGGTCGCTTATTCCCTTATCCGTACCTATGTTTACAACCATGTGTGGAATATTTGTCGCTAAAAGATAAAGTGTATTTTTCCCTCTAGTTGGAGCAGTGACTAATTGATGCAGTGAGTGAGATGTGAATGTATACAGAAGTGACTCACAAAGGTCTTTGTCTCTCCCCCCAGTGATAAAACTGTTCGTGTCCCAGTCTATGGACGGAAGATTAAAATCCCCACCGATTATAATGTGACAGTCTTTTTTTTGAGTGTTTGACCTACTGAGTTGACTTTCGAGTCCTAATATTGAGCTTACATGGGTATCTGGTGGTCTATAATATGCGCACACATAGATTGTTTTTGCTTTAGGATTTTGAATGAAGCACCATACGCTTTCTACCTGGTCGTCGGAAAATGACTCCCTCCTACTAATATAACAATCCTTCACTGCAATAATAACTCCTCCCCCGGTTCTTTCGACTCTACCTTATCTATAAACTGTGAAATTTTTCGGGAATATTTCATTATCTGCGATTTCGTTACACAACCAACTTTCCGTCCCTATAATTAAGTCTGCGTCAGTAGTTTCAATTAGATGATATAAGTCAACTACTACCAAGTCAAGTTTACTACCACGACAGAAAAGGATTTATCACTGAGCGTATTCCCGGAAAGTGTATTTTCATTACAACTAGCTTTCTTAGGTATATTCCAAGTTAAATTACTGCTATTTTTTGAAACTGGCCTCTTACTGTTCTCGTTAGACAACACTTTCTTGGATATTTTTTCTATTAATTTTTTTTCGCGATGGTACCTGATTCGACCCACTAGCTGACCTACTTTCTGCCCTACCCTCTATCCTAAAAAAGGTCTACAGTGATCGAGTATGCTACTCGCTACACAGCTAGCTGCCTCGGCCGTGTAATGGACACCAGAACGGTTCAGAGGTGTCCGATATGATCGGATTGCCAGCCGAAGGTCGACGAAGGAGGCAATGTCCAATGTCCGTGCAGAAGCGACGCAACCTCTGGTTTATGCCCTCCAAGATAGAGGTAAACTGACCAAAGTGCAGCATTTTATGAAATCGCACGCAGAAGAGGAAAGCATGTTCGCGGCCCAGCTAACCCTTTCATTCTTCTGGGAAACGGGACGCTGCAGCTATGGTAAAAGAAGTGACCCCTCCCGTCCCGGTAAAAGAAGAACCACTCCCCGTCGGGCTACAAAAAGTAAAAAGAGCCTACAAATCTCCTCCATTACCTCCAATACCATATACTGGGGAGGAAGCGTTAGCGCTCCTTATCGAGATCGGGTTGACAAAGTCGCAGAACATGAAGATCAGGACAGGAGCAAAGAACAGATTAAGAACGGATTTCTCAATCTTATGATGCGCTGAAATTTCAAAATTGGAGTGCTATCCCCCTAAAGAAGATATGAAAGTGACGGAAAGGTATGCTGAATTGAAATTGCAAGCTCTTGTGGACCACACAATCAAACGCATTGCGCTACATGTTCAGAATGATGTTCAGAATGATGTTCTCCTGCAGTGCGCAATTAAAAGAGAAAATATGCATATGGTATTAAAATGGGGGTGAGATGGTAGCAGTGGTCAGAGTGAATATAAGCAGCGCTACGAAACTTCTGAGAGTGCTCATAGCGATTCCTCCGTGTTTGTCATTTCCCTTGTGCCCCTACAACTATACCAAACACAGCGAGGAGTGAACAAAACAGTGGTATCGTAAAATCCACAGCCGTCGTCCACAAAATTCTGCCGGCCATTCAAAATAATCTTCCAAAAGGACACAAAAACATTGATGAATTAGGAAATTGACCGCGTGGAAAGTAAAATAATATTACTTAGGCCAACGATTATTACCGTTAATGGAGCAGCACATTCGGTGATGTCACATTTTGTAATGACAATGGTGGATGGAAAAATATGTCGTGCTGTGACAGGAAGTGACGAGCTACGTGTGTGTGGGCCAAGCCCACCCAAATGAACCGAATTGAGTCCTACAAGGCCAAAGAATCGGATCCAGCTGCCTATCGCTTTGGACTTTCGATACTCCACGCTTGGATTCGATTTTTCGAGTGCTTATTGCATATTTAATATAAACTTGAATATAGGCAGATGAGAACGGCAGAGGAAAAAGCCTCTTTCGAAAGGAACAAAATGCGAATACAAGAACGTTTTCGCCAACCAAGCACTTTGATCAAGCACTTCCGATCGGAACAAGCAGAAAGTGGACTCCAGTGGTTTTCGAAAATTCGCTTTCATTCTCAGCATTTACAATATTCATCATTTCTGATTTGAATCTATTTAAATGAATACTCTCAAAGAAGGAAATCATAAGCGATTACGTTTACAGATGCCACTTTCCCTTGTGTTGTACCCATAATCGACATCATTTTAGGTTTTCATATTGAATTTATGTGAATACGAAGTATGTATCTCTTCATTACATTGCTTCCACATCTACAATACAACTTTTTTCTGTGTTTATTTATCTTTTCAAATAGCGCTTTAAGATAAATACCACAGTTCAATCGGAAAGTCCGAATTCACTTCCACTCCCTTCAATGCAGATTCAACAATTCACACAAGTATTTCCTCAGGGAGAACTCTTTTCATATGCTAGTATTAGTAACGTGGTAATAATACGTTGAAATGCATTCAAGCTTCTGTTATGAGTTTTTTAAATAAAATGTGACTGTGTCGTACCTCATCCAAATCGTATTCGTAATAAGAACGGCCTTGTTTCCCACTGAAAACCTTCAAATTCAAGGCATCCATACGAAAGCGTTTGTAATAAAAAATAACCTCGAAAAAATCGCCTGCAGAGCTTGACATGTGCCCAAAAAAAGCCTGCTCCCATGCATATATATGAGATTCCGGATAAGGATCTCTTTTTCTTGGCATGGAGGGTACGAAAGTGACGTTGGAGAACAAATGACAGTCCTTCTCTGCAAAGATGCTAGTTCATTGGATTCCTGTATTCAAGTCGAAATCCCATTTCCAATTCCAGTGGGCACAAAAAAACTCTATTATCATACGAACTATGCCGCCCGGCAACGATAATGTTGCGTAAAGATGTTCAGCAACGATAGCTCAAAAGAATGGCCCCCCATCCGAAAAAAATCACTCGATATTTTTGGTCTTTTTCGCACCCCAAATCCTCCAAGCCAGACTCAGCAGCCCCACTTCTAGTTCAACATTCAGCCTCATTGTTCATTTTGGATGATTTCCTAACCGATTATTAAGTTTGCTTACAGTGAGGGATGGTTTGTTCGCCAAGTCAGTGAGTATCAGCATAGAGGAAGTACATATAGAGTGGCAAAGAGATAGGGAGACTAGGATATGATTTTTAAAGTAATACTTTGGCCGATAGATGGAACAGGTGTATCGAAGTTGCACGACAAGCCATAACAAATGAGCTTTGGCACACGGCCACTTCATTTAGTGTCGCATAACTCACATGATGTTCTTATGATGATTTCGGTGCCTGGATGTTTACTTATCGACCCATTGCAACGGAAACAAATCTTAGTGAGTCGTAGAGACCAAATAAAACATCATTTTAATGTGCCTTCAATGATCATCGTCTATAATGAATCGAATTCACGTCAATATGATAAGGCACGCGATTACCAAAAACGGAGTCAACTGTTTACCGATGTATCATAGAAACGACAAAACAATTGATAATCGAAGAAAAGCAAACAACAGCCTAGATAAATCCACCTCTGAATATTGATGCAAAATCACCGAGTACTAGCGCCTCCAAGTGGCCTTCTCCGTAAGCCAAAATTCTTCCTCCCCTAAGGTGGTGGCACCTGAGAAATTCTTCCCAAAGCTCTCAAAACTTTATGTCCAGTTTTAAACATTGCTTTGCCACTCTATATATACTTACTCTATGGTATCAGCAAGTCAGTGACTAGAAAGCGCAAAAAAATGAGGGTTTAACGATAAAACTTGATTTTTGTTGAATAGGCCTACTTATTAACAATTCTAACAGATTTCCATGGGGAAAAATGTTATGAAGACAGGGGTTGGTGGGCCTCGCTACTTCCCACTGTAATTTGGTTACTGTTGAACATGAATTGCACTTCAACTGCACGGAGATACAATTAAAGTTTAATATTCCATTAACGTGTACCGAGTCCAAGTCCAGTGAAGATTTTTGGTCCCAAACTAAAATATAGGAATCAGCAAAGAGGATAAAGGGAACTTTTATTTTAAATTATGAAAAAATATACTCACAGCGATGATACGTGGGTAAAATAAGGTCGAAAAGACAATATTTATTTTCACCATATACATTTTTATGTAATAGTCTACGATTGACGAAGCCTACGAAGATTAGTTTTACCAAGTCCGTGGTTTTGCCTCAATATTAATAAAGTTTCTCATTTCTCCTTTCCGAGATTAGAACGCCAGCAATTACAATTAGTAGCTTAAACATCGAGGATATATTTTCTGTAACAGATGACGCAGTATTTTTTAGATCAATATGTACTAAGTGAAGCTTAAATAACGATTTTATGATTCTTTGAAGAGCTCAGTTAAGACAAATTGTATCACTGTCTATTTTTTGATTAACCTATTACTCTTGCAGGCTGGTGTATGGCCTAACCACAGTGTCTTACTTGTAGGAATGTAAGTAATAATAATATTTTGCTGAACCCACTTACTTGATAGGTTTCTACTTGGTAAGGCTATCTTTGACTGTAGGTTTAATATGGAAATAAATGCTATGAAGATTTATAATTAGGCCATTGTTAGAAGTATTAGCTGTTGATTCTGAATTTTAAGAATGAGTTTACAGTTTAACCACTATGAACTTTCCTCTTTTCTCAAAAAACACTTTTCAATCTCAATACTTAGCGTTTGAAACACTTTTAAAGAGGCATTTTCATTTTTTTCGCTTTTCTCTAATGTCACAAGAAACCGATGTTTGAAATAAAAGCAATGGCTGATGCAGAGGCAGCAAGACGAAGTTATGCCCAGAGAATGAGAACCTTGCACACTGTTTATTTTGATTTTTTTGTCATACAATATAAAGTAGCACACAACAATGATAACAAACAAAAATTTATGCCACAATATACTGTACTAAAATTTTATAAGACTATCGCATGGAATATTCAGTCGAGTCTCTTTTTACTGTTAGTGTTTCTTTAAATTATTCGCTGATATTCAACTGGAATAATGCTCGCATATTAGGTCCTGTGAGAATGGAATGTGAAATGTTTGCAAGTTTAATTGTTACTCCTTTGAGTACAGTTCCTGCCACCGTCAGGTAGACATGCCAGGAACCTCAAGACATCGGAATTTGGCTAGCTCCACGCGAATAGCATCCTTCCGTTGCGATGTGTGGTCAGTCACTTCAAAGGGGCCATGACGAGTGAGAGAGAAGCCTCTGCTATAATTTAATCCGATTCGGCGGAGAGGAGAAACACAGGGAGGCTCACCCGATGGGGGATTTAGAAGTTGAGTTCTGCCGCTATAAAAGGGAAAATAATGGGGAAATGTCAGGGAAATCTCTCCTCCTCTGTTTAATTACTGGTATAGGTCAGAAGAATGGAAACAGGGATGTGCAGAAGATAGATGCTGGGAAAGAAATGGACCAATTTTCCGAAAAATCTCTCCCCAATGTGCAGAGGCAACCCCGTGTTTAAGCCGTGATTCCCGGTGGCGATCTCGACGTCCGACCCTCCTTACGACATCATAATGGCTGTAACTGTGGATGTCACTTCCCTCTCAATTTGTATTCCGCTCCGTGATGGCTTATCTTCTCTTCGTTTCTTCTTTGATGCCCGCCACCTTGCCCACATCCCTAGCTCTGACTTTCAAACTGATCTTTCCCACTTCATTCACCCATAATACATTCTCTTTTCATAAACCGCTTTTTTCTCCAAGCTAAAGGGTGTGCAATGAGCAGCACATTCACCCCGTCCTATGCCAATGTGTTCCTAGGATGCCAATTAGAGAAGTCCTTCCTGTCCTCCCAACCCCTCCGATCCCTTCTAAGGCACCACTATATTGATGATATCTTCCTTCTCTGGCCCCCATGGTGTCGACTCCTTAAACTCTCATTTCTTCTCTTAAGGTAGTCGAGGAGAGATAGTTCCCTATTCACAATAGAGACCATATTCGAAATATACGTTTTAATTTCACCAGCTGAAGGATACACCAATTAAATATTGCATTATTAATGGTGCAATAATTTAGCTTTATATGACAGAAATTGTAAGCAATCAAATGAAAATATTTAAATAAGTCTTCAACTTGACTCATTTTTTTTCACGCGGTGCGTTTGAAACTCCTTCAAAACGAAAACTTTCTCGCAATACCCAAGAACCGACTGCGGTGACAATATGATTAATTTTCAAAAATAGTTGAGAAAACATACAAACTACACGCTGTTAGTTTTTTACGAAATCTAAGTGTTAGAAATACCTCATTTTGTAAATAATGTCTCTATGGAGTGCATGCACGTACCGTTTTCCATGTAAAAGGGCTGTTTGTAATGTTTTGGCAAATATCTCCAAAAGTAATGTGGCAAGGGGTTGAATTTTTGGCGTCATTAGAAGGGTGAGATATGTTTCTTTAAAATAAGACCAAATTCATTGATTTCTAAGTAAAATGATATTCCGCTCAAGCTACCTTAATGAATTCTCCGCGGTCTCGTTCATTTCCCTAATCTCTTATTCCTCAGTTACCTTTCTTGATGTCGATATCTCTCTCTCTCTCTCTCTCTGACCTCCAATTCACCACCTCTGTCCACACCAAAGCTACCAACAAGCAGAAATATCTCCACTACAAATGTTGCCACCAGTCCCATACCAAAAGATCCTTTCCGTAATCCCTTTCCATCAGGGGCCACAGCATCTGCAACAATCTCGACTCCCTTGATAAGTTTCTCACCAACTTACATCTATCCCTTCGCCGACGAGACTATCCCGAATCCCTCCTCGAGAAAAAAATCCTTTAGTATTCCTATCATCCCAACACACCTCCTAGTACTAACAATTTCAACCTCTCCCTCTGTACCACCTACTTCCCGGGCGTCCATTCCCTCAAATGTATCTTTAAAAGCCTTTTTCCTCTCCTCTCCGACAACGTTACTACCACTCAAACCTTCCCAAAGTGCCCCTTCCTCACCTTCCGACGCTTTCCCCCCCCCTCCCTCCCCAATCTGTCTAGCATCCTCAAAACTACTAACCCCCTCTCTTTAAATCCAAATCCTCCCATTTTTCTAGCATTCCTCCCATTTACCCTGTGGTCGCCCCAGATGCAAGACCTCCTCATTTCCAAACACCTTCCTCCTAGATTCCCACTCTTTTTCCCCTCCTTCATGCACCAAACCGAATGTGATGCGCATCCTTTTATGCAATATCTGTGATGCATTCCATGTATTAGTGTTAACCCTTTCCCTACGAAGGCCGTGTATACACGGCTTGAATTTTTCTTCGCTAAAGGACGAAGGCCGTGTATACAAGGCTTGAATTTTTCTTCGCTAAAGGCCGAAGGCCGTGTATACACGGCTTCGCGGTCAAGCACGCCAAAAGGGTCCCAAGCGTCATTAGATACTCCACGCGCTAGAGGTCCGGCCCTTTCTCATTGTCCATGAGGGGATTATCTCAGCCCTTTCCCGCACTAAATGTCCCCCTCAAGGAAGGTCCTCACGGTCAACTATTATTTTATACGTTGGAATAACTAAAAACGTATTTGTTGAATTTATTGGAAATCAATGCTAAGAATTACATTCTCGATGTTCTTCTGTTCGGTTCAAAATTTTAAACGGAATTCTATCGTTTATATTAACGGAGTTCATCACCACCTTGGAAAAATTTTGGAGACGTTAAGGTTAGATGTTAAACTGTAATAGTTGAATCATACATGCAAATTCTCTTTGAAGTATGAAGTTCTTTGCCGTGAGCCAAAATTACAGTTACCATTTTTCAAAAATCTCTCCACATAAATACAAATGCATTATAAATGCATTTCGCAATAAACGCAAATAAATGCGTATTCTCAAAATTTATAATTTACGGTACAAAATAAGGGATGGTTTCGGTCGACACATGCTGTACGTATTAGCCCATACCATGCTTTCATCTGAGCACATTAATGCATTATTATTTTCTTGGAAAAACATATTACTGCCCAATCGGGACATCCAAGAGTAGATTGGCGCAAGTAGGCTTTTACTGAAATATTTGGAAGAAGATAACCTCACTCTTCTCGGAATAACTCATTTTCTTTTCAAAAGTTTTCTTGGTTTGTATTCAAATGTAGTCGTTACCGTTCTGTACGCAATCCGCTTCCTATATAAGGGATGGTTTCTGTAGACACATGCTGTGCGAAGCAGCCCATACAATGACTAGATAGAGAACTGCTCCACCCAGGTAATTACTCTCATATCCTGGTTCTCTGGTCAGGATCCATTAAGGAGGTGGTCTGGCCTGTGCACCACCCAGGCTTCCATAGGAACACATTAGTGCACTAATGTTTGCGATGATGCGAGTGATGAGGAGTGGATTTGGCCATCAAGGATCTAAAATGTGAATATCTGAAAGTGCAAATACCTAGGAATATGCGACGTGTATTGAAAGTTGTCATTCCCCTTGAAGTATTTGTTGGTCTTTGATACAAAGCGGTTATGCTGAAAACCGTAAAAATAACCGTAGAACTTCGTTTAAAATTTCTAAAGGCAGTGCAAAATGAAAGGTATACATTGGTGTACTGACATTCCCTGCAAAATCAACAATTTAAAAAAATTTAAATCACCTTAGTAACACTATTCTGACCGCATAAATACACCGCGATGGGCTACCTTCGAGAAAAGGGTCGAGGATTATATCTGGTCAGTTGCCGAGAAAAAGGTCCGGCACCCCGCTACGCAAGGTCATTAAGCGTAGGAAGCGACTACCTGGACGATTTCTTGCCACGAGAGAGCTCCGTACAGGGCGAATAAAAAAATGCTATAAGCATTCGTACAGCCAAAACCATCTTTCCGTGAAGGAGTCCGGCGCGAAAGGGTTAAGGACTTGGTGTGGTTGAAAATCGGCATGCTCACATTTTCAATCTAAACCAATACGATTTAAATGGCTCGTTTCACACTAAGATTTAAGGGATTTTATTGTAAAGCATCAATTTAAAAAACCTCCTGACGAAAATGAGTTGACGAAAAAGAAAAATCTCTTAGTAAATTCCCCACTTCAAACTTTTATTCCTGACCTAGGTTTCGATTGTCATGCAATCATTTTCAAAGTATGACCTTTGAAAATGAATGCAAGGCAATCGAAACGCAGGTCAGGAATAAAAGTTTGAAGTGTGGAATATACTAGGAGATTTTCTTTTTTCGTAATGCCTGCAGCGTTCCACAAAGTTACACCTTCAACCATTAAGTTTAAAGTGAGTTGATCTATTATGAAATAAATATGGTGATGTGATCTATAATAATTTTTTTATTTATTTAGCTTCTTAGTTATGCTATGTAATAAGCCAAATTATATGTTTTATTTCATTTAGAGTGTATGGTTATGAATTAACTTAATTTTGAGCCACTTAACCTCTTTGAGAGTGTCAACAGGCCGCTATTTCTCAGCACGGACTGCTCAGATGGATCGCGAGAATGAGCAACTAGCGGTAGCACCGCTGTCGGGATAAAAGTGCCAATAGCTTAAAAAATGGCCCTTAAAAGTGCATAACTCTTGTTCCTTCCTTTAGAGAAAGGCTTTCGTCAGTCCTAGTAAATAGTCTCATCACAGGATAATGTAATATTTTTTAAACGCCTAATTCATACCTGAAAAGTGCGTGGCGTAGCATCATTTAAAAATATCTTTCCGTTGTCACTTAAAAATGACCAAAAGAGACCATTAGGCAGGGGCTGTAATGTAGTGTAGGTATTAATGAACCATGTAATTTTACGGTGGAAAAATCTCTTCGTCGAGTTCTGTTTGGCTTCCTTTTTGAGCGCGAGAAAATGATTTTTCTCGCGACCTGTTGGCACCTGATGATGGCGTGACAGCCGAAACCGGTCGAAAGTAATCAATAAAGTGTGGAGGTCACAAATTTTGTCTTGATTATCAATTGAATCATAATAGGTCTGTATTCCTTCTTAATTATTAGTTATATTATTGTCATTTGTCTCAATGAGAATATTTATTTCGAATTTCTTGTCTCACTTCTGTGATGATTATATTGCAACCAATAGAGAATCCTCTCTTATTTACCTCTGGCAATTCGGATTTATTCTACTACTATTTCCCATTGAAATAGTTACAAGAGATTTTTTAGCTCTAATTACTCTCTGTTCAGTTTGTTCAAGTAAGAATCGAATTAAAGAATATATTCTTCGTAAAATGATGTGAATTGTAATGCCATTCCTTTGCGTACGAGAGCAAGTCTGGAACACTAGTTCCCCACGAATGACGTCAGGATTGGAGTAAAAGCTTCAACATCTCAATTATATCGTTTTATCTCAAATAAAAACCGACTTTTTATCGGTTGATCAGTCATTTCAAGAATTAAGAAGTTCTTTGGTACATTTTATCAATTTTCCTTTCTTTTCTTTCCTTTCTTTCTTTTACTTTGAATTCAAATCCAGCGAAGGACTCCTGCGTCCCTTTAAAAAGAGGGCTAATTCGTCGCTCTGAGAAGACTGAATCTCCATCCGACAACTTTAATGACGAGTATCAATACTGCATATTTGATCACGCTCTTCTTTTCAATGAAGTGTGAATTTGAGAATTGCACCCTCTCCTAAATTCGGAGCTCTCGTTCATAATTCATCCGTTTAAATTGAATTAGCCATGGCGACAGCGAACGCCTGAAATCACGTGTCGCGGGCATTAAAAAGATTAGGGATGGGTGGAAGGACGACTCACGACATGGAAGCCATTTCGCTCGAGGAGGAGGAGGTGGACGAGGGCGCCTGTTTGATTTGGCAGGGAATCGTTGAGCGTGGCGGCACCAGAGCAGTCCCCTTTGGATGGGCTAGGGGTCGACGGGTGGGGTAGGGCCGCCCAACGAGGGTGATTGCCTGAGGGTATATGCGAAAGGGGGTGAAATGCTCGCCATCCCCCCCCCTCCCCCAACAATAAAAATCCCCCTTCCTCCCCTCAAAATTAAGGAATGGGAGGCGTGGAGGTCGCCTGCGCCACTCGAGACCCTTGAAGGGAGGTTCACATGCACGCGTTCTACGCGAAACTAAGCGTAGCCTCTCGCGCGCAGCCAATCAGGTGCTTCGCCTCTTACGCGTGGATTCGCGCGAGCGAAGTTGAGTTTTGCTCAACTTTCTACGCGCGCGACGCGCCAGTTCGCGTGAAACAAATGGCGGACATGTTGAGTTGTTTGTATTTACTTTTACGATTCGCTAGGATATATTAGCATGAACGCAAGATATGTACATTTCTGTTTATCATTGCTACAGTGCTTGATACATACCAGTTGTATTGCGGGCACATTAATAACTTTATGGACTAATTTCGATACATAAACATCCCAGGCGACTATGGTGCACCGTCCAAATATTCATCATAATTTACGATTCCCGGACCATCTACCGCCCAGAGCATAAAGCCGTGTCGGATATGAGCTATTTATAATTGTCTTTTGTGCCAATCTTACCTTCAAGGAATTTTTACCGAGCAATCTGCGGCTAAAAATCTTCAAGACGGTGACATGCATAATCCGGCCATACTCGGAGTAGGTACTAGATGTAATATAAAGTTTTCCGTCTGTAGTATGGAGGTGAGGTTGGCTCGGTGGGTAGCACGCTCGCTTTCCGATTTCCGAGGTCGATGGTTCAATTCCAAGCGTGGGAATATTTTTTCTAATATTCCTCACCTTACTCTAACGTTATTCACAATAAGAGCTAAATATGTTTATTGAAGTGAAGATTTTTATCTCAACGGAATTGATTGCTGCCAGGTGCTAGAATGTTATGAAAACCATGAATAAGCCATCTTATTGATAACGCTTTGACTATGTACTGCATTGAAATTTTGTCCACTATTTCCACCCCATATTCGTTGCATTATAGTGCGACACAGGGTGTGGAATATTTTCTCAGAATTAGCATTACTAACCCTGGAGTGAAGAGAACTCAATACTAGGACATATTCCCGACAATTTCCTTGCTAAATTGTCAATATAACATCGTGAAATTTCAGTACACTGATGGAATACAGTTCTCCATTCATTTTTTTTGAGAGATCGGTACTTCTCTTGCAGAGCGATTTACAGTTCCAACTGCGATAGTGGATTTTTCTTGAGCCATTGAGCCGAATGTGAGAGATGTAAAGAAGTAATCTGCGGCCATATCTGCATTGGCAAAGAAAAGGGAGCATACCAGCGTGTGGGCGTTCAAGGTAAATTCTAAAAAAACTAATTTACAGATTATTCCAGGAAGGTGAAAATCTTTGGACATAAACACATGTTAAAATGAATAAAAGTCACGGGAATAAATCCTGATCTCATTGAAAATGAAATAAAAAATGAATTTAAATCACGTGTGGCTCAAAATGACCCGCCTGGGCGTTCTGGTGTTAAAATATGAGTGTTTTTAGTGCCTTCCGCGGAGAATTGGAGACGTGTAAGCGGTTCTTTTTGGCAAAGGTGGAATTTCCCAAACTTCATTGGGGAAATTGATGGGAAGCACAGAGTGATTCAGGTAGGGTCAATGAGCTTCTTTGTTTCTGCGTTTTTAATGAATATAATCTATGACTCGTAATGTTTCTCCCCTTATACTTCAGGCTCCATCCAACTCTGGATCAGAGTTCCCTAATTATATGGGGACTCATAGTTTGGTCCTGCTAGCAGTGTTTAATGCCAACTACGCATTCACGGTAGTTGACTATTGGTGCCGCTGGAAGGCAGAGTGATGGAGGAGTTTTCAAAAAATTCTTTATTGGGTAGATATCTTTAGCATCATGGTGTCTCGATTTCGGCTACTTCGAAAGCCAATAATAGGCAATTTGGAAAATATCCAGGTATACATTCAAGCAATTGTTTGTCTGCATAATTGGATAATACAGAATGAGATAAGTGATACCATTATTGCTTAAGAAATTAACAATTACTTTGGGCATTCACTTGGGCTCATGATAGCCATTACAGATAGTGTTGCCTTCAGAAGAATTCCAAATTAGAAGTCATAGCAATATATTAAGAAGTACTTACGTTCACCTTACACTCTTACAGTGACCTCGGAATCGGTGTTACTGCCCAGCGGGATATGTGGATGGTGAGAATCATTATAACCTTTGGTGAGAATGCTGAAGGCGAATTGGTGCTAGGTCGCTGAAGGTGAGAAGCAAGAGGAGATTGTTGCCTAAGGGCCTTAGGTTGATTGGGAGCAAATAACTCCCAATGAGATGTTTACAGGAATTGAGAAGAGTTATTCACGTATTTTATGGTAGCTGGGCAGGTTCCTCGGCAATGGACTCTCTAATGACAACATATCACAAGAGTACATTAAGGCTGAAAGTAAGTAGAAATGGCTGGCTAAATGTAATAAATGTTTAAGTGCCTCAAAGTATTTTCACATGAAAGAAGAATTGGAATTTAAAAATGACAATGGAATTTAAAAGTCTTCAAACTTTTCTTACCCTGGGCATAGTGAAATATAATTTCCTCAAACTTGAATCTGATTTCTGCCATGTCCTCGGCGTGGCATTTCCCGAGGTGCTCGGGCTGCCAGAGATGCTCATTTGCAAATCATCCTCCGTCTCCCTCGGTTGAATCTTTATGAGGGCAGCAAGGAGATCTTCCTCTCTCCGTCTACTTTCACTCCCTGAAAAGAATACATTTGGTATCGACAGAATTATTTGGTGAGATGGTTGGTTGGTAACCAACTAATTTAAAGCATCAATTAAGGGTAATGCAGTAATTAAAAGCGTCAATTAAGTTTAAAATGGCGCGCCCGGAGATGGAAAAAGAATCATGTCTCTCCGATCACTATTTTACTGGAAAGAGCTTCCGGGGAAGGAAATTAAGTTGGTATGAGAGAAATATCATTTTACTTAGAAATCAATGAATTCAGACCAACTCATTTTAAAGAAAAATATCTCACCCTTCTCATGTCACCGAAAATTAAATGACCACGAAAAAAAACCCTTATCACATCACTTTCGGAGATATTTGCCAAAACATTACAAACAGCCCTTTTACACGGGAAATGGTACGTGAATGCACTCCAGAGAGACATTATTTACAAAATGAGGTATTTCTAACTCTTAGATGTCGTAAAAAAGTAATTGCATGTAGTTTGTATGTTTTCTCAACTATTTTTGAAAATTAATCACATTGTCACCGCAGTCGGTTCTTGGGTATTGCGAAAAACCTTCCATTTTGAAGGAGTTTCAAACGCACCGCGTGAAAAAAATGATTCAAGTTAAAGACTTATTTAGATATGCAGTTCTCTCTATGGTTTTCGGGTTAGCTGCGACAAGTTTTTTGACTTGACGCAGCTAACCCGAAAACAATGGAGAGAACTGCAATCCAGCGCTGCGAAAGCCTCAAACAGAAATTTATTTAGATATTTTCATTTAATTACTGACGATTTCTGTCATATAATACTATATTATTGCGCCATCAATAATGAAATATTTAATTGATGTGTCCTACAGCTGGTGAAATTAAAACGTATATTTCGAATATGGTCTCTAATATGACTAATGGGAACTATCTCGCTCGGACTACCTTAAATGAAATTGCTCCGCGAAAATCATCACCATGCGCCTCGCGTCCACTCGTTCCTTCCACAGAAAGGCATCGAAAGAGTCCCACTCCCCCATTACTCCGTCCACCCCCCCTCCACACCCCTCGACGCCCACTCTAAGGGGAATGCAAATTAATTGTTCATTTTGAATAATGAGTTTAAAACGTGAACCAATTTGACCCAATAGAAAGTTATTCTAGGCTTCTATACAACCTAAATTGAAACAACTCAATGGTCCCGAATTCGGAGAAAGGAACACTTCTTGTTTCGTGATATGGTACGTATGTCCTTAAATACGACAAACAAGTTTCTGCCGTTGACTTATCCAACCGTCTTGAGCTTCGCCATCGTTTCCTCTCCGGCTCTCCGAAGATCTGCGTTCTGAAGTGTGACGGATTTTCGTGTCCGCCAGATTGTGATCTCGTTCTCCCGCTATCACTTCCACTGTCAATATGGGGCCAGAGAGTCTCCCCTCCCCCGGTGATATTATATAATTAACTATGCAGTTCACTCTCCGCAAACTCTTCATTCATTTGTAATTACTCTTCTCTTGGTTTCCAATTCCGACTCTCCCAAATACACGTCCGACTTGTTTAGCCGCCAATCCCCAACTGGCATTCTGGTATTTTCGACGATATTGTTACAGTAGATTTACCCGAGTCCGAAACGTCCTCAGAGAGACTTTTCCTTATTCTTTCCCCATTCATTACCCCCTCCCCCTTGTGTAACTTGTAAACATATATTTCATTCATTTGGTAAATTGGCAAAGATTTCTGTCTTTGCGTGTACGCAACTGAACGAGGCGTATCGATCCAAAGGGAAAATCTGTGCGCACCGATATGTTGGATTGGTATTCTTTTTTTTTTTGTAATGATGGACCTCTTTGCTGGATGAGAGGTACGGGGAGGGGGTCCATGGAAAATAATACGAAATAAAATGACGGGAAAATGCAATGGGTCCCTCCTCGCGATATGGAGCAACAGCGAAAAAACGGGAAGGACCCTGACTGACTGCGATAGATAAAAGCGGATTCCTCGCCAGGCATTATGGGTGGGTGGGGCCTTTTCGTTGGGTGCGGCGACGTGGCCAGTGCGTGCACCACACCCGACGAGCGGGTGAGAGAGCATTAATGAAGAAGAGGGGAGATCACTCCCCGGGACACGTCTCTTCGTAGACGGGAGATAAAAAAAACGGCGGCCTGACGGGCCGGAGGCGGAACTGCGAAGTGCGGTGGAACTGAATCGAAAGGGCGTCCCGCCATTCGAGAAAGAGATTCGTTCTCTCGATGCTCCCGGCTCGGCACTGACAAATGAGACTCCGAATGCCTCTGAAATTCCCTCCTCGCGTTATCAGCGGAATCTACTGTCCGTTTACCGTTTCCTTTGACATTGTATTGTTAGGTCACAATTAATGCCCGCACGCACCCTGGCACCCGGAGCCGCGCATTCATTAATCCACTCACGAATTCGTCGATCGACAGAAGTAAATCTATCGATCTCTCCTCCGAGTCGCGCAACTTACACCACAGAAGGGGGTTTTACTGTGCGCAAATAATGAGGAACGGCCGATACATTCATTGCGTATGGCATTGAGAACGCTTTGGATTCAAGCCTAAGCATATTGCGAGTATGAAAGTACTACACTGTAATAAAATCTATCAGAAAGAACTGCAGGGTAATTAGGAGAACTAGGCTAGTAAAGGAGTAATTTTGCAGCGAAATGGACTTAACTGCTATCTAAGTACATATAAATCCATATATTAATTACCCTGCAATCTATTTCGAGGGTGTTTGGCAGGGGGTGACTTATCACTAGCATGAACTATAGTGTTGGAATTATCTTTCATCAACATGCACAGTATTGTAGGTATGCTACAAATGCTATAGAAACTACTAAATAAATTTATAATGCAACATGCAGGGTACATGCAAAACGAGGTGTTAGTACCAGTCGGCTGATTTAGAAACATGCATTAGGGTGCATATGGATTAATCAGCTACACTACCTGTCAACTAACCGACTTCAAAGTCTTAATGCAGCCATTGTGGTCTTTTATCGATCGCGGGAAACACGATGTTTTCAATCTTTCATTTGTACATCAATTCCCCGAATTTTATTCTCATGATCTGATAAACCGTAGTATGTTGGAGTTCGGAAGACATTGATAACTTCGACGGAAAATACATTGGTTTTTAATTTACATAAAAGATTGAAACTAATTTTAAAATAGACAGTCTGAAAGCGCTAGAGTAAAGCAGTAGAGTAAAAGCGGAGCCATTACTATTGCGTTGACTGGAAATAATGAAAACATTCTCTACGCCTAACTAACCGCAAAACTTAGGGGAAAAAAATAAAAAAAGATATGAAGAGAGCTCAAAGGACCAACGAGAAATGCGAATGGTTTTTTTCTTTTTTCCCCCCAAGTTTTGCGGTCAGTTAGGCGTAGAGAATGTTATTTATATAGAATTATATATAGAAATAAGTATGTTCTGAAGAAGGCGGTTGTGTCCGCCGAATATATATAAAAATATCTGTGAGTTTTTCTTTTTTTGTGTGTGTTCTATGTGTAACTGCCAGTCACGCCTGTGACATTTTTATAATATTTGTGCACTACACGTGTTTTTCGTCGAGTGGATATATATGAAACTACACTTAGGATCACTCACGTGACGAATATATAAAAAGTTTGCCAGAGAGAGGCAGACGCTAAACACAGAAAAACAGAAAAAAAATGAACACACTTACAGAGTTTCTTAATATTTCGGTGCCACTAGCACATTGTTCACAAGAGCGAAGAAGACTGAGAAGGAAGGGAGGACTGAGGTGGAAGGAAAGGAGGGAGGGGAGGGACAGTGGAAGGGGAGGGGGGGATGGGAAGGGGAGGAGGGGGAGGGAGAGGAGAGGTGGGGGCGGGAAGCGGGAAGTGGGAGAAATTCGAAAGGAAGAGGTAGTATGGGCAGAGGTGATAGAAGAAGTTAGTGGGATTTATTGAGTCCTGGCGGAGAGAAAGCCTGGAAAAAGTAAATGCAAGAGGACTCAAGATCTTTGATTTGGAGTGGGGAGGAGGAAGGGGGAAGGGAGGCGAGAATACCAAACTTAAAAATATTATTAAAGGTGGAGTTGTGGGAAGAAACGTGGGTGGCGACAGGGAGGGAAACAGAAATAGAAGGTGGTTCATTGCAACTAGAGCGGTGGCCATTCATGCGGATGTTAAGAGGAGTGGTAGGCAAACCGATGTAAAAACTGGGGCATACTTGACAAAGGAGGATATAAACAACATTATGGGAAACGCAAGAGAGTGAGGGGACGGAAGGAAGATGAACGGCAAGGAATTTATCATGCAGAAGCTGGGTGATAAGGATGCCGCAAGTTTTGCAACACGGGCAATTGCAAGGCGTCGGAAGGGATTTAGTAGTGCTGGAGATAGATTTGGAAAGAGGTTTAGTAATTTTAAAGAGGGTGGAGAGGTTGGGGGGGCGTCTAAAGGTGAGAGAAGGACAGCGGGGGAAAATTTTGGAGGTGGTGAGGTGGACAGAGAGGATGGGGTATAGGTTTTTGATTATGCGAAGGATGGAGTGAACTCCAGGGAAATAGGTGGTACAGAGGGAGAGTTGATCATGAGGAAACTTATTGAAAGAGAGAGATTTAGAAGAAGAGGGTCGTTGTAGGATTTTTTTTCTGAAGAAGACGCTCGGGGTAGCCTCTGCGAAGGAGGGATTGGTGGAGATTAGAGAGAAAAAGGTCAAGGGATTCGGGGTTGTTGCAGATTCGGTGACCACGGATAGAGAGGGAAAAGGGGAGGGATCGTTTAGTATGAGAGGGGTGGCAGCTATTAAAATGGAGATATTGTTGCTTGTTGGTGGGCTTGATATGGACAGAAGTGTGGAATTTAAGGTTACTGAGGGAGATGTCTACATCCAAAAAGGTAATTTTGGAGGCAGAGATGTTAGAGGTGAAGGAGACAGAGGAGGAGGAGTTTAGGGAGGAGATGAAAGAGTTAAGGGAATCAAGGCCATGTGGCCACTGAAGAAAAATATCGCCCATGTAACGAAGCCAGAGAAGAGGTTTAGGAGAGCAAGACGAGAGAAAAGATTGCTCAAAGGCACCCAAGAACAGGTTAGCATAGGAAGGGCTGAAACGACTTCCCATGGCACAGCCTTTAGTTTGGATGTAGAATTTGTTGTTGAAGGAGAAAGCATTATTTGTAAGTATAAAGTTGGAAAGGTCAAGGAGAAAATCAGAACTAGGGGCGTGAGGAACAGGCCGCTGGCTAAGAAAAAGACGAATGGCGGAAAGTCCTTCAGAGTGAGGAATAGACGTGTAGAGAGAGGTGACATCTATGGTGGCCATTAAGATATCACAGTCTGAGGGGAGTGGGGTAAAGTGGAGGCGTTCAAGAAAGTGATAAGTATCCTTGATGTGAGAAGGGAGAGAGAGAACAAAAGGTTGTAAGTAGTAGTCAACGAAAGCGGAGACGCGTTCGGTGACAGAGTTATAAGAGGAAACTATTGGGCGACCAGGGTTGTGAGTCTTATGGATTTTGGGAAGAATGTAGAAATTGGGGGTGCGAGGGTGTGGGGGGGTGAGAAGAGAGATATCATGGGAAGAGAGACCTTCATTGGGACCTTTTTCCTTGAGGAAAGAGGTGATGTTTTGCAAAAATGTGGGGTTGGGATCATTTGGGACGGGCTGGTAGGAAGAGGCATCAGAAAACTGCCGAAGAGCTTCATTTAGATAGAAGAGTTTAGTACGACTACCGTGGAGCCTTTGTCGGATGGAGTAATGACAATATTAGGGTTGCGGGTGAGGCTTTTTAGGGCAGAAATTTCGGAGGGAGAAAGATTGGGAGTAGGTTTGAGGGGGTGGAGAAAAGAGGGTTCAGAGAGTTTGGAAAGGAGAAGGTTGGTGAAAATTTCTAAGAGATGATTCGAAAGAAGGGCTTTGGGCTCAAATTGGGAGGAAGGCTTAAATTTGGAGAGAGCAGAGTGCGGGGGGTTGAAGGAAGAAGAAAGATAGGGACGAGTTTCCCAGAAAAGCTTCCATTTTAGTCGACGGCAGAAGAGAATGGCGTCGGAGAGGATGGAGATAGGATTGATTTTGGGAGTGGGAGAGAAACTGAGCCCTTTAGTTAGCACTGAAATTTCGTCGCAGGAGAGAGGGGTGGACGAAAGGTTGACAACTTGCTCAGGTAGCTCAGCTGTGTTAGCGGTGGAGGATGTTGGGGGAGGAGGAGGATCTTTTGGAAGGGTGCGCTTAGGGAAAACCAATGACGTCGGAGGAGGCGGGGGGGGGAGGCTGAAACAGGTGGCGAGGTCGGGTTTGGCTGAGTGCAAGGGAGGTTGTGGAGGGGGGGGGGGTTGCCAACTGAGTTGGAAGGGAAATACCGTTACTAAGAAAGGAAAGGAGGAGGGAAGACAGTTTGCGAAGGGATTTAGCGCGTCTCGTAGAAAGAACGCGGAGGGCAGAGTCGAGCATGCGTTGGACACTAGGGAGAAAGTGGGGGCTGCAGAGACTGATGATATTGATGAGGGAATGGATACGAGAATGGTATTGAATGACCAGAGCTTGATAATGCAAGAACACCGAGTGACAGAAGTTATATGAGAGCTGGTAGGCGTGAGAGTGAAAGAACGGGCGTAAAGAGGGAGGGAGGCCGGAAGTAGGGAGTTTGATGGTGAGGCCATTAGGAAAAATGCCTAGGGAGAGACAAATAGAGAGAAATTCTGAGTGACACGTGAACTGTGCTAACTTGAAGGATAGTTTTTTAATAGTATGGATCCAGGAGGTAACAGGGTTGATAGAAGGCATGGGAAGGGGAAGTAGCAAGTAAGGCAGAAGGGCAGGAATAGGGTAAGTAAAGGAAAACAAGAAGAAAACACAGTGGTGAGGGAAGGATAGGACATGGAACAGACAGCTACGCCTTACGATCCAAGGGCCACAGGAACGCAGGACCGGAACCGAAGAAACAGCGTATATATTCGTCACGTGAGTGATCCTAAGTGTAGTTATACATCGTTGCGTCCTGCAATCTCTCTGCGTGTTCTTCTGTCTACGAGCTGTTTCTCCGGTTCCGGCACACACACTGGCCAACATTTCATCTCCACACCACCACACAGTGGTGGTGTGAAGATGAAATGATGGCCAATTCCAAGCAGAAAAAATTCGACTTGACCGGGAATCGAACCACGGAACTTTGGATTTTGCGTCCAATGCTCAGACCACCAAGCTACCCAGTCTACTAAGAATCCGCTGGAATCGGCGGGGCAGGAATCCTGGCTTCAGAAGAGCAGTGAAAGCGACCCTGCTAGGCATTGTTTACTTCTGCGTCACATTAGCGATAATGCGCCAAAAATAATTGGTAGAACGCCCAAACCGTCTGCGAGGCAAATCATTCTTTGCGCGGATATCAACTGATCTGGTTACTTAGCATCATCTGCATTTCTACTTATAGTCATTGCGCCGTCTCAACGGCAGAGCAGTTTGGTCACGCTAAAACCCATTTCACCAATTATGTATGAAACAGGTCAAGACCTGCCCAGTGCGCCAGCCGATTGGATAGTGAGGACGAAATCCAGAAGCTATGACCGATGCCGTCCATGAAGGTTCCACGAGATCATTGAACTTTCTCTTTGGCGGGGAATCGGCATTTTCATTCCAATATTAACGCAAGTCTATCAAAACAAATCAATGATTGAGTAAACCATTCGACGATAGCCGACGACCATCGCAGCACCTGGAACAATGATATATACTGTTGATTTCGTATCCGGAAAATTAATGATAGCCAAAAGGAGGTAAAGATGGCGCTGATTTCAGAAAGTGAAGATGGCGCCGCGCCTATAAAAGCTATAAAGTGATCGGTCGAAGGCGACTGCGCCCTACTGAGGGCTATTAGCTTACTTGTACCACAGCAATTATGAAAGCAATTGTCGCAGCCGGAATGAGATGGCGATTACACTTGTTAGCTGGGATATGCTGGCTGTATGTCACTCACCACTGGAAAGCTATAATCCTAGCGAGTGTCTTCAAACATGCACCAGGTCAAGTATCGTGTAATAAAACGGCCTTAAGATATACTAGAATATACTGATGAGGATCTTCGAGGAAAATCGTGCGAAAAATTCATGGATTGGAACGGAACAAAAGAGCATCATGAAACGGACATTGATGATGATACATAATATGATTGTCAACGAAGGAATATCGTTACTGGAAGTGAACTTCGCCCTCGGCAGCATTCCCAACAAACAAATGCCGAGAAGGAAATGTTCCTGCTTTTTTTCATGCGAGTGAGAGAAATGACGGACAGACGTGCTGTTATTAATATGCGCCACAACTGTCTGCTTCTGTATTTTCCCTCCCTTCAATATCGCCGTCAACCGTGACTCGCCGACAGAAGTCTCCACCTCCTCTCTCGTATCCTCTCCCGTCACCTTACCCCCTTCGGCATCCCATCCCTAAATCACGTCAGGCAGGCAGGCAACCACGTGAGCCGCTTGTCTTTGCTTCATGGCCGCCCAAATGAAACAATGGGTTGGGGTCACGAGTGCGCGCGGACGGGAAGGGAGGTTGAGTGGCAGTATAGAGGGCTTCTTCCTTTCCCGAGAGAGAGAGGTCCTCTTCAGGGAATTACATGGAATGGTAGTACTTAACCTAAACAACGTTCATTCGTGGTGCCAGGAGTGGGATTTAGAACTAAATATTAGTAAATGCACCACAGTTCACTTCCTGCGAAAGTCATCACACAAATGCCATACGTACACCGTGGGTGGAGTAAACATAAAATCTTCAAATACAGTAAAGTATCTTAGAATTACCTTAACATCTGATATTTCGTGGGAAACAAAAATACAAAACATATGCGGCACAGCATTAAAGAAACTAGGTTTTTTAAGCGTATAATAGGAAGGTCCTCGGATGAAAAAGTAAGAGAGATGCTACTTCGCGCTGATTAGGCCTCACCTCGAATTCGCCGCGAGCATTTTGGACCCTGGTCATAAATATTTAACCAAAGATATTAACAAAGTACAAAGAAAAGCAGCGCGATTCGTTAAAAACTGCTACGAACGAACATATAGTGTTACACAACTGTTGGAGGGATTAAGGTGGGAGCCCCTAGATACTCGAAGGCTGCACGCTAGGCATAGGCTGGTGTGTTTCAGAGCGATACAGAGAATATTATCATGACGCCTCACTACATTTCTAGGTCTGACAGAAGCGATAAAATAAGAGAGATACATTGTCAAACAGATAGATGCAAAAACTCGTTCTTTCCGCGCACAGCAAGCAACCACAATCAAAACTAAGCTCCTCCAAAAACACTCCCATAGGACATGTCACCGTTTCACCTCCAAAACTTTTACATCTTTACACGGCTGGTGACCTACCACCCCCTGCCACACGCCCATACGGCGGCTCGCAGGGTATTATGTAGATGTAATTTAGTGCCTATTTGGTTGGCTCCAGGTTAAGCGGCCGACATTTCCATTGGGACTGACCGCGGGAAGTTTCAGCAATTATTTATTTTTTAGCCAGTTTGAGTGAGATTTATCCCTAATCGTGATGGATACCATATTTGTTTTATAATTTCGGTGAGCACAGGCATGACTTCTAAGAAATACATAGTTTACTATGAAGATGAACACTAAGTATTTTTCCACAAGATATTTTTAGTGGTAAACCGATCCATTTTCATATCTTTTGCTTCTTTCAGGTATAACAGGGGTGACCGGACCGGGAAAGGCAGCTGCGGCGGCGGCGATAGTGTTGCGGAGTCTACATTCATTCATTGTCCTCGTTCATCTCTGGCTCTGCGAACTTGCGAATGGGCCAGTGATACCTCCCCCCCCCCCCCTGTGATCCCTACTACGAAAGTCGTCCTGAGCTCATGATACTAGAAATGTCGGCCCCGGTGGCGGCGGGGTAAAGTCCTCGCCTGCCAACCCTAGGGTCGCGGGTTCGAGTCCCGCCTGGGTAAAATATTTTCTGCCCAGGACATGGGTGTCTGTGTCTCGTACGTTGTTACTGTTATTCACCCGACGTAAATTGGCCAATTGCGCTGTATTCGGGGTAGTGAAGATAAATAAAAATAAAAAAAAATAAAAAAAAAAAATAATGTATGGCATTAATTTCTCTAAAAATCTTCTCTTTGTTATTTACAGGCCTCCAAATGTAGGACATGCTTATATGACACTTAGTACAAATTATAATAATATTGTAATAGCTGATGACTTTACTGCCGATATTTTATGGGATACCTATAACTCTTCCTTCATCAGGAATTTCATATACAGTTGTAATATTCATCTCGTCTCAACACAACCAGCCCATCATAAAGTAAACAGTCACACCCCTTCTGGATTTTTGTATCGTCGATTCTTCTGATGAAGTCTCATCATTCTTTCAATCCCGAGTACTCTTTCTTTCCGCACATGACAAATTTGGAATTCTGTAAAAATTTAATACACTTTGTCTGTTACCACCTAAGTTTTTTTATTGAGATATTAAAAATTTTGACGTAGTCGATTTTTCAATTCGAAATTTTGGGACGGTTTGAATCGTCAACACCCCCTTTGGGCGCATATATAAACCTCGATGATCTTAAGCCCCATGGCAAGCCAATGACCGAATACAAACAAGGAAGGAACGAGATAAAGCACGCAGAATCTTCACTCGCACGAAAAGCTCACCTGCCTACACTGAGTATATTGCTGGTGTCTTTGGACATATGTTGCCAATAAAATCCTTGTTATTTTTATTAAGCTATTCATATTTAATGCTGAGGGCCTTATCTCTATTGGTGATTGGTAAGTGCGTTAGGATCAGGGGCTGAGGTGCGTCGCTAGCGTGCGCCGATGTGATCATATAGACGCTAACTACAATACTTTAAACGTAAAGCTCCCGTAATCTTTCGGAATATAGATCCATGAGGGAGAGGGATCCGCGTAGCTAAGGGATGCCTTTCCCAGGGAAAGATGAAGATGAGATGACCGCACGAGTATTGGTCTCGGAGAAGACCGAACGCGAAAGCAATGGGTGGGGGAGAGCTCCTTGCGAGCCGGCTGTGGGATGTTCCAATGGCGGCGGTACCTAATTAATCCGTGGCCACCTGAAGCGAACTCGGCAGTGGTGGGGGTGAGGATTCCTCTGGCAATGAGTCGCAGAGGAGGAGGGTGAGTGGCGTCCCCTGGTCGTCGCTTGGAAACCACCCAATTAATGGGAATCACCTCCGCGAGCAGATCGACCCGAAGTGACTTCATCATCCATCCGGAGCAGAACTCGAGACGGGGATAGGATCTCTTCCCGCGCGTCGCTCCGAATGAGGGCAACCGTCGTCGCTCGGGAGTGATTCCGTCCCGAGGGAAATAACATCATCTCCCTAGGCGACACGCCTTTCTGACCGACCGACCGACGTACATTCCGAACATTATACCTACGCATATCTGGGGGAGTAACCACCAGCGCGGGAATTTGCGTAGAAACTTTCAAATAAAGTGTTTTACTTTTACGTTTCGCATTAAAGCGTGTTCTGGTGGGAGCGGTGGCTTTAAGAGGGGTGTTCGCGGAGTGCGGATGGAGGAAGAAAGAATGAGAGGGAGGGAGAGATCGTCATTTGGTGGGTTTACGACTGCTGCGAACCGAAGCATTTCTCCGCTCATGCTCAGTCAGCGGCCTCTGCCCTTGATCTTCCCTTGACGACGGGCCGTAAACAAAATCACAAAAAATCATTTTTTTTAGGCGAATGAGCTTTATTTTTCCACCACTACCGCCATTCAATTCAAGAGAATTTATCGCCCAATGTTTCCAAAAGAACTACCGTGAGTTCTTATCTCCACTCCACGTGATATTTTTCTACCCGATGCAAATCTGAATTGAATGTTTTCCACTAAATGAATTCTGGTCCATGAAATATACCTTTTGAATATATGGTCCATGTGGTCCATGAAATATAAAAAAATAACAGATCGGTACTCGGTAAAAATGACGTCGTAATTACGAGGTGACACTTTGATAGTAACTGAACTACTTGGGATAGTTTTCATTACAAATTTTCACGTTCAAGGAAAATTTCTGAAATACAAATTGGTGTACATGAAACAGGTAGTAGTTTCCAATGATATATTCTCACTTTGTGAAATGGGTTTTTTCCTACAGCTGCTCTCAGCACCCTCCATTACTGAGACTGGTGAAGTATTAAAACCCAGCTGTTGTTGACAAAAGAAATCATCTTGTCATTCTAAAACATCAAACTCATTGTATGTACAATTGGTGAAATTTGGGAATCAACGAATTTACTCACTCACGGCAAGGATTAAATACAATCTTTCCTGCTTTTTTATCCTAAGTCCAAAAAAGTTTCATGAGTCGTGATGTATATAATAAAAGACCTATGAGATTTTCCGGTCCAGTTGAATACTTTTCCCTTGGAATTGGCCGTCATTCTTTCTTCACACCACCATTGTGTTTTCCCATGTACGTGTTCCCTATCCACTTTCTCTTTCCTTCTGTCTCTACGGTTTAGTAACATGCTTATGTTATAACATTATTAACAGACTTATCATATATTTAACGCATAGGAATACATGAACACATTCCCAACTCCTCTGCTACACCTCGCACTGTAGTTTCCATGGAGGCCAGTCCAAAAACCGCCCACGCTCTTTCCCCTGGCTTCGGTTCCTGACTGCAACTCCTTCACCATATCAAACATTCTCCTGTAGGTTGACCGACTCTAGTTTGGTAGAATGGCGTAAATCACTGGTACGACTCCACCAAATCGTTAGGATAGTATGGCGTAGGTTAGATTTAGAATACCACCGTAATTCGTAAATAGGAATTCTACGGGGTAAAAGGAGAGGAAAATTGTATTTAGAGCTATTTGGTATCAGTGGCGTGTATATTTACGTATACTTACTTAAACGAGCCTGTATATGAAGTCCTCTATTCTAAAGCCTTAACAATTAAAATTGTTTATCATAATAACTATCATTCCTACTGACGCCACCTATCAACTGTACAAATTTAGAATTAATAAAATTGTTTACATAACCGACGTCTAAAAGCCTGAAAGTAAGACTTCTGTTTAAACATTTAAAAGGTAGTTCAAAGTTTGGCATCATTATTACATTAATACAATCTGATCGCAATCCTTGGTGATTTTCCTTTGAATGCGCTGCGTCTCACGCCAAGGTGGCTCGCGCCAAGACGTCCCACGCCTAGATGGCCTCGCGCCAAGGTGGCTCGCGCCAAGACGGCCGCGCCAAGATGTCCTTGACCCTCCGTGGTTTCCATAGCGATCCGGAGTCCATTCGTCAGTGCTTTTCGGCTGCAATGTGTACGCGCTCTCATTATCGACGCGTCGTCTGACAGAGAGAGGGAACGAATAGACTCAACCCTTTTGTTTGTACCTCTGTGGTGGCTCGGTCAATTGCCGGTCCAAATCGAGTCCCCCCTCCCACAATCCCCCCCGGAATATGCTCTCCATCCGAGACACTTATATCCGCGAGCGTTTTTTTTTCCTTTTTTATTAATTCCTCTCCAGAAGAGCACCCGTGCCAGCCGACCGGTGGTGCGAACACACCGGTGCGCGGTTTTATTGAAGCCAATGCTCTTTCCTCATCAACTCTCTCTCGTTCCTCTCCCTCCCAGAGCAAATGATCGATGCGATTGAAAAAATTGCCCTGGGTTATCTCACGGCGTCAGCGGAGAGGAAGATGATGTACGCGGCCCGCCTAGCGAACGGGACACGCCCTCCCGATGGCCAGTGGGACCGATGGCAGGGGATGGCGGTCGTTACCTATCTCCTGAGCGAGGGACCAAGCAGATATTAGCCGGCGCGGAACAATCAAAACCCCCCGAAGACCGACCAATCTTCCGCCGGCGAGACCCCCTCCCCCTTGGGGGAGGGAGCCAGCTACCGATCTCCATAGCAACAATCACCAATCATGCGTGAGTGTGGTGGCGCGGCCATATGCTCTCCTCCTTCATTCTCTCCTGCTTCATTCTCTCCTCCTTCATTCCCTCTCGCATTCTTCAAAACCTCTTCGATCCTCTCTCCACCTCCGCAGGCCAGCCAACCGAGAAGTCCAGTCCTCACTCAGCCATCTCTCGAGTGCACTCCCAGGCACCGCTCCAAACTTCTCCGTGCCTCACTCTCCCAGAGGACTCTCTTTCCTATCATTGAGTCCTCTGCAAAGACAGCCTTCCGCCGCACTGTCTAATCTCCTTCAAGCGGTACTCAGCGGACAGGTCTTTCCGAGACAGGTCTTTGACGCCTTCTAATGCGTTTCTTTCGGGGATATGGATCAAAATCTGTGAAGGTTAGATCCACCATATTATAATTATTTTCTGCAAATCTCCATTAGCGCATTGCATACTTTGAGCTATAATCCAGATTATTTTCCGTGAAGTGTGCGATTCATTATGTGATGGCAAATCCTATAGGAAGCCTATAACCATCGGTGCAAATTTTGTTTTCCATGGTCACTAAGGCCACTGGAACATCATTCGAAGGATAGAAGTGTCTAATAATGAAACCACAAAATATTATTATTTGTATTGTAAAATTTACATTATCAAATAATTTTCATCATGGAATACGGCAAAGCAACGAATGAAAATGTCTCATTCGTCCTAAGAATACATCTAAATTACATTCACCGGTATTTAATTTGTCGTTCTTACTGCATTGAAATTCTTCTGCTTTTTGTCTTACATCTAATTGATGGATTCTCTAATCAACGGTCTCTCGTTGAATGGTCTATTAAGTAATAATACTGCATTATCAATAAATACTTTTCCATCGGAATATATGACGTAAAACGTATGAATTTCTGCTCGTTGTTTCCGGGTTTTCCAACGGCGTACGTATATCTACGCACGTGGTTGGAAAACCCGAAAACAACGAGCAGTAATGGAAAACGCCGCGGAAACCTTCGCGAGAACGTATTCATTTGGTTCGCTCATGTAATTATAAATCACCTCTTACTTGGTGCCTGATGTTAAGGATAGCAGACATAGATTTTGCAAAGCTTGAAAATTTCTGATAATACTAGAATTTCGAGCCTGACAAAGTAAAGCCACTTATCATTGGAAACTATTTCGTGAAACTTCATGGTGGTAATAAGCAAGAGCAAACATAATTTTATAATAAAATATCGGATTTCAATGTTACAGGTAGTGAAAAATGCTAAAGAATTAAATTCAGGCGAGAGTCAGAAATTTATCACTTGAGACGGTTAATATTAAATAGATACTGCTATGAGATATAACTATTAAATAGATTTGCTATTAGACTGCACTCTGCATCTATATTGCTTGTCAATACCTGGGTAAGAATGAGCACAATATCACCAGCACAAAGTATCATGTACGAGCATACTAGGAGGGGAAAATTTTATGGGGGGAAACTATTTGTCCCCACTGGTGGATAGGCAACAGATTGTTGTCAATTCTCTGCGTATGGAGGACGTCATTCGCCCCATTTGAGATGGAGTGTATGAACGTTCAAGGAAATTGGTTAGTTTCTAAGATTACACTTCAGTTTTTGCTAGTCTTGACATAGAAAATGACTACATGATGAACCTCATTCATGTCTAGCATTGTAAGGTTAAGTTTGCAATGGCCCTGAAGTAAACATTTTTCATAGGATAAGTTACTATTATTTTTCAACTGAAGGCGTTCTCGTGGGCCCAAATATAAATAGTATATGGATTACCATTCTTTTTGTCAATTTTCTCTATGGACTCACTAGGATAAGGATGACAATAGATACGTTCATCGTCAGCAAACATCGTATGTTTAGTAATAAGAATATGATTTGGAGAGTCACCAAAAACAGGCATGACAACACCGGCCCAAACATTGATCCTTGCGGCACTTCTCATTGGAAGGCTGGAAACCCGCTGAGAGAGATTTTCCTTTTGAAAAATTTTACTGAGTCATGTTCGTAGCAATGAAACCAATTTTAGGATAAACAAAATTTTTTCATTTTCACTTTTGTAACAACAATTAATGGTCGGATCATTCAAAGGCTTTGCTGAAATCAAATATAATCTAGGCAGCCCACTCTTTTCTATGAATAACGTATAATATATATATAACGGTGACTATGATGAAGGCAGGTTGCATGAAATAGGAAACAAGGTCAACAAATATAAATCGAGAGAAATACGATCTCAAAGCAAATGGAACCGCATTTGAGACAACACGGAGTCACATTCATGGGTAAGTTGCATTATGGCCGTTGACTGCTTCAAACAGGAGTATGTTGCCCCAAGTGTAAATGAATGGATGCTATAACAGCCAACTTGATACTTAATTGATAATAAATTTAAAAGTCAACGACTTGTCTGTTGTGTTTGTTCCATTTGAAGACAAACAAATAATTTTTCCACCTCCAAAAATTTTGGTTTCTTCTCTTTCGGTAGGAGTTAGTACACACAAGGTTTTCAACTTGAAGTTTAGTTCCTAGCCCCCAGGTCTGTATCAATGTTTTCTTACATTAAGCTCTAATTAATGAAGCAATGAGTGCTCTAAGTATTTTTCTACATTTTCTTACATAGTTCATGTCTATTTTCCTTTGATATAGCTGTTGAATCTTTTAGCCACAGCTATTCTCTTCGAAACTCCACAAATAACCCAATGGGATCAATGATTGAATCAACGGTGAGAATACCGCAAATGACATGTTAGGTACTCCTCATACCATCTATTCACCGAAAGGAATCTAATTGCCCTTCCGCTGCGTCTGAGAATGTTCTTCACATGCGTGTGGGCGTGTTGGGATCCGTATCATGCCAAGAATGAAAAAATTTATGTTTGATCCAGTAGGATCCAGCTGCCACAGAGTTTTTAAAAATTTCATTTTACCGTCTGCTGCTGAAGTGAAAGAGTACGCCTTTTGCACTTCTCTTGGATTGGATATTTGGGGAAGTGACCGGCGACCACGGCCATTTGCGCCATAGGGGACAGGTAAGGGAAAAAGGATGGATGGATAGAAACCCGGCGTTGGCGTTACCCGGCTCTTTACGAAAGGCGCCAAGGGAACCACGGTTTAACGTCTCATCCGACAGACTGGTTACTGTACTTGAAGTGCCCTCCACAAGACACTCAGGTAGGGATCGCGTTCCTCTGAAAAACATCAGCCTCTGCAGGGATTCGAACCCTGTCTGCCCGTGTGGTAGGCGAGTACTCTAGCCACCACCACACCAACCCGATCCCCCCGCGCCTCTCTTACTCACGCAAGCGTTTTACGCGAACGTGCCATCAAATACTGCTCACAGTTTTAATGTTGGAGAATGTATCCGGTCGTTTTCCTCTTGGTCCCATTATACTACATTTTTCACCTATTTTCACTTAATGGTGCATTTTTTCTCTGAGGGCTGCACATTTTTCTGGGAATAAATTTCGTCATTTGGTTCTGATATTTAAAAAAATGTAACTGGAAAATTGTTTGGAATTCAAGGGGGGCCATCCTTATAGGAAACACGCAGATATTATGAACTCGGTTCCCCCGAGTGAAGTGCCATTCGATTAGCCACAGGACCAGAACTATGACTCTTCTCTCGCCACTCTCTTCCATCCCAGCCCTCTCTCTTCGCGTCTCGCAGCCTCCGAATCCATCTCCTTCGTTTTCCCACCCGTCTCCTCTCATTCACTCTCCCTCCATTTCAAACCCTCCCCCCCTCTCGCCTCCCAAATGCGAGAGTGGGAGGGGGAGGATGGGGTGAAGACCCCACGCACTCACGCACCCGAGGGGTCGTCTACTCGGCGACCCCCCTCTCACTGCTGCGTCACATTCTCGCCCCCAGGCAACTCCATTCGTCCCCCTTAGGAGGAGAAGAGGGCCCTCCATCCACCTCAGCGGCCCTCAGGTCGTCGTTCGCAGTGAATGGACACCGCCTGCAGGTGCAGGGGGGGCACAGCAGCATCCTGGGGTGGTAGAAGGACGGTTGTGAAAACGGGGAAAGGCTTCTCGAAGGGTCTTCGCGAAAGGGGCAAAGCAAGCAGAGGTAGACGTCGCCCCCCAAGGGCAGTGAGAATGCGGAGATGCACCTTTAGTTGCGAGAGTTTCCGCTAGAGGAGAGAAGAAGTGGGAAAGAGGTCGAAGAGACTTTTGCTTAAGAACATATTTGCATTGAAGTGTCCGATCGCGAATTACTATTCATCTACATCTACGTCATACCCTACGTGGGTGCTTCCACACCAGGCATGCATGAATTATACGGAAGAACATCGAAACTACATTGAAACCAGCGTACCACACAAGCAACGCGCCCATTAAAATCTACTAACCAAGAAACATTCTATCGTCAATCGTTCCAACATGCAACGGATACAAGGACTACTACTACAGATTCAAAATATCGTGCATAAATAAGAACATCAATATTTACATCATGCAAAAATAAGAACGTAGAGAATATAAAGAGAAAGATCTACAGTCTAGCTAATGTCACTATTTGCACTATTCATGACGACGATCGTATCTGTTATGGTCCGGAATGGTAAGTGGAAAAATGACATTTTATACCTATCGGTTCTACAATCTATCTCTCTAATTTTATTGGCGCGATCTAATCTCTCGTAGTACGAGGGGGTTAATAGTATGTTTTTTACGTCGTCAGAGAAATTTTTTTCCTGAAATTTAGCTAAGAGGTCAGACTTTACTATCATGTAAATTTCCTTACAATTTACTGTTATGTAAGAGGTTAGATTTAACTATTATGTAAAGAGAAAAGCTTTAAAAAATTGCTTGTATTGAAAGGATGAGAGGGTAAGTGGCAGAGGTTAAATAGGGAAGGGAATAAAACTGGGGTGGACGAGTGGAAGCGTTAGGAAGAGAGGAATGGGAATTCAGAATGAAATTAGAAAAAGGAGACGATATAAGGAATTTAAAATGTAACGGTGGGTCATCCATAGGAGGGTAAACAGAACGCCAGAAATTGAGTAGTTTGGATGAAAACTGTCCAAACCAATACACCAATCATCTTTTAGAATACTCTAATGGAAACGGTTGCCCATTAGGTCTCATTGCAATTTATGTTCTTTCAACGTGTTGCCTAATAACTCTTGATATATTTTTGAAAAAATCCCATTACATATGCACAAATTTTCTCCGAAACGCGAACTGATACGCTTCATAAAATGTATTATAATCATTGGAGGAGCAATTCAAAGATTGGTTGACTGTACACCAACCTTCCCTATCTGATGCTGGTTCCCTTACCTCATAGTATCGCTCCTTATGTACTTTCTTCAAAATTATTATTGTTAATTTAATCACATTCCCCTTCTAGCCCTCGCCAAGCATCGGGTTTCATTGCCGTCATAATGGCCGATGACTCGAGAGGGGTTTGGCATTTATCGCAGTCACGTCCGACGCCCATCGGATTGGTGGCTACGCTGCTGTTGGATCGTGCGTACGGAGTAGACGGAGGGACCCAAGTATCACGGCCTTCTGCATGCGAGTTGCAAGTGACCCCGCTTGTGTCATGTATAACGGAATTCACTTGATGGGCTCCAGCAGCAAGCCCTTAACTCCACCGAGCGCACCCATGATGAGGACTACCATTTTAACAGAGTGTCCTGGGTACATTGGCCGAAGGTCAAAAAGCAGGTCTTGATATTTCGTCCGTTGCTCCGCCTCCTTTGCATCCATGTTTGTTTCAGCCGGGGTCGAAAACTCTATTACGAACATGGAGCGTGAGAGGTGGTCTAGGAGAACGATATCAGGCTTGGTCGCCTCCAACTGCCTGGTGGTGGAAAAGGAGTAATTCCACCAGATGGTGCGTTTATCGTTCTCCACGATGGACTCAATATCTCCAGGGGCATAGAGATAGTAGATAGTAGTGGAAATAGAGATGAATTAAGCAAAGCGATTTGTTATTAGCTCAGTATGCGCTGAGTCACCAACGCGAAGTGCAATTAAGGAAAAGTTTCGGCGGAATACGTTACAGTAAATCACTCATCCGTGACATTGTCAATTTATGCGTGATTAGGCATTTGACCCAGTTTGGCGAAATTTTCTAGAATAAGGAGAGAGAGAATAGGATATTGAAAATTTCAGGGTGGAAAAAAATCGGAAACAACCTAATGACATGTTGAAGATGATTCCACTTCCTCACCATGTCACCGGATGCAACCATCCTCACTAAAGATCAGGAATAAAATAGAGTAATGAAAAATATGAGTTGCCTATTCAGCGTGAAACGTTAGTGGATTGATTGACCGAGGGTCTGAAGGCAAGTACAATGACAGGGTGCGTAAAACATCAGTACAGGATTCTTCAGCAGCACTTAGCTGACTATTTTAATAGTCTACTCTGCCATGAATTCCCTGGGCTCTGGCGTCGTTTGCTTCATTCCTAGGTAAGGGCTCGCCGAGTGCAACATTAACGTGGAAAAAGTTAGAACCAGTGCCAGGAGGTGCAGAGAGTTTAAACCATTCAAATCACGCTGAGTGTTAGAAAGGAGCGAATTCATTGTCGCCCGTAAGCTTTATGAACTCCCTATCGTGCTCTGAACATCACTATTCAGTAGGTACTTATTTAATTAAAGGGAATTAATTACGAAAAAACGGCTTGTAAGAATATTAATATTTTATAAGATTTTATGCAAAGTACATAATTTCCTACAGTTTTAAGGCGATGGGAAAGTGCGGACGGATACTGCTAACTGCTGGTGCTGTGACGATAGGCCTGGACATACGACACCTAGCTGTACATTCCTCCTCTGGGTTCAACATTTGGCATCGTAGCGCTGTGATTGGCGTTTACACTTGTTTTAAAGTAAAACACTAATGCAATGCACTAATGAAGTATCGGACTAAAAGTTTCCAATCGACACATTCTGGAAACAGCTCATGTTACGATAACCGACGATTTCTTTCGGAATAAATGCACATGAACTCATATAAGAGAACTGATTTGTATTTCAAATGCCGTGTAATTAGTCAGGCAAAACAAGTGATACTTTTGGCCTATTGGATACCTATTGGACCTGTAGGGTTAAACCTCAATGCAATTAGGCTTATCTATCCTCGGTGTCAAACGCTACTATGCGTCGAATTATGGTAGTTGGAGCGAAATATCATTTTACTTAGAAATCAATGAATTTGGTCTCATTTTAAAGAAAAATATATCACCCTTCCAATTTCACCCAAAATTCAACCCCTTACCACACTACTTTCGGAGATATTTGCCAGAAAATTCCAGCCCTTTTACGTGGGAAATGGTACGTGTATGCACTCAGAGAGACCTTATATTAAAAATGAGGCATTCCTTACACTTAGATCTCGTCAAAAAATCAAAAGTGTGTAGTTTGTGTGTTTTCTCAACTATTGTTGAAAATTAATCATATTGTCACCGAAGTAAATTCTTCGGAATCACAATAAACCTTCCGTTTTGATGGAGTGTCACACGTACCGCGTGAAAAAAATGAGTCAAGTTAAAGACTTATTTCGATATTTGCATGTAATTACTTACAACTTTTGTCATATAGAACTATATTATTGCACCATTAATAATGCAATATTCAATTGATGTGTCCTACAGCTGGTGAAATAAAAACGTATAATTCGAATATGGTCTCCATTATTATTAGGGAACTATCTGGCTCGCACTACCTTTAGCGAGAGTGAAATGGAACCTGCCTACCGCGATATCAAACTTGAAGCCTACGTATAACTTTTCGTATGTGAGTCAGAGTCCTGAATCGAGAGTACACCACGTGTCCGGTGTTCCTAGTGTGAATCTGAGAACACCTTGGCAGGAAGTAATTACAAGGACGAGATGCGAGGGAGGGATGGGATTCGAACCGGCGAGCTCTAAATAATCGAAACGGGAAGTTACTTTCGGGGTCGGAACTGACCCGGGGATCATTCATGCATTGGTCACCAACCAATGTCACTCGAAACGTGGGACACGTACCTGTGCACCGCCGGACGCACTCCACATCGTCCCGCCCCGATTCCCCCCTTCGAGCACCCTTTGAGACTGACTACAACACTTCCTGCGATCTGGCTGCGAACGCGCAATATATGCTCTGATCGTGGATCTTCAAAATTAATCTCCCGGTGCACGTTGAAGCCGTCTCTTCCATCCTTAAGAGACTTTCACGGAATGATTACATTAATGCTTTGCAGCAAGTCGAGATATCATTCCGACTCGGTATTATTAGGTACTTACGGTAGTTTTAGCGAAAAATCATTTTACTTAGAAATCAATGAATTTGGTCTCATTTTAAAGAAAAATATCTCACCCTTCTAATGACACCAAAAAGTCTACCCTTTACCACATTCCATTTCGAGATATTTGCCAGAAAATAGCAGCCCTTTTACATGGGAAATGGTACGTGTATGCACTCCAGAGGGACATTATTTACAAAATGAGGTATTTCTAACACTTAGATATCGTCAAAAAAAACTAACGGCGTGTAGTTTCTTCTCAACTATTTTTGAAAATTAATCATATTGTCACCGCAATAGGTTCTTGGGTATCACAAAAAACCTTCCGTTTTGAAGGAGTTTCAAACGCACCGCGCGAAAAAAACGAGTCAAGTTACAGACTTACTTAGATATTTTCATTTAATTACATACAATTTCTGTCATATAAAACTAAATTATTGCACCATTAATAATGCAATATTTAATTGGTGTATCCTTCAACTGGTGAAATTATAACGTTAAATTCGAATATGGTAATTATTATGACTAGGGAACTATCTCGCTCGAACTACCTTAAGGGCAGTTAATTATAGTTGAAGATTATTCGGGATTTCCACCGGGTCAGGTTCTCCATTTCTGCCGACGTTTCTGCCATTTCTGCCGATGGACGAGTCGTCCATCATCCTCATGGCATGTCCTGAGGATGATGGACGACTCGTCCATCGAAACGTCGGCAGAAATGGAGAACCTGACCCGGTGGAAATCCCGAATAATCTTCAACTACATAGTTTGCCGGGAAAACCTTCGATCATTCTTGGCAGTAAATTACTCCACTTTCAAAATAAGGAGTTACATCGGAGAGAATCTTAAAATTCTTGCTTTCGGTTACACTGATTATATAATTCTGATCTTTCGCCGACCCTTGTATCCAGGCAGTGAGCCCGGCACTCTCTTTTAAGCATATATCCTCGAGTGACTCTCGTCCGACTGCTCAGGTCCATTCCAGGGAGAGGCATAGCAGTTGGCGCAAAGGTGTAGTCGGAGCCAAGGTGAAGAGCCGAGGATGTGAAATGCTGAAGCAACTTGTTGACGTATTCCGCGACCTCTCGGTTGCACGGTAGGCAGCCTTCAAGGGTCGGAGGGCCCGCGACCTTTCCCGCGGATTGACAGGGTGAATCAGGTTGTTGGACGTGACCTCGCGAGGGGTCACTCGGAGGAGAGAAATGGAGTCGAGAGGAGGTCAAAGGGGAAGATGGAGGGTTCAAGCACGCTCGAGTGAGGATGGATTTACTTTAATTACTCAACTTTGGAAGGTTTTCCATTGGGGGTCCAAAAGTACGTGGACGGGAAGACAAAGAAAATAAATCTGAACTATCGATCAGCGCTAAATTTGCCCCCACACTCAACCTCCCAACCTCCCCTTTCGAACCCCCCCCCCCCCCCGCCCTCTTGACCCGACTTCCTCCTCCCCCTCTCTGCTTCCTCCGCTCACCCCGTCCATTCTTCTTCCCTAACCCCTCCCCATCCCCCGTCCCCTAAACTGGGGACGAAATAAAATATTCGGTTATCAAGATTTAGGTGACGTTAGGGTGAAGTTAAAAATAAGAATTGTGCTCACAAACGCACATCTTTTATGAAATTTGGAGTTTCGATGCTCAGCTTATCAAAGTTATCATAATATACAATACAAAAAAAAATTCCAACTATATGAACCTTCCATTCCTGAAAGCATACCCAATATACTACAATCAATTGACACGTGCAGCATTGGTTAAAGAGCTAGAAGACTTCCGCGAATACTGCCTGGTGTTGATCCGAACTAGTTCATACGTATTAAAACAGAAACAACAGTTGAATAATTCCACAAGGTATTTATTGCGTACGACGTGTTTCAACTGACAGAGCCATCATCAGATACAAGACCTTGTACAAGGTCAGGTACAAGATCATATACCTGATGATGGCTCTGTGATTTGAAACGCGTCGTACGCAATAAATACCTTTTGTGGAATAGTGCAATTGTTGTTTCTGTTTTAATACGATGAACTTCCACGATATCTCCCCTGAATCTGTTGAAATTATTTCATAGTTAATCAACATGATAGTATCTATGCTAAAATAAGGGATACGAAAATACATTAATACGAAAATATTGTTACAGATCACATCTCTTTGGATACTCTCCTCAAAATCATCACAGAGAATATTATTGTGAAAAATATGAGTGATTGTAAATTCAATGTGCATGTACAATATTATCGCAGCAAGTTTTCCACATTTCCGCATACCTTTTTAATTCTCTGGCAATTGTTTTGTTGAGCGAACGGTCAATATATTCCTCTAATATTACAAGTTTAAATAAAATGAAATTGGGTTTAATACTAATTTGACTTTCCTAAAATATTTACGAATTTGTAAAAGATCTCTATCTATAGCTCGCCAATCTATAATTCGCCAAGTACTTTAAATGTATTTTGAAGCATGCCTGTTTCTGAAATTTCCAGCATAAGATACTGATGTAAACTGCATCTTGAAAACCTCAGCTATCATTTATTACGCTCAGTCATATGCCACTCACGTCGTGAGCTTTGACCGAGTTTCGCGCCGTTTCACTCAATACTTGTGGTCTTTGACTTAACGAACGGAGCATAAACGGAGCGGTCTATTTTTATGTTTTAAAAGACCAGATGAAGAAATGACATAAATACTGAGCTCATCCGGAACGCATACAAATGTAATACGCATTAAGCGCAGTTATAAACTACAAATTGTAAATTCTACATCTACATTATACCCCGCGAACCGCTGCATAGGCGTGTGGCAGGGGTGTTAAGTCACCAGCCGTGTAAGGGCGTAGGTTTTTGGGAGATGAAATGGTGACATGTATTATGGGAGTGTATTTAGAGGAGCTCAATTTTGATTGTGGTCGCTTATTGTTCGCAGAAAGAACAAGTTTTTGCACCTATCTGTTCGACAGAGTATCTCTAATATTTTATCGCATCTGTCAGACCTAGAAATGTAGTGAGGAGTCATGATATGTAATATTCTCTGTGCGCTCTGAAACACTCCAGTTCTGAATATCTCAAGCAGTCTAAGCCAAGCGTGCAGCCACCAAGTCTCTAGGGGCTCCCACCTTAATCTCTCTAACAGTTGTGTAACACTATATGTTAGTTTGTAGCAGTTTTTAACGAAGCGTGCTGCTTTCCTCTGTATTTTATTATTTGTTTTGGTTAAATCTATTCGACCAGGGTCCCAAATGCGCACGGCGTCTTCGAGGTGTGGCCTAACCAGAGCGAAGTAGCATCTCTCTTTGACTTTTTCATTCGAGGAACTTCCTATTATACGTTTAACAAAACCTAGTTTCTTTAATGCTGCGCCACATATGTTCTGTATGTGCAATCCTCACGATATATAAAATTTTAAGGTAATTCCAAGATATTTTACTGTATCTGAAGGTTTTTTCTATTGGTGGGAGAAGGGTTGTTACCAAAACAGTGGAGGGGTGAAGAGAAACCCGGCGTCGAAATTAGACTGTTCTTAAAGGAACGCATCATGAGGGTCCATCATTTTGACGTCTCTTTGGAAGGTCGGAAAGACTTCGGAAATCACTGCTGGGTTTCGAATCCGAATACTTGTGGGTGGGATGCTAGTAATCTAGCCGCTGCAGCCAGATAATATTCCCCAATGAGGGAGTAGGGAAGGGACGAGGAGAGTGCTCACGCACATATTGTAAGCGAATGAATAAACCGCATGAGGCGCAGTTGAGGGACTGCTCGGGAAAAAGGCAGTGATTTGTTCCACGCCTTCGACTCTCCTTTATTCTTCTTCGCTCTTCCATTATTATTCGCTCCCATCGCCTCCTCCTCCTCCGACCAGCACACTCTTTCCACTCCCTCCCCGTGTCCTCGCGGTGAGCGCTCAGGGGTCGGGAAGGCACAAAAGGGCCCTTTGGGACCCCGCCGGTTCTCTTCCCTTCCCTTCGCTCGCTTGCTCCGGGCCCTCTGCTCCGGAGACCCTCTTAGAAAACTCCTTAATGTGATTTTTGCTGGCACCATGCTGTGGGGGCGCTATTACTCCGCGACAATGGGATGCTCAACAATTTGTAAAACACGAGTGATGACTGTTCAATACACAGTCTTTTCGCTTCCCATCTAATGGTCCCAGCGATGATAAATGCTCCTGAGCTCGACAAAAGGAGCTCGCTTTAATGACAGGAGTTGAGAGCTGGGTCGATTCCACTCCGAATAATAGGTTTCCTTACCCTCATTATGCTACGCTGGTGGCTAATTAAAACATCTGAATCGTAATTTCACACCAGTTCATTTTCTCCCAATGGCATTTGTGCGATGCGGGAGTAGACATCCCATCGAATGACAGGAGCTACTTTCAGGGTCTAGAGCGTTTCCAAACACGGTGTAAGAGACCCTTTGGAGCCTAACCACGCTTAACCTCGGTCATCACCAGCAAGAACGAAGTCAAGTGTTAAATCGCATGCGCACTCTCATTTGTTTAGAGGATCGTCCACGTGAAATGCTGTCCATCGTGGATCGCTTGTACAAGATCCTCCTCACGCTCTCATTTGGTGAGCAATCGTGCTCAATGACACGAAAGGAATTTATCACGCCAATTGGAATTCGCATGACCAGAAACGGGTTCATATAAAAATTGTAATTAAAATATGCAACCATGGTCCTCATGAAGTTAAGGACTATTTCCTACTTCTCATCCCAACCCAAGTTAAGATCGGAGAAGGGATTCATATATGCGAAATTTTAGGCAGAGCGATCAATATATTTTAAGGTGCAATGGCTGCACTTAATTTTTTCTTGAATTGAGTGATGAGCGAAGCTATTAATTTATGAAATTCAGATTCATTTCGATGCTGTTCATAGATTTGAACAGGTTAGTACTATCATGCAAGAGATTGAATGTGAGTTAACCCTAGCTTCATCTCTACACTTAACAACATGGATTATTACGTCATCAAAAATGGAGACATTGATGATATGCGGTATTACTCTAAACACATCAATAACCTACTCATAATAGCCGTATTCTCAGACCGCCAGGACCTGACGAAGCCAGCTGGAAGGCAGGCGAATCTGTTGACCCCCAAAAATGGATCGACGCGGCAAAAACCCGAAGACAATACGGTGATTAAATAACTGCGGAAGCCTCCGTACCAACCTACTCATTATTCTATCCGCGCCATACTACGTACTTACGCATAGGAGTATCTGTTTTTCTAACGATACTGGTATCTAGATAATACTAGCGTATTACTTTACTGAAAGTCATTGACTTATAAAACGGAGCCTTTCATCGCCATTCGAGTATGTACTTTCATGAAAGAATTTAAAACATCATGTCTCATTTTATTTGCTTCACTGATATTTGCATTTAGTCCCAAAATGAATTCAGATAGCCTTCAATTTAATTTTTCTGAAAATTTCATTGCTGCTCATTTTCTTTCGAATTGGGCGTTTTTCTAGAGATGCAATCTCCGTCCGGCAACATTAGCCCGCCATGGTTTCGTGATTCTTGTACGAAATAAAGTTCGCTTTGGCGAATACTTTAGGGAGAGGTCAGAATTTAACTCTAACTGACCGGAAAAGAGACTCCACATAGCCTCGAATGTGACGCTTCCATTGAAACGGATTATAACCGTGCCCCGTGCTCACTACGGTAAATGTGACCGTATTAGGCTGGACTGTGTGGAAGTTATATCGATATATGAATACAAACTATTAGTAATCATTCCAGAGATTCCACTGGCAGTTTGAGCGATATTCTTCCTTTAGTCATAACTGAGATCACATTGGAATTTTACGTTTAAATGTCAGCAGCTGTATGGGAAACACGCTTTGTAAGTAACTATTGTTTTATCAATGCTGGAATGTGGAAACGCTTTGTATGAGTTGAATTATCAGTAATTAAATGATAATATCAAATATTATTTTACTTGACTCATTTTATTCACGCGATACATTTAAAATTCCTTCACAACCGAAGTATTTTGTGATTCTGGAAAAATTACAACGATGAGTACGCGATATTTCTTAAAAGTTGAGAAAACCTACAAAGTACCCACTATTAAATTTCTGATGAGTCCTAAGAGTGAGACAATCTCCCTTTTCAAAATGATGTCTCTCTGGAGTGCATATCCCTCGTAGAATGGCGGTCCATTGTTGACAATTATCTCATAAAGTAATGCGGTAAGCGGCAGATTCCATTCAAGGTAAAATGATACCACTCTCAAACCACCTGAAAGGCTGTTTACCGGAACTTCTTTCGGTAAATAGAAAAAATGCGAATCTGAGGTATGAAAAAGCTCAACTTTAAATTAATATAAATTTCAAGTAAAAGGACCAAGTTCTCCCAGAATACAACATGAAGATAAGTAAGATGAAGACTAAAATCCTAATATGCGGAAGAGAGAATGCAGAAGTCACCTTGAAAGGAGAGAAATTATAGCGAGTGGATATCCTTCACCTATTTCAGATAGTATATACCATCACGTGAGAAGAAAGAAGTACAGCGGACATCGAGCGGAGAATAGCCCAAGCTAAGAAGGCGCTCATGGGAAAAAGACAACTCCTGCACTCAAAGAAGATAGGACTACAAAACCAGGAAAAAGCAATATGCGAAAACATTAGGGTGAAGCGAGGCGCTCTATGGATCGGAAGCATGGACCTTTGGAAAATCTGACCAGAATAGATTGGAAGCCTTCAAAACCTGGTGCTGGAGGATGATGATGAAGATTAATGGACGGACAAAATAAGAAATTATGAGGTTTTCAGATAAATAGAAGAGGAGAGGACCATATGGAACACCATACAGAGAAAAAGAACCAGTTGGATTGGACACACCATGAGACACAATGGGTTTTTGAAAAACATAATTAAAGGTAAAATAGAAGGACAAATCTCCTAAGGAAGACCCGTGAATAAGTTCATGAACCAAATAAAGAAGCCAGTACATTGGGAAAGACACCAGGAGGTAAGGGACCTAGCAATTAGATAGGGAAGGGTGGAGGGCTACGGTCAACCGATCTTAGGATTGAACGAGCAACGATGAGGAGAAACGTTCCACACCCTCATTTCACCGTGACGACTTCCAAGAGGCGTATTCGAAGTGGTTTCCTCAGGACCCAGATCATTTGATGCGGATATGAATGGGCGTGCGCCCTCTAATGGCGTTCAGTGTAGCATATTTCTGTCAAAGAGTCGACAAAGTATCGTTTCATCGAAAGAAAAGTCCCCAGATAAGAGAACACAATACGTTGTACCACACTGTACCTTTGTACCACAATGTCCTTTTTCCTCAAAACTAGGGATAGGTCGATTCCACTTTTTTTTCGATTCCGATTCCATCGATTCTTATTCCTAATAGCAGGTGGGATATTGATATACCAGTAGCGTACGACTATTATTTAAACATCTTTCTCGGGCTTTGCACAGGGTAATGTTTTCAAAATCCGCCGACGTTTCGACTTGCTTTCCATTTTCACGGCACGTGTTATTTCCGTCATGACCGCTATAACACCACTATCCGGTGCGAAGCCCGAGAAAGATATTTGAACACAATACACCGGGAAAACCTTAGACTATTATTTACATTCAAGTGTTGGCTGAAATAAAATAACAAAGACAATTAAGTCGCTCGAAAAGTATATTTATTTGCAAATAGCAAATATATCCTCAGCTTATTGAGGTAGATAAAAAGTACAAATTGATAACCAACACCCAAAGATTCTCAGACAAATATGATGTGATAAAATAAATTTGATTTGAACATTTATCCATCTGGAATCGATGGAATCGGAATGGACTTTAGGCGATCGATTCTCAATACCGATACTAATCCTGAGAATCGGTGGAAACGAGAATCGATATTTGAATTCGACTCATCCTTACTCAAAACCCTCCCTGCGCCAACCTTGGTCCACTCATCAATTCCTCCTCCTCCTTCATGATCTCCTTGATCTCCTCCTTCTCCTCCTCTCCTTCATCTCCTCCTTCATCTCCTCCTTTTTCATCTCCTACTCCTCCTCCTTCATCTCCTTCATCTCCTCCTTCTCCTCTTTCATCTCCTCCTTCATCTCCTCCTTTTTCATCTCCTACTCCTCCTCCTTCATCTCCTTCATCTCCTCCTTCTCCTCCTTCATCTCCTCCCCCTCCTTCATCTCCTTCATCTCCTCCTTCTCCTCCTTCATCTCCTCCTCCTCCTTCATCTCCTTCATCTCCTCCTCCTCCTCTCCTTCATCTCCTTCATCTCCTCCTCCTCCTCTCCTTCATCTCCTTCATCTCCTCCTCCTCCGCTCCTTCATCTCCTTCATATTCTCCTCCTCCTCTCCTTTATCTCATCCTCCTGCATATCCTCCTCCATCTCCACTTCCTCCTCCTCCTCCTTCATCTCCTTCATCTCCTCCTCCTCTCCTCCTTCATCTCTTCCTCCTTCATCTCTTCCTCCTTCATCTCCTACTCCTTCATCTCCCCCTCCTTCATCTCCTCCTCCTCTCCTTCATCTCTTCCTCCTTCATCTCCTCCTCCTCCTTCATCTCCTCCTCCTCCTTCATCTCCTCCTCCTCCTTCATCTCCTCCTTCTCTCCTTCATCTCTTCCTCCTTCATCTCCTCCTCCTCCTTCATCTCCTCCTCCTCTCCTTCATCTTCTCCTCCTTCACCTCCTCCTCCCTCATCTCCTCCTCCTTTCTTCCTCCGATCACTCCCTCCACCATTTCCCCCCTCTCTCGCCCAATATAATTGCCCCACCTCCCTCCAAACACATGGCTCCCCCGCAATCTTGCCCTATCAATATCACACACTCATGGCCACTGAAACATTTTTCCTCTTCATGAGAAACGTCAGGGAGGAGGAGAGCAGGTCATTCAGGCGGCGGGGAGTGGTAGAGTGGAGTGGAGGGGAATGACACACCCAATGCCGCCCATCTCCACCCCATATCTCCCGATCCGAGAGTGACTTCCCTTCAGAATTGATATCTCTCCCTCCCTCCCCATCCGTTGCTTTCCCATCAACCCCTTCCCGCCCGCCCGCCCGCCGACACACACGTGGAAATCCATCGGCCACTTTAACCAACCACATCTCCCTCCCTCCTCACTCTATCCTTCGTCCCTCCCTCCCCCCCCCAAGCCATCATCTCTCTCTCTCTCTCCTCTCTCTGCCCTTTTCTCATCTCCTTATCTCCGCCGCCCGTCTGCGTGTACTCTCCATCTCATCCCAACTCCTCCCATTCCTCCTCTTTCCTCCTTCCACTTCTCCTTCCTCCTTCTTCCCCCCTCCGCGCCTTTGTCTCCAAACCATTCCTCATCATTAATATCCTTATCATCCTCTCTCCACTCTGTTCGACTTTGCCGCTCTCTATCTCTTTTTCTTTCCCTCTCTTTCTCATACAGTGTCAGCTTGAAAGCATTGTCTCCGCTGTCTTATTCTTTTCCCCTACCGCTTGCCGGCCTTCACTTTTTTCTCGTGTTTTCCCCGTGCCCGTGTTTTTTCACCATGTTGTTATCTACATCTCCAAAGTGTTCCCATTTCTTTTTTTTTCCTGCTTTCTTTCTCCCATCATCTCCCTTCTTCGTTTCCTTTCGCCTATTCCTTTGCCTGCTCACTTCCCCCTACGCTTCACGCTCAAAACCGTCGCTCAAACGTAGCGATCTTATTTCCAAAAGTGATTGGTCGTCAGTATGAGAGCGATTGAATGAAAATCTTTCGCTCGCCTTCCCAAACGGGCTTCTATTTTCGGTAGCCACGGTTTCGCCGTCTCATTTCCTCATTTTCTTTCTATTACCTTGTTCTCCCGTTCAATTTCCTCTTAGCTGTGTATGATGGAGGGCTGAACCGGGAGTTAAATCATAGGGTCTTTTCCTTCGTCAATATCCAATCTAGAATATTCTCTTTTTTCCTCTGTGGGACTCGATTTTTTTTACTCTCAGGTCATACATGCCGTATCACATTTGTTTGGAATCAATATGTTGTTATTAGGAATTATTTGAGGGTTTACGAAGGATCGATTGACTTTTTCCCATTTTTGAACATAATGAAAGGGTCACAATCATATTCCAGAAGAAGGGACAGAAACCATGTAAAAAAGATAAGAAGTGAAAATAACTATCTCTTTTTATTATGGCAAGTTTAAGTAGGCAAAAATATACATGAATATACAGCAACAGCATTTTCTAATTATAAATTATTATTTTATTCGTGTTTCCTTAGCATTTATTCGTTTTTAGAATTACTTAAGATGAATACTAGCAACAGTATAACTTAAAAATATCTAATTATTACGGAATTGCGACATTATTTCATATTTATTCTCGTTTATTAATAAGTACTAGGGTTGACGAACGGTTCACGAGCGCTATATCTTCAGTTTATTGAGAATATTGCTGTAATCTATAATCGATCAAATGCTGCGTCCATTATGAAATACGTTTGAGAACGAAAGTAAGATGGACAACCGCGCGGAGGACATGTAAACGGTCGATTCCAAATTGAAGTGATTGAGCGCACATACACGCCTCGAATAAGTTCACAGAATGTTTCTTCCACCTTCCTCCTTTCTATTCTCATAAGTTCTCGGCCATCAGGAGTCGTGCATCGATCGATTGTGCGACCCAACCTTACCTCCGTTCTATCACTCCAGGGTTTCACTCCAGAAATCACTTTTTTCCTATACTACATTTCCGAGCTTAAAGAGTAACGCGCATTTAAAAAACCTTTCCTATGTCCCCGGCTCGATTTTTTCCCGTTTAGTTCAACAACTGAAAGAAAAGGAGGAAAAATAAACAAGGGACGAGATCTGGTCCTCGGCTTCTCATTTTCCTGAAGTGACCGCTGCGAACCTTTCGCCCGTAACGGTCGACGGATCCATTTGTAAAAGTTCCCTATTTGCTCCCTATTTGCTCCCTACAGTCCCCTACAGCAGCGGTCGGCCACTGTCACTTTAGCCCTATCTGAAGGATATATCGCTCTCTCTCTCTCTCTCTCTCCCTCCCCCATCTCATTCGCACACGCTCATCCCTCCCCTCCCTTCCCCTCTCCCCACATCCTTTCCGAACGACACCATCTCCCGGACCGGAGTGTCGCAGTCGTCGGACCTTCTCTCCTCCTTTCCTCCTTGAGTTCCTCGCTGCCACCCGCGCGTAACAGACCTCCCCACTCGACGGAGTGGCTCGAGTGGAAATAATACACCATTCATACATCTCTCTCTCTCTCTCTCTCTCTCTGGGAGAAAGTTGGAAACGTGCATTATGACCGACAGTCTTGCATCAATATCGGGCGGAAAAATAGCAGATTCAATCGCGTTTCCTTAATAACCCATTGAGTGCGGGATGACGTGAAATCACGTCGTGGGTATCGTGAGTGTTCCAGCTTTCATTAGGGGGCCTAATAGTGAAAGTTCCCTAGTAGAAGCTGGAATACACTCACGGCACCCACGACGTGATTTCACGTCATGCCGCACTCAAAGGGTTAATAATAAAAATTGTCTATTTTTACTACTTTATATTTACTGATAACACATCCATGTTTTGTCGTAGCCTTCTGCTCATTTCCATAAGGACTCTCCTTTAATACTAGAGCACTTACATGAGATATGACTTCGTTCTTTCCCGGCGTGTAATACTGGTACACGCGCTGCTGCTATTTGGAAACAAAAAACTAAAGGCTCAATAAAAGAGTAGGGCTGCATAACCGTGATTTGCTCAAGTTCGGAAATGTTAGTTCTTCAATACAATGCTTCAATTGTGTCAAAACATTTTGAGTAAGGATGAGTCGAATCCAAATGACGATTCTCGATTCCACCGATTCTCAGGATTAGAATCGGTATCGAGAATCGATCGCCTAAAGTCCATTCTGATTCCATCGATTCCAGATTGATAATTATTCAAATCAAATTTCGTTTATCACATCATATTTGTCACTGTAATTTTGGGTGCAGGCTATCGATTTGTACTTTTTATCTACCTCAATAAGCTGAGGATATATTTGCTATTTGCAAATAAATATACTTTTCGAGCGACTTAATTGTCTTTGTTATTTTATTTCAGCCAACACTTGAATGTAAATAATAGTCTAAGGTTTTCCCGGTGTATTGTGTTCAAATATCTTTCTCGGGCTTCGCACCGGATAGTGGTGTTATAGCGGTCATGACGGAAATAACACGTGCCGTGAAAATGGAAAGCAAGTCGAAACGTCGGCGGATTTTGAAAACATTACCCTGTGCAAAGCCCGAGAAAGATGTTTAAATAATAGTCGTACGCTACTGGTATATCAATATCCCTTCCCTTCCCAAAAACCCCTTCCCCTTCCCCCATCCCCACTCCCCTAACCTACCGCCCCTCCTACCCCTATCCTCACCAGCGCACACGACATTTGTTCCGTGATACGCCTTGAAGACGGACTAGTTCCGAAAGCTAGCTATGTAAGTGTGATCGTCTCTTTTTTTGTGTGTCTATCTCCTCCATCCTATCCACATCGTATATATATATATATATATATATATATATATATATATATATATATATATATATATATATATATTACAGAAAAAGGAAATAAATTTAGAAATATAAGCAAGCAACAAGGCGTTGAGGTTGGGGATGGATAGATAGGTATATCAGTGGACACTCACAGAAAGGCGATCCATGGCGACACCGGTGTCCACTGCTCTCGGAAGCTTTCGGGTGAGAACCCTTCCTCAGCGGGAGAAATGTGATTTTCTCGGAATGCGTGATTAGAGCTCGCTCGCTCAAGTGCCACAGTTATTATATTTTTCCCTCTCATCACATGGCCCAACCAGTTTCCTTTCCTTTTCCTAATCTCCTTTAGGAGCGATCTTCCTTCTTTTACTTTGCTCAAAACCTCTTCATTTCTCATCTTATCTACCCATCTTACTTTTCCCATCCTTCTCCACACCCACATTTCATAAGCTTCTATCCTATTCATTTCCCTCTTACCTAACGTCCACGCTTCACATCCATACATGAAAACGCTCCATGAATAACACTTAGCTAGTCTCTTTCTCAGCTCCAGATCCAGGTTTTTCTTCTGGCTGAAGGCCTCTTTTGCCATTGCTATCCTTTCTTTAATTTCTGCAATACTTCTCCAGTCATCTGTCACCATCGTTCCTAGGTACCGGTAGCGTTTCACTTTCCTATTACACCTTCATTTATTTTCACACTCGTATAATTTTCACAGTTTACTGGCATCACCTTTGTCTTTCCTAGGTTTATCTTCATCCCATATTCCTTCATCCCTTCTTCCAAAACCTTTATCAACCTTTGTAGTGATTGCATATCATCTGCTAATATTATCATGTCATCTGTGAATCTTATACTTCTTATCTTCCTACCTCCAATGCTGACTCCTTCCTCTTTCCCATCAAAAGATTTATGGATCATGTCCTCAACATATATATTGTATAAGGTTGGCGACAGACAGCATCCATGCCTTACTCCTCTACCATTCTGTCATATCCTCATTTATTTTTAATACAGCTTTTTGCCTCATATATAATTCTCTAATGAGTTTTCTCTCCTTCCATACCAACATTTTCGAACATTTTATTCCATTCAACCTGATCAAAAGCCTTTTCCAGATCAATAAAACAAAGTGCCATTCCTTTTCCTCTCTCTATATACCTTTCTCCAGTTATTCTTAACAGGCCAATGGCGTCCCTTGTTCCTTTCCCTTTCCGGAAACCAAATTGTTCCTCCCCTACATTTTCTTCCATTATTCTTATTAATCTCCTGTTCAAAACTCTCAACATTATTCTGGCTGCGTGCGTAATTAGGCTTATCGTTCTATGTTCAGTACACTTCCGTGTACCAGGCTTCTTAGGAATTGGTACCATCACTGTTCTTACAAAATCTTGAGGCCATTCACCAGTGTGATATATTTTGTTACACATGTTAACAATTTCCTGCACACCCTCTTCATTCAAGCACTTGAAAAATTCAATAGGGATCTCATCCATTCCTGTTGCCTTCCCTTTTCTCATTTCTTCAATTGCTTTTTCCACTTCCCTCTTCAACACTGAATAACCTCTATCTTCCGGGGGCACCATTTCTTCTGCCTCCAAGTCCAAATCCACTGGCTTCTCCTTTGAGGAATACAGGTCTTCCAAATATTCTGTCCATCTTTCTGTTATTTCTTTCCTCTCATGCATAATTCTGCCGTCTTTACTCTCAATTTCTCTCATTTTACTCTTCATTTTCCTATTATCAGTTGTTACTGCCCTTACCTTCCTATACGTCAGGTCATACTTTCCTTTCTTTTCGAGGTTTCATCACATGCTTCCGCCAGCCACTTCTCTCTTGCCTTTTCAGTTTCCCTCTTCAATTCATTATTCAACCTTCGATACATTTCTCTTCCTTGCTCACCATTCTTATTTTTATACTTCCTCCTTTCTTCCATCTTCTTCAACATCTCTTCTGTTACTCAATATATATATCCAACGCCTATTTGAAAAATAAAGTAAGTAAAAATGAAGGAAAAATGTTATACACAAATAAAGCTAATAAAAGTTAAGCCACTACGTTCTACTGATTATAGATACTAAGAAAACGACCTCACCCCTAATCTAAATAAATATAAGAAATTAAAATTAAATAGAAAAAAATTGAATAAAAAAACTGTCCAAGCAAAAAGCGATAGCGACCACATCACCAGAACGCACCCAATGTACTTCCATTTATTTTCGGGGAATCGGGCTCAGTTTTTTTCCGGTGTCCTTTATTTTTAGTTCACTTTCTCTCCCGGAGAGGGCAGCGCTATGCCCTTAGAACTGTCCAGATTCATCCGTCCTCGAGGAGTCTTCTCGACACCATACGACCTCGCCTTGCGACCTACCCTTGAGTCCTTGTGGCCTTCTGAATCCGGGCGCGACTTTACAATCCTCGCCACAGACGGCGTACAGTCGAGGGCTTAATCCCGGAAGTACGGAGGGGAGCATTTTAAATACCACTCCGCAGCCGTAGCCAAATGCCTCGTCATCCAATTAGTGACGCGCATGAATGGATTAACGAGATTCCCACTGTCCCTATCTACTATGGGTTGTCGGGACCTATTGAGGAGTGGGTCGTACTCACACCTTTGACCAAAAGTGGTCCGTTTTGACCCTCCATGGGTCCGGTGATCCTCACTCCAATGACGTAAGTCGGCAGACCGCACGGCGGCAACCCAAAAAGCGAATCAGAGGGACACCTCATCCCAAATATTTGGGTAACGGGCTCTCTCGGTATGCAGAGATGTGCGGTAGGCTCTAGCGAAAGCGGAGCCGACGGTTACTCGTCTCAGTTGTTTGGGGGAACCAAACTAACACGAGCACTTCGGGGAGGCGGAGGCCCCATAGAGGTCCTTTTGACCTCTATCCGCCTCATTGGTGTCGGCCTCGAAGGGGCTGCGGTTTCGCTAACCTTTCCCATCCCAATCCCTTCCTTCCCCCTCTTCCAAGTCCCTAGGTATAAGCGGAAGCTTGCAGGCCTGGGGACGGAGGTTGTAATCCCTGCGACGAGAGCCGAAACGCCTGTCCCTATCTACTATCTAGCGAAACCACAGCCAAGTTAGTGACGCGCATGAATGGATTAACGAGATTCCCACTGTCCCTATCTATTATCTAGTGAAACCACAAGCTTAACCAAGGTCCTTATACCCAGGTCATGACACGCACTTGTCTAATGTAATCCACCATCTTGGATCGAATTTTTGGCGGGGTTCAAATTTTGCATGCAGATGAATGAGTGTTATCGGTACAAAGATCCACGAATATTTCCTTGAATAATTTAGCCTATGCTATGAAACTTTTTAGTTAATAAACAACGCTAAGGGGCTTTAGATCCCGTTTGGATTTCCGCTCTGAGACGACCCGTTCGACTCCAGGAAAGTCTTAAACATTGCTTCCGACTCCGCCATTGAACACTGATCATAGGCTCAAAGATCCACGAATATCTCCCTGAATAATTTAGCCTATGCTATGAAACTCTTTGAATTGATAAGCAATGCTAAGCGGCTTTAGAACTCGTTTGGATTTTTGGCCTAAAATCTCCCGTTCGACTCCAGGGAAGTGGTGAAGAATGGTTCCGACAGCATAATTCAAACGTGGCCATAGGGACAAAGATCCACGTATATTTCCCAGAATAATTTAGATAATACCATGAAAATGTTTGAGCTGACAGATAATACTAACCGCTTAAGGATTCATTTGGAATTTTGGTCTGACGTCTCCCGTTCGACCCCAGGAAAGTGGTAAACAATGGTTCCGACTCCATAATTCAAACATGGTAATAGGGAAAACGAATTACCTGAATAATCTTAGGCCGGTATTCATAGACGGTATAAATAATCAAATGATTGCTGAATCTACGATTATTCGTCAATCGTTGATTATTTGATTTATGTATTCATAGACAGTAAACAATCTCCAATTCATGAATCACTGATTCATGAATCTCTAATTATTTAGGATAATCTGTAATTGGTGAATTATAGATTGGATGTTTGTTTATTTTTGGGTGGTATGAGAAATTGAAGAGGCAAAAAATGTTGTGGGTATCGTTAAATTTTTATTCAAGTTGAGTTATTAACTGCATATTGAAAAAGAAATTAAAATTGGATTGGCAATGTTTTTGTGATAAAAATGAATTATCCATGCTTACATTAGAATTATTTCTAATGATTATTCAACGTAAATGACGGCGTTACTAGGGATAATCAACAAACAGTAATCTCGTATTTCGGCAAGTGTCGATGATGTAGCGTGTGCTGTTTAACGTCAGGAATTGTCCGACCATAAGTGTGGTCTCCTCTTTTTTCTATTCTCACAAAGAGACACCTATTCGTCGCCTGACCATCGTAAGCAAAAGATGCAAGTGGTCTGATGGTGTCAACTATTTGGACGGCCAGAAGATTAGTTATATATTTCACAGTTCTGGACACCGTTGGCTGCGAAACACACAGAACTAGCAATCCCTACATATGTACGTAAAATACCAAAGAAGTCGAAGAGTAGCAGTAGCAGTATTTATAACTGATCATTGCCGATAAAGAAAAGTTGAAATAAGTAATTAGTAGCAATTGATGATAGCTTACGAGTAAAACATTCATGGCTATTTCGGCCGATGTTAAATTCCGCATGGAGATTTTGTAAAATACTGAGTGATTAAAAACCGATGTGATATTTTTTTAAATTTTTAATATGATTTCAACAATTCAATATTGATGCCTAAGCGTAAAATCTCAAACCAATGAGCCACAGTAGCACAAGAGGAACTGTCAGTCCTCGCGGAAAGTGTCGATATGTGAACATCAGTGTTGAATTCAGGATGCCGTTTGGGGTTGCGCCCCCGCCATTCCTCTGTTTTGCGTTTCGTTTCCCCGCTGGAGGGCGGTGTGTGGCCCGGCCGCTCGGAGCGGGGTCGCATTGTAGCCCAGTAGTCGGTGTGCCAGCGGCATTTGAGGCGCGTCGGCTCACCTCGCACGAGTGGGTAATTGTGGGTAATAACTTTGAACATATTGAAAATAATTCGTGTGTCAGTGTGCACGGAAATAAACTTCTTGTGCTAGTGGAGAACACCGCAGTCTTTCTTATTTTGGTTGCTCCGGCAGATAATGCCAATCGGTTAAAATGCCGTCAACAATCAGTTCTAAGAAGAATATACTCGATCACTACGGGTTTTGAGAATCTGTATCCTCTATTAAACTCTTCGTCTGTCAACCATCACGTCCATTGTTACAGCAAGTTAGATTACGGATTTAAAACAGAGACTGAAGTATATCATAAGAGGTCCATCACCAGACCCCAGTGAGGCCATTTGCCATTAAAGATTCAAACTGGAGTACGAATTTTGTGGAAAGTATCACGAGAAAAAAAATGAGGTGAAATCCTATGATACGTAACTCGGCGGAAATTTTTCTTTCTGGTCGTGAATATGAAGAAGGTAAAAAAGACGATTGTCCGAAATCTCGATCCAGCAAACATTCACTTATGAAGCCGCGACGCTAACCACTCCACCAGATGATCCGTAACACAAGCAGCGATAATTATAGTTATAAGGAAAGTGGCTCTATGGGCGATTGAGACGCTATGTGAGGCTCCGGACCAACCTAGCGAGGGTAAATTTTCCCAGCTTTTTTATACTAAGGGCGGATATTGATGATTATACAATGATTAATTACAATACAACTAGGATACGTTTGACGAAGTCCAAGGCGAACTAGCCTTTGACCTCGTGCACGACATAGAAAATACGGCATTCAAATCGGCGAATCAGGGTACGTAGTCTCCCCTTGTGAGTAATAATTCAGGGGATTTGTTGGATCCCTAATGTGTGTTTTTCGCAGCCTTTAGAGATACGCTGGAACATCGTCATCGGAAATCACACACGCCAATATATCGGAACGAAATTCCATTTCAAGGAAATCCTAATCAATTCAAGGTAATCAATAATCCTAATCAATTCAAGACGATCATATTGAGTATTCTATGCCTTTAGCACCGTATAAAATTGTACAGTTGGAACGTAAAGACACGAATATGTCGTAAACAACCACAGAACTACTGACGTCCAACTAAGAAAAACTCTAATTAATTACGGTCGAGAGCTTAATTCACGAATCAATGATTCTTTGGCCAAATAATCACAGTTTGCTTGACTAGAACTATAAACAATGATTATTTGACGACTATGAATACTTATAAATCAGAGATTGATGAATCTCTGATTCAATAATCAACGATTAATGAATCACTGATTCTTTAACGACTATGAATTGAAAACAGTAATTAATTAGAGATATAATCATAGATTGGAACGAATCTGTAATTATTGAGGACTATGAATACCGGCCTAATCTGTCCTAAGATACTTTTCAATTTGACAGAAACTACTAAGTAACTTTAGAATTCGTATGGACTTTTGGCCTGACGCCTCCCGTTCGACCCCAGGAAAATGGTAAACAATTCTTACGGCTTCATAATTCACACTTGGGCATAGGCCACTTGATCCTCAATTATTTCCATTTATAAATGAGATAATGCAATATGTCGTTTGCCGATAATAGGAAAAACTAAGGTGCTTCAGAATTTGTTTAAACTGCCGGTCTGGGGCCTCCCGTTTGACTTCAGTAAAGTTGCAATTACTGCATTCGATGGAATAATTCAAGCATGGACTAACTAATCTAAGCATGCTCAAACTCTTTCAATTGATTTATGCATCTAAAATATTAATTTTCAGGAGTCGTAAGTAGAAATCAGAAAAAAACTGAAATTAACTGGTAGAATGTAAGCAGCGAAAAAGAAATGCCTCGCATTGGAACCGACCCGGCGACATTAACGATTTTAACACCAAACGCTACCCACTACGCCATGGCAAACATCCTGCATTGGGCGGAAATTACATATAGAGTTTCCAAATATGGCTCCAGTGGGCTTCCAAGTTTGTTGTTGCCCATTTTTTGGTGGATAAGTATCTATATATTCCTTCCGATGGTGTCATTTCGACACAACAGCAATTAGTATTTGAATGTATTAATTTTGTCTTCATATATCGGGAGGAAACTAGCTCAAAATTCGTAAATTGCCTTAAATACTGAAGGACGGTGTCCCTACTTGCCTGGTAAGTTTTTGAGTAAAATTTATCCGTTAAGTTCTTATTTTGCCAAAATTTGACGCTTAATTATAATTAAGCACCATATTAGTGATTAATCGCCGTGCATACATAATAACTGTGCGCCAACATACGCTGGGGAAGGTTATCCTAAAATACGAGATGAGATATAGTTCTTGTTTCGTCGTGAAGAATATTTTATCTTTAATGAACACAAAATATTCCTATTAGAGCTTACCTAGTCCCTTTATAATTTAATGATCAAATTCAATTTCTTGTTTAAAAGAGAATTTGTGACATTGATCAAGGCTAAACACTTTTGGTTACTCAATGAAAGGCAACAGTGCTACGGAACATCGAGCCCGATCCAAAATGAAGAAATCAGAGTGCATTATGGGATCGTGTCATGACCTGGGTATAAGGACCTTGAGTTTAACGCCAAAGAACGGGTATCGGCTGAGCAATCCGGCTGAGCTAAACCGGATGAGCTAAACCGGATGAGCTGATCCTAGCGTGTATAACAGGCATTACGGGAGCACCGTGTATTTCATAATATTATTCAATCATATAATAATAGTTAATGTAATAATTAATCTTTTGAACATAAAAGTACCGTTGTGCTTAAGATTATCAGAGGTGTACGTAAGATGTACTACAGTCTATATAAACGATAAATAATTTCAAGTGAAGGAAGGAAAGCAAACGTACTTCGGAATAAATCTCATTAGCGTATATTGGTGTACTGTAATGATCTCTTCATTTATATAAATTATTGCTACAGTGTTGAATATTAAGGATGGGTTATATGATGGCACAATGAGAATTTGGATGAATTTTATCTGCAGACTCTCCATGCGAGAAAGGGACACCGTCGGAGTATTTGCGGTAACTTACGATTTACATCCATGTTTCCTTCCAAAATATAAAGCATGAGTCGACATATGACTACAATAACAGTGTTTGCGTACAAATAAAACTCTTAGACGGAGTAAAAAGTACACATTTCCGCAAAAAATGATTGGAACCGGCGACTGGAAGCTGGAGGAGGCCATGGTGAAAATAACGAAAACAACATCATTTTTCTTGCAATACCACTCAGCTTCAGTTGGCCCAGTGGCAGTGGCGTCGTACACTACAAATGTGAAGCATTAGTGTCCATCGATTCAAATCCACTAGTGGCCATTTCATTTGCTAAATGTTTTGGTATAATCATTTCTTAATTTCATTATTGAAAGTATATTCATTGATAGTTTCAGCGAGTCTCATCCGAAATTAAATTAAAACATTTGTTTTGGTATCTGATTTCAGATTTTCCTGAAGGTGAACATTAATTCGGCGATTTTAAGCGTAGGATTCGAGATCCTTCGTCTGTACTACGGGATCGAACCGAAATACAAGCGCCTGATGCAACTGGTTGCTATCGCCATCCCCGTTTCCATTTCTGTTACGATTTTTCCCTGTGTATGTTGACTGCAGCACTTCAATGCTTCAATGAAAATACAACTTTAGCAACATTTACTCCATTAATGCGTTTTTCGTCTCCAAAACTGCATATTTACGACCTCTTCGCAATCGAACTGAATATTAATTTCGTAAACCAACCTTGAGCGAGTACAGAGTTGTGGTTTGAAGCAAATTGACATTTAATCGATAATATCCAACAAGTGGGTATGACTAGTGACTCTAGGCTTCGAAGTACTCTCCGATAGTCGTTGATTTCCTTGGAGATTGCTTAGAAGTATTTTCCAGCCTTATGGTGTCACTGTGAAAGCCCTTTCAAGTCCCTACAAGTATTCTTGAACAATGGTCATTGAAAGGCCGTCTCTAATGGTCTTGCATGGATTTTAAACGTTTAATGCGCCTTGTTCAACGTCCTTTGTTCGAGACTTCTCGAATTGTGTGAGGAGGGCTATAACAATACTTCTGTCTACACTTTTGGTCGGTGGTTATCTCTGTAGCTGACCTCTACTTTATGACGAAAACTTGAATAAACTAATATACAGTTCCGTACGAAATAGAGTGAACTATTACGCTGGGGTAGATAGTATTTATATTTTGAACGCGAAAGCCTCACCTTAAGGCAGAAGATGAAGTCGGTCAAATGGAAAGTTTCAGAAGCTTCAATTTATATGAATGGTAATCATTAGAAAAATGTAAATTTTAGGGATTCTATCTTAATATTGGTTAATTTCTTTCAATACCAGTTTCTACGTCTTCACTTGAATTTTTCATTTTCTAAAAAATTGACCCTCTTCAGAGACAACAAGAGCAATCCAAAGACTGAACTATAAATGGCAATGTGAATATATACATTGGCAATCACAACAGTCTTAAAATAAGTGAATGCAGTAACAGTGAATGTGAACTAACTACTAACACTATCTATGCAATGTCATAGCAAGGTCATGTGCGGGTGTGGCGGTGAGGAGATATTTTCCAACAGCGAAATGACTGAAAGTGACGCACAAGCATATCCACTAAATTACTGTTTGCTTTCGGCGTTGGCCTTTGGAATGAAACAATTGCGTTGACAAAGTATTGCTTAAACCTTTTACCAACAGCAGACGTGGACAGATGGCTGGTAGCTTCGCAAATGACCTAAAGGCTTTCGTCACTAGCACAATAATGTCCTTCTGTGGTTCATTACTGGACCTATACCACTCTGGACTCAATGGTTGTGATTTGAAAGATGCAAAATTTGCAGTAACAAATCCTGGAGGTAAAGAATTGTCTTATTTTGGACTCTTTGGCATAACGCGGCGAAGATAACAGCATCACTAACTGAAGGAACAACACGAAATGTGAGTAATCATTCAATAGTTTTAATGGAAACAGAACCTTTACACTGTGTCCGGTGTATTACCAAGGGAAATGGTTAATGAGTAGAGTCCTTGTTAAGCTCACGACTAAAATGATGATATTAATACCCAAGCGCATTTTCCCATGCTCTAAGAATGCACTGAAAGAAAAGGTCGGCTGCAGGAACCCGAGAATTGGTTGTCGTAACCAACTTTGTTGGATACTGGGGCGCCATCCAATTAGTTGGCTGTGGCAACCATTTTAAATAGATACGTCAGAAATGGCTGCACCGACCAACTTTCATGGTTCCGCTGCCTACGTAGTTAGGTCCCACATCCAACTGTAGTGGAAGTAGCAAGTGATCGCTATGCTGTCAAGACTATGCACACTCTACATTTCTTGCTTGACCAGTATTGAATATCAGGTGCTCTGATTGAGCAATAATAGACGACAAACTTTCAAAATACTTATTGGCCATTTAATGTCTGGTTAAATATTTAGTCGATTTGAAAAATTTATGGCTTAAATTCTTCCACAATCTTCGTTTTCGAAGAACTTGAACTGGCTGTTGACGCTAACAATACTTTATAAAATCGGGCTTTGGGATAATAATTTAAAAAGTCAGATCTCGATACCTTTTCAACATTAAGCCTTCACTTATTTATATCATATACTAACACTAGCTGCAAAGCCAAGATTTCCTGAAAGCATAGAGCAAGGGCAAAATGAAGATGATAACCACGTCATGTTCGCATATATTGTTTATTTGTAAAACAAATTAAATTCCAACCTTTACAAAAGGGCATATACATTGAGATAGATGTCAATGCCTCTCAAAATGCATGTCTAAAGGCCACATGAAAGTTGTTGTCCGCCATCCTTACAAAAATTACTGGCTGGAAGGACAATAAATCACAAATGTTTACACATTTACACTTCCCCGTTTTTACTACTTCATATGCCCAATAACATTCATGCAATCCTAATGTATATATTTCATCATATAAAATGCACACACAAACACTGGAAGGCTGCATTCCTCATCAAACTTTACAGCAACACACATCCCAATATGGTATCTGGTACCCTTCCACTTATCCCAAGGCATTTTCAATCATTTGAGAACATTCTACGAATATTCTATAATGATCCCAACGTCCCTGGGACCAAATAGGCATATTAAGAATCAAAATAGGAAATTCCTACAATATCCTCTGCTGTGTGGGTGGGATCCAATGCTAACGATAATCTAAGTTAGATATCAACGAGTTCTTATTCAATAATTAAAAACTGACCGATAATCGCTTCAAGAAAACAGACGATGAAACTATCCAATAGACCCAACAAAAAGCTAAACCAGAAAGACAGAAACATGAATGTTACAGCAAAATATCTGTTCTTGATTGCCATACTTACCTTTAAATTTATCAATGAGACAGTTCACGTCCAACAAAGATTCAATATTCGAAAAACCTCTTCAGTATTCGATGAAGGCCGATACAATATTCCACACACACATACGCACCATTGCTCGCATGAACTCGGGATATTCCGCGGGATAAACATCCGCGTAAGTTAGAATGGCGAAGTATTGCGAATGGTTGCTAACAACAAACGAGTTTGAGAATTCATCACCATAGCGCTCTGAAGTGGAAGCTTAGTCCGGCTAACAATCGCATTGGTTGTCCGATCCAACTATTGGTAAAGATGCTTCTCGAGTGAGGTGTATGAACCAACACGATCGTACGCCGACCAAGTAACGACTATCCAATTAAATTGGTTGGTATGTCCAATTATCTTGACTATCGTGTCCATAGCAGTTGATATTCAATCCAACTTTTCCTTATCCAACTAAAATTGGATGCTTCACCCAACCTCTTTTTTGAGTGTACATAGGCATACAAAACCATAAATAATATGGCCTTTCCAAACAAAAAATACCTACCAGTGGCAAATATATCCGGGCAATTTAAGAATTGCACGCGCGTATCACCAACTCCATCTAGAACTACCCTCTGTTCGCGGTTACTTAAGAAATTTTCAATCCAGCATATTATATCGTGTTGTATTCCATAGGCTCTTAGCTTAACAATTAATTTTGAATGCGGAACTTTATCGAAAGCTTTTTTGAAATATAAAAATATCGCGTCTACCTGGGTGAGCCTTTCTCCTGAGGAAAGAACGTCGTGCAGAAAAAGAGCTAGCTGGGTTTCACAGGACCTGCCTTTTCGGAATCCATGTTGGTTTTGAATTAACAAGTTCTGACTATGTAATTACCTCATAATTGTGCTGACGATTATATGTTTTAGTACTTTGCATAAGATGGACGTGAGAGAGATTGGCCTATAGTTACTTGGATATTCCTTACTGCTGCTATTAAAGATAGGAGCAACGTTCGCGATTTTCCAATCGTAAGGGACACGATGTTCTGCTAGGGATTTTTCCTCTATTATTTTCAAGTTCGGTGGTATTTCTGACGCTAATTATTTATAAACTCGGGTTGGAATTTCATCGGGATCAGATGATTTCTTGGGGTTAGAGGATTTTAAGTAACTTCCTATGCCATGACAAGAAATATTTATGGACTGCATTGGATTTTTGTGTAAGCGAGGCAATGTAGCGGTGTTATTCTGAGGGCATTAAGTGTAGATACTTTGAAAAAGTGTGTTAAGGATATTAGCCTTATCTAATGTATCGCTAACTCTTTCTCCTTGACCGTTTCCTAGTGACGTTACTGTAGATTTATTTCTTTGAACCTCCCTCACATAAGACCAAAATGCCTTAGGATTATCTTCCAAGAATTCACCTAATATTTTACTCTTGAATTCCATTAGTGCTTTTCTTAAGTCCGCTTTTGCTGTTATTTTAGGTCTCTTATATTTATCATAAATTTTCTTATGTTCCTCGTCGGGAACTTCTCCCTACAGGATGATTTTCTAACCCATAAACTCTTGTATTTTTAACGTTTAGAAAAACTGGTCTCCTTCGCTGCGAATTTTTCACAAAAATGTGGTTAAGCGCAATGAATCACCAACTGAAGCTTACTTTCTGGGATGTCATCGGGCTTTTGTTTGGCCACTACACAAGTAGCGCCGACGACCAAGGCAGGAACTAATCGGACAATAAGGGAGAGCGGAGCCAATACGGTAAGGAGAGGGAGTTGCCGGGGGCTAAGGGGTAGTGGGTCACCGGAAAGAGTCGGTGAGTCAAGTGAAAGAGCCGTTGACTCTTGGAAAAGACCCGAAAAATCACCGAAAAATGATCCGAAGATGGTCTCGCCGCGCTGGAATATTAGAGCTGAACTACGATTATGACGTCAATCTCACGGAGGTGGAATTACAATATAACCCCCCAGGTGTGTAACTGGCTAACACACCTGACCGGCAATTGGAAGATCCGGGTTCGAATCCCGGTCAAGTCAAATGATTTTTTCATGACGAATTACAAACCTGATGTATATGCACTCGTGCGAGTGACATAGTACCACTTCATTTGTTTATGCAATGATTGGAAAAAACCAATACTTGAATTTAAATAACAGTCGTACGCTACTGGTATACCAACATCCCACCTGTTATCTTACTCAAAATCTAGTGGTTTCTGTCTGTCTGTCTGTCTGTTACTCAATCACTCAAAACCACGGAACCGATTGAAACAAAATTTGGCAGGAACATAGCTGATGTATCTGATTCACACATAGGCTATATAAAAAGGGCCTTTAGGGCCTATTAGGGCCCCAAAATAATCATATCATTAAATAATCATAGGAATAGAAGCAGAGGTTTCTTTATTTGCTTAGTTAAATAACTTTTACTTGAAATATTCGGTTGTAATTTTCGCAATTATGTGGAAAAAAGAATAAAATTTCTAATTCTTTCAATCGATTTTCATCTACAATTGTATTTCACTTAATAATTGCAGTTTTAACGCCAAAATAGCATATTTTTCTCCAATTTCAACAATAGCTTATTTACTTGGTAACTAAGGATTTTTCACGCATGAATGGGGACTTTGGGCATGATTTTAGGCCTGCAAGGGTCCACGGTTTTAAAGATGACGGCTTCGAAAATAAATTAAAGCCCATACATTGTAATTAACTAAGTAGGCAAAGAACGTGGCTACAATTTCCTAGACGCCGAATTTTCGATTTCTAGCTTACCTGGGAGCAATGGTAAGGCAAAGTTTGAGTATTTTTTCCCTCAAATCAGGGGAGTTAAAAATATTTTTTTTCAATCATAGTACAGAGTCTTTTCTCCTTTATCAATTTTAGAAAACTGCAGGCCTCTATCTTTGACAGTATACCCATAGTAGAGCGCTGAATGAACGCGGACACGTCCGCCGGAACGCGCAAAACGGCCGGAAAAATCCGAGGTATCATAACGACTTAACTATCAATAAATAAGTATTAACGTATGATTTTTTGCTTAACTGTGATCTACTAAATACTGGTTATGGTATTTATATAGCTAAATTATTTTCCCTAGAAGAAATAATCAATATAATTTCCCAAGCCTCGCCGTTTTGGTTTCTTTCTGGTGCTTGAGAAGCGTACAGTCAATAAATGAGGAGCATATATGGCGATAAAGGACTCACGTCATTTACTTTTTAGGTTACTAATATGTAAAATCATTAACACTTTTGCTAAAACCCTTTTCCACCATGAGGTTCCGCATTTTTACATTCAAGATGCCTCAAAACTCTTCTCCGTCTTCTCCACGAAACTGCAGTTGGTTGCCAACCATAAGAGCCAAAATGAAGAGATTTATTCAAATAATTTTGGTAGTTAGCGTCTTTCTCTCACTCCCCGTTGGATTTCAATGAGTAAATATCGTCTGCAATGGTCGATAAATGAGGCACTGATCCGGCGTATAAGAACTTATGTCACTGAACTTCTGTGTTTGTACCGTACCAAATTATCAATTGATGTAGAAAACCCTATTTGACGAGGTCATTAGCCTATGTTTAACCGTTTTAGAACGCCCTATACTATTTATATACCTGAATGCCCATGATTGGGGTCAGAAAATTATCAACAAACAAGTGTCATTGTATGATTTTTGGCCTAATTGTGATCTACTATTTATAATGGCATTCAAAGAGATTATTTTGTTTAGGGAGGAAAACAATAGCATTCCCCACGCTGCGCCGTTTTGGTATGTTTCAGGTGCTTGAGAAGCGTAGGGTTGATAAACGAGGATATGGCGTTAAAGAACTCATGTCATTCACTTTTTTGGTTACTACTATGTAAAATTATGAAGACTTTTGCTTAAGCCCTTTTCCCGCATGATTATATTCAGTGTGCCTCAAAAACTCTTCTTCGTCGTCTCCACGGAACAACAGTTGATTACAAACTATATGAGTAAATGCGAAGAATTCAATGAATTTTATCAGTTTACGTCATTCTCTCACTCCCTGTTGGATTTCAATGGGTACCTACCCTTCGCCAGCAATGATCGATAAGTGAGGAGCTGATCCGGCGTAAAGGAATTTACATCATTGAAATTATATCTTAATACTATGCCAAACTACCAAGGGAAATAGAAAACCCCATTTGACGAAATTCTTTAGCCTAAAATTTCCTGGTTTCGAACGCCCTGTACCATTGATGTACCTAAATGATCATGGTTGCGGTCAGAAAATAGGACTTTTTTTTAATACCCAATATGTTTTTGATGTGATTTTCCGAGGTATAATAGCAGTCAATAATTAAATACGTGAGGGAATGCAGTGCTCGGGCCCATTAATCACGACACATCTTCTCTATTACACATGGAGTCGTATAGTTGTGGATCAGTATTTTTCCCGAAATGGTTTCTCTCACACCTCTGTTTTTATCAGATACATTGCCTTACCCAGCCCCTAATTTATACCTTCGATTCTATCTCATATACATACGCACATTTCATGCATGTTATGCTGAGTAATAAGTTTGGCTTAATTTTTATAAGAAATTTTGCTGTTTTCACTTCTCTTCTTCAAATTATTGGTGGAATTGTGGAAATTTTCTTCTCGCATCTACTTGATAGATAAGTACGCAAAGGACTGGTGTGGAGCCATGGAAATATTCCGGATCATTATATCGACATTACCACTGTTGTTTCTTTTCGATGGAAAGTCAAGATTGCAGTGCACTCAATTGGGCACGGATACGTCAATCACAAAATGCGCCCAAGATCGAATTCAAGCCTTCACGGCAGATTTTTACACACCGATAACAAGAAAAGTCATGAGGTCATGCTGTAAAAGTTTCTAGGTATTTCTAGGAATAGGTACTAGGAACACATTCATGGGACTGTGAAAACCACGGATGAGGGATGAGTTCCTGTGGATCTCACAGCGAAGAGTTATTGAAACGAACATGCGGTCAATTCCCCTGGTTTGATCTCAGCCGAGTCCCTCTATGAACCGTGATCTGCGAATGTGTTGCATCTCAGAAGATCGCTTTCAGTAGGCGATACTCTATGGGTATCCCTGGTGTTGCGTAACCCAGTGGAACTAGTAACCAAGGTATTATGGTGTTGAGTCATTCTAAATCGTAAATGACGATTTTGTCGGAAAGTTCCAATTTTATTCCGAAGTTCACCGACAATTGGGTATTGGGTTGTATCTTTTGGTCTTTTGAACTATAACCTCCACTGTGAAGTTGAGAGTCAACAAAGTAAAAAGCGAGATAGCAAAGTTTTGCTGTATTTTTTTAACTTATTCATGCTTACAGTCAACATTTAAGTTCACTGAGTGCAAGAAAGACTGTGGTCTGGTCCCGAGTCACATAGCTCGTGGCGTGGTTGTAATACGTGGAGAGTGACGCACAGGGATAGTCAAGCGATTAGCTGCACGATATAGGAATATTGTCGATCACATTCAGCTTGATGCACAATTTCGTCACGCGGTGGTGAACAAATATTTATGCCGCAATCATGCCAGTGTATTGGTACCGAGGCCATTTTACAATTGCAACAGAGGTTCGAATCCTCGGTCCTCAGCGTACGAGGCAAAAAACCCTGGATGATAGCATCTCTAAAGGCCTGGTTACACGATACATTAACCTGTACGTGTCAAAAACCAAATAGAACAGGTTCTATTTTCCTGTTCACGCGTTCATGCATTCGTGCAAGTTGGTGGTACTCGATGAATTTTCGCGTTCATTCTCGCGTTCATGCATTCGTACATTAACTCGTACGGGTTAATGTATCGTGTAACCAGGGCTTAACTCTGTCCACCGTCAATAATTCGATTCGACGTGTGCAGATTTTCTTCTAAACGTGAGATGTTTCATATTATAGTGATGGTGGAAGATGAACATCAAAAGATGTGTAATAAGGAGGACCATAATTCCGAGAGTAAAACACACGTATTACTTATTTACATTTTGGACTTTTGCTTCAATTTCAAATTCGGCGCTGTAAATCCAAATCATAAAAATTGTGCAATTCAGGCAAAATTTTTGAAATACAACTCTTACATCATTAATATATTGCTGCAGCACAATGATTTCTAACGCACAGACCAATGTACTTACTGTATTTTGCCCAAAAATCTTACTCGGCTTAGTTGAAAACTTATTCTTAAAGCGTCCTCTCATTGACTCACGTTTTCCGCTCTCCGACCAACCCTCGACCTTCATTGTGCTTAAATAAGCACAATGAAGCGGACCTCCCTTGGCTTTCTCGTGGCTATCCACGCATATTCACGTTGAAGTCCGTGGTTAGCGTGGTGTGCCTCAAAGGGTTTGTTGAGGGCGCGAGGGTAGCGAAGAAAGGTATATAGAGAGAGAAAGAATGGAGGAGGGTGAAGGAGGAGATGAAGGGGGGAGAAGACGGAGGGAGAGAGGAAATGGAGACGAGAGACTGTGGTGGAGACTTGGATTTTCACGCCCCGTTTTTTCCCTCCCATCATGCATTGTGGCCGCGAAAAATAAAAGAAGGGATGAGAGCGAGAGAGAACGTTTGAGGAGAGAGGAACGGGAGGGAAGAAGGGGCCCTGGCCTCTTCTCTGCGCCCCTGATGAGCACTGCCCACCTGCCGCGCAATCAACGACCTTCTTCTCATTGTGGCGAGCGGTGGCACCACCATATTCGCTAGAGGGGGTGGGGGAGGGGAAAGGCGGAGGGGGAGAGACGGGGGGGGGGGGGTGAAAGAGAGAGAAAGAGAGTTCCTCCTCCTACTTCCCCGAAAGGGGGTGGTTTTCCCTTCGGCTGCCACGCACGCCCTCTCCCTTGACACCCCCCGCCACTTCCCTCCCCTTCTCCTCGCCATACCGCCCCGCACCGAAGCTGAATCCCGCCTCTCACTCGATGCGCACTCGCGCACCACCACCGTGCATAATTAATGGCATATTTCTCTGCGAAAACTAGCACGCATCGTGCATCCTCGGAGAGATTCCAGCCAGCAGCAAGCCGGTAGCTTTGGCGTTCCCGATAAAATTGCTTCGTGATTTGTGATTTTCCGATTGGATTTATTACGTGATCCTTGCGAGCGATTCCTTTGGTGGAAGATCATCCAGATTGCAGCCTGTATCATAAGATTAATATGCAGTTTCTCTGTAATAATTGGAACCAAAAAAACAGAAGGAAGTAGACGTACGCGATGTGCATAGGAAAAAAGAGTTCTTTATCGCTTCAGCACGTGGGTACAAACTCATGCAGGGGATGATTTATTAGCGATGTTTGACGCTCTAGCCGGTTAATACTCTAATTCTACTTTGCCGCATGTATTGTCCTCACTTTCCTTCGGTGTATGGAGGGTGTGTATATATGTGTGTTTTTTATATTGCACTTGTTACTTTAGTAATATTCCCTTCCGATTCCTCGGCAAGCATCGGGTTTCAATGCCGTCACAAAGACCGAGAACTCGAGAGGGGTTTGGCAGTTATCGCAGCCACGCCCGACGCCCATCGGATTGGTGACTGCGGTTGGGTCGTGCGCACGTAGTAGACGGAGGGACCCAAGTAAAATGGCCTTCTGCATGCGAGCTGCAAGTGACTCCACCTGTGCCACGCAGGACGGAATGCACTTGATGTTCTCCAGCATCGAGCCCTTAACTCCACCGAGGACACCTATTATGAGGACAACCAGTTAAACAGAGTGTCTTGGGTACATTTGCCGAAGCTCAAAATGCAGATCTAGATATTTCGTCCGTTGCTCCGTCTCCTTTGCATCCATGTTCGTTTCAGCCGGAGCCGAAAACTCTATCACGAACATGGAGCGTGAGAGGTGGTCGAGGAGAACGATATCAGACTTGGTCGCCTCCAATTGTCTGGTGGTGGAAAAGGAGTAATTCCACCAGATGGTGCGCTTATCGTTCTCCACGACGGACTCAATATCTCCAGGGGCAATTGGTAGCACAGGAGACTCGTCGATGCGAAAATGGTGTCGTAGATGAAAGTAAAACATCCGCAGGGCCGCATTGTATCTAGCAATATATGCTGACTTGGCGTAATAGCTTCAGCCGGAGAGACAGTGGCTCAAATTCTCCGGCTGGACTCGGCACGCCCTGCATTTCATTCCCGCAACCTCCGTCTTGAATATAATGCGGCGGTACACGAGTGTGTTTATGACACCATCCTGGCATGCGAGGATGAAACTTTACCAACTCAAGTCAGGTCAAAGTCCATACCGGTGTCGTCCGCTCCCCTCTTGGCCTCCTGTAAGAGAAACTTCCCTACTCCGACACTTTCGTGTTCTCTCACGAGACTGAACAGAAGGTCTCTGCTTCTGAGCACTCGGCCTGCTGTGCCCAGGACAACTCTGTTGTGGAGAAACTCCGGGCTAAACAGACCTATACCACCTACACTGCGAGGGAGACACATTCTGGCGATGGAAGATTTCGGGTGAAGAATGCTGTAGATGGTCATCATCTTCCACGTTCCCCTATCGGGAGTCTGCAACTGGTTGACGCTCCAAATCATGCATCCGAAGGTGTACAGCGGTGCGGGAACCTTGTTCTTGCCAGAGAGCTCAGAATTCCAGATTATCCTGAGAGTCTGTCTGTACTTGGCGGTGACTTTTTCCTTCAATGTTGCGACCTCCGACATTCGGGTTTGGGGGACGCCGAAATATTCGTAGATGTCATCGCCCTCGAGGTGGCGAATGACGCTCTTGCCAACTCCCGGGAGGGGGGGAAGTTGTCACCAGTTGTGTCCGAAACGAAATCCGTTATTGAGAAAGGAAAGAAGGAAAGAGGAAAGTTTGCGAAGGGGTTTAGCGTGTCTAGTAGAAAGAGCGCGAAGAGCTGAGTGGAGAAAGCGTTGGATACTAGGGAGCGTCTTCTTCAGAAAAAATCCGACAACCCTGTTCTTCTAAATCTCTCTCCTTTGATACGTGTCCTCGTGACAAAATCTCCCTCTGTACCACCTATTTCCCTCGAGTTCACTCCATCCGTCGTATCATCAAAAACCTCTACCCCATCCTCTCTGTCCACCTCACCACCTCCAAAATATTCCCCCACTGTCCTTACTCACAGAGATATATATATATATATATATATATATATATATATATATATATATATATATATATATATATATATATATATATATATATATATATATATCAACTCGACGAAAAACACGTATATATATAAACAGTTTGCCAGAGGAAGGCAGACGATAAACACAGAGAATCAATATACTATGTATATATATATATATATATATATATATATATATATATATATATATATAACTACACTAAGGATCACTCGAGTGACGAATATATAAACGGTTTGCCACAGGAAGGCAATCGGTAAACACAGAAACACAAAAAAATGAACACAGAAATTCTTGATATTTCGGTGCCACTAGCACCTTGTTCGAAAGAACGTAGAAGACTGAGAAGAAAGGGAGGACTGAGGTGGAAGGAAGGAAGGGAGGGGAGGGACAGGGGAAGGGGAGGAGGGGGAGGGAGAGGAAAGGTGGGGGCGGGAAGCGGGAAGAGGAAGAAATTTGGGGCATACTTGACAAAGGAGGATGTAAACAACATTATGGGAAACGCAAGAGAGTGAGGGGACGGAAGGAAGATGAACTTCAAGGAATTTATCATGCAGAAGCTGGGTGATAAGGATGCCGCAAGTTTTGCAACACGGGCAATTGCAAGGCGTCGGAAGGGATTTAGTAGTGCTGGAGATAGATTTGGAAAGAGGTTTAGTAATTTTAAAGAGGGTGGAGAGGTTGGGGGGGCGTCTAAAGGTGAGAGAAGGACAGCGGGGGAATATTTTGGAGGTGGTGAGGTGGACAGAGAGGATGGGGTAGAGGTTTTTGATGATACGACGGATGGAGTGAACTCCAGGGAAATAGGTGGTACAGAGGGAGATTTGATCACGAGGACGCTTATTAAGAGAGAGAGATTTAGAAGAAGAGGGTCGTTGTAGGATTTTTTTCTGAAGACGCTCAGGGTAGCCTCTGCGAAGGAGGGATTGGTGGAGATTAGAGAGAAAAAGGTCAAGGGAGTCGGGGTTGTTGCAGATTCGGTGACCACGGATAGAGAGGGAAAAGGGGAGGGATCGTTTAGTATGAGAGGGGTGGCAGCTATTAAAATGGAGATATTGTTGGTTGTTGGTAGGCTTGAGATGGACAGAAGTGTGGAATTTAAGGTTACTGAGGGAGATGTCTACATCCAAAAAGGTAATTGTGGAGGCAGAGATGTTAGAGGTGAAGGAGACAAGGGAGGAGGAGTTTAGGGAGGAGATGAAAGAGTTGAGAGAATCAAGGCCATGTGGCCACAGAAGAAAAATATCGTCAATGTAACGAAGCCAGAGAAGAGGTTTAGGAGAGCAAGACGAGAGAAAAGATTGCTCAAAGGCACCCAAGAAGAGGTTAGCATAGGAGGGGCTGAAACGACTACCCATGGCACAGCCTTTAGTTTGGATGTAGAATTTGTTATTGAAGGAGAAAGCATTATTTGTAAGTATAAAGTTTGAAAGGTCAAGGAGCAAATCAGAACTTGGGGCGTGAGGAACAGGCCGATGGTTAAGAAAAAGACGAATGGCGGAAAGTCCTTCAGAGGGAGAAATAGAAGTGTAGAGAGAGGTGACATCTATGGTGGCCATTAAGATATCACAGTCTGAGGGGAGTGAAGTAGAGTGGAGGCGTTCAAGTTCAACTTATCACTTTCTTCTGACACGACTCCGCTTAACATCCGTATGAATGGCCACCGCTCTAGTTGCAATGAACCACCTTCCATTTCTGTTTCCCTCCCTGTCGCCACCCACCCACCCACGTTTCTTCCCACAACTCCACCTTTAATAATATTTTTAAGGTTGGTTTTCTCGCCTCCCTTCCCCCTTCCTCCTCCCCACTCCAAATCAAAGGTCTTGAGTCCTCTTGCATTTACTTTTTCCAGGCTTTCTCTCCGCCAGGACTCAATAAATCCCACTAACATTTTCTATCACCTCTGCACTTACTACTTCTTCCTTTCAAATTTCTTCCTCTTCCCGCCCCCACATTTCCTCTCCCTCCCCCTCTTCCCCCTCCCCTGTCCCTCCCCTCCCTCCCTTCCTTCCACCTCAGTCCTCCCTTCCTTCTCAGTCTTCTACGTTCTTGCGAACAAGATGATAGTGGCACCGAAATATCAAGAAAATCTGTGTTCATTTTTTTGTTTCTCTGTGTTTATCGTCTGTCTTCCTCTGGAAAACTGTTTACATATATATGCACAATAACAAATAAATATTCAAACAGAAAGGTAGAAAGGAAGTTGATAGGAACACATGAAATTGACAAACAATGGTGGTGTGAAGATGTAAAGATGGCTGATTTATTTGTATGTATTTGCCGCTGTGCGGTCTGAGTGAATGAACGATTGACCCCAGAAGTCAAGGGGTCTACGTGACATTTTTGAAAAAAATAAGTTAGGTACAGGAATGGGATGTGAAAATATTAATCTTTTAGGTGGTAAAGGGATCCAAGTGATTTTCTTTCCAGGTGCTGCTAACTAGGGTAATGCCTCTTAACTAATTAGTGGGTTGTACCAAACATTTTCAACTTTGACTTAAGTTTTCTCTAAACAATGGTTTTGTTACTTAAACCCCATTGACCTCTGGGGTCCTCTTATATATTCACACACACACTTGACTACGTGGCTTTCGGACGCTCTCTCCTGAGCTCCCGAGTTTTAGAGTTTCTTTGTGTGATTTTTCCCGTGCATTGCTTGGATTTATTTATCCACGTGTGCATAAACATTTCCTGCATCGTTTAAGACAACAACTATATCAGTGAGACGCATAGTTTTGTTTTAACTTGTGATTTTGTGGTTGTCGTCACCTCGGTTTGTCGTCCGGCGAGGAAGCGGCCGCCGGCCGGGCGTATGCCCGGTCGGATTCGGAGTCGGCGGAAGGGGAGTCAAGAGATGGCGTGACTTCTAGCAATCCTATCATCAACGCTCCTGTATCCACCTCTTTAAAGGCTACAACACCTATTTCACCTAAGAAGACTACCAATGGATCGCCGATTCGAAATATTGGACGGCTCAACTCCTTATATATCGAAGAGACTTCAACGATCAGCACTCGCCTGCGGCGGGAACATGGCATTTTAGTCTCAACAATATGTACAGTGGCCCCAGTGTATTTGCAAAACTTAATTACATGTGCTTTATTAGTGAGACGAAAGTCACTGCGAGTGACTCCGTCTCTGGCCCCATTACTCGTGCTGCTAGCATAGACCGCACCAACAACCCCTCCCCGACCGAGTCTGGTGGCCCAGCTCGTGACCTTGGAACCATCGGCCGCCGCTTGCAGTCATATCGCATCGAGGGATGTCAACAATCCCACACCACCGCCTACCAGCCCCTCCTCCTCCGTCGCCGAGGCAACAGCCGCGAGAGGGGTACCACCCCTCCAGCCCCTCAACGCCATCACCCCACCGCCCGCTGGGAGCGCCGCTGCTGGCGGAAGGCAGAACAGCGACGAGACCTCCCCTACCCACTACAGCTATCCTCCGCTACAAGCGCCTGCCTGTAGAGATAGGCGTGATCTTTTTGGTCTGGAAAGCAAAGACCGTTTTGCCTTCCGCTGCAAGATGGTCGTCCGGTCGGCTCCCGCTGTATTCAGCGCCACCCTCATGGACCAAACAAGGAAAGAAAATTCTCCCTGCTCTACCTGACACGCCAATTCACATTTATGTACTTAAAATGGCAGAATTGATTGGAGGTGGCAAAGCAATATCTCATGCTGCCAGATTACCGCACCAGCGTATTTGTATTTATTTAAAAACTGAGGAGCTAGTTGATAAGTTCCTGGTTGAACATGGTGGGATATCAATAAATGATAAATGGGTCGAGGTCAGGAGAATGGTCACGAAAACTGAAAAACTCATTCTGAACAATGTCCCCCCGGGAGTAGCCGACGGCGACTGATCGAGATATCGAGTCAAGCCGTGCGGGTTGTTTCCCCTATTTATCATCTTTCCCTCGGCATGAAAGATGCGAGCTATGAGCACATCAATTCATGGAAGAGGATGGCTTAGGTCGTGAAACGCGACGGAGTCATCCTTCCAGACTCATTCTTGGTAGAGATTGCGGACAACCCGCACCCCATATATATAGAAAGCAACGATCAAAAATGAAATTTATGCAAAAGACACGGCCATACCTCGAGGGATTGCACTCGCTCTCTTCCTCCTCAGGAGAGACGGGACGAGTTGCTCCCTGAGCCCAATCAGTTAGACTGGGTTCAAGAACAAGGGAGTCCCCCTCCTCCTCCTCCACCACTTCCCCTCCTCTACCAGTGCCCTCTGTGCTGGATGTGGTGCCCCTGACCACTCCGCCTGAGGCAGCTACAGAAGAAAGCCAACCCACTGCCTCTGCAGAGACAAGTACCACCAAGACGGCGGATGAAACAGGCCTGCTTCTTGACCCCTCTCAAACTTTCTCGACCTCCCATGTGCTTATCACAGAATCTCTCTGTGACTCTCTGAATGGAGACTCTGAAGCACACTCTCCTACGCTTGACTTAATTCTGACAAACACGGATGACACGTACGAAAACCCCAAAACCCACGGGGGATAGACAGGACAAACGTAAGAAGCCCGTCAACGAGCCCAGTCATACTCATGCTCAATCACCGGAGAGAATAAGAGGGGTTAAACAAATGGCCTCAGATTTAGAAGGGATCAAACCAAAACGAGGATTTTTACGCTGAAAATCCGGATTTCAGCTCGATACCATATTCAAACCTCAAGTCTTACTAATCCGCGTGAAAAGAATGGACCCACGAAAAAAAGCTAAAGAGCTTTTGTTAGACGTGAATGAACTGACTGCTACTCTTTCTGAATTGCATGAGAGAAAGGTAGTGAAAGAACGGGCCTTGGGAATCAGAATACAGAGGCTCGTAAATGCGCTTCAGCCGTGAAGTGTGGTATCAGTCTATGCTATTAATGGCTGACTTAAGAAAAACCTTATTAAGGTTTATTGTGCCCTTTATTTATTCGCACTTCGATTTATAGCCCTTAAAATTTTCATTTATTTGAATATTTAATTATTTATCTTTTATTTATCGCAAAGTCGTACAATGACTTCTTTTACCCATATTTTTAATCGTTGGGGAACAATTTAAACTATTTATTTATTTATTCAAATGGGATCATCAGACAGGAGACTCGTCTTAGTAAGGGTTGGGCGGAAAATATGTGCGATATAAAAATATTAACGCTGAGCGTATGCTCCGTTCAAAGCCAGCTAAAGTGGGCACATCTCTCCCTGTTCGTTAAAAAGCACGGCCCTGACATTCTCCTTTTGCAGGAGACGAACACGAGTTCCCCAATTATGCGATTACTTATTAATTATGAATTTTATTTTACATCGCCATCCACTCCTTATGCGGGAGTTGCGGTTGCGATTAAAAAGAATCTTCACGTACACACGGTCTCTAGCGAGGTCATATCGCAGGACTACGCTCTTGGGCTAAAAATCACTTTTAACCATCCAGTACGTGAAAGCCTATTGCTTATATCTGTGTATGGCCCCCATGATCAAGACAGTGCAGTTGAGTTGGTTAGGCAATTGAACCGATACATAGGCGATGCCACTTCTAGTTCGATAAACCGAAACGTGTGGGTTATCGTTGGAGGAGACTTCAATTGCACGTTAGTACCAGCAATAGATCGCTCAAATGGCCCTGAAATGCACCCAAGATACGCTGCTGCCTTAAGGTCCATGGTGAACTCTCATCACTTACTTGATGTTTTGAGGCGGCTTTACCCAACTGAGCCAGGCTATACACACCTACGCCACCGGGGAGTGGATACGGCCTCGAGAATTGATAGATTCTACGTATCGCAAGGACGAATAAAAAAGTCAAGCGGATAGAAACGGTCTCCAGTTTCTCAGACCACAGAGCCGTAATAATGACTGTAGAAATTTCAAAAAAGAAAAGGCTCATCCCCTATTGGCGTTTTGATAATATGCTTCTTTCGAACGAGGAATATTGTGGCCATGTTCGAGAACTCATCACCTCTCTCTCCTGCCATCCATCAAAGATGGGGGCAAGTTCAGATTGGGAACTCTTACAGCAGGAAATCAAAGAGCACGCCGTAATATATAAAAGGGGACCGCGTATGATGCTATTAGCCGGGTGGGATGATGGTCAGAATGCCAGAGAGGCTAAGGCAATAGTCGCTAGAGCTGGATGGCAGGACTTAGTATCCAACGACGCACCAGCCGCTAGTCATTTAGCTGAGTGGACTTCCAGAGTGATGCCAAAACCACTCTCGAAACTATAAGTAAACGGGGAGTGAGTAGATGACCCAGATATTTTAATCTCGGAAGTAAAAACGCAACTTGCGAAAGTGTTTTCTGAACCATTTACACCGAGCCCTTCTTTAAATGACTTCATATATTCCACATTGGATAAGCTCCCGGAAGACCTTGCTCGAATAATGGATGCTTCGGTAGAGGACAGCAAAGGTCTAACCGCCTTAAAGAGCCTTAATAAAAATAAGTCCCCTGGAGTTGATGGCTTGACTCCTGAATTCTATATGAAGTTCTAGGATACGCTTAGGACACCTTTTATGAGAATGATGAGAGAGAGCTTCTCAAAATGTAAGTTTCCGAGGTCAACAATTACAGCGATTATATCGATGATTCCTAAATCTTCAAATACGGAGTCCTTTAATGATCTGAGACCACTTTCACTGACCAATGCAGACTACAAAATCATCGCAAAAACACTTGCTAACCGGCTCTCTGTAGTCATCGACTCCGTTGTATCAGATGAGCAGTCCTACTGTGTTCCGGGTAGGACTATATACGATGCCATGTCAGTTGTCCGTGACCTCATTAGGAGGTACACTGAGACTGATGAGCCACTAGCCATACTATCGCTGGATCAGAGAAAGGCCTTTGACTACGTTAGCCATGACTACTTATTATCTGTACTAACTCACATGGGCTTTGGACCAGACTATATAAACATGATCAAAACCCTCTATTTTAACGCCACATGCATGGCCAGAGTAGGTCCAGTTTTGTCTGCCCCTTTTTCCTTCAGTCAGGGAATACCTCAAGGGTGCCCGTTATCTGGACAGTTATACACACTGGCCTTTGAGCCTTTCGTGAGACTACTCAAGTCAAAATTAACAGCAGTCAATATTCCCGGCACTATTAACACTAGCACCGTCGTGAGTGTATATGCTGATGATATCAACATGTTTATCACCGACGAGACTGATTTACAATCAGTTATGGAAATATTCGATACTTACTCACTACACAGCGGAGCCATGCTCAATATTGTAAAGTACCACGGCTTATGGGTTGTCGCTGGAGAGCTATAACGGTCAAGCTCCTAGTTATCAGGTGGTCGACAGATGGCTTTAAATGCCATGGCATTTGGATGGACGCCGACCAGAGCTCCAAAGATGCGGTCATTGAGAAAGAGATATTCAATAGAATTAGTCAACCCATCTCACGGTGGAAGTTAAGGGTTGGATCAATGTCCCTCGGAGGTAGAGTCCTGGCGTGTAATCAATATATTGCACCCAAAATTTGGGATCTATTGCAATCGTATACACCTGAGGAACCTACAGTCCGCAAACTACAAGCCATGCTCGTAGACGTTTTCTGGGGCCAGAGAAAACATTGGGTCTCTGCCAATACGCTGATGACACCAGTCAAGGAGGGAGGCCTAGGACTGGTGGATGTGTCGGCCAAAATATTGAGTTTCAGATTCCAGCTTGCCCAAAGAATACTGTACTCAAAGCAAAGTATTCCATGGTGAGTACTCGCCTTGGACAGGATCGGAGCGGAATGGCTGATCTATGACACATATCATTTGTTTTTAAACCCAGAAACCATCACAGCTGGACCTGTGCGAGATCGCTTCCATCGATCAGTCATGGAACCTTGGAAAGTTTTTCAAGTCATTCCCATGATACCACCGACTGCCCGGGGAGCTGAAAGGCCTTTTCCCACCGGCTGGCCACCACCTAATGCTCTATCTACCATCAACTATTGCAGTAGAATGACAGAAAGAGTTATAACTCTTCCGCTCCCAAAAAATAATATATCGGGAGTCGATATACTTATATCATAGAGATCAATGGCCCCTTCAACCTAAATACGCCGATTACAAAGTAGAGTGGACTCCTCTGAGAATGTGGCCACTCTCGGCGTGGATGCAGACATTGCGTGGAGGCTATGCCATGGGCATGGGCCGATGGCGTCTTTATGAATCGCGTGGGAGTTGTACCCACACCCAATTGCCGATGGTGCCCCAACATAGAGGCAACAGATTGGCACCTGGCATTCATGTGTACGAAGGTCAAACCCTTTTGGAAGGTAATAGTGAGGGGCGTCAAACACCTAACAGGACGTGATCAAGTCCTCCGTATAGGTTTATACATGGGGATGACAAAGAAAAGCAGCTTCGATCTCAGAACTACAGCGCTCGTCAATTATATTATCACAACTTCAAAGGCTGCCATGTATCAAGACTTAACATTGTTTTATAAAAAGAAAAAAGAGGATGTCAATTACTCATTGGCGCTGAAAAGAAAAATTAGAAAGACTCAAGATTGAAGAGGGATATCACAATGGTGGACGTCTATTTGGCGGCTAATCACCCGCCATGCAGTATAATCTGCTTCCAAGAAAGAACTCAGATAAGGCCACCCACAACCGGCCCCTCTCGGATGGGGGCCCCAGGAGAGTTGGGTGTGGCCAAGGAAAAAGAAGTACTCGGATGGGGGCTCGCATGGAGTGGACGGAAGCCTTAAGGGGCGACCTCCTCGCATGCCATGCTGCCAGCGAGCCCGAACGCAGGGGATACATGGCCAGGATGCAATCTTTGTGGTGTGAGATGCATCCGGAACACGACCACCTGTCGCAGGAAAACTTGAGCGACCAGGCCAACGGATAAAGGAAAATATCCACCAACCGAAGGTTCAGAGAAATACCCCACCAGCCGAACCACCCTCTCCGTCACTGGCTGCACGTTTGTCGGTATCTCCTACAAAGAGGGAGGATGTTGGTCAGACAGACTCTGAACTTTTACGATCGCGGTTAAGAAGCACAATTAACTATAACGAAGGACACACTAGGCAGAGAGGCATCCATCGAAAGATCTCTCTGTGGGGTACCAACTTGCCCCAAACGAATTGACTCATCGACGAGGTCCTGACAGACGCGTCAGATCTCTGGACGGTGAATTGCGTGGTTTACGCTGCGGCCAACGTTTTGGCAACCTCCCGAAAGGACTCCTCTCGGGAGGATAAGACAGCAACAAGGCTGAAAAATCTGGATGCCAAGATCACGCTGGCGCGACAGCAAGCGTCGAGGATTCAGTGTGTGATTGAGTACATCACTGCCGGGCGAACCTTTACATAAAGTTCGGCGCATTGCGCGCAGCCTCAGGTTCAACCATCAAACACCGAACAAAAACGTGCTGCTTTCTATTAAGCAGTACGAGGTCGATAGGGTACGGGCGCCTACCACGGCCAAGAAAAAACTCCTGATAAGGAGTAGAGGCGTAAGGGAGAATTCCACCTTTCTCCTTCAGCCATTCCGTCTCTTTCGGCCTCCTCCGCCTGTTGTTGAATCCCCGCCACCCGTTCATGAGGTCGAGTGTTTCTGGAAGGATATCTACGAAACGTCGAAGCCATTCAATGGAGACACTCCGGCCATCGCACTCTATAAAGAGTTCTGCGACCACCACCTACACAATGTAGATGGACCCCTTTCAGTCACGGAAAGTGACGTGAAGCATGCTTTCTCTGGCAAGAAGAATTTCGCGGCTCCAGGTATGGATGACGTGAATAGCTTCTGGTGGAAGAAGTTCACTTCTACCCACAAACATCTGGCCAGAATCTTCACGTCCCTCATCACAGGTAGAAAACCATTTCCACCTTGGCTGACTGAGGGACGCACGGTTCTCATTCCGAAAAAGGGAGACTTGTCCAATACGAAGAACTATCGCCCTATAACCTGTCTAAACAATGTATACAAGACGTTCATCACGATCTTGCCTGATCCATCCAGCCTGTGTGGGAGGAGGTGTACGAGCAAAGGGAGTGCAAACGAGGAATCGCGGGATGCAAGGACAGCCTGCTCATTGACAGGTGCATATGTCAGGATGCCGCCCGACATAAGCGAAACCTATCAATGGCCTGGGTAGACTATCGCAAGTCTTTCGACACCACTTCGCATGAGCTTCTCATCGCCATGCTGAAGTTGATAAAAGACTCCCGCATCCTTTCTATTTGCACTACGTATTTTCCGGGTGTTCAGTCTATCAATTTTATCCTTACAGATCTCTTTCCCATTCTGAAAAACCACTCCTCCACTTCAAAAATTTTCTCCCAGCCACCCTCAGTCACATACAAGCGTCCTCCTAACTTGTCCGATATATTAAAATTCACGAAGCCTCTTTCCAAAATCCCTGCTGCATCAAAACCCACCTCCTCCCCTTGTAATCGTCCCCGGTGCAAATTATGTCCTATCTTCAGTTCCTCCCCTCCTCCCAACCCCTCCATCGCCTTCTTCCCTAACCCTCTTCCCTCCTCTTGCGTCACCAGCAATGTCGTGTAACACCTACAATGTAGGCTATGCCCAAGCTTCTATGTGGGAAAAGTTCCATCCCCCTTAATATACGGATCAATAATCACCGAGCCAATTGTAAAAACCCATCTCAATCTGCTTCCCTTCCCGTGGCGATCCACGTCTCTCATCACAATAAATCCTTTGACAACTGCTACAATGTTTCAGTTCTGTACTCCCACCATCTGCTTCCACTGTTGATCTCAATTCTGTAGAGCTCTCACTAATTTGGCTCTATCACGCGTTCCTCCCCCCGGCATCAATGTCTCTCACTAATCCCCCTCTCCTTCCCTTCACCTTCCTCCTCCCCCCACCTCTCCCTCCCTTCTATCCTTTACCCGTCAGTACCTACTTATTTCTGACGAAGGCGGTTGTGTTTGCCGAATATATATAAATATCTGTGAGTTTTTCTTTTTTGTATTTTCTATGTGTAACTGCCAGTCACGCATGTGACATTTTTTAGAATATATATATATATATATATATATATATATATATATATATATATATATATATATATATACACGATGTGGATAGGATGGATTATCCTATCCACATCGTGTGTTCATCGCCGCATGGCTGACTCCAATCCATCAACGTATATATATATATATATATATATATATATATATATATATATATATATATATATATATATATATATATATATATATATATATATATATATATAAATACGTTGATGGATTGGAGTCAGCCATGCGGCGATGAACACACGATCCTATCCACATCGTGTATATATATATATATATATATATAACTACACTTAGGATCACTCGAGTGACGAATATATAAACGGTTTGCCACAGGAAGGCAATCGATAAACACAGAGAAACAGAAAAAAATGAAGTCTCAGTCCTCTACGTTCTTGCGACCAAGGTGCTAGTGGCACCAAAATATCAAGAAACACTGTGTATTCATTTTTTTGTGTTTCTCTGTGTTTATCGATTGCCATCCTGTGGAATATTTTTTTTATTTTTTTTTAGCTTTATCAAAAGGCTGAGCGCTTTTGTCGTCATACTCAACGCTTCTAGAATACACCCTGTTTCTAACAAGCAAAAAAGTTATTTGATCTCTGCTGAGTGAAGTATCTGAAGCCAGCGCTGCCCTGGACCTGTCCCTCTCCCCCTTTTCCCTAATTTCTTCGCCCCCCCCCCTCTCCACCCACTCCCACCCACATCTTCGTTTGACGAGCACCGCCCGCGGGTGGCTGCCAAAGGCGACTCGAACGCCGAGCACTTCGCCCGAGAGAACCCTCGTCTCTCGGGCTGGACCCCTCCCCTCTTACTCCGCCAGGCGCCCTAATTGCATGGTGGTGGGGGGGGGGGGGCGGGGCAGAAGCGGTAGCGGCCATCACGGGGGGGCAGCAGAGGCCTAGGATTAACTCGCACGCAAAGGGGCAGAATCTCGCCCGCGGGTTCTCTCGGGAGCAGCCTTCGATGCAAAAGCGCTTTCGTGATCGCCACTGCTCAGTTGCGAACCTCTCCCTCCAGCAACTTCACTTCCCACTTGGGGGAGAAGAAACGGTAGGAATGGAAGGCGTGCAAAGGGCCCGCAAGAGTGGAAGGGGAAGGCCTTCGGGGAATGTGCATCCTTTTGCACTGTTTGCAATTGGCTTGGTGGATAGTAGATGGTCGGTCAATGAGGAAGGCGGCTGAGGAATCAAGGGGTAGACGGTTGGTTTCGCAGAGCGTGGTTTCCTCAGAGAACACGATTGAAAACCCGGATGGAAGCGATGGGTGAATGATCTCAAGAGGGCGTGGAGGAGCGAATAGTTGTGTTTCCTCGCTAATGGTGATGACCATCCACCGCTTGTCAGAGTTTTTTGTTCTCCGCTTCATTTAAGTTTAACGGCATTGCAGCCCATTCGGAGAACCGGGTTAGGTCTCAAAGAACGAGAGGGTAACAAATGGGCCGTGGTGTTACTTAGTCACTTAAGGGATGTTCAACTCGATCGTCATCTTACACAAAAGGAAATGTTTACATTATATGTTTTCCTGGAGACCGAGGTCAAACCATAAATGAATCACGAGTATTCCTCTTTTGCTAAACGAATTGTTCTAATTACGTTTCGTCAGGGCTCAGTGTTCCTTCTGAATTTTTTTATGGAAAATAATCATTATCATGTAAATAGGTGAATAAAGGGAAGGCATCAGACCATGGATTCCTAACAATTGGATCTGTCTCCAGGGAGAAATATAATATTAATTAATGGAGGCCGAGGGAAGGACCCATCTGAAAATCTATTTTAAACTGTGAAATGTTACACTTATTCGCTACGATCTGCGAATTAATAACTTGTATTTAATATGTTTAATGTTAATAATAAATAAATATTTTAATAAATTATTTTACACGATGTTTTAAAATGGACTAAAAAGTATAAAATAATTTCACCCTTAAAGATTAATATTCATAATCCCATATAATATGCAGGGTGTTTCTGGGTAACAAACTAATTGGACCCCATGTATTCAACGGTCGCCTTACGGTGAGAACTTACCTACAGTTCCTTAGGGATCGCTTACGGCTTCTCTAGAAGACACACCCTTAGCTATACATATGAGCCAAAATGTAGGTTCAAGCATTTCGAGCACTCATGACGGAGCCGCAGCTCATTTCCACCGCACTAAAACAGACCATTTGAATGAATATTATCCCAACCGATGGATGGGGAATGGAGGCCCACATTGGTGGCCCGCTTTGTTTCCAGATTTAAACCCACTTGCCTACTTTCTTTGGGGCCACGTGATGGCTCTAGTGTACGCGTATGAGGTGAATTAAACGCATGAACTTTTAGAAGTAACAATCACTGCTGCAAAGTAAATAAGAAGATCAACAAATGTTGCAGGACGCAACGAGTTCTCTGCCGAGGCGTGCTCAAATGTCAACGTTGGTGATGGGCATTTTGATCAACTCATGTAATCAGAGTGAAGGTATTTGTCTAAATTTTGTAAAAAAAGTTATCAATTCTTCATTACGATGATGATAGATTTTAAGCATTATGTCAAATTAGTGAGCTTATCTAACAATGATTCTGGAATAGGGAGAAACTGTTCGTCCATAATATTAACCCCACCGACGACTATTTGTTGTCTTTGTGACTGTTAACTTTGTAACTCTCAGCAGCCAGACCATGACCTTGGTTGCAGATTCTCCTCGGGTATTTTTCTCAAAGGCATGTTTTGATTTGTGTCACTAAATTCCGAGGTTTACTAAGCAAATTTAAGCTCTTAGCCACAAGAAAATTTGTTGCCTCGTTGTATTAACATCAGTTAAGTTACCGTATCTTTCGTATTTTAAAAGATAGAGATGTGATTTTTACTGCAATGAATTTAAAAATAAACTTACCAAAGATATTATTCTGGCACATTTTTTGATATCTCTGAAATTAAGAGCGCTATCGTTCATTTTTTTTGAGGAATTTAATTTCGACGACTATTCTGGATCCATCTTGAAAATAAGATACCGTTAGCATTGATGACAGCAGAACAAGAACAATAAATATCTTATGCACCTCTGTGAAAAGTTTCAAATATCCTCAATTGATATTAGTCATTGAAATTGGGTGTTTTCATTGTGATTGCAGATTACTTCTGAAAAAATGTTTACGTTGCCATAGCTCGGTAACTAAGGAGTTGCGACCCCATGCTGCTATGATAAAAAAATGCTTACAATCACCTCCTCTACCTCCCCCAGAAGTTTCGAACTTTCCTCCTGAAACACTTTGCATATAACCACAAAATAAGTGGATTACTAATGATATTATTCAGTTAATGAAGCAGAGACATAAGGCTTACAAAAAATGGAAAATCAATCCAACTAATGAAGCTTATCATCTGGGGTATAAAATCTTCAGAAATAAATGTGTAAAAGTAACTAATCAAGCAAAAAGAATGTACTACCATAACACCATTAGTAAAGCGAAGGATGTTAGGGAACTTTGGAAAATGATCAATATGATCAGGGGTAAAGATATCAAAAGCAGTAATGACAATATGGTTATGAATCACCTTTGTAGCAACAAGGACATCGGTGCAATATGCAATGATTTTGCGATTTAATTTACTAATGGATCAATGGAATTTAAACGGAAATGTTCAAATAAACTAGGAATAGCATTTCCAAATACAACATTACTTAGTTTATATATTTCTGACCCCAGTGATCCAGAAATATCTCATATTATTAAACAATTAAAAAATATGGCGAGTGGAGCAGATATGATTCGAATAAAATATATCAAGGATCACCCAGCATTAATACCCATCGTAATACTCTTGTTTAGTAAAAATAGTGTCACTGAAGGAGTAGTTTCACAAGGCTTTAAGATAGCCTACGTTTGACCGATACATAAAAATGGTTCTTATACGGATATGACTAATTATATGCCCATATCGATATTACCAACTCTTTGTGGAGAAGGACCAAAGAAATAGCATAGTTGAGGTACAAAGAGTAACAGACAGAATTATTACTATCAAACTAGTATTGGGGGAAGAGGTCTTGTACAAAGCAAGTGTATATGCACCGCAAGCTGGGTTAGATGTTGGGACTAAGGAAATGTGGTGGGAGAAGTTGGATGAAGTTCTGCAGAGCATTCCGGAGGAAGAGGGAATCCTCATTGGAGGAGATTTCAATGGCCATGTGGGAAAGAACCGGGAAGGTTTTGAAAGGGTGCATGGGGGGACAGGGGTATGGGAGAAGAAATGAAGATGGAGAAGCACTGTTACACTTTGCAGCAGCATACGACCTTGCAATAGTAAATACCTTCTTAAAAAAGAAGCCACAGCATCTAGTCACCCATAAAAGTGGCCAATCTAATGCCCAGATAGACTATGGGTTGTGTAGGAGAGGGAAGTTAAAGTACATTAAAGATTGTAAAGTTATACCTGGTGAGACCCTTACTAGTCACCATAGAACACTTGTTATAGAAATATTTATTATTAATTTTAAGAGGAAGAAGTGTACTAACTACATACCAAAGACCAAGCGGTGGGTATTTAATGAATGTAAGGATGAACAAGCAATGGACACAGCAAGAGATTTTAGGAAGAAGTTGGAAGATAAAATAGAAAGCTTCACTTGGAAAAGTGTAAATGAAAGTTGGAATGAAATGGAAATATTTATCAGAGGACAGGTATAAGCCATATTGGGGAAAACTAAAGGAGGAGGCCACACAAAGAAGAAAACATGGAGGTGGAATGAGGAGGTACAGGATGCTATTAGAACTAAGAAATTTGCATTTAAAAGGTGGCAGGAAACAAAAGAGGATGAGGATAAGGAAATATACAGGGACACCAAGAGGGAGGCCAAAAGAGAAGTAGCGCAGGCCAAGATGCGGGCATGTGAAGGGTTATATGAAGAACTGGAATCCAGAGAGGGCCAGAAGATGATCTATAGATTAGCGAAGCTTAGGGGAAAAGAAAGTTTAGACATAAGTCATGTGAAATGTATCAAAGGTGAAAATAGAAGGGTCCTAGTGAAGCACGGAGAAATCAAAGACCGATGGAGATGGTATTTTGCAGTCTTATTGAATGAGGAGAATGGCAGAGAATATATGGTGACCTTGTACCCAAGCTTAGGTTTAATAAGGAACATAACAAGGGAGGAAGTAAAAGAAGCGTTAAACCGGATGAAGAGGGGAAAATCAGTGGGTCCAGATGATATACCCATTGAAGTTTGGAAGCATACTAGTGGTGCAGTGGTTGACTGGCTGTTAGAGTTGTTTACAAAGATCTTGGAGGAAAAGAGAATGCCAGATGAGTGAAGAGAGAGCTATCTGATACCAATATTCAAGAATAAGGTTGATGTACAGGACTGTTTTAATTATAGGGGTATAAAGCTAATGAGCCATACTATGAAATTGTGGGAGAAGATCATAGAGATGAGAATAAGAGGGGAGTCTACTATCTCTGACAACCATTTTGGATTTATGCCAGGTAAATCAACCACTGATGCTATCTTTGGGGTTAAAACGCTTGTGGAAAAGTATAGGAGAGCGAAAGGACCTGCATCTGATATTTATCGACCTAGAAAAGGCCTATGACAGATTACCACATGAGGTCCTGTGGTGGGCCCTGCATAAAAAGAATATCCCTGTCAGTTAAATCCAAATAATAAAGGATATGTATGATGGAATTAGTACAAGAGTTAAATCAGTGGCAGGGGAGACAGAGTCCTTTCAAGTACTGGTTGGTTTACACCAGGGATCGGCACTGAGCCCATACCTATTCAATCTGGTCCCTGATGCCATAACAGCTGATATACAGGATGAAGCACCATGGTGCATGTTATTTGTAGATGACATCGTACTTATTGCAGAATCAAGGGTGGATGCACAAGCAAGACTGGATACCAGGGTTCAGAAACTGCACACGTTTGGGCTCAGAGTGAGTAGGACCAAGACGGAGTATATGGTATGTGAGTTTGATGGCAAAAAGCAATCCGGCTCAGTTAACATCTCGGGAACACCCGTTGCTAATAAGGATTCTTTCAGATACCTGAGTGCTGTAATAGAAGAGAATGGAGGCCTTGACCTAGAAATTAAGGACAGGGTATCTGCAGCCTGATACAAATGGAGGTCAGTGACAGGTGTGACCTGTGACAGAAGGATGCTACCTAGGTTGAAGGGCCTGATATACAAGACCATCATTAGACCGGTGTTACTCTATGGAGCTGAGTGTTGGGCTGCTAAGAGTACACATGAGAGAGTATTGCATGCAAGTGAAATGCGCATGCTGAGATGGATGAGTGGGGTTACCAGAGCTGACAGGATTAGGAATGACCACATTAGAGGGAGTTTGCGAATTGCACCCATAACAGAAAAGGTGAAAGAGTGCAGATTGAGGTGGCATGGCCATGTTGTAAAACAAGACGGTGAATATCTGGGGAGAAGAGTAATGAACCTGAAGGTGGAGGGAAGGAATGGCAGAGGAAGGCCAAGGAAAACATGTATGGAGTGTGTGAGGAAGGATATGTTGGAGATTGGTGCCAAAGAGGACATGGCTTTGAATAGAGCACGCTGGAAGCTATTAGTCCAAAAAGCTGACCCCAAATAAATGGGATTAAAGCTAAGAAGAAGAAGATCGATATTACCAGCTCTTAATAAAGTACTTGAAAAACATGTAACCTCTCACTTAATACATTTTATATCTAAGTATAGACTTATTAATAATGATCAATTTGGTTTTCAAAAAAATAAAGGAACAAGAAATGCATTGGAAAAGTTTTCGGACATAGTGAACTCTTGTCTCGATAAAAACAATTATGCGATCGTTATGTGTACATATTATAAAAAAGCATTCGATATGGTTAATTATGAGATATTATTACATCTACATTTACATCTACGTCATACCCTGCGAGCCACCCAAAGGGTTCGTGGCAGGGGGTGCTTCCACACCAGGCATGCATGAATGATATGGCAGAACACCGACACTACACTGAAACAAGCGTACCACAAATGCAACGCGCCAATCAAAAATCTAATACCCAAGAAACATTCTATCGTCAATCGTTCCAACGTGCAAAGGGTACAAGGACTACTACTACAGATTCAAAATATCATGCATTATTAAGAACATCAATATTTACATCATGCAGAAATAAGAAAGTAGAAAATATCAAAAAAAAATTTACTGTCTGCCTATTGTCACAATTCGAACTATTCATGACGACGATCACAGCTGTTATGGTCCCAAATGGTACGCGGAAAAAATGACATTTTATACCTAATGGTTCTACAATCTAGCTCTCTAATTTTATTGGCGCGATCTAATCTTCCGTAGTACGAGGGGGTTAATAGTATGTTTTTTACGTCGTCAGAGAAATGATTTTCCTGAAATTTAGTTAGTAGGTTAAGCCTATAATTTAATCTACGCTGTGATAGCGATTCCCATCCTAATTCTTCTAACAGTCCAGACACACTAGCCAACTTATCGTAGCATCGTTTCACAAACCTAGATCCTCTTCGCTGTACGCGATCTAACTCTGATATCAACCCCGCTTCGCATGGATCCCGTACACTAACACCATATTCCAGATGAGGCCTAACGATTGAAAAATAACACGTTCTTTCACTTTCTCATCACATTTTCCGAGTATTCTCTTGATAAAGCCTAGCTTCCTGTATGCTTGACCGCATATTTCCCGAATATGTTTTCCCCAAGACATGTCGTGAGTAATTGTGACCCCTAAGTACTTAACAGACTCGGCGTGAATAATTTCCGTATTTTTAATTCTGTAAGCCCTACCTGGCCTATTTTTCCTTTTCCAAAAGCTGACTGCTACGAACTTTTTTATGTTTAGTTCCATCTGCCACTTTTCGCACCAAGCATGAATAGCAAGTAGGTCGATTGTTAACGAGTCGCTATCTTCGGAATTGTTAATATCCCTATACACAACCGCGTCGTCTGCGAAGAGTCTAAGCTTACTTTTAACGACGTTGCTAATATCATTTATGTACAAGAGAAATAAAAGTGGACCAATTACACTTCCCTGAGGAACACCCGATGTAACTCTAACTGTGTTTGACATGATACCGTCTATGACAACCCTTTATTCCCGCCCATGTAAGAATTGATTAATCCAACTAATAATGTTTTTATCTATTCCATATGCTTCTAGTTTTGAGAGCAACTTAACGTGAGGTATCTTATCGAAAGCTTTCTTAAAATCGAGGAATATCGCGTCAACTTGAACATTATTTTCACCCGAGAGCAAGATGTCATGAACGAAGAGGGCCAATTGGGTTTAGCAAGATCTACCCTTTCGAAATCCGTGTTGGTTATTTATTAATAATTCCTCCCTATCTAAATGACTCATAATGGAGCTTACGATTACAAGTTCAAATACCTTACAGGTAATGGATGTGAGAGAAACAGGCCTATAGTTACCAGGGTATTCCCTGTCGCCGCTTTTGAATATAGGCGAAGTTTATTAGATGGTCTTCAGACAATTGGAATCAGAGGTACTGCATTGGAGGGGTTCAAATGTTTTTTTCTAATAGGAAAATGGCATTTAACTTTAACAATTGGCTAAGTGATCTAAAAAAATTGAACATGGTATCCCCCAGCGTTCCATATTGGGACCTATATTGTTTACGTTATATGTGAATGTAATTTTCATATCCATAAAATACGGTAATATATTACTGAATGCGGATGATGTGGCATTGATAGCAACTCATCAAAATTATAAGGAGGCAGTAAAATATATGCAAGAAGATTGAAATAATTCAGCAATTTGGTCTCATGATCACAACCTAATAATCAACTCTAATATATCAAAGGTAATTCACATTTCTAGTAGAGACATTAAGTTCACTCCCATAAAGGTCTATCTGCATGACCATAATTGCCTACACAATAAGTGTATTACTTCCAATTGTAACTGTACGTCTCTGGAACAAGTCTCACATTATAAATATCTGGGAATATACATTGATCAATACTTCAAATTTGATAAACATATAGTTAAAGTGCAGAGTAAGTTAAGGAAAGTTATTTACCAGTTGCATCAAATAAATACTCTTCCCAAGAGCTGCCAAGATGCGAATATACTATGCATTGGTTGAATCTGTTTCACGTTATGGAATAACTATATGGGGAAATTCTGTCAACTGCTATCAGGGAGTTTTACTGTCAACTCAGAATGAAATACATAAAATAATCCGTAGGGAATGCGACTTAAAACTAAATGACGAGGACTCAGGGATTTTATTCATGGGAACAAATGATGGCTTTGATCGTAAAAGATTTTTGCATATAAAATTAGAAATACTTATTTTTAATGACCTTTATGAATATGTTATGGTATTAAATAACTATTTCGAAAACAATCTAAAGACCCATAAGGATTATAAACACATAATGGAAAAGAGAAATTTGACACATTACTATGCAACCTGACACTTTAATAACTATGGAAAAAACAAAATGAGCATTAAAGTACCAATGATACTCAATGGTTTACCAAATGGCTGAAAACACAGAGAATCTATGAGAGAATTAAAGATTAAATTAAATAAGTACCTACTGGAGAGAGTTGTGCACTGATGTATAAAAACTGTGTTAAATGAAAATAATAAAATAAATCCTCTTTCTAATATAACAAAACAGAGTATTCATTATAAAGAATAAACCAATGGTAACTTCCGCACAAGATCATCAAACTTGATAATGACACATGGTGTGTCGAAACCTGGGTCGGTTTAAATAAATCTTGGGCGGAAGTTACCATTGGTTTATTCTTTATAATGAATAGTCAGATTTTCCACTAAGTTACGCCCTCTGTCCTCAGTGAAAAACAGAGTATAAGGAAATTTAGTTAGATTGAAGTAGATCAACTTTCTATTTATACTAGTGATAAAATAATGTTACTATACAATCTCTAACATGGACTAATAATATTTTCTTTGTGAACTTGTACTAAAAGTGTATCTACATGTATTAATGTATGTATGTATAAGGGTCATTCCACCCCAATGGAGAACTTGCAGAATTTTTGAAAAAATAGAGGAAAAAACGATGATGAATCTTGCCCAACGCAAAAAACCCCGAGGCGTGAGTAACGCTTAGTTTCCGAGATATGAATTCTCAAAGTTGTCGAAATTCCAACGGCGCGAAAAACGGGCGAAAAGGGGGGCGTGGTCAGATCGGGCAGGTCTGACGTCACACCTGTCGTTCGGAGGCCGCAGCGGTGACAGGGCCGGCGTTGTATCGGGGACTCCGGGCGGCGCCACCGGGGACTAAAGGCTCTACGCCTTGAATGGTGGAGTATTCAATGGATGCAAGCACGCAAACATCTACGCTGCTATCAACGATGGAAATTCCGCTTCAAAAGTAACGGAACCGAAGCAAAGTTTAACCATATACATTAATTTAAAGTCGCATGTCATCGGCATTGTCAGAACTTCTTACACTGTAGAGACTGGTTTAGGCTGCTAACGACACAACATTTTTCTGAAACAGGAGAGAAACGTGGGAAAAGTGTAAGATTTTCTCTCCCATACGCCTGGGTTCGCGATAAAATATCAACTATAGGATTTCTTTCCACTATTTTACCTGTCATTGCATTTATTTTTGTAACATTTTGAGGAATCGAAACGGGGACCTCGGGAGAGAAAAAGTTAATACATTCCAGTTCATTACAAATGTAGGGCATGATAACACAGTATTTTCTTTACCTTTGTTATGCGTATTGCAACTCTAAGAATTTCATCTTACGTTCACGGCGTAATGCGGCATGATTTCAAATGATATCACATCGGCATGTTAAGTAAAAAATGACTCCACAATAAGCGCATTTAACAAAGTTATCACCAGATGCTTTGCATCTGCACGAACGCTGTTCGTGTGGGTAACATAACTTACGACCATTTCTGTATGTTGACGAACATTAAGGTCGTCCGGGTTTTCCACCGCGTTGGTTGATTGTGCAAGGAAAACACTCCATGATCCTTCGATCCACGTTTCGCTTACATTAAATACGCTGTTTTAAATGAACCTTTTCACAAACCTCTGCTTTTACATACCCTTGTTATCAACTCTCTCACGTCAGAAAATTCTTCACGGTGAGCGAAAAGTTGATTAACAAATATCAGCATTCGAGTATAATTGCCAGGAAATTCAAAGTGAATACGTCGCTTTACGATAAAAACTACATCTTTGTCGATTGTTAACAATCTTCAAATAGACTCAAGACCGATCGGAGCTCTCTCTCTCTCTCTCCCTCTCTCTCTCTTCCCTAAAATGTACCCTCGGATTTCATAATGTGCGGCCAACGACACACCTTCCGCCTATTAAGTGTAAATCCAGGCAAACTGTAGAATCCCAAAATCATGCAGTAGAATCAACAAAAATGATGCAGTGACGGTTGTATCTATTTGGGATTGGGAATTCTACTTTATTTCTGAAACATATTAAACCGAAAAATAAATTGCGCAGTATGGCCACGATCCTATACTACACTGGAGTCCTGTGCACCCAATGCCTTAACCCACACCACTACGGCAAATATATATGTTACGAGCGTAAAACTGTTGTTAATTACGCATGAGCAGATGCGTAAACAGTCACCATTAAAATTGCATCGTATTTACACCCGCATAGTGACCCTTTTTCAACATCTCTCCTCAGTCGCAAAAACAATTAAATCTTTGGCGCCACCTCACCGTAGGTCTCGCGGTGTCTCCTCGTGAGACTCTTCGCTGATCATAAGGCTAGACTCACAATTTTTTGCCGTTACTTTATGTTCCGGGAATATTTCGCACTTCACTGCGCATACATTTTCCAATATTTGCTATCGAACGCGTCCGATTGCACTATCGATGTCATACTTCCTCATGGAACTGCAATAAAATTTAAGAATCGAAATTTTCGAAAAGATCACATTTCTAACAATGTCGAAATACTTAAATTGAAATTTCAAACAATTAATATAATAATATATCGTGAAAATCACAATAAATAATTAACGAAGTGATTTAACAGTTGGTGAAATCTTCTCGGGTTTTCCACCGGGTCAGGTCGTTGTGGACCGACGTTTCGATAGCTACCACCGCCATCGTCCTCAGGGCATGTCAGTATCGAGAAAGGTGCCTCCTTATATGCCTGGCCGTTTTTGCGCCAAAAATGTCAGGTCGGCTCTGATTGGCTAGCGATGTTCTTCTTCCTCTCCGCCTTTATTTTGCGAAGGGCTGGGTTCCAAGCCTCGCTTAGAGCGTAGCCCGTGTCCCGGTTAAAGTTTTTCTTTTCCATCCGGATCTCTATGGATTCCTTCGTCAGTCGTTCCCAGTATCCGTTGGATCGGCTGAGTAGTCTGGTGTCGTCAAACATTATGCGGTGGTGCTTGCTTAGACTATGTTCTGCCACCGCGGATTGTTCCGGACGGCATAGTCGGATGCACCTCATGTGCTCCTTAACTCGCGTCTCAATGGTCCGGCCCGTCTCACCAATGTATACTTCACCACATTCGCAGGGAATTCGATAAACTCCCGGTGTTTTAAGTACGAGGTCATCCTTAACACGGACAAGTTGGCTTCTTAGTTTCTGAAGTGGCTTGTGGACGGTCCGGATATTGTACTTCCCTAGAATTCTAGAGATTTTCCCTGAGATCGTTGCGATGTATGGCAGACAGGCGCTGGCAACCGGCTTGTCGTTGTCCTCAGGTGTTTCTTTCCGATCCGTGAAGGCCCTTTTCAGGGCCATGGAGATCTCCTTTCCCGAGTAGCCATTCTGTTGGAAGGTCTTCTTTAGGTGTAGAATTTCGGCTGGCAGGCTCTCTTGATCGGCAATGGACCGCGCTCGGTGTACTAACGTTGAAAGTACTGCTCTCCGTTGTGATGGATGATGGTGACTCTGCGCGTTCAAATACAGATCCGTGTGGGTGGGCTTTCTATAAACTCTGTGTCCCAGAGTACCATCCTCCTTCCGGTAGATAAGAATATCTAGGAAGGGTAGAGTGCCGTCATTTTCCCTCTCCATGGTAAACTTGATGCTTCCGTGCTGTTGGTTCATGTGACTGAAGAAGGATTGGAGGGCCTCGGTTCCGTGAGACCACACGATAAACGTGTCATCTACATATCGGTAGAAACATTTGGGCTTCAGTACCGCCGTGGAGAGGGCTCTGTCCTCGAAGTCTTCCATGAAAAGATTCGCTATTGCTGGTGAGAGTGGAGATCCCATCGCAACGCCCTCGGTCTGTTCGTAGAACCTCCCATCGTAAGCGAAGTAAGTTGACTTGAGGACATGGTGGAAGAGATTGACAGTTTTGGCATCAAAACGAGTCACCAGCCGTTGAAGAGTGTCATCTAGGGGGACGCGAGTGAACAGGGACACTACGTCGAAACTGACCATGATGTCACCTGGTTCAAGTCGAATCGAACGGAGTGTCTTGATGAAGTCGGCCGAGTTGTTGACGTGGTGCTCACATCTCCCGACGTAGGGTGAGAGAAGGCTGGTCAGGTATTTGGCGAGGCAATAGGTTGGTGAGTTGATGGCACTCACGATGGGTCTCAAAGGGACTCCCTCCTTGTGAATTTTTGGTAGCCCGTAGAGTCTAGGTGGAACTGGTGCCTGTGGTACAAGCGTCCTTGTCTCTACTTGGAGAGCAGATTTCTTTATCAGCATCGAGCTGATGCTCGATGCACGGCAGGTGTGACGTCACGCGTATCACTTCCAAAATGGCGCGCAAAAAGCAGCGTTTGAAACGACATCATCTTTTCCATTGACTGTAGTTCAATAAATATGGGTCGCTCAGATGAAAGGAAAGAAAATAAATTTTTGGCTATCTATATGATGCATGAGTAAAAACAGCTGTAAAAAAAACCTTTCAAGTTATCCATTCGACCAGAAAATTGCCAAAATTGACCCTTGGGGTAACCGATTTTGACCAAATTTGGCAAATCGTCTTCATTAGATTACAAAACAAATACCTCAAAGCCATTTTGTAATACACTCAATGGTTTACGGGATATTGCAATGTTTTAAAACTAGAATTTTACAAAAGTGTCTTCGCATTTGACAACATATCTCCGGAAGTAAGCAAGATAATTACATGAAATAGAACATGACTTGATTTGACTTGAGTATAACTTGATTAGAACTTGATTATAACAAATTCAAATTTTCAAATCGATTTTGACAATGCCTTCGATTTTCCTCATTTTTTAATATGTTGTAGATACAACCCTCCTCTAAAAGTAAAAAAAATGTGGTAGGGGTAATATTTCATTTTAGAAAGAAAAAAAATTTTGAGTGAAGGCGTAACGCTGGTCTCCCGCCGCGGCGGCGTCCGGCTCTCGCGCCGAGCGTTCAGTAGTCGGATCTCCAGATCTCATCAGCGCGCTTCCTTTTCCATCTTCTTTTCGCCAATTTTAACTGTATACCGACCCTTTGATTCCCTTTACCCATGTCATTCGCTATTTGCTTCCCACTGAAGTGACCGCCTCTTTAGAATCCAGGATTAGCGAGAACATGCTTAACAGCGGGGGCGAACATGGCCCCACCAGCGGCCGTGCTCGGCGAACAATAGACATACCTCGCCCCGTCTTAGACCTCGAATGCTACTTTCTTCTCTTCCCCTATCTCATTTTCCTCTCATACCCTTTATTATGTCCTGAGAAACATCTTTACAAGCATTGAGCCCAGCGGCCGTCGCCTATCCTCACACATTCACATATTAACCCCTGGTAAAAAAAAACAGCGGTAAATGCGGAGAGCCACCCATGATAATTTTTCCCCTCACTAACTATCGCATTTACAAGCAATTCGTCAGTTGTCACCTGTCCTCCGTCAGTGACGTTTTAAAACTCTCCTTGGTCTCATTTTTAGAGTGCGCGTGTTTCAGTGCGAGTAAACGTTCTCCGGTCTGTAGCCGTTGATCTACATCTACATAATACCCCGCGAGCCGCCGTATGGGCGTGTGGCAGGGAGTGTTTGGTCACCAGCCGTGTAAAGGTGTAAGTTATTTGGAGATGAAATGGTAACATGAATTAAAGGAGTGTATTTAGTGAGCTTAATTTTTATTGTGGTCGCTTATTGTTCGTGGAAAGAAAGAGTTTTTGCATCTATCTGTTCGGCAGTGTATCTCTCTTATTTTATCGCGTCTGTCAGACCTAGAGATGTTATGAGGAGTCATGATAATATTCTCTATGTCGCTCTGAAAAATATCAGTTCTGAATATCTCAAGCACCCTAAGCCTAGCTTGTAGCCTCCGAGGCTCTGGGGGCTCCCACCTTAATCCCTAATATTTTACTAGCAGGCTATAGAAATAATTCTCCTGGTCCACTTGTAGATATTTGAAAGAATGGCACTCGTCCAGCAGCCGGAACATTTCTAACTACCATTTTATTGTTGTCCGCCAATCTGATACGTCTTCGCGTTGTTTGGTTGCTCTTCCTCTGCTGCATCGATCCTTCCATCACCGCTTGCTGCTTTATTTGCATGAAATGGCTCGGAATTCATCGCAATCGCATCGGATTCTGCGGGAATCAGTTTCTCAGAGTTCACTGTTAACCTGTTCTTATTGCGTGCGCTCTTATTACGCGTGTGTAGTGAACAGTGGTGTGTTCTGTTATCTTCATTTCGCCGCCATCCATTCGTGTGCTCTGTCTTTGTTGCAACCGGTGAGACTTCGAGGATATTAATTGCTGTGAATTATGTGATCATGTAGATTCATCGTTTGTCTTCAAGTTATTGTGGAGGTGCGTTATCATACGGCGGTGATTTTCATTGATCTTGGGTAATGTTATCAGGCGATCTTTCAACAGTTAGTTGGTTTTTTAAGTTGTTCTGATGTGGATGTAGTTCATGAACCATAATTAACATACCGTTATTGATATATTCATCCTATTGATGCAAGCGACTGGGGTTTGTGTTTGTTACTTTTTAACTAATCGTTGGCATATGTATTTGTATCTGAAAGATAGCTGAAATAAATATTTTAAGTTTATTTGTTTTCTTTATATTTACCTCGATACCACAGCTGTCGCAACGACTATTGATACTATACATTGTTTCTCTTAGGATACCCGAAGAAGCGTATGCAGACGTCACAACAGCCATGGAATTCGTAATGACTGGAAAAACACATGAATGAGAATCTGCCAGATTGAAGATGCGAGAACTGCAATGAGCATAAATGGCAAGAGGGTTCTAAACTCAGATGTAAGAGTGTACAGCATTAAAGAGGAAACTCATTGAACTGGCACCATCGTAGCCCTGCCCAAACAAGTACATATTTTATGTATATGCCCATGCTGATTAGATTATTGATGATGAAATCAGCTAATGCTATCTCTCTTAAATCTGTTACAGGAACAAAAATCAGGAAGACCTCCTTCACCTCATAATTTATCAGGTAATAACGAAGGAATATCACAAGTTGTTCTGTTTGAGAAACATCTGTTGGAAACACGTTTTCTAACGCCGAAAACCGTTTTGCTTGGTGGATCTCTTCCACTAATGGTTTAACTATGATATCTTGGGGTCATTCCACCACAATTCGACCAGAAAATTAACAAAATTGGCCCTTGGGGTAACCGATTTCGACCAAATTTGACAAATCGTCCTCATTTGATTACAAAATGAAAACTCCAAAGCCATGTTGTAATCCAAACGTTTACTCGCACTGAAATGAGTTATTAAAGGTATTTTTATCTTCCTTATTTCCGGAGATATGCCGTCAAATGCGACGACGCTTTTGTAAAATTCTAGTTTTTCAACATTGCAATATCTCGTAAACCGTTGAATGGATTACAAAATGGCTTTGGAATTTTCATTTTGTAATCAAATGAGGACGATTTGCCAAATTTGGTCGAAATCGGTTGCCCCAAGGGCAATCACCTGGTCGAATTTAGATGGAATGACCCCTTGACAAGAGCTCATTATTTCATTTTGTAATTCTGGTGATGTGTATTTAGCATAGGCAGCAGCTGACTCCAAATGTTCAGCAAGAGCCGTGCCAATAGCTCTTAACTTTGAATCTGAGTAAAGCCCCCTCGGAAGGACGAGGCGCAGGGGTGAGGCGCGGGGATGAGGCCGGCCAAGGCTGAAAGTAAGGCGACGCAACGAGCGGGGGGAGGCGAGGCAGACAGATGCAGACTGTCAGCAACAACCCCCAACCTCCGGCTACAGTCGCTCTTCCTACATGTAAAAATAAAATTTCAAACTGCAGGAAGTGTCTATTCTTCACATAAGAGATTCGAGATAATCTGCCAACTAAATTTAGTGACAAAGAAAATAAAGAACCACTAATGTTCGAATTACCTCGTCATGAGAACATCATTAAAAAGAGTTAATTTTCTTAGTTGCATATGAAGCTGTCCAGATATAATTTACCATTTCACAGCGTGCTTAGATGATAACGGAAAGTAACTTACCTCACGACAAGGCGAGGCGAGATTCCGATCTGCTGGCCCCAATGGATTCCACTTTCACGGAGAACTTCTTCCCGCGACGGCGTGAATACAAAAAGCTAATGAGCGTTGGTGTTCCAAGTTTTGAGAGGTCTTTTTTTTTTTTTTTAACCGTCAATATTCCCTCAGAAGGAAGCTGACGAATCGCGGCAACCAGCCCGAGCGTTGAAGGAGGGGAAAAGAGGTGGTAAAGGGAAGAAGGGGACTGTATCAGCGTTGATTGCGTTTCACGGCGCAGTAAAAGGGGAGAATCAGACTGACGCTTTGAGGAGTTGGAGGGTAATAATTGCACGATGGGTCTCCCGGGAAGCCCCGCGCTCCACCCCTCAGCCTTTTGCACACACACCCCACCCTCCCCTCTTCCTCTTACTCCTCCCCGCCCCTTGTGGATAAATCCATCGCACCACCGAGTCAGGCTCGCCACATTGCGCGATGCATAGGACGACTTGAGCACTAAAAACAAGGCCAATTTTCAACACTTCGTGCCCGTTAGAGTTTAAGTGATTCCACGTACAGATGGGGCGTTTTTTTTTTGGCGACGAGAAATGAAGGGGCTGACGTCATGTGGTATTTTCTTAAGAACAGAGATACAAGTGATGGGTTCGCCCCGGGAACTGATGTCATTTCGGGATTCACTACACTAATCCTCAATATGATGACTATTTCTATTTTATCGAACCATAGGCACCAACTTCGTTTGTGTACGTCCAGCGAGATTTTGCGGAAAACTTTGGCAAAAGCAAAGAGTTATGCAGAAAACCTCTCTCTCCTAGACTGCGGCCGAAGCCTTAAGGTAGTTTGAGCGAAATATCATTTTACCTAGAAATCAATGAATTTGGTCTCCTTTGAAAGAAAAATATCTCACCCTTCCATTTGACACCAAAAAAATTCAACCCCTTACCGCATTACTTTCGGAGATATCAGAGAGTCATTATTTACAAAATGAGGAATTTATATCTAAAACTTCGATGTCGTAAAAAAATAACGGCGTGTAGTTTGTATGTCTTCTCAACTATTTTTGAAAATTAATCATATTGTCACCGCAATAGGTTCTTGGGTACCACAAAAAATCCTTCCGTTTTGAAGGAGTTTCAAACGCAGCGCGCGAAAAAAATGAGTCAAGTTAACGACTTATTTAGATATTTTCATTTAATTACTTACCATTTCTGTCATGTAAAACTATATTACTGCGCCAACAATAATGCAATATTTAGTTCATGTGTCTCACTGCTGGAGAAATTAAAACGTATAACTCGAATATGGTCTCTGGTAAGACTAGGGAACTATCTCGCTCGGACTACCTTAAAGGGGCGTTTTCTGCCGCGGTGCATGGCCACCTTTATCGTCATGTGGCAACCCATGCCACCGGTGAGCATTTTGCCCGCCTCGCACGCACCGCCTCGCACGCACCGCCTCTCTATACTACCTCGCCCTGCACACAAAACGACCGCGGGTTGGACGCGAGTGGTCGTAAAAAGGGTGATTCCGCGTACAGATGGTGGTCGTGATAGGAGAGTGATTTTTCCAATGAGGCTGAGGTCTCAATACGACGTCGATGTCGACCCATTAAAAATGCCAGTGGGCACACACAGACACAGGCACGCTCTCATTTCAGCGGCTGAATGTCCGGTGAAAATAATGAACTGTTCAATGATTGTTATTCCTTTGTTTTCTCATTCCCTCATCCCTGCTCTCCTGATTGATCATGTGCATCGACTATTATTATTGCGTACTTGCGGAGATTGAGTGAGATGTTTTCCGTTCCAATCCATTCCCTGCGGAATCAGTGTCAATCATCGAAATGGAATATTAGTGTAATACAATGTTTTGTTCGCGTGGGAGCAGTTTCCCATTTCTGTTACAGCAGTTTCCTTCGAAGGATTTTTATTTCATAATCATTTTCATGCTCTATTAATCTCATCTCCAAATTGACTTCTATAATGTTCTCAAATTTGAAAAATAACAGGATATTTTCTTCCCACGGCCAACAACTATTATCATTATTTTTCTGGAGACACAGGTGGGATCATTAATCAGTAATGGAATTTATCTATTTATGATTTAAACATACTATTTTTAACGAAAGAAGGGACAAAACTGACAAATAACATCACAATTATCTCATTTGCAGGATAACGGCGGGAAAATAAACAACTATGTCTTATCTTGAAATACCTATATGAAGATGATTCTACAAGATATATCCATTAGATGTCGTTTAGATGACTGTCGTGGAGAACGGGGCTATAACATCAGTTTAATTTCTTACGGAGTCGCCTGCAAGATCACAAAATTCCATCAAGGAAAAATCTTTCGCCGTGAACGGGATTCGAACCCAGATCCAGCGATCTACTTTAGCCAGATGAGATACCGTGCCGTCCTACCCTGTGGATCTTAGAGCGCTTTAAGGGAGCAGGTGTCTCAGGACTGCCGGACACATGATGTCCACATAGGCCTTCATGGACGTAGCCGGGAGGGGACTAGATATTTTATTCGGAATCCTCTCTACGGAGCCAGTCAGGATAGAGACCTCCCCGCTAACATTGATCAAATGTTACATATGTGGATGCCCTACCCGTCCCCGACCCAACCCATTCCCATAAATCCTGGCAGTTCGAAGCATTCGCATAAACGAATTTTGAAGAATTCTGGCTCTGACAGTGGTGGGATTTTCCGCGGATGGAAAATCATTCGCCTTCACGGTAACTGTAAATATTACCCATGAATATATATTCTGGATTTAGATGTTTGGAATTGTTGCCTAGGCTACGTGTGGCCTGAATTTCCACTTTTAGTTCACCCAGTCCTTGGCGCCACTTCGATTAGAGTCTTTTCAGTTGTTATCGTAAATAGACGTAGTTAATTTTTGCTAACGTGAGACTTTGGTGAATATTCAATAACGATCGAGGAGATTTGAATTACTTGATGCTTTGAATAATATCTTGCTATTTTTGTGATCTAAAAGTTACTTTGTAAATGCTAGAGAGGAAATATCTATGGCAGAAAATGTGTAAGAGGTTTATGAAACGGCCATCGTGTGCCGACGACGATGTTTGCCAGACTCAGATTCTAATTTGAATGCATTAAGCCCGTTCGGTTTAAATAAAGGATTTAGAATGCCTTGTTTAAACAGAACTAGCTTCGCACCAGGCAGGGTATGCGTCTACAAGGACCCAAAATAGGAGACTTGAATTGAAAAATTAGAATCTGTTCAAGGCGGCGGTAAGTGCATTCCTTTTTACCTACACTGCAATGATGGCCATGGGGAATACTCATGAAGTCGCCTCGCATTATTATTAAATTTCCGTATAGCGATATTCACGATGTGCTAAGAAGTTAACTGTGCATTTATTTAATTAAATTTGGAGAGGAATTAAATATATCTGTAGACCGGACGATATTAAAAAAAAGTATATAATTACGTCCCACGTGTAGTACTACATTTTTATCCACTGCATCATAATTAATTGTAAGTAAAACCCATGTTTATTCATGGTAAAACCAGTACGACGAGTTTATTTACAAACTATCAACTGTATTTACATTTGAACTTCCGTTTTTCAGCACTAGGCGGCACCACTTTCCAAAAAGTTGTTTGTTTACGGAATTCAAGACAACAGCTTTTGGCGACGAATTAACAATCCGTAATATATATATATTAATTATATTAACTTTCATTCATTGATGTAGGACGGGTTAGATGAGTGAAAGGGTGAGAGTTGTGGGAGCGAAACGAAAGGAGTTGGAATCACTGAAAGCAAAATACTTATGTGTCCGAGAGGGCTCTGTGTGATCAAATTTATGTCATGTAATTATTTTGTTTGTGAATATGGGAAAATGATTTATAAAATCATCATGTTATTCTTCATGACAGGTCTAAGGCCAAAGTCGATCTCTTCCCCTATCATAGCAAATATCTCTCTGAATAAATTTGAGGAATTCTTCGCAAAGCAGATGTGAGATGCATTGTATGATATTTAAATATGTCAACGTCACCAGAGAAGTTGTATGAACATGAGGTTGGAGATTTTCAATACCGTGTAATTTTGGGATTATAATAAACTACATTAAGCGATTTCAAGTCGATTAGATTTTTTGCTATTTATTCGAGAGATGTTTCTATAACCCGGATAATGGCCACCTCATTGGTCACTGAGGTTAGTTCAAATCTCCGCTGGATTTCTAGTTCCAAACCACTCCCGCATTGTGGCGCGCTAATCGGAAAAACAATTGCCCGATTTATTTTGAATGACATGGACATTTCAAATGGCTCTGTAGTATCCATGTTTAATGTATTGAATCGCTGGTCACGGTTGAGGGCATTAGCAGAGGTGAACCAACAGTAAAAATGTAATGTGACCATATTATTCATTTGTGGAGCTTGAGTGACTACATGAAGATTAAAAGTAACGAAAATGTTCTCTGTGAAAGTGGAATCCATTGGGGCCAGCAGATCGGAATCTCGCCAAGGAGTGAACACGACGTTACTTGGACGAGACATTTGTTCCATCCGTTTGTCGTGAGGTAAGTTACTTTCCATTATCATCTAAGCACGCTGCTAAGTGGTAAATTATATCTGGACAGCTCCATATGCAACTAAGAAAAATAACTCTTTTAATGATATTCTCATGACGAGGTAATTCGAACATTAGTGGTTCTTTATTTTCTCCGTCACTAAATTTAGTTGGCAGGTTATCTCGAATCTTTTATGTGAAGAATAGACACTTCCTGCAGTTTGAAATTTTATTTTTACATGTAGGAAGAGCAACTTTGAGCTAATGAAATTACAGGACAAAATGCCTTCATGGAATAGAGTCAGAGAAAAAACCGTGCAGGGTGTGTTCTTGTAGTTTGATGTATTATTGCTGTCCATTTTCCCTAGTCATGAGTGTGTGTGTGGGTGTTGGAAGAAACAATTTGTGTTACATCTCAGTATTTTGTTCACTCTGCCAATAAATTATTTCTCTTTTTTGCCTCATTTGCTTGAGATGAAGCATCTCTTGTGTGTAGTGGTATCTATTTAACATTTTTTCGGAGGATTTAGGTGTTCATCACTTAATAAATGTTTGTCCTTAATGTAGCATTTCTGGTGGCTCCAATGTGATCTTCTCCGAATAGGGCTTAAGTTAGGGTTGCACATAGGCATTATTTCGTAGTATTATGATTAATTTTGCCACATTTATGATCATTAGTCGTTAAATTCTTGGACTTCCCACAGCAGCCCTCCTTCCTTCCATATGTAATGCTAGTTTCCATACTCCCTGGTATCTATTTTAGTACTGTATTGTTGTTGTCATGGATTATTTCGTTTAAGATATAGTTCTGTGACTCAAAAAGTTAAGAGCTCTAGGTATATAGAGAGAGAATCTCCATAATGAAAAGGAAAAGAAAACTTTGTTTTATTCCACCAAATTATTTTCACGGTACTACTAGTTTCGACGCAGCAACGTCATCTTCAGGTAGGTGTGTCCACTTCTACGGTTATTCACTGAATGGCCTAATATCCTATGCTCGTAATTAATTGAGGAATAGAAGGGGGCAGTTATGCCCATTTAAAGCATTCGAATTGTTTCGTATTTCTTGTGACTTATTTTGTATTTGCATAGGATTAGTAGCGCGTGGTTTCATTCCAACATGTCTTCGAAAATTCTCTTCTCATCGCCTCTTTTGCAGGTGACGTGGTCGACTCCTTACCCTGCGGGTGAGGATTGTAATTTTTTTATAACCGTTACATACGACTGCAATAATAGTGTACATGTTTGAATTATTCACACGAGTAAAGGTACATCTGTAATCATTGTCTTTCCTTTATATTATTCATTCAGTTCCTTCATTAATGTACCTAATTGATATCTATCAGATTTTTTTGTCGTCCATCTGTAGAATAGCTGCCATTTTGACAATAATATATCTGGTAAATATCTACCATAGATGTCTATTTGACATATTTTCATCAAACCAGCAAAGCCTAACACATATCAACTGTATGTCTATTTTACGTGTAGGATGATACATGATAGATAACTATAAGATTTCCTGTCATTTATCTCCAGAACTTCGATAGATTTTTATATCTATTGGACCAGCTGCCATTTAGACAAGAATAAATTTAATATATATCCATCATAGATGTCTATAACACATATTTTCACCTAACCAGCAATATCTAATGCAATATCTAATCTATTGCAATATCTATCGAATGCGATCTAATCTAATCTATTGGATATCAATTTTCCGAGTGGGACGCTCACGACACTTAGTGAATAAGTACTCAGTATTCTTCAATTTTTTTCAGCCATGGTCTAGACACATGTTGCCATTATCAAGACTTGAAAAAGACAATGATTTTGGAAACCTTGGAAGTAAAAAGTTTGGAGAATACAATGTTTGAATTCACCGAGAGATTTCCAAATGTTTATTATTCAGACCCAATCTCGAGACTTAGTCACTATGAGCGCAGTAGTCAAATAAGTGAAGAACTTCGCTTATTATATTGTAGCAGATAGATATGGAGAAAATGAAGCTAATGAAAACACAGCGGAAGATCTTTCATTGACTACCTCTGTCTAGAGATGATAGTAGTAGTAAATGTCAAGATGCCCAGCTATAAAATTATCACACACAATATGTATTTATAAAATTATTTAGATTAGATAAGTTATTTATATAAAATATGAAAAAGTAAGAATCGATTCTAATAAACTTATTCATCCAAATGTCGACTAATGATCTCGGCAGCCTTTTTCTACCATGTTCGACAACTCGGACGAAATATTTTCTTGTCCTCCCGCACCTTCAGTGTCTTGTCCCATCTGCCAACGCCTTGACTGTATATGTATTTCAGCAGGACCGCCTGTAACGCATCCGCCCAAGCAGCGCTTCGGCACGGCCTTGCCGGCAACCTTCGAGAGCAAACGATAAGCCCAGTAAGGTAGGTGGTGCCGCCATCGTTTGGCGTTCAAAAGAATTAAAATGCCCGCCTTTTTTATTCTCGTGGTGAATAGGGATCGCTTGTCCCGTCCAACTGATTGACGCGAAACATTTATCGACGCCAGTGAGAAATCATCCAAATTAGCATGAGAATATATATTCTGCACACACTATATTTTATATATATTTTATCTTCACAGATTTGGGCCAAACTGAGTAATGAAAAAAAAGGAAGCGGATAGATTGTATTTTCCCTCGCATGTTTAGCGGTATTTGAATATTTTCATTCCCTTGGAGTTCATCTGAATGCATTCCATCAAAAATGATCGATTTGTCATTATTGAACAGGCACATGACAAAGTTGCGAATTTTTAAATGCAACCTTTCCATTAATTATCGTAAAAGCTACCAATGATTCTAAAAAAAAGAAATATGCGATCCTTTTCCACCTTTTCTTTACTTCCTCAATTTATAAGTAAATTTGTACGATAGTATTTTTTTCTGTGGCGCAGGTTATAAATATCTATTCCGTATTTTCGTCTACGAGATGGATATTTTGTCAAGTAGGAAAGACTATTTCTCAGTGGACATTTAGTATTCAGAATAATTCCTTCGTATCGACAATGCCTCCATCTTTTCTTGTAGAAAATAGTTCGTATTTTATAGCAAAAAGAACTCGAGTTTTTATTTCTTCTTCATAATATAAAGCACAAGATATTTGGAATATGTCTTTCACGGAATATGTGAGATTAAAATATGACTCTACAAAAATGTTGCTCAATCGACCAAAAAGCACTGAATTGACGGGGCAGTAGTTTTTCAAACTTTTGTTTAAACAACGTAATGCCACGGTGTAAACACCGGCCCTATCTCGAGCGCCGCGGTTCGATTAATCGTTCTGGTCGAAATCGAAAGTGCGACCCTTCATTTAGTGGGAAAATAATTAGTGGGCCAACTTCGCATAGGTGGGCAGAAAGTTCGATGTGACCTCAGCCGTCGAAACACTTAAGAATTTGTTGTGTTTGGGTAACAATCAAACTGTTTTAACGCACAATACTCCTAGTCTCTCATAAAATGTAATTATGTTTAAGGTATATCGCCGTTATATGAAGCTGAAGTAAAAGTTTCCTGGCTAAGTCAGCATCGATATATTAAGTGCATTTCATGTCACTAGAATCACATAAAAGAGTATAAACATAAAAAAACTTTCTTCCGGGAGACTACTGCTTATCGGTGCTTTACACATTTGTATGTTTCATTTCGTTTACTTTCATAAGCTTTCATCCAGCCACTTACGATCAAGGGATTGCAGTGTAATATACCTACTCAATAATAGTAGGACGACCGACGAACTGTTTTACAGATTCGCATATTTTCGGTCTATGATTACGTTGGGAATGACTAATGATACGCTTGGCGAAAGGAAAAACAGCAAACAGGACCGCTTATGTTAGTGCTGTGTTAACGTCTTTATAAATGAGGATTTAGCGACAAATACCTAAAGTCAATGTTTCCATCGGTGCTCAGATGTAATTGGTTCAGTTCGAACTGTCTTTATCTTAATTCAGCTGAAACCTTCATACTCTTTTAATTCACCGCTGCTGATAATATTTTCCAATTTTAGCATCTCAAGTATTTTGGTTCCCATCACGTTGATTCGTGCTCTTTTGTTATTTGAGAAAACGTTCCATACCTCTTGAGCTGATACTCTTTGAGGTTCTGTGTTCCACGCAATTCAAATGACAGTGGACTCCAAATACTAAGCGGATGAGCATCAACTACCACTTGCTAAAACTAATCCTACGCCATTTTAATCGATGGACGTACCTTTCTGCTTTTATAACCCGAGAGCTGTTTCAGCATTTTGTTTGTATTTTCGTTATCCAGCTCAGTTTTCTTAAACTTATATCACCATCTATTTCTAGGAATAATAAGAAAGCATGTATTTATTTTTATACCAACTACATGCCTATGGAGCACAAATCATGCGCTATTGTAACTGCTCTTCATTGAGATCAAGGTATATCTTGAGATCATTTCATTTCGTGACATCTAATTTTTTTTTCCCACCGTTAATGAAGTATTTATGCCAACCGAGGCGGAGGAGGAGAGAGTAAAGAAAGCGAGAGGTGTCGCTGTGAGCCAAGAAGACTTTATTCAGACGCACCTTAAAAGGCAAATAATAAAGAGAGGAAGGATCTTCGACCATTCTTCATTTAACGCACTACCAATTGAAGATAACGCTCGCCGATGATAAACCTTTTAAGTGTGATGTTCGAGCCGGATTACGTTGGACTTCTTCTCCGGACCATGTTGGAGTCGGTTAATTACGTTGGACTTCTTCTCGACGCTATCAATTCAATTTAAAACCGGACGGATTCCGAAAAGTGCGGAAAGAACATTCCTTCTTCGAAGAAGGCTGAGCAGTTATCTCGCCACAGACTGATAAGCGACATTAGAGTGTGGAAATCTTATGTGCGGAAACGAGAACTGGGTGCGGCGGGGCGCAGACAACAGCACTAAGGGACGATGAGCGATAGACTCACAGCGACAGATCCGGCTGAACGCTGTGAAATGCTGTTTGGAACCAAAGACTGTGTGTCGAATTTAAACCGATCACTTTTTCCCATTCATAACCACCCTTTCATTTCGGTAAAAATAGGAAGAGTGCATTCGCATCTATCTCAGGGAGAATAAGGAGAATTATGCCAAGGGTCAATTACCGCTCCTTTGCCTCCTTTTGCCTTGAATACTTGATGCCCACTTTCCACCCAAGTCTCCGATCAAGTGTGCGAGGTCTTCGAACCCATTCCAATGGCATTTGAAGAGTTACAACCTCCTCTGCAAATTGCGAGTAATCAGAATTGCGATAAAGCTTTCGCTCTCAGAGCTGCAGTCAAACTTTCTGCCACTTTGGCTCAAGGGGGACAACATTTTCGAAAAGTAGGTGTAAAAACCCCTCAGAAACTCAAAGGCATTTCATAAAATATCACGTTTTAAGATATAAGCATTTAATGAAGCGCAACCTCACTTTGAATGTAAACGTAATTCGCTCTCCTGCCATCTTGAACGACGTCAACTAGTACAACGAGTACTGGCGAGTGAGTCATGCGGATGAGTTATTGAGAAATTAAGCCGGGCGTCTTTGACTGATAACCACCAATTTAGAGCGAATAAATTACATTTTAGAATATCTAACCGTAATTTGAGACATTGGATTGTGCCCAAGTGAACTAACACTACCGGCAAAGCCCTGCATAACTCTTTGTTTACAATTCCCACTACATGGTCAGAGAAGGTCAACGTGGGTGAAGAAGCGTCGAAGAAAAGACCGCAAAGTCCACTGTGTGTGCCAAAGAAGATCGTTTCGATGCAAGTGAACATGCCGAATTCCATTTATTACAACTTGAAGTTGATATTCAAACTTTTCCAAGAAATTAATGCCAGTTATAACTGCATATTTGTTTCCATTTATTGAAGGGAATGCATATTTATTTATTTTTTATTCTACTGTCTATCTTACGTTCACCATCTTGTATTCATCAAGGTTTGCTTTATTTAACTATCGTTATTATTTAACTATACATAATTATTATTTAATGAAAAAACATAAGTTTCCTGTCGTTTATACGATTAGTTAAAGGAGGATCTTGCAATTATTGGGAATGGAGCCTCATATAATGTACACCAAGGCTCAAAAGGCATACAGTGCTATCAAAATTTACCTGCCTTAAGGAGATGAGCTTCTGAGAAGATTTGGGAGAGGAAGAGCCTTAAAAAGGAAGCGGAAAGAAATTTTGAATGAGTTGTTTCGAGATAACTTTTACTGATGATAAAATATTTCCACTACAATTTCAGAAACTTAAAATAAGGTGCTTCAAGGAGTAGCTCAATTCGGCCATATTCATAAAGAATTTTTATCGTCATTATGTGATAGGAGAAGTTAATACCCAATTTCTACAATATTTTCCAGAGAATAAGGTTACAGAAAAAGCAGGAGATTCTGATACATTGGATGATGCTCAGCAAACCATTGAATTATAAAGTTACCTTCTCATCTTTACACAGTGACTCTCGGTTTAAATATTTAGGTTCTGGAACCAGTCGAAGTCAGGGGCATCCCCATAGAGGACATGCTGGCCTTCAGCAAGGCCATTGGACTCTTTGGGTGATACAGTAGGTATATAAGTAGTTAGCACAAGGACCAATCGGTCTAGGTGCCCCAGGTCCTCCTTGGAGGAACTCCACCCAACTTCAATCTAATCTAATCTAAATATACAGATCAATTTTATCAATATAAGCAAACATTGCCTCCGTTGTCACTTTTGGAAGGTTCCTCGAAGCAGCTTTTACAAATCCAGGGTCCATGTTCCTTCATAATAGCAATAACACTCGGGAAAACGCAATCAAACGCACGACGGGATTTCAGCGATTTTAAGTTTTATCGCCGACAATCTCATCCAGGCCGCCACATCCGCTCAGTTTGGAAGGACGTGACATCATTATCGCGCCAGGGAACGGTAATACGTCTAGAAAAATTGGGCGGATGAGCAGCCCAGAGCGCACTTTAATGCACAATTTCTAAAATTGGAAGAAAGATTATTGGATAATTTTATCAGCAATCGATCATGATAAGACTTTCCAATGCATTAAAACCACTTCTAACGCAAAACACAACAATGTCCATAGACCCTAAATCACAGGTTGTTTATGGAAAAAAGTTGCCAGCCTCCGAGCACATAGGGAAATGAGTGAACCAAGGTTTATGATCGCTTCATTTCTTAGATCCACATTCCACAGTTGCTCATCGGCTAAAGATCTGATATGATGATGCAGTGAATATTTTTTATGACCTAGTCAATTGCTCCAGACCCTTGATAAGAGTTTAAGAGACTCATTATAAGGGATTGTCATGTACTTATGTTTGTGATAAATGTGACATGGTGACTACCAGAAATGTAGACATTAAATTATAAAAATGAGAGCGTCATAGTTTCCAAAATACAAGGCATTTTCTATTTCAGTGCAATGTACTCTGTTTGCCGTGTCTTATATCCTTGCGGGGCGCTTGTACTGGCTGACGTCGCGTTTCAGTCAACCAATAGCAATTCGTTCCAAAGTTAGCTGAGCAGAGATGCTCCCTTTTTTGTTATTTTTCAAAACACACGCAAAATAAATACATCATATTACGGATTCCATATCAAGTTATCCTTTTCGATATATTAGGTTACGGTTTAAGTTTAATTAAAAATTTATCCAGAGGTATTTTTGTCCCTCATCAGGGCTCCTTAAGCCCACGATGCCTGCCTTTTCGTCTCCCAGAATTTGATTCTTTCTTCGCACCATCCGCCCTTAAAACGGTTCCCTGAGGAGACGGTCAGAGGCAGGGGATTCAGCCACGGGTGCTGTCGCCATCATTCGCCCGTTTTTAAGGCCCCTTCGCAATTCTTACAGCATTCTACAGCGTCACAGCCATTCATCGCCGTTCACCACGGGAATGAAACAAACTCGAGAGTGCTTTACGTCCCGCGGCCAAGAAGTTGAGATGATTTTTGCCTTCGAAAATTGGTCTCTAAGGCCAAATAACTGTCGTAGAATTTCTCAAACGAGGTCAATTCAATGGAATAAAAGGTTCTCGATTGAGCAACGTTGACTCGGTCCGTAAAATGGTCGCTAGTTTTTTGCAAGGGGATTCTTTTACCAGTTGGAAGGTCAGCCTTCTGGCTGAGCTATGACCCAGAAGAGGATTCGATGCATATTTTCCCATTCTCAGATGCTCACATTAATGCGTTCTTTTGAAATGTTGCAGCATGCACATCGAATCCACGTGTGGACAATATGTCCATTTCCGGGAGCTATTCAGACATAAAAATTAATGCCCGATAGAAATAAAAGCGGCAAAGAGCCCCAAATTCCCAATTAAGTCTACGGCTTTTTTTTTTAAATGCTTACGTCCAACCATCAACTGTGGTGATTTTTATCGATTATCACAAATATTTTATGGCTCTCGACCGATCATTTATACACCGAAACAGAGAAGCTAAATATTTTTTTCTACTTCTACCGCTCTCAGAAAAAATTACTATCAGTATGCGTTAAGGCCGTTTTACACGGGGCACAAAATTGCACAACTTAACACTGCATTAATTCCGCAATCTACCGTGCAATAATTATTGCGAAAACGAATGCGTGACTGCTTTACACGGTGGCCGTAGGCATGCATTCATTCGTGAATTCCAGTCGTCTGATAAGTACGCTAAGAGCGAGAGTTTTGTTCAAACAGGAGATATACGATATTCTGTACACAACGTCGTTGACATTCAGTGAAAAATAAGGTTGTGGTGATTGTGGGAGTCTGTGATATTGACATTGAGTCACTCTCTCTCTCTCTCTCTGTGAGAAAAATAATGGATCAGGAGGAGGCTGCATTGATTGCTGCAGAGCTACATCTACATCTACGTCATACCCTGCAAGCCACCCAAAGGGTCAGAGGGTGCTTCTACACCAGGCATGCATTAATCATACGGCAGAACACCGAAATTACATTGAAACCAGTGTACCACACATGCAACGTGCCCATTAAAAGCTACTAACCAAAAAACATTCTATCGTCAATCGTTCCAACGTGCAAGGGGTACAAGGACTACTACTACATATTCAAAATATCATGCATTAATAAGAACATCATAAATAAGAATGTGGAAAATATATAGAAAGAGACCTACAATCTAGCTAATGTCACTATTCGCACTATTCATTATGACGATCACAGCTGTTATGGTCCCGAATGGTACGCGGAAAAATGACATTTTATACCTATCGGTTCTACAATCTAGCTCTCTAATTTTATTGGCGCGATCTAATCTGCCGTAGTACGAGGGGGTTAATAGTATGTTTTTCACGTCGTCAGAGAAATGATTTTCCTGAAATTTAGTTAGTAGGTTAAGCCTATAATTTAATCTACGCTGTGATAGCGATTCCCATCCTAATTCTTCTATCAATCCAGACACACTAGCCAACTTATCGTAACATCGTTTCACAAACCTTGCTCCTCTTCGCTGCACGCGATCTAATTCTGATATCAATCCCGCTTCATATGGATCCCGTACACTCATAGCATATTCCAGATGAGGCCTAACGATTGAAAAATAACAACGTTCTTTCACTTTCTCATCACATTTTCCGAGGACTCTCTTGATAAAGCCTAGCTTCCTGTATGCTTGGCCGCATATTTCCCGAATATGTATTCCCCAAGACATGTCGTGAGTAATTGTGACCCCTAAGTACTTAACAGACTCGGCGTGAATAATTTCCGTATTATTAATTCTGTAAGCCCTACCTGGCCTATTTTTCTTTTTCCAAAAGCTGACTGCTACGCACTTTTTTATGTTTAGTTCCATCTACCACTTTTCGCACCAAGCATGAATAGCAAGTAGGTCGATTGTTAATGAGTCGCTATCTTCGGCATTGTTAATATCCCTATACACAACCGCGTCGTCTGCGAAGAGTCTAAGCTTACTTTTAGCGACGTTGCTAATATCATTTATGTACAAGAGAAATAAAAGTGGACCAAAGACACTTCCCTGAGGAACACTCGATGTAACGCTGTGTTTGACATGCTAGCTTTAGTGGGAATCATGATCGGGGCCACAGAGCTCATAGAAAGGCGTAACCGCAGGAGAAGAGCCAGAAGAGCACTTTGGATGCGGGAGTGGATCTGTAGGCGAGAGGAGGGAACAGGCATTCTTAATATGGTCCAATAGGAGCTGGCTGTAGAAGACAGGAATGCCTACCGCAATTTTATGTGGATGACAGAGGAACAATTTAACGAGCTATTTAATATCTATCTAAATAAATAACAATATAAGTAACTGTAAATATCCTCCCACACAACGAGTAACTGTAAACACCCATCGCTCAGGTTATCGAACCTTTTCGTCAGTCAACTTCCCGTGAACTTAGATGTCGTTGATTCTGCGACCGCTAGATGGAGTGCTATTCGTACGAATTGCAAGAATGCGACCACCGAATTAGGGCAGGGGCTATTCTGACGTCTCGCATTCATGCATTTGTGCATGCGTTCTTGAATTTCGCCGCTTTACACGGTGCATTTTGAAATTCACGATTGCACATACATTAGCTTGTGCAATTACGTGCCCCGTGTAAAACGGCCTTTAGAAGGTGCAATTCCGTGAATGTGATATTTATTCAGCTGGTTTACTACAAAACTACCCAAAATACACCAACTCTTACGCAATATCGTTTGGGGCAATGGTGTTTGTTGACTTTAACCATGGAAGCTGCCTGACTTATGGAATTGGACTCTGAAGTTCAGCTTTTACGGTTGGTACGATTGACACAATTCTACGATGGTCTCAGCATTTATGGTAATCTTTAATCATCGTCTGCCCATTTATGGGTTGCAGGTCGATTTGAAGGCAATAATTATCTAGGACGCTATATGTGACTAATTTCTCTTTTGAGATTGTGTGCGCATTACATATGAATATATTGGGAGAAAAAAAGACGCTCTTAATACCGTCAAACTGCACTGATAAATACGTGAATAATAACTATGAGATGTACAGTCCACTTGTTTTATTATTGCCACAGCACGTACCCGAAGATGACGTTCAGGCGATCAGCGATTTTCACGGTGAGCGGTTCAGGAGATTATGCAGTACCGCAAATTGTTTAGTAACAGCTGAATGGGCGAAGTTAATGGAAGTTATTTATAATATGAGCACTTGTTATGGTTTTAGCTAAAGTGTACGAAGTAAATTTGTCTCACTTTCTTAGTTTTGTCACAATTAAGCACCAAACGACGAGGTCGTTAAAGAATCGATAAATTTATTCGTTCTAAACTTAATAATCCAAAGCAAATTCAACATTTAACAAAATTGTTCGCATAAATTGACGGATAAAATAATAAGCTTTAATTTCAAATGAAAACGATAGGAATAGTTTTTCAGGCTATCGAGATATTACGCTGCATACTCGGGTTACACAAGTTAGAAACTGGACCCGAAGGATGAAGGAAAGCCACCCCTCGGGGCTGAAATGGGAGGGTGGGGGAGTAGAGAGGGAGGAGGGGGAAGGCACGAAGGAGATGACAAGGAGGGGATGCGGGGGTCAACCAGCGACCAAGGTCACCTCAGTCCTTTGACCATCTCGCTTTGAGGTCGAGAGGATGGAGGGGTTGGAGGCATTTGGAGGTTTTGTCGCGTTGGAATTGGCCTCGGCCGAATGAAAAAAAGGCGTTTATCCAACTTCAGGGTAGATCTCTCAACGGCTTGACCTCTCTAATCCGTGAATATTTGCGGATCTATTTTACGGGAATAAAACTTGGCCCAATGGATTCCTTATTACCCTAAAGAATCCACTCTCGGGAGGATAACTTCGGCAGTTTTTGAGGGAATGTTAGCATACCCATACGCCCATATCAAGAGGTCATATCATCAGATGTCATCTTATCCATCCAACTTTTCTCAAATTTATAGAAGATATCGGAGGCAGTCGAGGGCCTGCGAGTAGCGTTTCCAAAAGAGGTGTATGGAAAATAGCTCGCAGGTGCGAGAGGACCAGAAATTTGGGATGATATGAAGTGTAAATTTTAATTTTTTTATTTAAAATAATTTTGATGGGTCGGAGGGCTTATGCTATGAATTAAGGAACAGAACTTAGAATGGCTGTAAATTTGGATGGAAATCAAGAGCCATTTCTATCTGTTGGTTCATAATGATTTTGAATGAAAAATATTGAACTAATAGCTAATTTGTTACAACTGCAGCATATGTCGCACGGTCTACATGTGCTGTTGTATATTCGTGTCAAAAATATAGAACGCAATTTTCTATGTTTAAGGTATTTCACCACACCTTCTTCCGATCAGCTTTTGTATATGCTTTGTGTATTCATCAATCGACAACGAAACAATCAATGCACGTGGTTGAAGAATAAAAAGGAGAACGGCCATTTATCGATAAGTGTGTAATGATATCTCAATTTTGGTGATCTTCCGCAATTGATTTTCCCATTGACAAGTTTTTCCAATGGAGCGTCATTATGGTCATTGGTGGAATGTAGCAATGGAACTCACTGTTACTCTCTATTTACAGAAGTTGCCGTGTTACAAGAAGCTCTTTAAGTGAAATGGAGTTCCATCTGTAATAACGAGCGGAGGGATACCTATGGCACCGTTTACTGAAGTGTTCGTCCACCTTAGACGTCTTATTGTGACGGACTATTTGATGGCTGTTCATGCATACATACCTCTACTTGGCGTATCGCCACAACAGACGTTGATCCGAATTGAGACGGGGAACGTGTGATCAGGCGATCTCGCTGTATTCTGTGAAATGTAAAAGTTTTATAAATGAGTGTGGGTTAGATGCTCCAGTAATGGACATATATGAAAGGAGTGTGCTTCGTTGGTTTGACCATGCTGAGAGAATGGATGAGAGTCGAATAATGAAACATATAAATATAAGAGTGAAATGAACGGTGCGAGAGGGAAAGGTAGGCGTAGGCCGAGAAAGTTGTGGTTGAGGAAATTCTTAGGAGGAGGAATATTAGGAGCCTTAAAAACAGGAGGGCGTGTGGGAAGCAGTGAATGGGGGTAAATGAGGCGAAAGAGGTTTGCAAGGATAGGTCAGTATGGAGGAAATCATTAAAGCAGAGTTAGGTGTACAATTGTGTATTTATGAGTGAAACTTAGCGACTCTGCCTACCCCGGAAGGGGACGGCGTGACTGGTATGTATAAAAGTTTCCTTAAATGCATATGTTCTATCTCCACCATAATCGACGCTTTCAGAATTCACCCTGTCTTCTAGCGCGTGAGATAATTCGCCGGGTGCAGTTGGGAGCGCTGCAGTCAGGCCGACCAATCCCGGGAAAACGGAGAGGGGTGGGGGCTGCTAAAGATGAAGCCAAAGGAGGACGGGAGGCGGAGATAAACGGGAGTCCCTCTCAGTGTCTGGGCGGGGCAGTGCCATTCATCGGCTGCAATGTTGAAAAGGTTTGAGCCTGTCAGGTTTTTTTGCACTTTGTCCTTTTTCTCACTCCCTCTTCAGGAGACGCAGACGGGAGTTTGTTGTATACGTTTTTTTCTCTCTTCATCTCCGTTCTCCCGTTCGATGACGGATTGATCGGCAAAGTTGTCCAACGCGTATCTTTTTCTCCCCTCCCCGTTGTGTGTGACTGTCGCCTCGATCAGTTATGCAGTGGAAGAGGGAGAGAGCGTAGTATTCCACGCGTGATTGGAGGACATTTCTCAGATGCGTATCTGCGAGAAATTCTCGAAGCTTTCTAAATTGGCTGACCTTTATCGTTCAATTGCCGTGAAATTTTACCGCGAAAAAAATGAAGGAGAGAATGATTGATAAGGCGTTCGTAGGTTACTGGTTATCTTCATCTATGAACCTTTGCCAAAATAGTCTATTATTGGTGGCTTCTTGACTACATTTAGTCGTCCATAGCACATGTAGAATGAGTTATATAATTGAATTATTCTTCATCTTCACTAATTGATTCGATTCAATAATCTTTAAACTTTAAAGAAATAAAATTAATTGACTATTTTGCAGATAATTTTTCTTACTGTGTCTTCTGCACCCGCTCGCCATAGTTGGCATAAAAAAACTGGTATCGCTCTTGCACATGCTCGCTCTATCCAACAAGATCATATTACGCTCGCATATCTAGATTGCATTCCTAGTTCAGAGACTCGAGGCTCATCGAAATAGAGTCGGTAACAACTGTCTCTTTGCTTTGGCTCCTGGAAGACCTTAATTCACACCGTTCTGATGCTATACTGCGCGCGTATACTGTACACATTAGAAAGTTGTAGAGCACTGTTCGGTCCAATAATATAACAGTAATACAATCCCAATGTAGTGAAAGAGCATTGTTTAAAATCTAACCCCGCACCATGAATAGTGGTGCCGCCTAGTGATGAAAGACGGAAGTTCAAGTGCAGTCGACAGGTTGTAAATAAACACGTCTTACCGGTTTTACCATGAATATACATGGGTTTTACTTACAATTAATCATAATGCAGTGGATAAAAAATGTAGTACTACACGCGGGACGTAATTATACACTTTTTAAATATCGTCCGGTCTATAGATATATTTAATTCCTCTCCAAATTAAATACACAAATGCACAATTAACTTCTCAGCACTTCGTGAATATCGCTATACGGAAATTTAATAATAATGCGAGGCGACTTCATGAGTATTCCCCATGGCCATCATTGCAGTGTAGGTAAAAAGGAATGCACTTACCGCCGCCTTGAACAGATTCTAATTTTTCAATTCAAGTCTCCTATTTTGGGTCCTTGTAGACGCATACCCTGCCTGGTGCGAAGCTAGTTCTGTTTAAACAAGGCATTCTAAATCCTTTATTTAAACCGAACGGGCTTAATGCATTCAAATTAGAATCTGAGTCTGGCAAACATCGTCGTCGGCACACGATGGCCGTTTCATAAACCTCTTACACATTTTCTGCCATAGATATTTCCTCTCTAGCATTTACAAAGTAACTTTTAGATCACAAAAATAGCAAGATATTATTCAAAGCATCAAGTAATTCAAATCTCCTCGATCGTTATTGAATATTCACCAAAGTCTCACGTTAGCAAAAATTAACTACGTCTATTTACGATAACAACTGAAAAGACTCTAATCGAAGTGGCGCCAAGGACTGGGTGAACTAAAAGTGGAAATTTAGGCCACACGTAGCCTAGGCAACAATTCCAAACATCTAAATCCAGAATATATTTATGGTTTGATATGATATATATCATATCAAACATGATATGATATATGATATGAGGATACATGGTTTGGAGTTTTTCCGGGGGCGGAAGGAAAGCGGATCCTGGAGGAAAGAAGTCCAGGGTGAGGGGAACGCTGGTGTGCCTTGCCGAACCTAGAGAACTGCGGAAAGCATACCGGGTCAGTGGTGGCGAGTCGAGGAACACTCTTGAGTCACGCTGTGCAGACAACTCACTAGGGGTCGCACTGGATGAGTTAACGGATAAATTTTGGTTTACATTAACTTACTAGAGAATATTTAATGGACTTAATTACACAGGTTGCAATTGTCAATATGTGTCTTATATGAGTCGATATGTGCACCTTTGTTTAACTAAAACCTCTTGTCTCCATTGAGCGCGAAACCCAACCCAAAGTCGGAGCCAACCGGCTGGCACCCTTAGAGGTTAGAGTGAAGTGGCAACGTTTGCCGAAGATAAGTAAGACCAATGGTAGTGCTACAATCGATAATTTTATCCAAGAGTTATTATCAGTCTGAGAAATCATATTACCGAAACTATATCGTGTAATCAACATTATAAGGAGTCTGAGCCATTGAAAAATGTTTAAGCGCTAGAGATAACCGCGACGGTGTACAAGTACAGAGTAATGAACGAAAAACTAGTGTTTCTAACGTGGTTTTCGCCATGCTTCCATCATGTACTTGGAAATTTCAAGGAGAATAAATTTTTGCTGGCTCAAACTCTCTAGAGAAAGAATAACAGTTTGATTTTTTCCTCAAGAATTGAGGTACGTTATGTAATAATGTAGAGTTTGATATGGAGAGTAGAGTTGCATGGGGCAGAAATGTGGACACTGAGAAGGGAGGACGAGAGTAGACTGCAAGCATTTGAGATGTGGATGTGGAGAAGGATGAAGAAGGATGGGTGGACGGAAAGGAAGACTAACGAGGAAGTGATTGAGATGGTGGGCGAGGAAAGGAAACTTTTGAATGAAATCCGGGATAGGCAGGGTAGATGGCTGAAGGATGTAATAAAGGGTGATGGGTTGCTGAAGACTGTGATAGAGGGAAGGATGTTGGGCAAGCGGGGAGGGGGAAGGAAGAGAATGGGTTTCATGGACGGGTTGAAGAAGGGTAGTTCTTACGTACAGGCGAAAAAGGAAATGCTAGAGGGAGATAGGCCCCTGAATGTGTAAAAGACCGGGAGGAAATTCTCTGACATTCAAAAAAACCTACCTTTACCGGTAGAATACATAATAATAATAGTGGAGTTCACTCCATCCGTCGTATAATTAAAAACCTCTACCCCATCCTCTCTGACAACCTTACCACCTCCAAAATTTTCCCCCGCTGTCCTTCTCTCACTTTTAGACGCCCCCCCAACCTCTCCACCCTCTTTAAAATTACTAAACCTCTTTCCAAATCTATCTCCAGCACTACTAAATCCCTTCCGACGCCTTGCAATCGCCCTCGTTGCAAAACTTGCGGCATCCTTCTCACCCAGCCTCTGCCTGATAAATTCCTGCCGTTCATCTTCCTTCCGTCCCCTCACTCTCTTGCGTCTCCCATAATGTTGTTTATATCCTCCTTTGCCAATTATGCCCTAGTTTTTACATCGGTTTGACTACCACTCCTCTTAACATCCGCATGAATGGCCACCGTTCTAGTTGCAATGAACCACCTTCTATTTCTGTTTCCCTCCCTGTCGCTACCCACGTTTCTTCCCACAACTCCACCTTTAATAATATTTTTAAGGTTGGTATTCTCGCCTCCCTTCCCCATTCCTCCTCCCCACTCCAAATCAAAGATCTCGAGTCCTCTTGCATTTATTTTTTCCAAGCTTTCTCTCCGCCAGGACTCAATAAATCCCACTAACTTCTTCTATCACCTCTGCCTACACTACTTCTTCCTTTCGAATTTCTTCCACTTCCCGCTTCCCGCCTCCCTCTTTCCCGCTTTCCTCTCCCTCCCCCTCCTCTCCTTCCCCTGTCCCTCCCCTCCCTCCCTTCCTTCCACCTCAGTCCTCCCTTCCTTCTCAGTCTACGCTCTTGCGACCAAGGTGCTAGTGGCAACGAAATATAAAGAAACTTTGTATTCATTTTTTTGTTTCAGTGTTTATTGTATGCCTTCCTCTGGCAAACTGTTTTATATATATATAAATACGTTGATGGATTGGAGTCAGCCATGCGGCGATGAACACACGATGTGGATAGGATGGAGGAGATAGACACACAAAAAAAGAGACGATCACACTTACATAGCTAGCTTTCGGAACTAGTCCGTCTTCAAGGCGTATCACCCTTGCGCCTGGTGCGCCTTGCGCCTGGTGATACGCCTTGAAGACGGACTAGTTCCGAAAGCTAGCTATGTAAGTGTGATCGTCTCTTTTTTTGTGTGTCTATCTCCTCCATCCTATCCACATCGTGTATATATATATATATATATATATATATATATATATATATATATATATATATATATATATATATATATATATATATATATAAGCTAGCAACAAGGCGTTGAGGTCGAATCAATAACCACAGGAGCAGCGTGACACAACAATTGAAGCTGCCTGTAGCGGAGCACGCCAATTCTCATAACCTCCCCTTCAACGACTGCTTCCAAGTAAAAATCATTCGCGCCCTCCCACCTGACACATCTATCATGGAGCTCCGCCATTGGGAACAGTCATATATTTCAATCCTAAGATGTATGTGTACTCCCGGGCTTAACCTCCGCTAGCTTTCTCCGTATCCCCTCCCATTATTCCTCCCTCCCTCACTTCCTTCCAACCAATCACTTCCCTCAAAAACCAACCACCCTCCTAAGCAGACCCTCTACCCTCAACTCCAGTGTGACACTCTTCAGTTGTGATTTTCTCCCGCTGAGGAAGGGTTCTCACCCGAAAGCTTCCGAGAGCAGTGGACACCGGCGTCGCCATGGATCGCCTTTCTGTGAGTGTCCACTGATATACCTATCTATCCATCCCCAACCTCAACGCCTTGTTGCTAGCTTATATTTCTAAATTTATTTCCTTTTTCTGTTATATATTTATATGCAATTTCTTACTTCTTTTTATTCACACCTCAACTCGCAACTCTTTCCTTACTGTGTTGTACACTCTTTCCTTTTTCTTTTTACAACGATATTTTCTGTGTCACTATGGAGACCACTAATCAACTGAGATATCACCTCGGCAAACTGACATCCCTAACTTGCCATATTGAGTTTCTTAACTCATGTCTTGGCCTGGGTATCCCTCCCAATGGCCTCGCGGTTCAATTACCACTCTCTGGTCTAAACCCTGATTGCCGCCATTCGCTTGCAATACTCCAGTATAACTTCTCCATGTCATTTACCCGTGCGGTCCTTACTCAGTACCGCACGTTGGCAAATTTTCACTCTTTTAAAGTTAACCAGCTAAAACAAGCTATTCACTTGAGAGGAATTGATACAAAGAGTTATTTTTCCCGTGCAACATTACAAAAACGTTCGCACCGGGCAGCTCTCAATAAGAAACTCTCAAATTTGTGCGTCCAGCATTTAAGGTTAGGTCTTGCCCTCCCTTTCTCTCTTGGAGCAGTCGTCCACCCAAATGCCCCCCTTTTTGCAGAAAGGCCCTGCTTAGCCGACCAACTGGGTCTTCCCACCCCCCTCCCACACCAGTTTAAGAGTCATAAACTGCCCCCAAGACCCCGAGCTTTCCGGATATCTGGTAACCATATGCCCAAGCCATGCGAGCAGCCCTCGAAGGAGCCTGTTGTCAATTTGTCCTCCCACACTCTTTCACCCTCAGAATCTTCTCTCCTCTCCAAGGGCCTTTCCTTCTGTCCCACCCCCAAATTTGACCACTTTCGCCTTCTTTCGGAATTTCACGCTTTTGCGCGTAATATTCGTCTAAAATTCCACTTCTCTCATGGTAACGTCACCCCTTGTGATACCTCAGAGGATGATACTCTACCACCCCAGAATCCTCTCGCGAAATTTAAAGAACCCTCCAGTTTCTGCCCGCCCGCCCTCCCTGCCAACCACCCGCTTGAATTATATCTTAACCATATTTCCTCCCAACTATCTTCCCAAGACTTCGTGGATTCCCTATCGTCCGCTAAGAATATTTCGCGGGATGAGTTACACGCTCTGATTTCCTTAAGGCGTAACGAGGAAATCATAATTCTTCCAGCGGACAAAGGCTCCACTACGGTAGTCATGGACCGCCTGAGGTACGAGGAGGAAGCCAATCGGCAACTAAATGACACCACCTTCTACAAATTAATGACCTCGGATAGAACCCCTAAGCATCTAAACTCTATATCAAAACTCTTACGTTCTGAGGGCCCCTAGGAGGGCCTCTCAAAAAAAGAGCTCGCCCTCTTAATTCCTCCAAATCCCCGCACCCCTACTTTCTACTTACTCCCTAAAATTCATAAAACTGGTGTCCCCGGCCGTCCCATCGTCTCCAGTTACGGCTCACCCACTGAGAGAATCTCTGCTCTCCTTGATTCACACCTCCAACCATTTGTCCGGCGCCTACCGTCATTTATTCAGGACACCCAGCATTTTCTGAGCCGCCTTAAATCCCTCCCCTCGTCACTTCCACCTGGCGCTATTCTCCTAACAGTTGAAGTGTGCTCCCTTTACACAAATATTCCCCACATAGAAGGTCTGGCTGCTGCAAAGGAACTTTTCAACGGAAGACCCATTGGCTCACGCCCCTCTACCCCCTTCCTTTTGAAACTGATGAGGATGGTGCTCACCAAGAACAATTTCGTTTTTGGCGGGCGTCATTTTCTTCAAGTTAAAGGCACCGCTATGGGCACGAGAATGGCACCCTCTTACGCCTCCTGCTTCCTCGGGCGGTGGGAAGAAAATCTATTATCTTCTTCCCCACTTCAGCCACTCGTCTGGCTTCGTTATATAGACGATATTTTTATAATTTGGACCCACGGGAGCACAACACTTAATCATTTTATTAAAAAAATTAATTCACATCCATTCCTTTCTTTCACTCATCACTCTTCAACTTCTTCAATCACTTTTCTCGATGTAGATATTCACTTAAAGAATAACAAAATTAGCACATCCGTTCACAAGAAACCCTCCAACCTGCAGCAGTACTTGCATTGGGATATCTGTCATCCCGATCACTGCAAACGCTCCCTCCCATTTTCTCTGGCTCGTCGAGGTCGACGTATTTGCTCCGACGATTTTCATTTATTTCGTTATTTGAAAGACCTGGAAATAGCGTTCGTGAGCCGGGGATATCCCCTCCACCTGGTGAGGGAGCAGTTCATCAGGGCGGTTGAGCCCTCAAGGAGACCGCCTTCCACGCCTCAACCGGACGATCATCTTTATCCTGATGAACAAATCTTTGTAACCACCTTTCATCCGGGTCTAGATGCTGCACTGAAAAACCTTCTCAAGTCAGCACACTCAATTATCGCCTCTTCCCCCTCTACTTCTTCTTTTATTCGAAGACCTCCCGTGCTCTCCTTTCGTCGCCCTCCCAATCTCCAAAATAGTCTCTGGATCCGCGAGATCCGACAAACCTCACTTGAGGGTAATGTGGCCAATCCCCCTCTCGTAGGATCAAATCCTTGCAGTAAGCCCCGTTGTCTCACCTGCCCACTCAACCCTTTCTCCCGAACTTTCACGACCCCTGTCACAAATATAACGTATCAGATACTTACTCGGGGAACCTGTTCCTCGAGTAATGTAATTTACCTCCTCACCTGTAAGCACTGCCAGGCCTTCTACGTTGGCCTCACAAGCACACCTCTCAATGTACGAATCAATAACCACAGGAGCAGCGTGACACAACAATTGAAGCTGCCTGTAGCGGAGCACGCCAATTCTCATAACCTCCCCTTCAACGACTGCTTCCAAGTAAAAATCATTCGCGCCCTCCCACCTGACACATCTATCATGGAGCTCCGCCATTGGGAACAATCATATATTTCAATCCTAAGATGTATGTGTACTCCCGGGCTTAACCTCCGCTAGCTTTCTCCGTATCCCCTCCCATTATTCCTCCCTCCCTCACTTCCTTCCAACCAATCACTTCCCTCAAAAACCAACCACCCTCCTAAGCAGACCCTCTACCCTCAACTCCAGTGTGACACTCTTCAGTTGTGATTTTCTCCCGCTGAGGAAGGGTTCTCACCCGAAAGCTTCCGAGAGCAGTGGACACCGGTGTCGCCATGGATCGCCTTTCTGTGAGTGTCCACTGATATACCTATCTATCCATCCCCAACCTCAACGCCTTGTTGCTAGCTTATATTTCTAAATTTATTTCCTTTTTCTGTTATATATTTATTTTTTCTTTTTCATTGCTCGTAACATCATGAGCTATAAATCGATCGTTAAAAATTCATTCCTGAATGCTAAAATAATCGGATGAAAGCAAGTCGTCTTTGAAACCCAATTGGATTCATGTATCTGACCTATTTCAATATATCTGAACCGATCGAAAATCATATGCACTCGATCGAGAAGATCAGTCTGATGCCACATTCGATACCGGGTTTGAGTGAATTGCAGCAAATCTGCTGAAGTACTGGAACTATTAAAATTTCGATGAATTCGATTCCCTCTCGCCGTCGTAATTCTCTCCACAGCACGACCCGCGTTTAAGACAGTCCGAGCGTGATAGGTCCCTAGTCAATAGAGACCATATTCGAATTATACGTTTTAATTTCACCACCTATGGGACACATTAATTAAATTTTGCATTATTAATGGTGCAATAGTATAGTTTTACATGGCAAAAATGGCAATAAATCAAATGAAAATATCTAAATAGGTCTTTAACTTGACCTCATTTTTTTCACGCGGTGCGTTTGAAACTCCTTTAAAACGGGAGTTTTTTTGTGATACGCAAGAACCTACTGCGGTGACAATATGATTAATTTTCAAATATTGTTGAGAACAAATGCAAACTATACACTTAATTGTTTTACGACATCTAAGTGTTAGAAATACCTCACTTAAAATAAACTATAAATAATGTCGCTCTGGAGTGCGTACACGTACCATTTCCCATGTAAAAGGAATGGTATTTTTTGGCAAATATCTCCGAAATTAGTGTGGTAAGGTGTTGAATTTTTTGTGTCATTGGATAAATGAGATATTTTTCTTTAAAAGGAGACCAAATTCATTGATTTCTAAGTAAAATAATGTTTTGCTCGAACTACCTTATCCCAAGGGTCTAACTCCACACATACTAGACAATGTTCACATCATTCTAGGATGATATTCGTACTGAGCTGCAGCAAATCACGAGAGCTTGAGGTCGATGCTTTTGTTTGGAATGGACTCCGTCGTCCGATGAGGACTGGGGGAGGGGGCTGTGTGCGAGGAGGAGGATGAAACAGATGAATCGAAGAGGAGAAGAAGCCGCTCAACTAATTAAGACGATCAGCGGACGGACCGGGGAACCAGAGCAGACCACTCTTATATCGCTCTCCGTCCAGCATTCTCTCTCTCCTTCTCCGTCTCGTTTATCTCGCGCCTCCTCCTTCCTCCGCCTTCGACACCCTGCCTCCCCTCATCTCCTCCTCCTGAGGACGCGATCCTGATACATCATCACGACTCATCTCTCTCGCCTAAGACGGCAAACCCCCTCCCCCTTCCCCATATCCATCCTCCCCCGTCTCTCCGCTCCCCCCACCCTCGTCCCGGGAGGAGGAGGAGGACAAGAGGGCCCTTCCGTTCACGGCCGGCCCCCCCTGTCGTCCTGGCGACAGTCCCTCCCTCATCGGCCGATGCGACAACCCCTAGTGCGAGAGAGAGTGTGTGATATCCCAAACACGACTTCCTCCTCATCCCCCGCCCTCCCACCCCCTCCCTACCCTCCTCTACTCACCACCCCTCTGCGATCCTCTCGCATTGTCAGTTATGCGTGCTCTGCAAACCATTGAGTCTCCCGCCGAAACCAATGCGTTTTATTTATTTGAAAACTATTAAATGCTAGGGAAATAAGCACACTCCGTCGGCTTAAAACAGTAACCAAAACAACTAATTATTTTCAAATGTAACTCACAAATGGAAATGGTAAACATTTATTCTATTAATGATACAAGATTCCTTTTTACTCCGTAGAGTTCCATATCCGCTGCGCTATATATATATTATAAACAAACAAACAAACAAAGATTACTTTTTTATATTATAATATAATAATAATTTAATTCCTTTTCAGTAATTACAGAGTGGTAGTACCATAGATAGCCCGTAAGGAATAACCTGTTTTGGGGCTACTGACAAATAAATAAACCATGCAAAAAACGATAGCAAAAAACAAAATGGTTTACAATTTTCGATAAAACATTTCCAATACAGTGAAGAAACTAATTCAAAATAGAAAAGACTCAGAGATATACATAATTAAATAGTGGTTACAAAAAAGAGACATAAATATAAGATCTGCAAACTTATTCACTGACTGACACATTGTTACAAATTAGTAGCCCAAACTACTGGGAGCACGAGTTTGAGAATTGGACATGTTAAAATTTAAAAAAATTCAGTTGAATAGTCAAAAATATAAAAAAAACTAGTAAGGAAATTATTTAAGGCCGAGAGATTAATACCCTCTACGCACCACCACCGCTTCCAATTTTGCAAAATACCCTCCACCACCTCCACTTCAAATTCGCAATCTGGCAGTGTGGCCACACTTACTCCAAAAAAATGTGTTTGTTTTTTTAAATGTATGACAACCCTTAACAAAATATTATATTCCAAATTGTTTATCGATTATTTGAAAACTTTTGAGGAAAATAAAGAAATTATTTTCACTTCCATTAAAGCCACTTTGTACGGGTGAGGTGGAGGCGTGTATTTGGTGTCCGATCCAACCAATTTGAGAACTATGCCAATATCTGTGGACAACTAGAGAGGCTCATGACCCAAATTTCAGCTCCATATCTCAAGTTTTACGGCAGTTATCGAGCGAAGAGACAGACAGCCAGCCTGACGGACAAACGGACATAGCTAGTTGGACTCGTAATGTGATGCTGATCATTTCTATATGCATATACTTATCCATATAACTGCCACGCCCCCTTCAATGCGTTACATTTCTGCCGTGACAAAATCAATACACCCTGACTACGTAGTGGTGTAGGGTATAATAATTTCCTGATTTTAAATATAAGTTTTTCTGGAAAACTGCATAGGTAGTACAAAAATTATGAGAACTTAAAATAATTAATTTATTATGTTCTTTAATCTTTTTTTGAGACGTTTCTATATTTCCAACGGTTTTGGAGATATGATCAAAAAAGTGAACTTCGGCCGCCATCTTCCAAGACGGCGATCGTAGCGCCCTCTATTCACGAGTGTTGATTTTTTTGCGTTGTTACTGATTTTATCAGTATTATTACCATCTTTAACTTGACTCATTTTTTTCGCGCGGTGCGTTTGAAACACCTTCAAAACGGAAGGTTTTTTGTGATACCGAAGAATTCACGTCGGTGGCAATATGATTAATTTACAAATATAGTTGAGAAAACATACAAACTACATGCAATTACTTTTTTACGACATTTAAGTGTTAGAAATGCCTCATTTTGTAAATAATGTCTCTCTGGAGTGCATACACGTACCATTTCCCATGTAAAAGGGCTGGTATTTTTTGGTTTATATCTCCGAAAGTAATGTAGTAAGGGTTAGAATTTTTGGTGTCATTAGAAGGGTGAGATATTTTTCTTTAAAATGAGACCAAATTCATTGATTTCTAATTAAAATGATATTTCGCTCGGACTACCTTAAAGGAGAGGCGAAAAGGGGGCGTGTCGGCATGTTGTGCAGTGGCACATCAGTCGCCCTCGACCGAGGTGGTGGTAAGCGTATGCATGCGAGCTCAGCCATCACTCGTCGGTCACTCGAGGAGGGAGCGGCGAAGTGTGAAATGAGGAGAGACGGCTTACCGATCCACACACCGGAAGGATGGACACAACCGACGCCGTCGCCAAGCAACGATACCAACGGGTTTCGAGATCCACTCCCCCCCTCTCCCCCACTGCCCTCGACCGAGTGTTATTGCCCCCTTCCACTCGCATTATTCCCTCCCGCCCCTCCACCCCATCGGCCTCCGCTAATCGTCATCGATATCCCTTTTTGATTCTCATTCTGCACGGAGTCATCAACCTCCCTACTTGAGGCACAAGTCCCATAAGCCTGTATCACACGATACTTGACCTTGCACAAGTCCGAGTATACTAGCTAGCATACTAGGACTTGTGCACGGTCAAGTATCGTGTGATACAGACCAAGCATACTGGAAATCCTTTATGACCGCTGGCATGCTAGCTGGTATCCTTGTTTTCGTAATTGGTGCGGTACTAGTTCGATACTTTCTCCTAGTAGGACCTAGTAGCCGCGGACCAATCAACTTTGCTCTTTGCAATGCGGTCGTCAATTTTTTATGTCAGCGCCTCCATAGTCCCTCGTGACAATTACGATTTCCCGCGATCAAATAAACAACTCAATCCTCACAACAAGACACAATGGCTTGGGTACCTGAGGCAATTCAGATTACGGCAGCTGCCGCGGCTAAAAGCCGTCGCCTTCGTTCGAATTCATCCATTTCGGTCGTCAAACTCCTTCCGCGACTGTACCAGATCAAAGATCTACTAAACAGACCTTGTGCAAGTTCAAGTATCGTGTGATAGCTCCTAGGAATATTTCAACCATGCTAGGTTTCGTACTAGAAATCCAGTACTCGCTAGCATCCTCGGACTTGTGCAAGGTCAAGTATCGTGTGATTCAGGCTTTAGACGTGGGAAAACTCAGCCCAAGAGCGAGGGAGTTCTAAACCGTAGATACCGAGAGATTCATTCTCAAATTAGGTTCGAGAGAACTTGTCACAACATTTGTCTCTTCTGTGACCTATGAGCAAGTTCCGGCATTGAGGAAATCGTGCCATTCGCGAACAGGTGGAGGTATCCGTATATTGCTGGATTTCAATTAGACACCCCCTCTACTTTTCTGGTTAAACCACTCACCTGCTATAGCATTTCCTGACGCGCAAAGGCCTCAAAATTTAGTCATACCGCGGGAAGGAGGCCCGTTGCCCAGAATTTTCAGGAATAAAAGTACTCATTTGTTAAACATTTTATTGGGAATATTCGACCGCTTCGTTCGACGAAGTTTCGCATTCAGTAAACTCTTTTGGTTCAATGTGCGATGGAAAATTCATTAGTTACACAGCTAAGTCATCGCAAAACTTTTTATGATGTGAATTTGTTTTTATTTTGGCATTATAAATTTTAATCATCCATTGCTATAATTTAAAAACACTCAGCGAAATAATTATCATTTTTTGTCAGCACATTAGATTACACTCAATCAGAATTTCATTGTGCTCTCGTTATCCACAAAATATAAGCTAAGTGATATAAACGATTTTTCATAAAATCTACTATCTATTTTCTGCCACTGTAGTATATTTGAATAATCAAATCCATCATAGCTTATAATTCAATTTGTGTTTAAAGACTTCCAGCCAGATCAACAGCTGACAATGTACTTAGCAACGTCCCGTTGTCAACGAATATAAAATGAGTGTTTACACTACATCTCCCCCTCAGTACAATAAAGAGACTTATATAGAAATTAGAATATTAATAAAATTAGACCATTCACATTATGAACTGAACACCAAATAAAATCTAGAATATTAACATCATGAAATAAACAACATCATCAAAAGTAATAACGTCATGGGCTTAACGACATTATCAAGACCAACATAATATCAGTTCGGATACTCTTCTTTCAGAAACTATGAAATATAACCTTTTAAATAAGAAGGTTTTTTCTTAATCCTGGTAGGCCTTCCTTCATAATCTTTTACATTAAGAGGTTTAGTTATATAATGCTCAACGACAGAGGGCTTTAGGTGTTAAGTGTTCCTTCTTTTTAGCCTATTTTTATCATCTTTAATTAATACTGAACGTGGGGCTGCAGCATTGTCTACCACTGTACTCCGCTTCCACACATTGTCTCCTCCCAATGAACAATATTTTGGCCCCTTTGAAAAGTGCAGCACCTTGGATTTGTAGTTTTATCAAAGCACTTTTTATTCTTTTGGCTCTTTTAAGCTGCATTTGATTAAAATTGGGTACAACAGCGGGTTGCAATAATCCCTTGTGGATTGGCAACTTTGTTCTTGTTCTGCGACTGAAAAGTAATTGGGATGGACTATACGTGGATTCGAGAATTGGACAATTTCGATATTCTAAAAGCATTTCCTCCTTCTCTAAACCTGTTTCCTGACATTTTTCAATATCTTCTTACAAATATCAACAGCTCTTTCAGCATGCTCATTCTATTCTAGGATAGTGAGGACTAGAAGTGTTCATTTTGAAGCCCTATTGTTTAGCAAACAAGTGAAATTTTTGAGAATCAAATGGCATGTCGTCAGCCCTCATTTCATTCGGAATGCCATGCACCGAAAAAATACTCTATAAAAGTACTTTAATGAGTCCCTCTGAGTCTTCTGACCTTAATTTTACTAACTCTATTCACTTTGAGTAATACATAGTCACAAAGCACAAGATAGGACATGTTAGCATATTCGAAAATATAGCAAGCCATTCTGTCAAACGGAAATGTGGCCGGCTCTTGCAACAACATAGCTTCCCTTGCATTGATGGGACGATATTCCTCACAAACTCTGCATTTAGCTAAATATAATTCTCAATTTCTGCATCCTACCCTGGCCAATAAAACAGAGATTCCGCCCTTGCCTTAGTTTTCACAACCCCAAAATGTGATACGTGCAATTTCGACAGCACTTCGTCTCGAAGTGACATTGGTGCCATAATTCTGTGGTCATAGAAAACAAGATGATCTTCTACAAATATGTTTTCCTTGTGTTTATAACAGAATCTAAGGTTTTCAGAGCCTTTGGTCTTTGACGCGGGCCAACCATTTTGATGTAAGGTAATCAAATTACTTAAAATAAAATCTCTAGATGTTTCTACTTTAAATTCCTCCATCACTTAATCATCCATATTAACTGAATGTACAACAAAGTTTAAAGAAGAATCAACGCCAGTTGCATCACTTAGTGATGATGCCCTACACTGATAGCATCAGCAATACACAATTTTGCTCCTCGGACAAACTGTACCTCAATATCACACATACTCAATTTGAGCCTTATTCTCTGAAGCCTCGTTGAAGGAATTTTACTAATATCTTAATTCATCAGCGATACTAATGGCTTGTGATCGGACTACACGATTGTCCCAAGGACTGCGCCATGTAGTATATTTAAATAATCAAATCCATTATAGCTAATAAGTCAATTTGTGTTTAATGACTTCCAGCCAGATCAACAGCTGACAATGCACTTAACTACGTCCCGTTGGCAACGAATATAAAATGAGTTTTTTCATTGCAGCCACTGAAAATTGTCTGCCACTGCCGGTATTCTAAACCATTTCCGGTGGGAATCCCTGGTGGTAATAGGGAAATCGCTGAAACAATCACCGCTACTGCCGGTATTCAAAACCAGGTCCACGTGACGGGAATACAGCGCTCTAGCTACCGCTTACAAGTTCTTCCGCATCCTCGGACATATTCGTCAGATTCTTTTCCTGCTATTAGATGAACAGGGTCTCGCTTTTTTGCACCCTCTCGGAAGCGAAAGACAGAATACGCGGGAATGCGAGGTAAATCAGGCGAGAAAAGTAAATTTTCGAATGGAATTTCCTGTTCTCTCACGATTGTGAGTTACAAAGATGAAACTGAAACTGATTCTCCTGAATGTCCCTCGCGAGGGAGATTTCACTGGAGTCAATTCATTGGTAATGATGCTGGAGACGGGGGCGAGAGGGAAACGCACCCGACCGTCTGCACCCGTCTGCAATGCATAGTCATGGCGTGTCACCCGAGAGCAGGAAGCGATCCACCGAGAGATGACGTATCCATTTCAAAAGTCGATGCCGCTCGATTTCCTCACCACAGAATATCTGCATTCATTTCCTTCGATAATAAGTATAATGCCTGCATTATCAGTGCATTCACATTAATCTTTCACCCCGCTTCCGCAATGATGCGCGAAAGATCGTTTGCGAAACGTCGGAAAAAAGGCGCATTTAGCATTGTTTCATTCAAGACCAACCCTGAGGAGACAGCCTCTGAGGTCAAGTTCGTACCACATCCTGTGCCAAGGTGGTGAGAGAACGATTCATATCGTTCAATTTGTAGGTTGACCTCGGGCATGATATTACAACGCCACACCGCGTAGTACATGAGAAGGTCAAAAGCGACGAAATGAGAATCACATTTAGAGTTCTTCGCCTAGACATAATATTCCATCTCCCCACGCACCATTCACTGCTGATCGAGACGTTAATCTTCCGGAACACAGGAGAGTATCCGTCCCTTATCGGCTGTCGTTCTCCTTCTCTCCACCCTCTCCCCTTTCGTGATGCATTCGTGACTGAGAAAATCTTCCTCAACATGTTGTGATGGACCATTCCAGGATGATAAAGATCATGGTCATAAAGATTTAACCATAAAAATATACAAAATACAAAGAAAAGCAGCACGCTTCGTTAAAAACTGCTACGAACGAACATATAGTGTTACACAACTGTTAGAGGGATTAAGGTGGTAGCCCCTAGAGACTCGGAGGCTGCACGCTAGCTTAGGCTACTTGAGATATTCAGAACTGGTGTGTTGTAGAGTGACACAGAGAATATTATCATGACGTCTCACTACATTTCTAGGTCTGACAGTTGCGATAAAATAAGAGAGATACTCTGCCGAACAAATAGGTACAAAAACTCGTTCTTTCCGCGCACAATAAGCGACCATAATAAAAAATGACCTCCTCCAAATTAACTCCCAAAGGACATGTCAGATATGAGCTCCACTAATTGCGCTCCTATAATATACGTTACCATTTCACCTCCAAAACTTTTACATCTTTACGAGACTGGTGACCTACCACCCCCTGCCACACGCACATGCGGCAGCTCGCGGGGTAGTATGTAGACGTAGATGGAGAACGGATTGGCATCGTCATGAAGTTTATTTTAATGGAGGTAAAGCTATTAATATATGCCTCAGTGTCCCATCATAATGAGAATATTAAACTTATTATGATAAACGATGAAAGGGTCGCATTCGCTCCAATATCGACGGACATCCATCAGACGAGCAACGTGCATCGCCAACTACGACCAAGATCATCTCCTGGCTCGCTCAATATGTCTCCCTCGGTCCGCTGTCGCGTGGGGTGCGGTGAGGCGGCGTGCGACAGGGAGCGTCGAAGGTGAATTTCCTCTCCCATGGACCCTCCCTCTATCGGATCCACTCGCGACGAGGGATCTACGAGTAGATACATATCACCCAGAGACCCATCTCAAGGGGGGAGGGGGGGTAGTGAGTTATCACCGACATTCACCGTAATGTAAGATTGGTGGCTTCTGGTGTGACTGTAGGAAGGAGAGAATCGAGGGGCTGGCATTACTCTGCTCTTGAAGAAGGTCACCAGTGCTCAGCGTCACAGCTGACGGACGCACAGTGGGTCATGTATGTGCATAATTGGGACGTGACGAGAAAAATTAAGTCTGTTTTGGGGGGTTTTTGTGTAGCACCGTTAGTTAGAGAAAAAAATCACGTATTAGAATCTAAAGTCTATTGTGCCATATCACACAGCTGGTAACATTTAAAGTGAATTTAAGATAATGAAAAATAATGGGTGCCAAGCAGTCGACTTCATTTGCAAAATGCAGGTACACTGTAGAGCTCTCTATACAAGCAACTATTGCATCACTTTATTTTTCTTTATTGGATTCTAATTTGAAGTTTATACGCAATTTATGTATTTTTTATTTATATTAGCGTTTTTGTTTCAATGCTTTGCAAAATAAGAGTAAAAATCAAGAGGACTTTCCAAATGTTCTTGTCAAAATATAATTTTAATGAACTTTTTTCGTAAATTTTCGCAGCTCATGATTTAATCTTGTGAGTTCTTTTGGTATCTGCGATGATTTTTTTAAGAGCGACAGTTTCGCCGTGCTGTACTGCCGGCTTCGTCAGGCTTATTGCTTCTTTGCCATTGGTGGCTGGGCATTTATAGGTCCGATCAACAATACTCTTGAAGAAGAACAATTGTTCCGACCTATAAATGCCCAACCACCAACGGCAAAGAAACAATAAGCCTGACGAAGTCGGCAGTATAGCACGGCGAAACTGTCGCTCTTAAAAAAATCATCGCAGATACCAAAAGATCTCACAAGATTAAATCATGAGCTGCGAAAATTTAAGAAAAAAGTTCATTAGACTCTATGGGGAGGAGACCTTCAAGAAAACTAGGAAACTAGAAAAACTCAGAAAAACGAAAGAACAAACTCTTATCTTAATTTACTTTCCTATTGCGATGCCGAGACACAGAAACGGTGCCATCTTTTGTCCAAGTACAACATCATATTCAATCTACTGCGGCCAAGAGAGTTCTTCATCGCACCAGTTTATCACTCCTAAGGGAGCGAATTCCTTACACCCGCTACGCCATACATCAGTGCAGCGAAGAACTCTACGCACTCCATCTGTATTTAAGCGCCATAATGTAATCGGATGACTGGATCACATTGGACAGAATCTCTTATCTTTCAAGCTTTTCAACCGACGAAAAAACTCGAGAAAAACAAATAAAGAAATTAGAGAAGTTTCACCAAAAACAACATCGGGTGGAGGAGACCCAAAATACGAAAACTGTGATTAACTAATCAAACGTCGTTTTAGATGAAGCTGCCGTATCTGTCCTCACGAAAGGATTAAATTTTGCCATAGCCCCGAAGGAGATACCTATGGAAAAAAATATAACTTGCGTTGAATCTACTTTAAGGAAACTACCTACAGGAAAATCTGAGGATATCAGACAAGAAGTAGCTCATGTTCTGAAGAGATCGATGCCTCATAAATCTAACGTTTCCAAAGAAGAGATGCAAGCTTTGAAGTCCTTACGGGAAAACGCAAATATTATAATTCTAGCAGGAGATAAAGGAAACGCCACGGTGGTAATGTCTAGAGAAGAGTATGATGATAAAATCAGAATAATGCTGGACGATCCGACCTACAGGAAAATATAAAAAGATCCTACTGCCAAAGCGGAGACGAAGACAAAAGATCTAATTAAATCTTCTACTATTCCAAATTAAGAAAAAAGATTTCTCATACCATCAGCCTCGAAACCACCGAGACTTTATGGATTGCCAAAAATTCTTAAGCCGGGCATACCTCCACGACCAACCGCAAGTTCGATTAGATCTCCCACTTACAAATTAGCGAAACAGATGACAGGAGAAATTCAAGCAATTGTTGGTCGAACCTCTTCATATGTAAGAAATTCAGAACATTTTATCGAAATTTCGTCCGCATTGGGCGTCTGCTTGTGAAGGACGATTTGATGCCCGTTCATGTACTAGTTTCAGATATAGATCGCATACAGCGGAGAGCAGCTAGATTTATTAAAAATTGCTATGGTAAACATAGTAGTGTTACAAAATTGTTGAGGGAATTAGGGTGGGAACCTCTATCCGATCGAAAGGAGAAATATAGGTTAAATCTTTTACGAAAGTTTGATGTTGACTATTTTTTGCCAGTCGTTCAAACTATTTTGCTAGAGCCAAACTATTATGGTAGGAACGATCACAGAAATGAGATTAAGGAAATAGACTACAGAACCAATAGATTTAAGATGTCATTTTTTCCACGTACAATAAGGGGCCATAATAGTTGTGAAAGATTAGTTCTAGGATACTGACTAGATTAAATAGGTTTTTTCGGTAGTGCAACATGAATTGTAGATACTAACCTCTCATGCAATCTCCGGCGTAATATACTCACTGCATGTCTTAGTACCTTGAAGTGCTATCTATTTGTCGCATTGGTAATACTAACTTGTAGTTATAGCTTGAGTAGTGTACTGCTTGGTAGCATGTTCTTCTCCGTATCACTCTCCTAGTAACTGGTATGACTGCGTGCTGTTGTCCCGAGACTGCTTTCGGCTCCTGCGCCCGACATTCGGGGGAACGCGTGCGGTTCTGAGTGAAACTAGGATGAGTGCTGCATGCCTGGTGTGGATCAACCCGTGCCACACACCTTGGTGGTGGCTTGCACGGTATTTCGTGGATGTAGATATCGTAGATGTATATAAACCTATATTTACGATATCGCCACAGCAGACGTTGGCTCGCATTGACGCGGGGAACGTGTGATCGTCAAGCACTCTCGCTATATTCTGTCAAATATACTAGTTTCCCGAAATGCCTGTGTTCTATCTTCAGTATACCCTACGCTTCGAGAATTCGCCCCGTCTTCTAACACCTAGCGTATGGAATCGTTCGGTCAGGACCTTGCCTCCAGCGCGCCCTCCTGCCGCCCCCTTTGTATCATTGATGAATGGCCCCTGGGGGCGGAGGCGCCAACTTTGGCAAACACCGCATTCAGAGCAATGAATTAGACTCACCGATACTCTCCGAATGTAAACGCATTCAAATATCCGTTAAATGTTCTTGAACGGTAGTTTTTTTATTTCGTGAGTCCCTCTCTCTCTCTCTCCCTCTCTCTCTCTCTTCGCCGCTCGTGCGTACTTCTCGTCCCTTCGCTTGTTCCGCCATAATTCACGCGTCCACGTTTTTGAAGGACGAGAACAAATCTTCTCGGCCTTTTCACGAAAACTGTTCTCGAAAGCACCGCTCGACTCCTCGCCATCCCGACACACGGGCCAGGAGAAACTCTAAAAAAAAAAAAAAAAATCCCCTCCCTCCCGTACTTGTCCTCTCTCTCTCATCGTTTCTTCCTCCCCCTCCTCCCATCCCCTCCTTCCATCCCCAAACGAACCCTCTCTCCGTCCATCCCCACAGCAACCTCACTTAACCCCACGTGGTCGTTATCCTCTCACCATCTCACACGTACCCGTCCAGTCAAAACTGTCTCTTCACAATTTTGAGATCCACTCAAGCTTGAGCAATCAAGGTATTTCTATTCTACATCTACCCCCCCCTCCATCCCGCCCCCCTTTGCTTCCCCCCGTCCACCCCTGACACGCTGTGAGATCCCAAGCCCTCGCGGCAGTCCCTGGATAATCTTGCGTTTGACTTCTGAAGTCCCTACTCTGTCTTTGGGCTTGAATACATACTCTCGGTCAAAAGTCCGTTGAAAGTTTCAAATGGAACGCGATGTTGCTTTCGGTGCGAAGAAAATATCAATTTTGTAATGATGCTCTTGAAATTTGTTACTTTTTTGTAATTAACGTTAGAAATACATGAAAAAATGAGGATTTTATTTTAACGGGATAAAATACTAGATGTTCCAGACAGCCGTCATTAAAACACTGTTATCGAATCCTGCTGAGATGTAGGACCGTACAACAGAAGAGGGGATCAGCCTAGACATACTAACTCTTGAGAATAATCTAATTCGACGGATATGAAGGGTATCAAGGCCCAAAGTCCAGTGAAAGTATCCATTGGAACGTGATGTCGTTTTCGGTGCAAAGAATAATAATTTTAACTTCACTTAAAATGTTACATTTTTTACATTAACGTTAGGAATACTTTGCATAGAAAAGAATTTTCTATTCCCTGAAAAAAATTTGAAATGTGCCGTGTTACGTCATCGAAACTATTATCATCTAATCTGGCTAAAATTTAGTTCGGAAGTTTAGATAGTGGTGAGGATAGAGGTGAGGCAGACTGACTTTTTAAAATCGCGCTCTCAATCAGAAGGATTTTTTTCGTGAAGCAGTGGGTGTGTGGGAGGCAAATCTTGTCAACCCTCCCCGAATTCCAACGTTGGTCATTTGCGCTTCCGAAGCCGACTAAGTCAAAAATAATGACACTCCACAATTGGGACGTGCCGTGGGGTTCAATTTAATTCAAAAAGCATTATCTCAATGTGTCCCAAAGCGTGAATTGAGAGAATTTAGTAGGTTATTTGAATCCCACCTCTCATCCACAGTGGGTTTTCAATAAATTTATATTTTGTCACTGATTGTTAAATGCACATCAAATCTAATTCACGTGTCTTAACGGACTCTCTGTTTAACCCAGCACGAAGGAATGCTTTTTTCATTGGATGATTGCCATCGACTACCAATCCTATGGATGATTGGTGAACCAAGTTGGATTTCATGACTCTTCTTGCCCGCTGCGATGCAACAACAACAGTTTATAGAATATTACTTAGTATTTTCTTCTAAAAATACCCTTAATTTGACTATTTGATCCATTTTGCAGTTTACCGTTTTGCAGTTATATCAAAAATCATACAGATTGCTAAATCGAATCATCAGAAGCACCACATCAATCATCATTAAATACTGGCTGAGGGTATGTGTGATGGTATTTCTCTTCGCGCCGTTGCAAGACATAGTCTTTCTGAAACATACAAACTCAATGTTCTTGAATGAAGAAAAATAGGCTAAAGTCCCAATTAAATTATCCAAAAAATCATTGAGTATTATTAAGGTGGTACTTTAGGGATGCATCGCTCTCTCTCTATCTCTCACTCTCTCTCTCTCTCTCTCTCTCTCTCTCTCTATATATATATATATATATATATATATATATATATATATATATATATATATATATATATATATATATATATATATATATATATATATATATATATATAAAGTTCTTGCGAAGATTCCACGAACGTGGCAAACAATATAAAACTTCGTCACAGGGTGACACTAAACATAAAACATATAAAAAGGAAACTCATGAGTTTAAAATTTGAATGATGAAGGTGCGGGCGACCCACCGAAAATTTTAAACTCGTGAGTTTCCTTTTTTATGTTTTATGTTTAGTGTCACCCTGTGACGAAGTTATATATATATATATATATCGTACTAAGTGCCGTAGATACGAAGTTCAAGCTATCTGCTTTCCTTCAAATTACACTAATTATTACAACTAACTGCACAAAGACTTGACATCCATGGTGAACTGTCGCCGATACCTGTGATGATTTTTTTGTGCCTCTGCATGATGTTTGAAGTGTTACCATCGCTAAAACCTGTTCCAAATTAAATATTCTATTGTGAAGATGGCACGAGAATAGGATGCCTAAGCATTACATTTGCTCATTTTTTTATTCGAGTGTTAACAGAGTGGATTGTTACACGCAGATATAAAACATACAACCTCAGTATCAATTCACCGTGACGACACTTTATTATTCTTGAAACTCGTTATTGATTGGTATTCCGTCACGGGGTCGTCAGAGTTAAAGGTCAGCCAACAATCATGTGTGGAAAATTGTCGAGCCGTTCAACAGCATCATCATATTTTGTGATAGCATTTGCATAGTCAATGATTAACTACCAGTGTAAACCGTACCACAGCCATTGGCCACTTGAGACCAAATCTCGTGTTTGAAGTGCAATAAAAATCACAAAAAAAGGAAATCAAAGTAACTCAACTGATTTGGAAACCTCGACTATCTCCATCTTGATTATCATAATGCAGCTGTAGACAGAACATTGCATAAAAAATTTTTGGATTTGGATTTGAAACATTGCCTATTGGAATAGATAATGGTCACCTTATACAGCTATTGTATATACATGGTGACTGATAGTTATTCGTCAAGTTATTTTTGATTCCTTAAAAGTAACAATTAATTATAGCTTTCACAAATTATTCCAACAAAACAAACTTTTTACCCTGTTTCGTCTTATTCCTTTAATCCATTATTGAACGCAAGAATGAACAGTTCATTTATCTCTTCATCATCTTGGTCCTTTGCCTTTTTCTCGTTTATCTTCTGTCACCTGTTTCCTTCATCAACATCGGTTGGGATTTATCGGTTATAATTGCGACAAAGAAAGTTATCACCGTCGTCTATAACTAAAGTGTGTTCATCGCGATGTTTTTGCACGCATAGTCCACGAATGAGACTCTTATATTTTAGAGATCCACGCTCACAATCTGGTCCGATTGGCTCATATGGCATAATGTCACAACATTCTGTCATCACAACATGAATTCTCCATTATTTTAAATATATATGTCAGCTGAAAAAGATTCTTTCCATTTGATTTTCTTTCAGTGTCATTCTTTTTTACTTCTTCGTTTCTTCGCTCTGTTTTCTATATTTTTCTCCTAACACACTTCTCTATCGGCCATGTGTTTCTTTTCAGATATCCCCCAATTTATTTTTAATGTAACAATAAATGTATTTCAATGAAGGTGAAATGTGATCTGAAGGTGAACTCACATGAATGAATAAATACATTTCACTTGTATTCGGCTCTGCAGTAGCCCCCCTCCATTACAAACCGTCCATTTGGAATTTGACCGTGACAGATAAAAACAATCTTTATCAATATGAATACCATATTAGAAAATGTTCTAATTTGGTATTTGAAAGGGCCGCAAGTAGTAGTCGCGTACCTATTGTTTCTTCAGTGGCATTTAAACTTTCATGAACTTTAACGAACTCCTTCCAAAAATTTAATAAATTAAGGATTTGACGTTCTTTTTCTATTCAAATAATGCGCTTATTTTTACGTTATTTCTCAAAGTAAAGAGAATACATATAAATGAAAACGTTCACTTTTTAGAGTAAAACCCTGGAATCCTAGATAACATTCATCCCTCCCTCTCCGACCCTTAAATGTTAATTGGAATTAAATGAGTACATAATCATGAGCTCCTGTACTTGAATAATTGTAACCTCTGCTCTAGGGATAACTTTTTTCCGGCCACGTCTTTCGTCCTAAGCCAACCAGAATAGTGTATTGAAAACAAATCTCACGCTCGTAATCTTATCAAATCGTCGTTTTTTATTATAAAATTGAGAGAACTGGCGATGGGCCGCAGATATTTCTGTACCCAGACTTATTTCATTGAAACCGTGGACCATTGACCTTGGAACTCGATATGTTTTCGCCTGTGCGGTATCCATAGCCTTGTCGTAATGATTAGGCAGATTCTGCAGAATAGGCGTTTGCAGTTTTAGGTGATACAATTTCTATATTATGCTATTTTAACAGAATCCAAACAGTGATAGGTATAATATTGATTTCCAATTATTGAAAGGTCATTATCGACCGGTAGTTGACGTGCGGAGATATGATTAGAATATTAACATTATCTTCAATGTCTTGTTGATACGGGGGATGGGTTTTCATGTTAAATTCAGAGTATGGCATTCATCTCACATCCCTTTCATATTCTTTTCACATTTCTTTTTTCCCAAATTTTGTGACGTACATTCATTTTATAATTGGTTTCTTAGATTTTTTGGAGTTCTTCTTGACCGCAGGTAACTATTGCAGCAAAAAGAGTTCAGTTCATTTACTACTAATTTTTTAAAATACACGCTTATTTTTAATTTTCATGCCTAATGTGCCGGTAGTTAATGATATGCGGTCAAGGAAAGGCGTACCGTCACATCTTGCCGCAGATGTTGTATAAGGATGTTTCGATTTATTGATGGTAAACTGGATACTATTCCGTGAACCGTATGTTAAGAACTAGAAGCTTTGCGCTCACTCATACGTCAATTGATTTAAGACCCACTCTCCCGGGATAGGAGCTTTCACGGGAAATTAGCTTGGCTTAACACTTTTGCCTCAGCCACGATCTCACGGCCCCCTCTCATTTCCCCCACGAGAGCACTCCCTTAACTCTCCTCATCACCACTCGATCCATAAACGCCCTTTATCTTCCCTTCTTCCCTCCGGCACACCATGTATTTGGGTCCCGTGACATGAGCGCGCCGACTCCGAGAGAGATTATCCTCCCCGACATTCCTCGCGAGGGTAAGTCTACCGTAAACCCAAAGCCCTCCCCCCCCCCGCCCCCCAAAGCGACTACCCCTCCTCCTGTGCCACATCCCTTGTCACCTGCCTCTCATGCAGGGTCCATTAAGCGGTCAGTGATAAGGCCGCCGCATTCACCCATCCACCGCGCACACTCTGCCTATATATCAAGGATTTTTCGCTCCATCTTGAGCAACACTTTTTCGGTGTCATGTAGCATGGCACCTCCATTTTCCCCGTCCCTTCCTTCCTCCCGCCTTCTCCTCGACACCCATTCCCCACGTCTACGCTATACATCTCGCCTTTCCTCGCTCGCTCCCGAGCTCGAACAAAGTGTGTATGTATGTACCAGAGCCGTCGCTTGGCTAACCAGCCAGCGAACCTACGCGGTGAGAAGTACGGAATGGAGAGCTGGGAGAACCGTGTACCACAGGGCTCATGACTGGGTCCGCCCGACTTTTCCGCCTGGCTCCGGGTGCAAGATAACCTCGCTGCGACCTCTTAGCATGGCGCTAAGTTTTCTTCCGAGCCATTCCGTGTCTTCAACCATCTTCCTCGACCATTACAATGGCTCAAGAAGCGTAATGAGGCGTTAATGCTTTATTAACCGCAGGGGATGAGTGGGCGGCCAGCGCGTCATCCTCTATATGCCCACTCCATCCACGTGAGCGAGTGTCGTCGCTCATTGTGGAAAACAAAAACCTAAAGGCTCTCTCAAAGGTGAGCACAAAAACAGGCGGAAATGCTTTCGGAATGCCTCAGCGTCACCAGAGTGTAAATAATGCACCCACAAATTATGGCGAGCGGATCCGTGAAGAGTTTATCTCTTCATACTCCCCTTATGTTAGCACGACTGGCGGACTTACGAAGCCGGAAAATAATAGAATCATTTCCTCAACCTGCCTACGCCACATAAATTATATGTTGCTCACGAAACAAAGAGGTGTGCTAATTTTACCTACACCTTAGTTTCCTAAATTAACATTTAACGCCCTTTCACCTGTGAATTTTTAGGTAAAAGAGAGAAAACATCTTGAACAAATTGCTTTAAAAAAACGAAGCAGAATGTCGACGACATTGTAACGTAAAACATTTCAAAATTCCGAGTTGGACCGTGGATGATATACATCAAGGCATCAATGCAACAGAGACAAGAGTTTTTATTTTAGTGTTCGTCACTGGTTCTTTTTCAAATTTCGTTCACGCTATTTTGGGGAGAGGACGGAGGCTACTATTAATAATTTACTCTGGAGAAAAATTTGAAAGAAGAAATTAGAGGAAATAAACTACTTCAAACCACCATTGTCCATTGTTTTTCCCGCAATGATTACTTCTTGATGAATGGATATCTTTTAAACAACAAAGATATCCATTCAAGTTCAGTGTAAGATTCACACTATTCAACCCAATTGTCGACTCATGTTACGGTAAAAATCACGTCCATCTTTAAGCGAACACTTTGTTTTTTTATTGAACGGCTTAAAATGCATTTAAAATGTCAGTTATTATACACAAAAGGCACCGTGATCAAAGTAAGGTTTAAAAAAGTGTAAGTTTAAGAATTATCTCAAATGAAGTTTTCTTGCAAAAATTAACATTCTTTATGCACAAAATAGGCATCAACTTATTTCACCTCAGAATGATAGACGTATCTTAAAAAACCATTGCAATGGCCGCCATCAGTCACGCATGCACTGACGTTCCTCGAACGTGATTGCCTTCCGACTTATTCCGCCATGTGATCTTATCACTCGCAATTGGAAAAACAAACGGCGAAGGCGAAACGCTGCTTCCCCCGCCACTGTTCCATCTTCGGCTTCTTGCCTTCGCCCGCAGCCGGGAGTGAGAACTGCTGCTGGAGAAATAAATCCCAGCCTTCAGCGTTTACCCTAATCGCTTTCGGATTCCCTCTTCGAATCCTCTCCCGCCATCTTCTCGCGTCTCCCCCTCCCTTCAGAGCCCCAATATTCACACCCCCACCCCCCTCTCCTCCATCGGCGCCCACAAGGGACAATCCTCTTCCGTGAGAAGAACTCTCCCCATGCGTCTCTCGGTGATGAGAGTGACGCTCGCGCTCGAGTAAAGTTCTGCATTTGGAAAGGATGTGTGTGATTCTGCATTGGTAATCATCATCATTCATCATCGTGATTCTGTCCTCGGACAGGTTTCAACGGCACTGCCTCCACAGCATTCTGTCCTTGGCCTCTCTCTCTTCGTCTCTTCATCTCTTCAAAGCCCCTTCCTTCTTTGATGTCTGTCAGCATTCCATGCCTCCTCCTTCCTCTCTTCCCTTCTATTTACCCTTCTGTAATTAATTTTTGAAACTATTCCTCCTTAAAATATGTCCAATCCAATTAGTCTTCCTCTTTTTAATTTCTCTCAGGATACTCCTTTCTTCTCCAACCCTCCTCAGCACCTCATCATTCCCAATTCCACCCAATTCTCTCCATTCGTCCCCACACCCACATCTCAAAGCTTTCCAAGTACTTTTCTTCTCTCTTCTTCTAGGTCCATGTTTCGCATCCGTATAGTACAATACTCCATATAAAGCATTTAGCAAATCTTTCTTATATCTGTCCTGACATTCCTCGATGTCACCAGTTCCTTAATCTTGCTAAATGCTACTTTTCCTTGCGCAATTCTACTTTTAATTTCCTCTGTACAATCGCTGTTCTGAGTAACTATACTTCCCAGGCAATTGAAGGAACTTGTTTGTTTTAATTTTTCTTTTTATTGGTAATACCGTATTATATATCTCCGAGAACGGCGAAGATCCGCCCGTCCAATGACATGCGACATGTCCAAGGCACATTCTGCCGATTGGAGCGATTCGAAACGATTCGCGTCTCCGTGACTAATGTCTCCACAATCGCGGATTTAAGACAGTTTAATGGCGAGATTTCTCCCAATTTCATAATTTAGACATTCCAATTTTCATTTCAGCAGCCGTAATAAATATGATGAAAATATTTTTTTTTAGCGAACGGCTCAAATATATATGATTTTATATGAATGCAATTACAAGTAATTAACTAAATGTGCGAGTATATAAGCATTCAGTACGACTCATTTTTTCACGCCGAACGGAGAAAAAGCCTCACATCGGTGGATTTCTTTGTGATTCTGTAATGAGTTCTGCAGCGGGTAATTGTTTTGTTTATAATAATATTTTAGAAAACAAACTAAGTATCCACTTTTGAATATCTCACGGGATCTGTGTGCATGAGGTTCCTAATTTTTTAAATAAAGTCTCTCTGGAATGGCATGGAACACGCAGGTCCATTTTCCCATGCAAAATGGTGGGTCGGCAGGCATCGTGAAAAGTGGTGTATCGAGTGACAGGCACTGCTAAACCTGCCTTAAGCGGAACTTGTGTCAAACGGAAACTTATCATATTAGGAAAAAAGTTGGTCCCGGCGATCGTAATAGGGTTTTACATGCATTGGTACCCTTTGCTAAACGGAAACTGTCAAACGCGGGAACGGAATCCATTCCCGGGCTCGTGAACCTGAGTTAAGCGGAATGGCAATAAAAATTCCAAGCACAATTTTTACCATTAGGAAGTAAAATCCTAAAATATTTTTAAAGCCCTTCCCCTGGAAAACAATCCTAGGAATGGAACCAGTCAAACGTGTCGTAAGCACACTATGGTCTACCTCACGATTGATTGACGTCACGTCGCGGGAGGGACTCAGGACAATATGGTATCGACCTTGACCTAAACACTCCCACGACTCCCTCATTATTTTAAATCGAATCATTTTCCCACGTGCTGCTGACAGGGTGAGACCACATAACGTACATAAGGACCGATAAGGCAACTGCTGATTGATTTCCACGATGCCACGCAACGTATCAACGCTGAGAAATAAACTAGAATCGATCGAGTGTTTTGAATGAGAAAAACGAAGCAGATACAAGAGAGGTTAAAGTGTGGAAATACCCAAGTTTACGAAGCAATTAAGAAGGACGAAATAAGGAAAGAGTTTGAAAGAGGTAAGTCCTAAGAAACGTATCTCTTCATATCCTAAACAACTATAGTTGGCAAACCAACACATCATAAAATAATTGTCATTTCTGTCTATTATTTTTTAGGCCTAAGTTCACATACAAAGAGGAATACTCCTCTCAGCGAATATGAAGAATTAAACAAGATAGTTTGGGAATGGTTTGGCGAACTAGATCGGGGAATATTCCGTTGTCGGGTCCAATGGTACGAGAAAAGGCGAAGGAGTTCGCAGTATTTTCAGGAAAACTAGATTTTAAGGCCTCGAATGCTTGACTGGAGAGTTTCAGAGCAAGACATAATGTTGTTTGAAACTGTGCTGTCCACGAGTCGAACGATGAGGATATGGAAACTGTAGAGGACTGGAAAGGCGTGGTTCCAGAAAACATGTAAGACTATCAATCATGTGATATCTACAACGGGGATGAAACAGGAGTGTTTTTGAGGGCACAGCCGTCTAAAACATTGTGCGCTGAAGGAGAACACTGCAAGGGTTTGTATGCATTTTCGAGTTCTGTTTCTTAAAATTAGAGTATTACTGGAAATAATTATTTTAAATTTACGCTCATTCCTTATTCTGTAGGAGGGAAGCACTCAAAGGAGCGTTCGACCATTTTCATCTGTGGTACGTGATATGGCAGGGGGGGGAGCTCCTGAAACCTCTTTGTAATCGGGAAATAAGCCCGACCACGATGTTACGAACATGTTGATATTGAAAATAGGCCGGTAACATGGAGACATGATAACAAAGAATGGAACGGTTACGGATCGGTTTTTATGTTAATTAGTTCAAATTTAAAAAATTACCACAACGTGATACTGTTTCATTATTTCATAATAATTTCCTCTACATATAGAATTTGAGTCGAACCAATTTTTAAGGCCTTTGACCTTTTTTTAAATGACTTTCAAGGTCATTTTTGAAATGTCCGACCCCGTGTTTAGCGGAAACCTGTCTCATCCGCAAAAAAGTAATGGGTCCAAGAGATTCCGCTAAAGACAGGATTCTCTGTATTATATTTGGGATGTATGTTCCATTGAAATGACACCATATTCGTTGAGTTCCCTAGATTAATAATTCCTCGCCAAAACTATCCTTTAGGTGGGTTCAGCAATTTCAAATGAGAGAAGTATTTTCTATTTGCACGTAAACGTATTGCATAAACTATTTAACGAGTGGCGTCAACTTGCTCGCGTGTGTAATGAATTTGTGTGGAATTACAAATTTGAATTTGTTCTCATTTCAAACGACAATATCTCATTTTTTCCAAAGGAGCCAAAATATTGTCTCCTCCGCACAACTATTCGAGACATGTATGTATTAAAAAAAAAGAAGAGGATGGATTCCATAGGATGCGGTACGTGCATGACTTATTTGACTTAAGAGATGATTTATTTTTTATTACTGCGCGATTTCTAAAACCTAAATCTCGTCAGAAATTTGAGTGTGTGACGTGTACACTATCGAAACTATTCCTGAAAAAATCCATCAATGGCCGACGTAATTTTCATGGTATCCCAAAAATTCATCTGCTGTGAAGCAATCTTCATTATAGCGAGAAAACATTTGGTCAACTTAAAGACTTGAGTAAGTAGACATATTCATTCCATTATTGATAATTTCAGTCGCGTAAAACTATGTTCTTTTCTTCGCCATTTGCATGTAAATATTCTCTCAATCCTATTAACGCTTTGGCTTCTGAAACGAAAGGATGAAATTCGAATTTTGGTCTCTATTATGACTCGCGAAAAATCTCGCTAAAACACCTTAAGATGTCTCTAGCCTTACTCTACATGTCAAAACAAGAACTAAATTATACTTTTTAAATGTACTTTTTTTTAAATCTTCCTTTCGCCGATAAAGTGAATTATCTTTTGATAATCAAAAGCTACAAACTATGAAGATTTTTTTACCAATATATTTTTAACAACCACATTAGGACCCGACTACAACGCCATTTGTATGGAACTACCGTATTTTGACTATAATTTCGACAATATTAATAACTTTAAAAAATAGTAGGTAAGATTCCCATGTCTTAAGCTTGTTCTATTTCCTAGAACTCTTAGTTATTTATAAACGGTTCACTTTTAAAGCCTTGACATGCTTTTTGATTCGAATTGACGATTACCTGCAATTATCTGTGCAATATCCATAAGCGCCCATGTTCAAATCTCCGCTTCTATAGCCGAGTTACAGAAAAACTTTGCCTAAAAAATAGTAGACTTAGAATCCTATTTTTTATTCACCACAACTTATTAAACTCACTGACAAAGATGCGATGGTTAACTTTTCAGAATGTCCGGAGCGAATGACCCTGCGAGGCCAGACCAGAGGCGCCCGATTACCATTAGGGTCGTGTCCGAGGTAGATCCTCTCTGCTCCGCGTTCAAGGGTACACCATCTCATTCTCAAAACACACACTCTTACTCATACACGAAAACAAATGACAAATGAATATGGTTTAGTGGCACTGCCGAATGGTGGCGCGGCTCAAACTCCAATTCAAACCCGAAAATACAACTAAACGTTCCCCCGCCCTTGGAACAACGTTCCAAAGGAAAAAAAACAACAATATCAATAATGGAACGAGAAAAAAATAGATCATCTTACAAATAAGTATTACTTCACCGATCGATGTAATCATTCGATTCTGCTGGAATAACCTAAACTCTCATCAGCAGCCCTAAATTACCCGGCCAAAAGGATTAGGGGAAAATGGAAAACCAAACAAAAAAAAACAGAAAAGGAAAGGATTCCAAGGGGCTCTTCACTCCAATGGGGGCTATCGAGGAGACTTCGCATAGGAATGGGAAGCCCACGGATAGGTTCACAAATGTTAAATGACCAACTGAACAAACTAACTTGACCTTACTGCTATCCTCAATCCTACACGCTAATGTCAATTACTTCTTATCGGTAGCGGACATAAATTAATAACCGCCTAAGTGCCATAATTAATAATAAAAGAGCAATAAACCGCCCAAGTGTTGATAGGAAGCAACCTGTTCCTAAATTCGAGACAAGCTCCAAATGTATTGCTCTTGTCGCAAAACACACGAACAAACAAATATATCCATTTCAAATCTTTGTATTGCGAATTTTTCCCATTTTTAGAACAAACGGTCCGCCATAGCCCACACCTGAAATGCTGAATTCATTAATTTTTTCCAATCGAGAGAGAGGTAGATTACCCATAAACTGTTCTTTCGGTTTAGGGTTTGCACGAAAGCATTTAACGCAGTGCAACGTTCTCCGACGAATAACCTCTCTAGCGTTAATAATCCAATATTTCGCCTGAATAACGCAGTGTAGATGCAGTGATCCAAGGTGTAGGTGTATTTAATGATAGTAATCGATAATCAAAGTCGCTAAATGATAAGACTTCGGAAGTAGCATGGGATGTTTCCAATTTAATGCAATTACGGCATGTTTCAATCGGCCTCCAACCCTTAAGACCCCTTCCTCGTCTATAAATGGGTATTTATCAGCATATCCCCTCTCATAGCTTTCCGCAAATGCATGCAATTGAAGGTCAATCGCCGAGCCTAATTTCAAGCAACGACTCAGTTCAAATTTCGAAATGAGTGGCGACTCTTTGCGGAATTGTTTCCATTTGATAACTACGTCCCCTGGAGGAGGGTCATCCCAATCAAGTCCGCAATGCCAAAGATACTGGATGAGCCATTTTCCACAAAAGGTGACAGGACTAATGAAACCAAGAGGATCAAACAAGCGAGCTACCTCCGACAAGATGGTTCTTTTCGTAGCATCACCAAATCCAGCATCAAACTTATACGGAAAGTTATCTTTACTAGGATTCCATGCCAACCCAAAATATCCGTCGCAAGTTGGTTTTCGTATTGAAATGTAAAAACCTCCGGCTTCAGAATGCAAAAATCCGAGAGTATGTTCTTTAGCAGTTCGACCTTGTTGCTCAACCATTTGTGCCACTCAAAGCCAACAGATTTTTCAATTCACACTGCAATTTTAACCCTTCGTCGATGGTTCGAACGGAGGAAACTATGTCGTCCATATACGTATTTTCTCTAACTATTCGAGATGCGACCGGAAATTCTGTACCTTCATCGCAAACCAACTGATGAAGGGTACGAATTGCCAAAAACGGAGCCGACTTCATTCCATAAGTAACGGTGGTCAACTAGAACTCTCGCAATTCCTCCTCGGAACTAAATCTCCAAAATATCCGTTGCATATCGTAATTGTCCGGATGCAGTTTAATGTTTCTATACATTTTGCGTATATCTGCGATCACCACAACCTCATGCAATCTAAAGCGCATCAATATATCGATCAGATCCCCTTGCAATTTGGGACCCTTACACAACACATCATTCAACGATAGACCATTAGAGGTTTTCATCGAACAATCGAAAACTACCCTAAATCGCGAGAATTCCTCTTTCGAACGATAAATACAATGGTGCGGAATGTTGTAAAACAGTACCGAAGGAGCACTAGATGCCACAATCATATGACGTTGCGCAAAGTAATCGTCCAAAAATTCATTATACTTTGCACGTAAAGCGGTGTTTATCTTCAATCGGCTTACTAACATATAGAATCTTTGCAGGGCTGAACCATAACTTTGCCCCAATTCTGGAGTCATCGTGATGAAAGGTAGCCGAACAACATACTGTTTCAAATCACCAACTACGTTATTCTTTTAGTGTTGCTCACAAGCATCATCTTCTGGACTACACTGATATCTTTTCGTAGAGTCCTCATATTCCCAGAACTTTCGCAGTAAACGTTCAATACCCTCACCTAGTGTTGAGCAGAACACCTGAACTTTGTTCACTTTATTTTCCATTTTCCCAATCAGACAATGTCCAAAAACAGTTGACAAAACGTCCGGTGTCCCTGGCGGACCAATTATTGGCGCATTTACTACCACCCACGTAAACCATTCGGCGCCCAGTAGTACATCTATCTCTTCCTCATCATAATCCCGCGGGTCCGCAAGTTTTAATCCCTCAATATGCGGCCACGTTCTATTTGCGACCGATATTTTTGGACACTGCGCAATATGAGGAAAAACCATTGCGTTGATCTCATATTTCACATTAAACTCTGCCATCCCAGAGGCAACTCCGGCGTTATTATATCCAAACCCGAGGATGTGCGTTCTAATTTTATTGCATCTACATCTACGTGATAACCTGCAAGCCACCCAAAGGGTGTGTGGCAGGGGGTGCTTCCACACCAGGCATGCATGAATTATACGGAAGAACACCGAAATTACATTGAAACCAGTGTACCACACATGCAACGCGCCAATCAACAATCTACTAACAATCTACTGACCAAGAAACATTCTATGGTCAATCGTTCCAACATGCAAGGGATACAAAGACTACTAGTACAGAATCAAAATATCATGCATAAATAAGAACATCAATATTTACATCATGCATAAATGAGAACGTAGAGAATATAATGAGTTTTTTGTTAGAATTTTGAATTTAGCCCTAACCGCCGAACGCAGGATTCGGTGATAAAGGTTTCCTGACTTGCTGTGTCAATTATCAGTTTAATGGACCGTTCCCTTTAGTATCCAATACGATTGCCCTAGGAGTCGCAAACATTACTACGGAGCCCGACCGACGAGTATAAGTTTGAAATGGGGAAACGTCGCTGACAGGATATTTTTCCGTCTCACCTGGGTCAGCGTTCGTTAATGGAGGGTTGCGCTGTCGTTGCTCTGCCGCAGCATTACCTTTAGCCTCAACTTTCGGATTGGACTCTAATTGATTGGCAAAACAGAGTAATGCATTATGTCGCAATTTACAGTTGGGGCAGGTAGGTCAATTTGAATTCACAATCTTTTAAAAAGTGGTCCTGGCTAAAACAAACTAGACAGCACCCTTTTTATTTTACTACTCTGAGCCGAGAATCCACTCGTAATTTCAAAAAATGTCCTGCATTTTTCCAACGAATGCGGTAACAAACAATTTGGACAAGATATTTGGACACTTGGACTATCCGTGTTAATAACCATACTCGTAGATTTTCTGAAAGATTGTGCTGGCTTATGGGGTCTTTTATGCAATCCATTCTCGGCCTGGAATGAGGACGATGCTTTAAAAAATTTGGCCTCCTCGTGAAAAATATCAACAAAAATTTGTAAAGACGGCTCTACAACGTTTAATGCTATCTTTTCCCATCGCTCCCGCAGAACGGAGTTGAGTTTGCAGCGCACCAAAAAAATCATTGGGACCGACCAACTTTCGACATTGTGTCCCACAGCGCTCAACGCACCTGCATACCAACTCGGTAATTAATGTACAAAATTTGCGGATAGCTTGAGCTTCCCTGGTGATTGTTGTCATATCAAAAAGAGCCTCTAGATAGGCATTTGTCAACCTGTTATGGTTCATATAGCGTGCTTTCAAACTCTCCCACGCGACCGAATAATTCCCCGATGACACAGGTAGGGACAAAACACACGAAAGTGCTTCCCCTTTTAGAATATATTTGAGGTAAAAAAAACTTCTGCACGTCACTTAAAGCAGGGTTTTCATGCACCGCGGATAGGTATACACCATAAAACGCCTGCCAACGCATTAAGTTGCCAGTATACTCTATCAAATCGAGCCTATGGAGAGCCACTGCATGATTAGAATTACTTCACGCGGCAGCATGATTCCCAGTTGACCTTAAGTGAGGATCAACTTCGGGAAAATGCGTGAGGATAATTGCCATTGTGTTGTAGAACATAGCTTCGAACTCCTCAGTCGACCTTCGCAATTAATTGTCCTTTTCACTGGGCTTTGCTTTGCTTCGCGTATAACGCAGCTAATTTCGGATCACCCTCATTAAAATCACACAAAATTTAATCAAGCTGGTCAGTCATTGCGCGTAATAAATTCCTCTTTTTTACATCACTCGTATTCTTTTGGAAATCTTTCGCGACACTATCAATTCTTCCCATCTTCGCTAAGAGAGATGCAATACGGAATTCCAAATCATCGATCGCCGCACTTTTCAACGTTCTCCTTATACACCAAACAAGGATCATAAACTGACACAATCCTAATCGAAACCACTGATATTCAACGGTGGTGGACAATTCACAAAAAATGGATAATGGTGGACAATTCACAAAAGTTTTAAGTGGACTGTAATCTTCTCTAACACACAAATGGTTGAGCCACGATTTACCGCACAATATTTGGGCGCATTCCACTCACCAGCTCGCCTTCCCACGCGGTGCAGCCGCCCGATGTCCATTAGGGTCGTGTCCGAGGTAGATCCTCTCTGCTCCGCGTTCAAGGGTACACTCTCTCATTCTCAAAACACACACTCTTACTCATACACGAAAACAAATGACAAATGAATATGGTTTAGTGGCACGGCCGAGTGGTGGCGCGGCTCAACCTCCAATTCAAACCCGAAAATACAACTTAACAAATGGAATTTAAAAACTGTTATTATTTACATGTGAGGTAGAGAAAATTCCTTATATGAAAGTATTATTATCATATAAATTTTGTTCTTACCGTATGAAGAACTGACGAGAAAAATCTCCACGTTAGTAAGATACTTTCGTGCAAAACGCTGAAATCATTCACTACGTTTACCAATCGATCACAGATCGATATGATCTCGGACCGATCTGAACATTCTAAGCCAGCCGACTCGGATCGCCTGGTTTACCAATGCGAAATTGAATGAAATATTGATTTGAATCGGCTCATATCCATTTGAAATATCAGACTGGCAGTGAAAGCGGGCCGAGTTAGCCCGCTTATCATATCGATCCCACTAGCCTTTAGCCATACCATTTACCATACCATGCTGAACCGGTAAAATCGATCTGAGTTCGATTGGTAAACGTAGAGAATATCAGTATTGTTTACATACCAGCCATAAGAGTTTTTTTAAAATGTTTTAGTGCTATTAGTTTATGTGTTCTTCCCTAATGAATCCCTAAGTAATTGGTAATTTCTAAGCCAAGAGCGCTTTTACGGTGGTAAAACTTTGTTCAATGGATTCCTCGTACCGGAAACCCTTAAACACCTACACTCTAAGGTTCCGTATTTCTCTCTCATGTATAAGATAAGACGTAAAACGCCCGGGCCAAATTTCCCGTATATATCCATTGCTCCGGTTGCCAAAAATTGACAATTTGTTCATTGAAAACGTAATTATTAAGCGAAAACGAATTGTATAACAAAATTGATTGGAAAAATGAAATATTTCATTCTTTTTGCCATCCGATAGTGGAATTTAAAACTCAATATCTTGATTGCAAGTAATTAAAAATAGTGAACTTGGGGCCCATTTTTAGGACCTTGGGGTCTTTGCAGCCCTGAGGCCTATAGTCCAATGAATTCCTCGTACCCAAAAAACCATATATACCGACCTTCAGGAGAATTGCTTTGGGAGTTTTCGATAAAATATTTACATACCGATATAATACCTATATATAAACAGTACCGGTTCACCGACCTTTGCTCGGTGGAAAATATGTATCATTTACTGGATTGGAATGAGTATTTGGGGAGGCGACAGACAGCTAAGGTCATTTGCGCCATAGGGGATAGGTAAGGGAGGAAGGGTTGATTGCAACCCGGCGTCGGCATTAGCTTGCTTTTAATGAAAGGCGCCAAGGGCAACACGGTTTAACGTCTCATCCGACAGACGGAGTACTCCACTTGAAGTGCCCTCCACAAGTCACTCAAGCAGGGATAGGGTTCCCTCAAAATATGTATCAATTACTTTGAATAATATAGACATCTATATTTTACAATATATTTTTTGTGTTTTATCATAAATTTACAAAATCTCATAAATTACCGCTGACATAGGTTTGGCATCTCAACAGAGGCCCTTTTCAGGGCCATGGTGTCTTTCAATTCCCTCCCTATATTCCGGATGAGTTCAAGACGGTAACTGTCATTCTGAAATGAACAGCATAGGTGGGATTTCTCTTGGTCGAAGAAAGATTTGTCAGATATTACTCTTGCTGATGTATTAAAGTTTTCATGACTCCTGCTTTCTGATACGCGTGGTGGTGCGAGTCAGCGTGCATGTATCGGTCAGTGTGGGTAATCTTGCGGAACACCGATTGCCCAAGCCCCTTCTATTTCATCTCAAGTCTTCATTTTTGGAGACCAAAAGACCGAGTAAGGGATGGCAGTTGTTTTTCCCCATCTCCATGGTGAAACGAATGGAAGGTCATTGGTTATTTATGTATATAAAACAGTAGTTTCCGGCTTTACCTGGAGGAGATTTATGAGTCACTCATAATAAAAAAAAGGTCATTGGTTTTATTCCACACCATTTAATATCACTCAACTCGACCATGGTTTCGACACACCGCGTGTCATCTTCAGACACGCGGTGTCATTTTTGTCGCTCTGAAAAATATCAGTTCTGAATTTCTCAAGTAGCCTAAGCCTAGCGTGTAGCCTCTGAGTCTCTAGGGGCTCCCACCTTAATACCTCTAAAAGTTGTGATACACTATATGTACGCTCGTAGCAGTTTTTAACGAAACGCGCTGCTTTTCTTTGTATTTTATTAATGTTATTGGTTAAATCTTTATGACCAGGGTCCCAAATGCACGAGGCGTATTCGAGATGTGGCCTAAACACAGTGAAGTAGAATCTCCATTTTACTTTTCCATCCGAGGACCTTCATATTATAAGTTTAATAAAACTTAGTTTCTTTAATGCTGCGCAACATATGTTTTTCATATGTAATCCCCACGATATATCAGAAGTTAAGGAAATTCCAAGCAGTGTTGCCGCGAGACTCGAGACGAGACCGTAGTGGAGATTTCGAGACGAGACCGCTTTTTGACGAGACGAGACGACGATACCACTTCCACGAGACTCTTAAAAGTCTCGAAATACACGAAGATATGATTAATTTGTATTTATTGTAACATTCTGCCTAAAAATACGTCCTTCAGCTAATACTAATAAGTAAATGTCACGTTTTCCTCAAGTATTAAATTGGCTATTTTTTTATTAAAATTATTTTTGGCCGATACTACTATTTCTGATGGCATGACCGTGACTTCGGGAGCCAAGTAAGAGAGAGGTATTGGCCTACTACTTTTCCTTATTACCTACCATAAATACCTTGGACAATTTGTGCAGCAAAAAATGTACTATTTTCTAAAGCTGTAATTTTCAGTGCTCAAATCAACGACAAAAACATCATGGATTATACTCGTATTTGGTGTACAGTATCGCCCAGAGACACTTGCAATCCTGCTCATAGCTTGCCTGATGAGAAAAAAGGATGCCGCAATTTCGTATTGCGCATCGCACATCACCTCGGCGAAAGGATGGATGACAATTCAAATCACTATGAACCTCTTCCTGCGTGACATATCTTCCTAGGCTAGAGGGGATTTTTAGCGTAATGTCATCAAATTGTGTCGAAGATGATATTAGACAAAAGAATAACTAGAATCGGCTTTTCTTTGTCTTTAATTGTTTTCGTTTGCTTTTATTTTGATAATGAAAATTCAATTCAATCAAAATGTCCTCTGCTGGAGCATCGGACCGGCATTTCTTCATCGGCCACTCATTCTAATCGGCCATTCATCCTACTTTTCCCACTAACTCCTAGCAAGTACTCCATTTCAGCTGCATTCAGTTCATTCTTATAGGGGCAGGGTACTTCTCGAAAATATGTGTTTGCAAACTGTCAAGTTTTGCACCAATACGATGGATTGGTGGCAGATAAAAAAAACTACGGTTTTCACAATTCACTGTAAAGATGCGGCTATGTCACCAGTTATATTTTTTGTGTGTGAATCCTACTTCATTGAAGCGATAAACGCGTTTATTAAGTCTAAGTAAACCATTTTCAACCATCCTGTACATTTCAATCGATCTCCATGCCTCTTAAGTCTCTCTTTACGTTAATGTCTCTCACTGCGAATGCATCTCACTACAAAGCACAATTAGAGTGCAAAATTATCTCATTATCGAAAAAAGTAAAATAAGAGAGAATTTTAATTTTAAATTCAGAATTCTGATGGAAATTATGACTTCGGAAAGGCGATAGTTGACCGGACAGCGCAGAAATACCTCCCTTTCCAATTGTTTGAAGATGGTGATGATGATACTCAAAACCTTTTTCAAGATGTTGGATCCCACCGTTACATTCCCTAAAAGGACAAAGTTGCTGCATTTGGTACTTGACCGTTATAATGGGATGCAGAAGGCGGTGTTTCAGTTACTTCAACAAAATAAATCCAACCTTTCACCATCAATGGCTCAAATACAGTCCGCTCAGTCAATGGATCAAGAGAATGTTTAGAGGTGCTTTAGTATTGAGTGATGAGGACGACCTGTTAGAAGTATATACATTCTCTGTATAAGAAGGCAAGACACAGTACTAATAGGCATGTTCTTTCAACTAAACTTTTCCCTTTATTTACCTCTTATCGGTAAAGTTCACTTACGTTAACTGTTTTGACCATACACATCAGAAACATTCAATTAATTTCTGAACTTTTATTTAAACTTTTTTTTTTTTACTTTTCAATAGGGTTTTCACCCCTTTTTTTGTTATCAGCTTATTGTTTTACTAAATTTATCTCTAGTCAGTCACCCCACCATGAAGAATGGAGGAAAGGACTCGAAGACTATCTTCAACCGCCGAGATCCCCTAGTAATGTAAATAAATTTACTCGGTGGAAGGTAAATGAACCAATTTTTCCAGTGCGTGCTAAAATAGCGAGACTTGCTTAGCATTCCCGCTACATCTGGTCTAGCCGCAAGATTGTTCTCACGGGATGAATTGATAATAAGAAAGCATAGAAACCACTTGGGCCTCGAATCTGCCAAACGTTTACTCTGTGTGAACTCGTAGGTGACGTGCAATTTGGCCTGTCAAATAAAAAACATATCATGATTTAATTTCTTTCATTTTCAAATAACTATGGAAATAGCCGCGCAGTTACTTCAACGGAGTCACCCACTGGTTATGACGCAATTGTGTGAAATTCACAATGGACAAATCATTCGCCTGGACTGGGAATCGAACCCAGATCCCTTGATTTCGCACTGAGTGCCCTAATGAAGCTACCGTTTCAATACATTTATTTTCTGTTTCCTATTGGTTCACATCAAAGTTCACAGTTCTTTTTAAGTATACATTTGTCATAATTTCCCTTCCATATGTTCGATAAGGTTTCAAGTAACCAATCTTTCAGTGTAATCTCTTTAGATACCATAGCTGCGAGCATTATAACATAAATATTATTACGGTGACTAAAGTCATGTTGATTTTATGACAATTTTAAAGGTGGACACTTAGATCTTCGATCAATGACTAGTTTTTTCCCGTTTTAATCAATTCAACGCACTAATCAATGTAAAAAATATTTCATGTTGATGTTAATGCCTCAAGTGGTTATAATCCACGCCATACATATGTATCGCCATGTCGACTTTGTTGGTAACTGTGGTGAGCAGGCCGTGTAAATGCGTTGAATGTTCTAATTTGGGATGCCAACTTTGCACTCGTAAATCAATACTATTCAGAAGAGCATTAGTTGATTACACCGATTAATTGTGGACTATAATAAAATCGATGAAGAGCAGAAGCGCCGTATTTTTCCCACACACCTCAAAGCGCCTACAGCGTTCATTTTGACCGGGAGGCGTTTTCTCTCGCTTTGGAGGTGTGTTTGAATAATGTATATATTCCATTTTGAAGTGAGATTATTTTGTTTTTAACTCAATTTTACATTACTTTCAATGTAATGAATAAGGTTTATAAACAATTTACTTTTTAAACTTTTATACGAACTTGGGGATACACAGGTTTATCACCAATTGTGCAATATACAATTTGAGATGGTGGTAGTTTATTGTATAAACACTTTTTAGAGTAAATATAAGTATATTATTTACAATAAGGGAGTAGTGATATAATGTAAGTAACAGTTTTCAATCCAATGTATTGCTATCAGTTCTACCGTCCCAGACCTTATTTTTCATGTCACATTACACATAGAATGTTTTTCACTTCTTTGGCATCTTGAACATTTTACCATTGTTCCATTCTCTCTACATGCTTCTACCTGACACTGATATCTATTTCTAATTCATGTACCTGAAATGGAGGGTGCTGTCCCTGGCTGTGACTTAATATACTCAGTACGTAGTTCTTCAGCTAGCTTCAAAATGAGTTTATGGCGGCTGATATTTTGTGAAGTGACCTCTGTGTATATCATCCATGAGTTAGTGGCATCTAAATCTTGGATGTTATATAATACTTACACAGGCCGTCGGCGAGATCCAGCGCGCATGTTTCATTTCCCTGCCATTTGGTCCAGTATATCTACTACATACTTCGTAGAATTGTTGAATCTGACTGACTCTGGTAATCTTTTATCTGTACTATCTAATTCAATGCTGGGATGCATGGTACTCAGAACTAATACGTTTTCGTCTTTTTACCTTGGTATGCTGTCTTTGTAATATTTTCATGTTTTACGACTGTGGTAACGTACAACTTAGCCTTTGACGTCCGAAGGACTTCAGGGACCTCATATCTGATTCTATTCATTGATAACACTAATGCTTTTCTCCTTAAAAATCTTTAGCCCAAGTCAGTAACGTGAAAATATTATCTGTCGTGACATTTCGTCTTGAATTCAGGTATGTACGTAATAAACGTAAAACGACATTTTCGGGGAGACTTTCGTTCGGCGAGAGTCACTCATCTTGCCCCAGATACGAAAACCCATTGCAGAAATAACATCTGCTAATACCCAAAAATTTATTACTAATTTGTCTAGTTTATTTGCTATATACTGTGTGAATCTACACCTAGCTTTAGTGAGAATAAGCTGTTCGTCCACCATGAGGTATTTACTTGGACTATAGCAAGCTATGCAGTTGTTCACGAACCTATTCCATATTTTGGACATAAATGCAAATTTATCTGTAGTGAGACGTTGAGATCTAGCACTCCGAACATCAAAACGTAAGTACTTCTAGGCGAGCAAAATCTGCTTCGTGGCACTGTCTTACAAAAATTGTCTTAGAGAAAAACACTGTTCCCAATTCACTGGACCATAGCAAATCAAAAACTAGCGAGCCACAACCACATGGTCCTCATGCGTACATTAGGGAAAAATAGCTTCAATTTCTTCAATATGTGTGGTCCAATCTCCCTCGCCCAAGTGCACTGCTTTTGCTTCAGTGCACACTTTGATATGCCGGAACATAGGTATATCAATAAATAAACGCCATGCGCTAGATACAATCTTATTGGACACTTTTCGTTTGGCTTGTGGTGATGGTCCCGAATTTTATTTTATAACATTTTGATTTTCAAGCCTACCGATCGTGTTTACGCCACTTGGGGTCACAACCCAATCATTGAATCCATCCTTACCTAATAGCCTTGTGCCGACTGCTGCAGCAAACGAACCATTTTCCACGCCTTCGACCCTTCCGTCCGTCCCCCTCACCATTCTCCGCTTCTTGGAGGAAGGCAACCCTCACCGGAAGCATTTTCGAGGGCAGCATCACTGTGTAGTTAGAGATTCCCTTGAATTACGTCAGCAGCGGTCGGAACTCTGCAGTCCCTTGCACTTCCTATTCCCCGAACTCTTCTTTGTCCTCTTCCCCCTCGTCTTCTTCCCCTTCCATCAAACCTCGCTCCCTGACCACCATCGTGACGAATGCCTAAGGTTACGTGAGGAAATGTATCCATAAACTACTCAAAATTATAAGAAAAAGATGGCGAACGATTTTGTAATGATTTTCATGTGCTTACGTCCTCCTTCAAATATACAGTATCGTAGTCATATCGAAAGATGACTCGCCAGAGTCAGGAAAGTAAGCTTCCGTCAGATGATCTTTTAGAGACGCTTGCGGCGAGGCATCACAGTCTGAATTGCCGCTCCCACATTCCGCAATGTCACTTGAAGTGTCAGAAAAGAAATTAATTCCATCATCCGAATCAGAACGCACTGAGTTGAGTACGTCAGTATCAGAATAGTTTTCTGATATATCCTGCAACATTTTTCTCAAGTTATTCCGAAGTAAGACTGCGTCACCGGGACATGTCTCAGAGAATCGAGGTTTTGCTTCTACCCAATGTGCGGTCAAAGCTCAACTGACCGTGTAGGGATATAGAAGGGAGGAAGAGAATGGTGAAATACAGCACATTTCGCATCCCTTAGAATAAAACAGAAATCTGGACCTATTTCCTGGGTTTATGTGTATCCTTGAGACAATTCTGAGAGTCTATACAATAGTTCTGCAATATAATTGCATATTATATTACTATTAAAAAGAAAAAGTTCTATAGATAACATGCAGAAAATTGTTGTGAATTCAATCCGCTAACGTGACTGCTACTCATCATCCCAGAAAAAAATCTTTATTGGAAGGACAAAAATAATAAGTTGAAAATTTATAATACCGGTCAAAATGACCGCTCTGACGCTTTTAGGTATATCAATAATTATTTCATGGACAATGCATTCGAGGACAAAGATTTTTGGCGTGTGAGCGTAGAATAATAATTGATTAAAATTCACGAAATATCAACGATATACGATCATCTCGAAGGAAATGAAAACCATTTGAAATTTGAAAACGGTCAAAATGATTCCAGAGTGATAGATTAGATCGGAAATCTGGTATTAGGTATTTTTTGTATTTTTCCCTCCATCAAAGTACATGGCGTTTAATACTTTCCTGTTTCAATCATTATACGTTTTATTTTAAGGATATTGTGATATCGTGGATATTTTACCTTTGTTATTTGTAATTTAAAATTTTCATAAGATATTAACTGTTAGTGAAATAGTATTTATTTTTTGTGAGGGAGTTCAGGGGTTGTTGATTATGAGTTGATTGTTGAGAATTCGAGAGAGAGAGAAGGTTGGAGGTGTAATGGCGATCGCTTCAGAAGAAGTTGCATTAAAAAGATTGTATCGTTGGAAAATAAAGAATTAATTGAGTAAACAAAGGCTTGACGTTACATTTTAAGCGCGTACTAGAACGATCTCCAATTATATAGCAACTAATTATGATTAACAACTTAATCACTTCTAAAATCGTTTCCTTGTTTCCGAAAAGATGGTTACCCACGAAAAGTTAGTGATAACTGGTGCCGACTAATCGGTAAGCAATAGTAACCCTACGTTAAAAAAATTTGACAAAATTAATTTTTATCTTTTTTTAGTGCTTATCCCTGAATTTGATCATGCTGAGTATGAATGTAATAGTAGTTTTTCATAATGTCAATATTTTGGGTGCGATATTGAATTTTTCAATTTTTCTTAGAGGCTACCATCATGAATGCAACGTGGGTCTGATTGAAAAATCTAAAATTCTGAGTATGTAAAATTTATAGTCATACGTCCAAAAATAATAAAGAAAAATGAATTTTCATACAACAACTGTGGCGCTTAAAAAAGTATATCAGAACGGCTTTCTTGCTAATGTTCTTCAAGTATTTAGCAGATTCAGACGCAGTTAAAATCGAATTCCCAATTTGAACTAATGATAGTGATAGCTAGGAAAACCTACTATCACCTAATGTCAAAATCATCCTGATTTAATCTACTAAAAATATAACGGAGTATAATTCTCAATCGTTACTTGCTGATTATATTTCATCAATAGGAAGGACGTCTGGCAAGAAATGAATCAGCCTACACCCCCAACGACATTAAAAACGTATCGTATCGGATATAGAAATACGCATGCATCCACGTGGTCTGCGATATTTTAAGGAGGCAAACCAGTCACACGGGAAATGCTTTTTGTGGCCAGGTTCGACACAGGAAAATTTTTCTTACAGTTAGTCTAACGACTATCTATATCATAATTTAGTACGGATGGAAATTATTTTGACCACAGATTGCTTATGAAAAAAATTAAGATTTTAAAGAAACTGTTTGGCGTTTTTTATGGCATTAAAACTGTACAGCTAAAAATGAAAGCCAGCAAATTCCAGCAGCTGGCATTGATAACATTATTTAAACCAAAACCTAACGAGTAAGACTCATAGAAAGCATATAGACTCCAGAGGGTGCTGTTATCCGATAATGCAGTGCCTTTAGAAATTATCCTTTGTCTTGGCAAAAATTACACAATGCAACAAATTTCAAGGTCACAAAAACTTTTTTCGAAAATGTAGGCCTTCATTATGTATTTCGACCTCCTGAATTCCAAAATGAAACTCAAAACATCGTATCACCCACAGTTTTTGCACAAATTGCATACATTTGCAATTAATGATAATGTAATATAATGATATTATAATTTACACGAAAGCACCATATGAAGTTCAGAAGCGGCGCATCGCTTTCAACTTTTCAATACTTGCGCCCCTAGCGGCACACAGCAAACTGTCACGTTGCAAATGGCGTTGCCTGTCCGTCACTGTGTCGTGTTTGCGGAAGCAAGTACGTGTTAGTGTTAGCGTACAATGTCTACCCGAGGCTGTGAAATCTCTTCTTTCAGTTTTTGTTACATTTGGTGAAAAAAGACCGAAGAAACATTACTGCTTTCATGAAAAAGGTCTACCATGCCTCTTTTGGAGTGAAACTAAACGATATCAATAAACCATGGGCTCCACAGGTCTTGTGTGTGGAAGATTTACGACGGTGGGCGGCAGGAAAGAAGAAGTCATTATGATTTGGCATCCCTATGGTCTGGCGGGAGCAACAGAATCGTACCGACGACTGCTACTTCTGCTCTTGTAAGGTAACTGGTGTCAACAAGAAATACAAGAAGACTATTGAGTATCCGAACAGCATTTGCTCAGCGATTCGTCCTGTTCCACATGGCCCGGATATACCTATACCACACCCTCCGCAGACATTAGATACGGACGACAGTGATGACATAGATATCGTGCAGGATACGGATGATACTGAGTTTGAAGTAGGCACAGATAAGGGCCTTCGTCTGTTCACTCAGCCAGATCTAAATGATTTAGTCCGTGATCTGGGACTGACAAATAAATCAGAGCTCCTAGGGTCAAGACTGCGTGAAAGACATTTGTTAGCACCCGGTACGTCCGTTACATTTTACAGAAAAAGGGACTTGATATTCACACAATATTTTTCTCAAAAGGACTTGTTAGTGTACTGCAGTGACGTACAAGGTTTGATTAGTCAGATCAACATTCCGTACGTGCCCGATGACTGAAGACCGTTCATTGATTCATCTAAAAGAAGTCTGAAGGCAATTCTGCTACACAATGGTAACATTTATGCCTCAATAGCTGTCGGCCATTCTGTGCACCTGACGGAAACATATGACAACATGAAGATACTTCTTACCACCATTCATTATGAGGATCACAATTGGATGGCGTGTGGTGATATGAAAGTGCTGGGTATGCTTCTAGGACAACAATCAGGATATACCAAGTTCCCCTGTTTCATCTGTGAATGGGACAGTCGGGCTCGTAACAAACAATGGGAGCAAAAACAGTGGCCCCGAAGGTTGGAATTGGTTCCAGGGGACAAAAATATCAAGTGTGACCCTCTAGTGGAAAGAGACATAATACTCTTTGCCACCTCTAGGCATAATGAAGCAGCTTGTCGAGGCATTACCTAAGTGTGGCGACTGTTTCAAATATCTATGCAACGAGATCCCCAACCTGTCAGATGCTAAGTTGAAAGAGGGCGTGTTCATTGGTCCCGAGATTCGGAAACTAATGCTAGATGAAGATTTCCTTCATTCGATGAATGCCGTGGAGCGACAAGCCTGGACTGCCTTAAGTGTGTGGTTCAAAACTTCCTGGGAAACAATCGTGGCCTAGAGTATATCGACATAGTTGAGAACATGCTAACGAAATTGAAAATGCTGGGATGCTCAATGAGTTTGAGGTTACATTTTTTCACATTCGCACCTTGACTTTTTTCCTCCGAACCTGGGGGCTGTAAGTGAAGAACAGGGCGAAAGATTCCACCAGGGTATCAAGGATATTGAACGACAACACCAGGGAACTTGGGACGTTCGAATGATGGGCGACGACTGCTGGATGCATCACCGTGAAGCAGGGGCCACGCCATGACAACTAAGAAAGCACGGAATGGATGACATTAGTGCATGTTTACTACCACATTCCCTGTTTGCATCTGTTTACTGTGTGCATATTTAAATATTTTGTTGTTTTAAACTTGTATTCTACTTCAGCATGATTCGTGTGCCATATATATGTACTGCTTCAATATGTGATATCAATATTGGTAATGTATACGATTTGTGCCAAAACTGTGGGTGATACGATGTTTTGAGTATCATTTTCGGATTCAGGAGGCAGATATACACAAAGAACACCTACTTTTGCGAAAAAAGTTTTTTCACTGTTGCATTGCGTTATTTCTCATATCCCCTCTAGCGTTCAGAGAAATTAAGAGCATCATGTTTTTCAATTGTTTACAATTGTAGTAGATTGCATAGGAATATTGAATGGTTAACCCATCAATTTTATACCATAATTTACTAATGGCAGAAAGTATGTATGATCTACATTATCGATTCAACTCCAAAGCATTGGATAAAAGTTGTAATAGCTGATCCATTCGCAATTTACTGATTCAAAATAATTTGCTGATATGCCTGTCAAACCAATTATAATGGCCTCGCAACGAGTATCGGTGTAAGGTGATCAAAGATTTACGTCAATTTAGCGCGATTTGGTCCACAGATGATGAGGGAACTTATCGGTTCAAAGGAGTCGCTTTGATTGTTTAGCTTATTATAGCTGCATGGTAAAAGGGTATGGAGTTTGGTGCCGAAATTTCCTATTTTGTTAATTTTAAAAAAATGGGCTCTAAATATCAATTAGAATACTTCCCTCTTGTATAGTTTAACAAGTGAATTGATAAAATCATAACCTCCCTGGAAAGCAGAGAAAGAAAAGACAGAACTCATTCAAATCCACCTTTATGCTCACTCGGACTATAAATACATCGCTTGACCTTGAGCCTCGCTACATTAATAAAGAAATCACGTGGAGGGAATAAAAAGAGGAACGGGATTGGAATCCTTTGGCTCGCTCGGACGCAAAGCGAGTTCATTTGTTTGGATCCCAGCTCCTATCTTTCTCCTATCGTGTATATATCTATGTATATGTATATACATCATTAGAGAGTGCCACCGACCTGAAATTATTAATGATGGCTGGTGTTCGTGAGAATGTTGCGACACTCGATTCCGGTGTTATTCCTTTGTGTCGATCCTTTGCTTCGTATGATAAAGAAAATTAATGACGCGAATGATTGAAAAACGAAGAACACCAATAACGGACAATATGAAGAATTTCCCTGGCGTTTCGATCATTCGTTACCTCATACACTTGTAAGCGAGACTTTTCAATGAAATTCAGCGTCCCACACTTTTCAAAAGCCCTTCACATTAATATTACTTTACTAGATCACTTATGCATTTTATGGGTACTCTACCCAGTTATCCTGGAGTCTTTATGGTTTTCGTACAGATTTTACACAGCTATTTAGAATGCATTCTCTCTCAAACAATTTATTACCTGTTGTCTGAGAGAATTATACCTGTGAGTCAAGGTACGAGTACATTTCTTATTCAGCTGCCAGTCTGGTGTAAGTGACCAATATAAGTTTTGTACCAAAATTCGATGTCAGGTGGATAAGAAGACGCTAGGCTCTTTATGTCGTTATCTATGATCGCCGAATTCTTTGCGTCAGTTCTTGATCGTAATTATCCAGTCTCTGAGTCGGCTCGTTAAAGATAAGTAAATTGAATGACTTTTCGGAAGCCATTTGATTGAGTCCAAATGAGCATTTGCTGCAGTGATCTTCTATTCCCATTATGACACCCGGAATATTGCACTTTGTGGTAAATTTGCACTATTCCGAGGTAAAGAACCCAAAGTCGGCACTCGGCCACACTTTGATTGCCACCTCGATCAAATTTCATATCCGCCGCCGCCGCCGCATGCATCAATGGACTTCAAAATCATCGACACCTATCACTCCGCATGAGTGACACTCTGTCTTCATCGACAATATTAATCTAAAAGCGTATTAATGCATGTGGAAATGTCAGGAATTTATCCACGTCAGAAAAAAGTTAAAGTGGATGATCAATCATTATTAAATTAAGAAGTATAGTATGATACGCTTGTGTAATGGTTAGAATGAATTTGAGTGGGGAAGAAAGGTGACTGAGGAATAAAACCGTCTGGAAGATGACTGGAAGAGGAAGTCACAGATATGATGCAGCCTTGAACGTAAGTAAATCCCAAATATTCAGATCACTTCTGGGGCATTATGCTTAAAAAAGAGCAGGAAACACTTTAATCAATGACAATGCTTCAGTAAGAGTATTATCCGTTCCGTGGGCATCAGACGAAGAGCGCGGAAAATCGGAATAATCACAATATGACAAAGAAACAAATACTCCATACAAACCACAATATCCAGGGGCTATAATCATGCATTTGATGAAAGGCCTCCGCACACCAGAGTTCCGGGTCACTCCGGGTTTCGAAACCTCGTGTCTTCTGGTGAAAATCTATTCTCTATCTTCTGGTGAAAATACAACATTGGGTTTTCAGAATGTATGCAAATTCATGGCAGAGAAGGGGAGGGGTATATGGGGGTGGGAGTCGGGTGAGGGTCGTGAATGACGGGGTAGATTGTAGGGAAGGGGTAGGGGATGTTAGTGTCATAACCCGGGTTGTTTGTGAGTAAACTCCTTCCCTCTCAACCTATGCCTTACCACCATTACGTTCGCTTTAAGGCTTGCCCTTGGGTTTAAGGCAAATCAAGCATGGATTTGATTTTTTTTTCTGACTAGCATTTTTTTAGCTGCTGGAGGATTGCCACAGATTATAATCCCGTATGTCAGGAGAGGGCGAACCTTAGCATAGTGTACATTTTTTTATGCATCTATGGATACCATTCTACAAAGTTTTATGATCATGAATAATCCTATGGAAACCTTTTTGCTAAAAATTGGTATTCAAGGTCCGGTAAGGCTTTCATGGATTAGGGCACGAAGGAATAACGTCTACTCACCATGGTGAATGGTATTCATTCAATCCTTTAAAACAAGATCCATCCCACCAGAAATACTGAGAGTATTCCTCATCATTCGTCGTTCAATCCTAAGATTGGTTGACTGCAGACCTCCACACCCTTCCCTATCTAATGCTAGTTCCCTTATCTCCTGGTATCTCTTCCTATGTATATTTCCCGCTTTATTTGGTCCATGAACTTATTCCTGGGTCTTCCCCTGATGGGACTTTTCCCTCTACTTCACCTTCAATTATGTTATTCACAAACCAATTTTGTCTCAGGGTGTGTCCAATCCATCTGGTTCTAATTCTCTGTATGGTGTTCCATATTGTCCTCTCCTCTTCTGTACACTTCATCATTTCTTATTTTTTCCGTCCATTTTATCTTCAGCATCCTCCTCCAGTACCAGGTTACAAAGGCTTCCATTCTATTCTGGTCAGATTCTCCAATGGTCCATGCTTCCAATCCATACAGTGCTACACTCCACACGAAGGTTTTCACTTACTGTTTTCTGGTTTGTACTCCTATCTACTTTGAGCGCAGCAGCTGTCTTTTTCCCATGAGCGCCTTCTTAGCCTGGGCTATTCTCCGTTTGATGTCCGTTGTACTTCTTCCGTCTCACGTGATGATACTTCCGAGATCGGTGAAGGAATCCACTTGCTCTGATTTCTCTCCTCTCAGTGTGACTTCTTCATTCATCTTCTCTCTTCCGCATACTAGGATTTTAGTCTTCGTCTTATTTATTTTTATGTTGTATGCTTGGAGATCTTGGTCCATAATGTTTAATTACCTTTTTAATTACCACAGTTGGAAATCGCGATAACCTTCATTTGAAGGTTATCGCGATTTCCAACTGTGACTGCGATATCATCTGCGAAGCGGAACATATTTATTTCTTCTCCATTTATCTTTATTCCACTCAGTCCAGTTTCTAGCGCTTCTCGTATGGCCTCCTTCAAGTACATATTGAACAATACTGGTGAGAGGTTGCACCCTTGTCTTACTCCTTTGGTAATTTTAGCTTCTATCTGGCTTCCGTCTTTCATTCGCATTGTGACGACTTGCTTCCTGTACAGTTGGTAGATAATTCCTCTGTCTTCTTAATCCATTCCGAGTTTTTTCAGCAGTCTAAACATCTTTTCCCACTCAACATTGTCGAGAGCATTTTCCAGGTCCACAAATGCGACATACAATGGTTTTTTCACATGTATTGTTTTCTCCACAATTACTCTCAGGTAGAGTATGTCCTCCCTGGTACCCCTGCTCCTCCTTGAATCCAAACTGGTTTTCCTAGAGGCTGTCTTCAATTTTCCTTTCCATTCTTCGGCTTATTATTCGTGTGAGTATTTTTGATGCATGTGACACTGGACTCAAGGTTCGGTGCTCCTCACATTTCTCAGTTCTTGTCTTCTTCGGTATCGCAATCATTACGCTCCTTAGAAAATCCTCTGGAAGTGTTCCGCTTTGGTAGCTATTTCTGATTATCTTGTATAGGTTATCCTTGGCTTTACTTACGAGCGCTTTGATGATTTATCCGTATATATTGTCCGCTCTTGGCGCTTTCCTTTCCTTCATTATTCTCCTGCTCTGTCAAATTCACATCTCAGTATGAGTGGGCCCCGATCTTCCTCGTCAACCTCGTTCTCGTCATTCACTGGGTTTTCTTCTAGCGGGGTCGGCCCTTATTAGAGTTTTTCTATGTATTGCTTCCATCTATTCCCAATGTCTTCATCCTCTATCAATATATTCCCGTTCGCATCTCTGATGTTGTTGCTTCTCGTTTTCCTCTCTCCGAAGTGTTTTATCACTAGCTTTCATGCAGTTTCGGTGTTTCCCTTCTTCATGTTTTCGTTGACTTCCTCGCAGCAGCTTTCGATCCAATCCTCCCTAGCCTTCTTGCATTCTCTATTGACTTGGTCTTTTTCCTTAGCTTCTTGTAGAGAGTTGCCTCTCCTTCGTTTCTGGGGTTCTTGTATTTTCTTCTTTCCTCTATTAGTTTCCTAATCTCCGTCGTTATCCATGGCTTCTTCATGTTGGCCGTCTTTCTCACCAGTTGCTCCTCTGCTACTTCTGCGATTGTCCTCGTCAGCTCATCCCATTTTTCTTCGATGTCCATATCATCCTCATTTTCTAGTTTCCTGTCGACGGCTGCGGCGAATATTTCTCCATTTCCTTCTTCGGCCAGTATTTTTGTGAAGTCTTGGTTCACGTTTTATCTTCTTGATTTTTTTGTATCGAAAGTGCCTGTCCATTGCTTTTAGGTCGTGGTCACTGTTTATATCCGAAACGGAATAACTCTTGTACTGTTTGACTTTGTTCTTGTATCTGACTTTGACAAGTATGTAATCTATTCGGTATCTGGCAATATTATCTGGCATTTTCATCTACATCTACGAAATACCGTGCAAGCCACCACTAGGGTGTGTGGCACAGAGTGATTTCACTCCAGGCATTCAGAACTTATCCCAGTTCAAATAAGAACCGTGCAAATTCCCCTGAATGCCAGGCGCAGGCCAAAAGCAGTCAGGACAACGGTAAACAGTCAGACCAGATCTTCTATGCGTATCTCCAACTCGGGTGGTGCTCAAAGAGACTGCCATATTCTTATCATTGCAAAACTATGGTACTCATTCTCCCTTGGTATTCCTTTTGTCCAGTCCGAAATGTCCTTCACTATTTCCTTCTTTTCCCTCTCCTACCACTGCGTTCGAGTCTCCCATTACAATTAGGTTATCTTTTCCCTTCACTACCCCGAAGACTTCTTCAATTTGCTCATGCACGTCTTCTATTTCTTCTCCCGTATGGCTTGGCGTCGGCATGTACACCTGCACGATCACTAAGTCCTTAAGCTCTCCTTCCAACTTTACCCTTAGAATCCTTCCATTATATTGCCAGACTGACTCTCCAGCCCAAATTTTTCTTCATTATGATGCCTAAATTTGCAATCCTCTGGTCGTCTCCTGAATATATCACACGGTATCCGTCGCTCCAGCAGTCGGCTGCCCCCCCCCCCTCCCCGCCCACTTGATATCGCTGACTCTCAGTATATCTACCCCTACCCTCTCCATCTCTATCTTCACGTTCTCCAGCTTCCCGTTCACCCCTAAAGATCTCACATTCCATGTCTCTATCCTGCGCTTGTCCTTACTGACTGATGTACCCCTCCCAGAAGTACCCGGATATCCGATTAGGGGACTATTTTACTTCCGGAATATTTTACTGAGAGGAGTGCCATCACGTCTTGCACATAGTTAAAATGCAGAGCTGCATCTTCTATGGAGGATAATGTGGTGGTTTCCCCGTTGCCCTCCACACTGCAGTACTTTGGCCGATTCCGTGAACTTCACTCTCGCTGTGAAGCTGTGGCTGTTGATACCGGTGTCCGATCTTCATGATCTGCGCCATCAATGCCATCTGCTGAGACTTTTGCCTCTCAATAGTGGGGTCAAATTCGGGTGGCGTACAAAAGATGGTAGGCAAGCGAGGAAAATATTTTTTTCCGTCGCTTTGTCTCAAACCTGCGAACTCGCTACCACTGATCTAAACTGGACCCCACTAAGAGTATTATAACCCAGAAAATACAACCATTTGTTACGAAAATGCTTTGGGTGTGAAACGTCGATGAAGTACGAAAACGTAGTCTCCCGCTCAGAGAGACGCGAATCGGTAAAAGTCGTAGCCGCGAGCATTTGCAGAGATCGAAAGGTGGAAGTGTCCACTGGTCGTGGAGAGGTCACAGAATCGAAGTTGACATCGTGAGCACTTTAAGAAGCTTTATCTACAGTGAGGGTGATAGAATGAGAGCAGCGGTAAAAGCGCATAAGTTGACCAAAAACAAAAGCGGTTAGTAAGACATTTTAATATATAGAGTACTGAGAAAATTGTGATAAGAGATTGTGGAGAACATCTTCAGTGAACCAATAAGTACCTTGATAACTATTAGTGGTGATTAGAGCTGTGCACCGATGGAAAAACTATCGGCGGCGGACGCCGACTGGAAATGGGTCGGCTGCCGTCGGCGCGCCGATCCGATGGTTTTTACCGGCGGCGGCGGCGTGACCGGCGGCGTAATATTAGCCTTCATATGTTCACTAGTATTGTAGCACTTTAACAAATTGTTGGATGAAGTATTAATTTTTTCTCATTAATTAATACATTAATTTATATAATGTCATGTAAAAACTTATTTTATAAAATTCCTACGTACGTATGCGACAAAGATGTCTCGCAACTTTAAGCGTTTAGACAAATGACGTATTTAATAGCTTTAACCAGAACTATCACTATAACCGAGCCTTACTATATTTCCTTTTATATAGTAGTATAGTTTGTAGCGAGCGAAATCCACATTATAGTGGGTATTGGCTGTGCGTAGAATTGAGATGAGCGAAAGTGTCAATGCTAATAATAATTTTTTTTATTTATAATAAGTTTTGAGCCGTAGGGTGTACGACTTTTGGAATTTCACATACAAATCTGCAGATGGATGAACGGATATTAGGATGCGTTATGGACACTATATGCATCATGTAAATAGCATTTGATGGAAAATTATGCCTCATCAATGCCGTGGGATATAAAAACTTCCTATGAAATTTATTCCTTCTCTTATCCCGATTCCTCCTATCCTCATGTGAGACGAGGTCCTCAACATCCTCCTAGATACTCTCAGACTTCACTGCAGATTTACTGCCTTCAACTTCACTTACCATTACCAATGATCAAATGCAAAAGAAATATCGTTAAAATATTCTCCAAATATTTTTATTTCGAATTTAGAAGCATTGGAAACTCTTCAGGATGTAAATAAACCCATGGCTTAACTACTTCCCGTTTTCTATTGAATTTTAAGGCTGAAAGACAGTGAGCCTTGCAAGGAAAAGACAGAAGATATAGATAGTTTGCCGGATTGTCCTAGAAAACGTGGATGTCTTGCAGCGGTGCGAGGAGTGATGGAAGGACAGCGGAAACTATTGCAGTGATAGTTACAGGGTAATCTATAGTGGTGGGGATGAGAGGGTGGGGTAGCTTTAGTATTGAACGCAAAATTGGGGAGGAGGGTAGTAAACATTGAACAGAGGGACAGCATACTAGTGGTTGAAATAAAAGTACGCTCAGCAACTTTCGTTTTAGCCCAGGTGTGCATGCCCACAAGCAACCATTGGTATTAAGAGGTGGATGGGCTTTATAAACAGCTAGGGGAGATAATCAGAGAGTTCCCGGACAAGAGAAACCTAATAGCAATGGGTGTCTGGAACGCAGTAGTGAGGGAAGGGAGAGATGGGTATGAAGTGGGAGGGTATGGGTTAGGAACGAGAAATGATCGCAACGAGAAGGCAGTTGAATTTTGTTTGAATGCAGGCTTGAATCTTAACTTAGTTATGATAGTTGATGGCAGATTTAAAAAAGTAGGTGGATAAACAGATGGAACTAGGAAGCTTTGGTAGGGGAAAAAGAAGGGACTTCCAAGAGCGAATGGAATGGAACATAAGTGAAGCAAAGGGAATGGAGAAAACATGGGAGAATATACACACAGGCATATTAAGAGAGGCGGAAAAAACGAAAGGATAAGTGGAAACGAGGGGGTTAAGGAGCAGTAGGTTACGCAAGAAATGATTTGAAAAATAGAGAAGAGAAGGAGGCGAAAAAATTCCAATACTGAACTACGTAAGACGAAGCACAACGAGTATAATCATCAACTCCGGTGAATAACTAATCGGGCGAAGGAAAACTCGTAGAAAAGGCACTGCGAGGAGATGGATAAGTTGCAATAAGATGGGGAAAAGGGTGCATTTTGCGATAAAATAAAATTGATATCGGGCGGGAAAAGAGGGAAAACGGTACCAAATGTTAAGAGCAGAGCAGGTAGGATATTAATCGAGCAGGAAGATATTCGAGGTAGGTTGAGAGAATACGTGGCAGAGCGATAGTAGACAGCGATAGTAGATAAACTAATTTAGATGTGAAGGAAGAGGGAACACTGGATGAGGATAACCTCGGTCCAATGAAACTCTACGGTGAAAAAGAAAAAGCATTGAAAGAGATGAAGGCAAGAAAAGCTATAGGAGTGGAGAACATACCTTCGGAGTTGCTAATTAATTTAAGTAAAAATGTTAGGCAAGCTTTTTCTAAACTAATTTGATTCATCTACGAGGAAGGAGTATGGCCAGAGTGCTTATTCCTATCCAGAAAATGAAGAAAACGACAGAATGCGAGGAATATGGAACAATCAGTTTGATTTCGTATGCAGCTTAAGTTGCACTTAAAATAACCAATAAAAAGTTGGGGAGTAAGGCAAATTTCCACTTTGGTGATGACCAGTTTGGGTACCGGAAAGGAAGGTCAACTCGGGATGGAACTGCGGTGATGAGAACAATTATTGAATGAAACAGAGTACAACCAGGATGTTTCCTCATGTTTTGTGGATTTCTAAAAGGTTTTTGGCAGAGTGAAGGCAACTATTGGTCGTGGGATAGACCAAATATTAACATTTATGCTGAGGAAATGGTCTGACAGGCAAGTGAAAAACTTCGTAGATGTGGGAATCAAGGTAGGAAGGCAGCTAATACAATCCTATAATACATGTCACCATTTCATCTCCAAAATCTTACATCTTTACACGACTGATGACCTAATACCCCCTGCCATACGCCCATGCGGCGGCTCGCGGGGTAGTATATAGATTTAGATGGATATATCTTATATTTTATCAGTTTTAACACGGCAAAGACATTTTTTTCCATTTTGTAATACTGCTATTATTATACCGGACGTATTTTCCTCAAAGGAATGCGATGAGTTGGATGATAGCGCCCAAACAAGTGGAATAACTAAGGCCTTGAATATTGAAAAGTCCATACCTTCGCGCGTGCGATGATGCTCATCGCGCCGAAAAATACGGCAATGCAATGCACGAAAATTTCCACGATAAGAAATTAGCCTCGACAGGGTACCGAATCTTTGCTCGCCGGGCAAGTGTCCCGAACACCCCGCTGCCCAGGCTTCCTCATTCAAATGGCAATTTTTGGGAGTAGAGAGGGAACTGGAGTCAAATAACGGCATACGATCACTTTGAAGCGAGTACTATCGCCCTTGGTGGATCTCAGGGCTGTCAAAGTAAGTAAGCCTTGGTTACGCATTGGCTTCGACAGCTGAAGTTCTGTGATTCAATTACCGGTCGAGGCCTTTTTACTCGGGGGAATTTATTTATCTTCGTCAGCTTTTGTGTGTGATTGTAGCATTAAATAATCTGTGTGGCACCACTGCTGTTGCATTAGTCTGTAGACGACTGGCAAAAAACTTTCTTATGTGGAAACTGATAAAGATAATTACATACAAACAAACTTAATTATTACTTAAGTGGAATACATAAGGCCTTACGTAAAGTAAGGTAAGATTCATTGGAGAAACTTTTCGTTCTCCACGGAGATTTTTTCTTTCTAACATTTTGCAAAAAAGGGTTATACTTTGGTTTCCGCAATAAATTTTAATATCTTACGACCATGATTTCGACGGTTCACGTCATCTTCAGATGCAGTTACAAGTTGTGAGAACACCTATGCATGATATATACACATCTATATCTACGTCATACCCTGCAAGTCACCCAAAGGGTGAGTGGCAGGGGGTGCTTCCACACCAGGCATGCATGAATGATACGGTAGAACACCGAAATTACATTGAAACCCGCGTACCACACATGCAACGCGCCAATCAAAAATCTACTAACCAAGAAACATTCTATCGTCAATCGTTCCAACATGCAAGGGATACAAAGACTACTACTACAGATTAAAAATATCATGCAAAAATAAGAACATCAATATTTACACCATGCATAGATAAGAACGTAGAGAATATAAAGAGAAAGATCTACAGTCTAGCTAATGTCACTATTCGCACCATTCGTGACGATGATCACAGCTGTTATGGTCCCGAATGGTACGCGGAAAAAAAGACATTTTATACCTATCGGTTCTACAATCTAGCTCTCTAATTTTATTGGCGTGATCTAATCTTCCGTAGTACGAAGGGGTTAATAGTATGTTTTTCATGTCGTCAGAGAAATGATTTTCCTGAAATTTAGTTAGGAGGTAAAGCCTATAATATAATCTACGCTGTGATAGCGACTCCCATCCCAATTCTTCTAACAGTCCAGACACACTAGCCAACTTATCGTAGCATCGTTTTACTCCTCTTGGCTACACGCGATCTAATTCCGATATCAACCCCGCTTCGTATGGATCCCATACACTAACAGCATATTCCAGATGAAGCCTAACGATTGGAAAATAACAACGTTCTTTCACCTTCTCATCACATTTTCCGAGTATCCTCTTGATAAAGCATAAGATATACACTTCAACCTATGCACACAGTCCCACCAGCCTCCACCGCTGGCTGTCTGGTCGGGAGGGCCACCTCTAACAACCACCCTCACATTCATGACCCATTGCTCACAACCCCCCCTCGCCCCCCCACCCTCTCCCCCTCCCCGCCCCCCCCCCTGGCAACCCTCACCCCATACTGCACACCCAACCACAACCCCCACTCCCTCCCTCCATCCCCTGTATATAAGTGTTCTCACACCATGTAACTGTACCTGAAAATAACGTGAACCGTCGAAACCATGATCCCAAGATATTAAACTTAAACCGTGGAAAAACAAAGTGAAGCCCTTTCTTCAAAATATTAGGCAAATTCCATAAATTCACGCCGGAAACCACCGAATTTGTCTAACTAACATTTTACGTTTATGTCAAATTATTTAAAGGATTGTTGTAGTTCTTTTTAATAATTATAATAATATATCTTACTTCACAGTTTAATACGTACTTTTTCTTAAAAATAATAGGAGCTTTAGGCAGATTCAAAGGTGTCACCTGTATGGAGATTGGCTTCCTTAAATAAATAGCATCGCTGGCATTTAATAATCACGATTTTCCAAAGTATAAATATAATCAATTGGAATATATATGAGTTTCGCCCATATTATGAAAAATGGAATGCAATGTACAACAATAACAATACATAGAGCAAACATAGTACATTCATGTAAAACAGAAATGATACTTACAAATTACTGCATAGAGGACAACATGTACGCTTTCGTACAACTTTAGAAATTTGTTTACTTGTATCAATGAACACCCAAATATGGCAATGTAATGCACAGAAAATCATATCAATTGTAATACATTAAGCACAAATTACATTCATGTAAAACAAAATTTTTTTACAATTTATTTCATAATAATAAATACGTGCGGCTTGGTATAAGGTAATTATTATAGGAATAATTGGTTTTCAATTTTAGAATGTGGTAATATCCATTCTTTTAACAACTTTAAAAAGTTGTTCACATTCACTACATTTCTTATCTGTTCCAAGTTCTCATGAATGTGCGATCACCTTTTCCTCTGATATTTGAACTTCTAATCATCCGCGCGTCGTAAGCGATAACAAGAATCCCGATGCCCCGAACCTCAAGAGCCTCCGCGAACCTATTCCTCCTCGCGCTTCCATTGCGCTCAAGTCACCTCCACCCTCAAGGAGGAGAACCCTCAAAAGGGTCGTCCTTCCACTGTAGAGTGCGCCCTCTATAGCCTCTCCTATGTTTCCGCTCGTCTTGTTTCTGCTAATCTCCTCCTCTTATCGCCCATTGCATCCTCCCATCCCTTTCCCCAACGGGATTGCCCTCGCTGTATCCCTCTTCAACTGTGAGTACGGAGTCGTCATGTTTAATAGCGAGGACTCTTGAGAGGTTTCGAAGAGGTTGACAAACGAATGCTGGAAGGGGTTTCTACGAAGTCAGGGAACATTGCGTCATTAATCCCCGGATCTCTCTCTATCTCTCTAATAGCATCCATCACCCTTCACATATTCTCGTTCTCATTTGTCTTCAAGATTTCAACTATCTCCTTCTCATGTAGCCTGTTAATCTCCTTCTCCGCACACTTTCGGGACATGTTTTGAATAAGCAATGAGAGCTCAATCTTTAAACGATTATTTAACTCTGCATGCGGCGACTGCGGAAGTAAACATTTTAAATTCAAGTCACCCACTCATTACTGATTCTCTCGAAAAAAAATCCGTCATCGGGGAAATGCTTGACATGCGTCACTAACAGCATAATTGAATAATCCTGTATCTCCCATTTGATAGTAATTTAGCCATTACGCTACGCGTGTCTCATAATTAATGACTTTTTTCTCGATCCTTGTACATTGATCAATGATAGACATCGAGAATTTAAAGAAAATTTCACCTCAAGCCTAATTGGTTCTCGCACAAATTACAAGTTCAAGATATTATTTTCCGCGGCTAAATTAAAAATCAGTCGTCCTCGCATCAATTTGTGAATAAGAATTATCAGAAGCTGCAAACTATATTCTCGACTCAAAATTCCTACTTTTTCTGTTTGGCGCATTTGGCATTATATTATTCGCATTCGCTCTGTCAATCCGCAAACTTCAAATGTGCTGGAAATCGCTTGAAGACACACACTGCAGCGTCGATGAAGAAGTAATCCTTAGGTTAAAAATAACCTCAAAACTGCGTATTGATCCTAAATGCCTTCCATTTGAAGAAGTAATTTCACACAAGAGAAACGCTTGGGTCTTTGGACTCCTATACCGCTATCAAGTGACTAACGTGCTTTGGATAAAAAGCTGATTTCTCTCGGTAAAAAAGTCCACTTTTGAGAATTCCAGCTTTGGACGAAATTTTAGGTGATGAATTTTTCTCAAACTGCCTAACCATCGATCCCTTGGGCACTGAGAATATTTTCTAGTTGGCATGTTGTCCGCAAGAGCGCGCCGTGTAAATCTCGTAGCCAAACTCTTACTGCGTGGATCATTAGGATTATGGCTCCATAAAATATCAGAACTAAAGTGGTCTGTTTTAAAAACTACGAGGTGCTTTAATCGTATATGCTTCATATATTATCATTTCGCTCGATTTCTATCAATATTTTAAGATCTCAACATTAGTTCTGTTTTCCAATCCTTTTCCCAACTTCATCTCTTATATGTATTAAGAAATATTACCTTCCTCGCCAAAATGTCTTTTTTCCCTACCTGCCAACATTTTCCATTTCTAAAATATATAGCTTATTTACTCGTTGACCTGGGTTCCACTGTTTTCTATCGGATTACCTTGTTATACCTGACTTCCTGGATTGCCAATTTTTCCCATTATGAGCATAGTTTACTTACAGATTTAAATATTATAATTCAATATGCAGACGTTCACATATAAAAAGTGTCTTCTTACATGTCGAGATGAAGCCGATTACGTACCCGATTCTCCTTGCAAAGCCTATTCTTTCGTTCGGCCACTCATTTCCTCTTATCAAGACGCAATGCAGCCTATTCTAACATCCCTATAAAATCTAATGCTTCAACCAATTCCTCGCTCTCTGAGGGCTTTCTTTTGTCTAAGTGGAAGGTGAAAAGGCGGTTAAGCTCCCCTGCCACTCATTCGACATGGATTCCAGTCCTTCACAGCCCCCGCCAGCCGTCGTGTTCACCAACGGTGCCTTCGCTGGCCTCCTCATCCGTCTCTCTCTCTCTCTCTCTGTCTTCGGACTAGCAAGCTTTTGAAATGTGAAAAATGCCCCAAGAGAGAGAGAGAAAAGCCTTTGTCTCTGCTGATTCTCCGAGTCCTTTGAATATTCGCTACAGAGCCGTTGCTGTCTCTCTTTTCTTCCACCAAGGGCCTTTGGCGCTGTTGCGATCGATCACACGCAGATTCGCTCTTGCCTTTACGCCGGGAGAGTCTTTTTCTTTTTGCGCTATTCTTCGTCAGCTCATAGTTATTCATTAATTAAAAATAATTGAATGCTTAGGCGACGTAACATTAGCGACGGGTCACGAACTCGTCGCGTGGTCATTTGTCAACAGCCAGACAAAAAATATATGTCAAACCAATCGCTCACAATCATACACGACTTAATAGTTAGGTAAAAGTAGAATAATAGCCGAGCTACAGCAGAAGTCGAAGGAGTTATTTTCCTTCAGGAGACAAACGTTAGAGTCGCTTCTCCGTGCCTCCTTATCAAACACTATGTTTGATATAGTATGCACTAATAAATATCCACCATTGACTATTCTGCCCCCGCTAAGACAAAAGACAATTACTGACAACATTACACATTTTGAGATTATAGTTGATTTTGATGTTTTCAAACTTTCAAGGATTTCAAAAAATTAAACAAACAAATCGGATCTGTTGCGGTTTGCCTCAAATCACGTCCTGCTTTCACCGTATCTACAGCATTAAATTCAGTTTTTAGGCCAGATAACAGAAACTACATGTCTTTATCCCAGAGAATCTCATCACCTTTTGTTCCCGTTATGATTTATCTTCATTCCGCACTGACAATCTTTAGCATCAACTAAAGCATTGTAATCTCTTTGAAGGTGGACCGGATGAAGACTCAATGGTGAAAACTCAAGCATGAGCAATAACTCATATCCAACAATGATTCAGTTACTTTCTTTTAGCTTAGCGGGGCAATCTGGATGTAAACTCTCTTGACTAGAGGGAATATTTTAAATTTTTAAAGGTTTGATGTAATTTATACAAAAACAAAATACCTAGGTCTATATGTGCACGAAGCATTATCCTGGTAAATGCATATTGATAACCTTTGCACCAAAGCGGCAACTGGGTGTTATCTATTAAGAAGAATCAATGGTCTCACAGATACCAACACAGCCCTGTCAGGCTACCATGCCCATGTTCATAGTCGACTGAAATTCGGAATTGTGGTTTGGGGCCACCCTCAGCATGCTATGAGGCTTTTTAAACTTCAAAAATGGGCCATCAGGATACTAAAAAATATTCCAGGAAGAAGTAGCTGCTGGACACATTTTAAATCCCTTGGAATTCTCACAATACCATGTCTTTAAATTTATTCAACTGTCATTTTAGTCTGTCAAAATAAAAACTTCTTTGGTACTGAAATTAATACTGATGTGCATAACCATTATACTATAGCCTCTTAGGGATTTTAGGGTGGTCTCACATAGTCTCACCCTATTCAGAAAAAACCCTGTTTGTGCTGGCGTGAGACTGTTTAACTGCTTGCCACAAAAACTTAGGGAAACTTGTCCTTTTTCAAGGTTTAAATTTCAACTGTACCAATATCTGGTTAGCAATTCCTGCTATGCTGTCGATGAATTTTTGTCATCAAAATAGGGTACCTGAATGATAGTTCTCTCCATTGTTTTCGGGTTAGCTGCGTCAAGTTTTATTCAGATGATGTTTCGTGGCCTATGCTGGCCACATCTTGGCCCTGTATATACCTATATCATCCTCAGGTTGGCCTACCAGTGGCGCGACCAATCAGCGTCGAGGACCCCGATTTTGGCGCGCTTTTGCGTATGAGTCTTTTCCAAGCGGTGTTCAGTCTATGCCCATCATCTCTATTGAAATTGTCTGCTACTTTTTCAATTTCAATAGCCTCCCGGATGATGCGAGGGAAATAGTGCTTTTCTTTGGCTAGGACTTTTGCTTTATCAATCATAACCTGATGCCCGGGATTAGTGAACGCATGCTCTGCATCTGCTGATTATTCGCAATGCTTACGCACTCCAGACCAGTGTGGAGTCTGCCATACTAAAACTTCCTAAGGACGAAGCTGAGGACATAAGGGAAGAAACTGCACGAATTCTCCAAAAATCCAAGCCTCCTCCGACCAACATCACTAGAATAGAAAGAGAAGCCCTGAGAAATTTAAGAAAGGACAAGAGTATCCTTATACTCTCTGCAGACAAAGGGAATGCCACCGTTCTTCTGACCAGACATGAGTACGAGGAGAAGATTCTTCATCTCCTGACCGAGAACACCTACAAGCGCATAGAGAAGGATCCAAAGCAAACAATTGAGCGGCGCATAAGGGAATTGATTAAGCGTTCGTCTCTCACCACTGAAGAGCAACGCTCACTTTTCTCTTCGGCACCCAAGCCACCTAGACTCTACGGCCTACCAAAAATTCACAAGGAGGGAATCCCACTACAGCCCATTGTGAGCACAATTGACTCACCTACTTACGCCATTGCCAAGTACATGGCTAAAGTCCTCCATCCATACACCGGACAAACGGAGACCTACGTAAGGAATTCCTATCACTTCACCGAAATCATCGAAACCATTCGACTGGGGCCCGAAGATTTGATGGTTAGTTTTGATGTGGAGTCTTTATTTACCAATGTACCTGTGGATGATGCCATGAAAATCATCAAAACGTTTACCGAAGAAGGACTTCCAGCGGACTTCACCGAGATTATTGAATTCTGTCTTAGGAATTCATACTTTCGGTGGAACGATGACTACTACCGACAGATTAGCGGCACCGCTATGGGGTCCCCCTTGTCACCAGTAGTGGCCAACATATTCATGGAGGATTTTGAAAGAAGAGCCATCGCGTCATCTGCTGAGAAACCACGACTCTGGCTGAGATACGTGGATGACACCTTTGTCATCTGGCCGCACGGCAGGGAATCTCTCAAACTATTTCTCCTGCAACTGAATTCTCAGCACCCAACAATCAAATTCACCATGGAAACCGAACAAGATGAACGCCTACCCTTCCTGGACGTAGAAGTGACAAGAAACGAGGACGGCTCTCTAAGCCATGGTGTCTATCGAAAGAAGACACACACAGACAGTAGGCACTCCTCCTCGCATCACCACCCCCAAATTAAGAGGTCTCTTGTGAGAACACTTCTCCATCGGGCTGCAACAATATGCGATGAGAAATCAAGAGAAATGGAGGAACAATACCTGACAGCAGCCCTCATGAAGACCGGCTACTCCAAGGCCCTTATCAGGACCACTATGAAGAAAATGAAGGAAAAGAGGGAGATTGCGGCGACTCCAAAACCAAGAGGATTTGCAACTCTCCCTTTCATCGCCGGCATCACGGAAAAGATCGGGAGAATTCTCAAAAGACACGACATAATACCGAAATATAGTGCTATGGAGAAGATTGGCCAACGTCTTCCTGTAAACTGTAAAGACAGAATCCCTGGCTTGAAATATGAAGGAGTGTACGAGATTCCCTGCAGCTGCGGCCCGATATACGTCGGGCAAACTAAGAGAGCCATCTCCGTCCGACTGAACGAACACCGCAGGGCTCTCAAAAATAAGCATTGCGAACAATCAGCAGTGGCAGAACATGCGTTCACTAATCCCGGGCATCAGGTTATGATTGATAAAGCAAAAGTCCTAGCCAAAGAAAAGCACTATTTCCCTCGCATCATCCGGGAGGCTATTGAAATTGAAAAAGTAGCAGACAATTTCAATAGAGATGATGGGCATAGACTGAACACCGCTTGGAAAAGACTCATACGCAAAAGCGCGCCAAAATCGGGGTCCTCGACGCTGATTGGTCGCGCCACTGGTAGGCCAACCTGAGGATGATATAGGTATATACAGGGCCATTTCAATCTGTCGGCACTCAGACCTGATCTGAAGATGTGGCCAGCATAGGCCACGAAACGTCAACTGAATAAAACTTGACGCAGCTAACCCGAATAAACAATGGAGAGAACTGCAATCCAGCGCTGCGAAAGCCTCAAACAGATACCTGAATGATACTTTGTATTTTTATGTGAATATTGATTGCTATGTTTTTTGTCCTTTTTTGTATGTTATTGTGAATGACTTGTTCTATACATGCTAACCACATGTCCTGGAGCCAATAAAATATCATTATTATTATTATCATCGGTAACTCCCTGGACGTTGAAATGGAAGAAGCGTGGAAGATGCGGGCTCGGCTTGTCCATTCCATTAGCCTTCTTGCTTTCATTATCCTTAAGCCGACAATAAGTGGATGTAAATCCTCGTGGAAAACAAATAGCCCGCTTCAGACTCCCATCCGAAGCCCCCTTTCCAGGTTTTCACAATCTCCTCACCGCCCATTGCTTATACTTCATCTCGACCACCGCCACACACTCTCTCTCTCTCTCTCTCTCTCTCTCTCTCTCTCTCCAGCCTCCCTCCCTCCCTCTCTCCACTTTTTAATCTCCATCTCGCCTCCTCTTAACCACCGCTCCCTCTTAACCACCGCTCCACTTCCCCCTTAGCCGTCACCTGCTATCAGACTCCATTAGATGGCAGCATCGAACGAGAGCACGTATGAGCAGCGCCTTCCGAGGTTCATCTTCCTCTACATCCACGAAATACTGCGAAAGCCACCAGTAGGGTGCGTGGTACGGGGTGATTCCACGTCCAGTGGGTGATTTTGTAATTCCACCTCTTTTTGGAACGGTGGGAGACCCGTTTCGCTCACTGAATGGCTCAATTAATGGCTCACAGTCAGTTCAATGAATGGATCACATTGAACGACTCGTGAATTTTTTCAACATCATTTACGGGAGCATCATGTATTTTATGCTATTATTCAATAGTTTAATGCAAGAAACACATTTTTAAACATGAAATTACCGTTGTGCTTAAGATTATCAAAGGTGTACGTAAGTTGTATTACAGTCTATATTTACGAAAATAATTTCAAGTGAAGGAAGGAAAGCAAATACAGTACTTCGGAATAAATTTCATTAGCGTATATTGACGTACTGAGATGATCTCTTACATCTCTCATTTATATAAATTCTTGCTACAGTGCTGAATATTTAGGATGGGTTCATTTTTGGCACAATGAGAATTTGAAGGACGAATTTCAGTCGCAGACTCTTCATGCGAGGAAGGGACACCGTCGGAATATTTACGATAACTTACGATTTATATACAACTTTCCTTCCAAAATATACAACATGAGTCGACATATGACTATATTAACTGTGTTTGCGTACAAATAAAATCCTTAGACGGAGTAAAAAGTATATATTTCCGCAAAAAATTATTGAAACCGGTGACTGGAAGCTAGTGGAGGTCATGATGAAAATAAGGAAAAAAACATCATTTTCCTTGCTCGAAAACTTATCCTCAATATTCTTAATAGCCAAATGGCTAGGGTGGCTAACTTTGAAGCATGAGTGTCCCTCGGTTCAAATCTATTAGTGGGCATAATTTTTTTTGTAAATATTTTAGCCTAATCATTTCTTCAACTTATTATTGAAAGTATATTCATTGATATTTCCAGCGAGTCACATCCAAAATAAAATTACAACATTGGTTTAATTATCTGGTTTCAGATTTTGATTTCAGAACCTCCCAAAGAGGGTTGCTTTTTAATTCCACCTCCGTGAGATTGACGTCATAATCGTTGAATATACGCCATTTTTCGTAGTTCAGCTCCAAAAATCCAGGGCGGCGAGACTATCTTCGGGTCTCCTCGCGGTGATTTTGCGGGTCTTGTCCAAGAGTCAACGGCTCTTTCACTTGACTCACCGACTCTTTCCGGTGACCCACTACATAGTTCCTTCGACTCTTGATCCGTATCTTGTGACTCTAGATCCGTGTCTTTATCCCACCATTCGTTAGTTCCATTACACCAAATATTGGGCTCGTGACCTGTCGCCACTATCGTTCTACTTTGCTCGAGGAGAAAAGCGAGGGGATTTGGTTCATATAAACATACGAACGGATGCGATACACGCGTGAAATTCTTAAATTGCCCGGATATATTTGCCACTGGTAGGTATTTTTTGTTTGGAAAGGCCATATTATTTATGGTTTTGTATGCCTATGTATTCTTAGAGCATGGGAAAATGCGCTTGGGTATTAATATCATCATTTTAGTCGTGAGCTTAACAAGGACTCTACTCATTAACCATTTCCCTTGGTAATACACCGGACACAGTGTAAAGGTTCTGTTTCCATTAAAACTATTGAATGATTACTCACATTTCGTGTTGTTCCTTCAGTTAGTGATGCTGTTATCTTCGCCGCGTTATGCCAAAGAGTCCAAAATAAGACAATTCTTTACCTCCAGGATTTGTTACTGCAAATTTTGCATCTTTCAAATCACAACCATTGAGTCCAGAGTGGTATAGGTCCAGTAATGAACCACAGAAGGACATTATTGTGCTAGTGACGAAAGCCTTTAGGTCATTTGCGAAGCTACCAGCCATCTGTCCACGTCTGCTGTTGGTAAAAGGTTTAAGCAATACTTTGTCAACGCAATTGTTTCATTCCAAAGGCCAACGCCGAAAGCAAACAGTAATTTAGTGGATATGCTTGTGCGTCACTTTCAGTCATTTCGCTGTTGGAAAATATCTCCTCACCGCCACACCCGCACATGACCTTGCTATTATTCATTTTAATACAGTGTTAGTCGTTCGTTCACATTCACTGTTACTGCATTCACTTATTTTAAGACTGTTGTGATTGCCAATGTATATATTCACATTGCCATTTATAGTTCAGTCTTTGGATTGCTCTTGTTGTCTCTGAAGAGGGACAATTTTTTAGAAAATGAAAAATTCAAGTGAAGACGTAGAAACTGGTATTGAAAGAAATTAACCAATATTAAGATAGAATCCCTAAAATTTATATTGTTTTAATGATTACCATTCATATAAATTGAAGCTTCTGAAACTTTCCACTCGACAGAATTTAAGGTAGTTAGAGCGAAATATTATTTTATCTAGAAATCGATGAATTTGGTCTGATTTTAAAGAAAAATATCTCACCCTTCTAATGACACCCAAAATTCAACCCCTTACCGCATTACATTCTGAAATATTTGCCAAAAAGTACAAGTGCCCTTTAACGTGGGAAATGGTACGTGTATGCACTCAGAGAGACCTTATATTAAAAATGAGGCATTCCTTACACTTAGATCTCGTCAAAAAATCAACAGTGTGTACTTTTTGTTTTCTCAAATAGTTTTGAAAATTAATCATATTGTCACCGCAGTAAATTCTTCGGGATCACAAAAAAATCCTTCCATTTCGATAGAGTTTCAAACGTACCGCGTGAAAAAAATGAGTCAGGTTAAAGACTTAATTAGATGTGTTCGTTCGATTACTAACAATTTCTGTCGTGTACAATTATTTTAGTGACATTAATAATTCAATATTTAATTTGTGTATTTCACAGCTGCAAAAATTAAAACGTATAATTCGAATATGGTCTCTATTATGATTAGGGAACTATCTCGCTCGCACTATTTTAACTTCTGCCTTAGGGTGAGGCTCTCGCGTTCAAAATATAAATACTATCTACCCCAGCGTAATAGTTCACTCTATTTCGTACGGAACTGTATATTAGTTTATTCAAGTTTTCGTCATAAAGTAGAGGTCAGCTACAGAGATAACCACCGACCAAAAGTGTAGACAGAAGTATTGTTATAGCCCTCCACACACAATTCGAGAAGTCTCGAACAAAGGACGTTGAACAAGGCGCATTAAACGTTTAAAATCCATGCAAGACCATTAGAGACGGCCTTTCAATGACCATTGTTCAAGAATACTTGTAGGGACTTAAAAGGGCTTTCACAGTGACACCATAAGGCTGGAAAATACTTCTAAGCAATCTCCAAGGAAATCAACGACTATCGGAGAGTACTTCGAAGCCTAGAGTCACTAGTCATACCCAATTGTTGGATATTATCGATTAAATGTCAATTTGCTTCAAACCACAACTCTGTACTCGCTCAAGGTTGGTTTACGAAATTAATATTCAGTTCGATTGCGAAGAGATCGTAAATATGCAGTTTTGGAGACGAAAAACGCATTAATGGAGTAAATGTTGCTAAAGTTGTATTTTCATTGAAGCATTGAAGTGCTGCAGTCAACATCCACAGGGAAAAATCGTAACAGAAATGGAAACGGGGATGGCGATAGCAACCAGTTGCATCAGGCGCTTGTATTTCGGTTCGATCCCGTAGTACAGACGAAGGATCTCGAATCCTACGCTTAAAATCGCCGAATTAATGTTCACCTTCAGGAAAATCTGAAATCAGATACCAAAACAAATGTTTTAATTTTATTTCGGATGAGACTCGCTGAAACTATCAATGGCTATGAAAACTGAGTAATAGAATATGAAAAATTATGTTGTTTACCTTATTTTCACCATGGCCTCCGCTAGCTTGCAATCGCCGCACAGTGGACTGAAATCGAAAAAAGCTGGCAAAAATTCAGAAAGTGATTTTTTCAAGCCAGGAACCTGAAATTTTGCATAAATATTTTTTTAAAACCTGCGTAATTTTTTCCGCAGTTTCTCCAAAATATAATACATGGAGGCTCTTTTCAATTTTTGTATCTCAAAAATCTCCGTAGCGGAATGGATGCGGTTATACAATCCATCATCCACAAACTTGGCGCGCCGTTGCAGGCGGGTTGGACCAGACTCGACCGCGCGGTCGAAAAACTGATGTGAAATTTGGCGTCGCCAACGGTCGCAGTATAACTCATCGGATTCGCAGAATTGGAAGCTTTGTAGAGTTTCCCCATAGAAGATAATTCGTGATGCTCGGCGATGCAATTAACTATTCCTCTACGTATATTTTAAAAATGACCAAAAATGAGGGTCCGCCATTTTGTTTAATGTCTTTGGTAAATAATTAAAAAAATGTAAGAGGACTAAATTAAAACAAAGACAATAACTTTTTCATCTTATTACATTACTTTTTATTCCGATTCTTTACCCATCAATGTTTTGAAAGGGCTTGATTTTTAAGATTTCGTGATAAAATTGAGTGTAGACATTTTTGCGAAATTTGTGCAACTTTGACCTCATGCAAATTGTTAATCGTAGAGTACTAAGATAAATGACTTGTGTCATCGCATGCACAGGTTTATTTAGAATATTTATGCAAATTTTCAGGTTCCTGGCTTGAAAAATCACTTTTTGAATGTTGGCCAGCTTTCTTCGATTTGAGCCCAATGTGCGTCGGTTCCAATCACTTATTGCGGGAATGTATACTCCGTCAAAGGGTTTTATTTGTTCGCAAATACAGTAATTATAGTCATAAATCGACTCACGCTGTAAATTTTTGAAGGAAACTTGTATATAAATCGTAAGTTATCGTAAATACTCCGACGGTGTCCCTTTCTCGCATGGAGAGTCTGCAGATAAAATTCATCCAAATTCTCATTGTGCCATCATATAACCCATCCTTAATATTCAGCACTGAAGCAAACATTTATACAAATGAAGAGATTGTTACAGTATGCCCATATATGCTAATGAAATTTATTCCGAAGTACGTTTGCTTTCCTTCCTTCACTTGAAATTATTTATCGTTTATATAGACTGTAGTACATCTAACGAACACCTCTGATAATCTTAAGTACAACGGTAATTTTATGTTTAAAATGTACTTATTACATTAAACTGTTATTTTATGATTGAATTATAGTATAAAATACATGGTGCCCCCGTGTAACGCCTTGGTGTTTTCTTTTGGTGGCGCTTTATTTTCTGTTTTCTTTGCTGATTTATAACAACACTTCAAACACACTTACTAACATAACGCATCTTAAGTCCAAATTGCCTATTACCACACACTTATAGCAGAAGTATCACCATACACATCCGTGTAATCTATCACAGAATATATATAATAATTTCTATCACTGCAAGTCACTTGAATACCATTCAACATTCGTCTCAACTACTTAAGGATATGATTGTATAAAAACTATTTCAAACTAGAATGAAACAACACAGATAAGCTAACAAATAACTCATCATCCTTTTACTTGGACGAAAACGATCACACAATTTACCCCCAAACAAAAGAATAAGCCTTGTCATAGCCAAATATTCAAATGCCTACGGCTAATTAATTAGTTATCACTTGCCTTAAACGTTGATGGGTTCATTATTGAGGCAAAAACCCATTTTGTACACAATATTGCTAATTTATACAAAAGTAACTCTTGGATTGGCAAGTTACTGAATTAAGATTAAGAAACACTTCAATGTTTATCCTTTATCGAGGACGAAAAAACCACACTTACTACTCAAAAGCAATCCTAAGTCACCAACATCAATTGACATAGAATCCAAACCTCGAGTAAGACATTTGATAGGACAACGTAATAATTGCTGCTATCAGTCATCTCCGACATTTGTTACGCATTTGTTTGTCTTAGAACACAATACCTGTCAGAACACACAATCTCAAGAGATAACGTATAGCTCTTATTGATCTTAATATGTTAATACATCACCACGAGCACACATGCAATCCATCACACCGCATTAGTAACATTTGTAAGCACTGATATGCCACAATAAACACTGCCGCTTAAACACACGATAAACCTTCTCACTATCCTCACCAATAATGACACCCATGTCCTTGCATAAGTGATTTTTAAAACTTCCAACTGCAATTAAAAGTGAAGAGAAAGCGCTACAATAGGATAGTTTGCGACAATTGGATACTCTAATTAATCAAAACAATACGCGTTATTGAAACACTTTTCCAATACATTACTGAACAGCAATCTAGGCCACCAATTGTAATTGAAGTCAAGAATGGGTTGCCATATTTCATTTATAATCCGTAAAACATTCCAAACGACGATTGATCTTCAAATATCTATGAATTAAGAAACCAAAACAAACCCTTCTTCGATCGAGAATGGCCGCTTCGGCAGGTATTTTGTTGTCGGAGCCGAGGATTCGATCGTGAGGCCAAATACGTTCGAACGTGAGTAACAAAATAGACATCGGCAATTGTTTTCGAAATATTACCCACAATTCAGCGGTAATGACTCTTTTACGCTCGAACGATAAGTTACAAAATTAGCCCCCAGGGCATGAATCCCTCATCCCAGAACTGAAATCCGAACCTCGCACGTTCCCCCGTCAATGCCAGGCGCAGCAGACAAAAGCAGTCAGGATGACAATAGTGCGCCATCAGACCAGAAACTTGGAGAGTGCTACGTGGACGAGCATGCATGCAACCAAGCAGTGCACTACTTAAGATTCGACGACTGGACGTTCTAATTAATGCGAAGGATGGATAGTTCTGCAAGACACTTTGTCATGCCGGAAATTGATGGACGGAAATAATATGCGAGGTTAATAGCTAATAATGATGGTCAGAAATTTAGCACAAGTGCAAAAACCTATTTCACCTAGTTAGCCGAGAAACACTCCATGGTCGATAAATATATCCCACGGAGACGTCAATCTTCACCTTGTCTTCGTCCCTCATCAATGGAAACATGGCTTTCGGTGCGAAAGCTCGGGCGGAACGTGGGAATGGCACAAGTTTGGGGCTCTGTTCACACTCACTCCAGTTCGAAAGTTTGTGAATTCAAAGCATGACATGGCTTAAAAAACACTTAGCTGGTACACCTCTGTAAGGGAAATCAACCATTAAAAATTCGCTGGTCGTGATTCCAATCAGGATCCTCATATCGCTAGTCAGGTGCTTGAGAGCGAGTTTCATCGAAGTATCGAAACGATGCGGAGGAGCACTACTTGGGCTTGGTATCACGCCTCAAGATCCATCGACTCCGCGTATAAATACTCCATGATTCACGACCAAGCTGCGGTAATTCTGGAGGAGGTTGGGTGGGTGGGTGGCAAAAATCAGTTGATCTCACTGTTAATCATGAAATATAGTCTTCCATAATTGTACTCGAGCATCGTGGGTATCTTTGCTTTCCTATCTTGATTTATGATATTTTTATTTGCAATTTACGAGGTGGTAGACTAAATTGGCAAAACGTTTCATCATATGATCGAATTTAATTAACTTTCCTGTACTGATGAAGTAACTTTTACATATTGATTTTAGCAGGAATTGCATATTAAGTAATACCAACAAATGTGCTCATTTAGATGACCTGGAGGCAAATTATTTTTCTCCTCGATTTATGCTTCCCAATTTGAACAGTTGAGAAATAATTTTAAAAGTCGCGTGACTGAACGAGTAATTGTCACAGATAAAGGAAATATATGAAATATTTAAACAAACTGGGATAACATATAACTTCTTTTTCGAGGATAAAAAACGCAAACATCGAAAATATCATTCAGGAATCATGAAAATTAACGTGGTGAAAGCAACATAAAATAAGTCATGACAAAAGGAAAGGCATAATTCTGCCTTTAACGGTGAACCTTTATACGAATCCAAAGATGCAGACAGCATTGTTTGGAAACTACACTGGAAACCCCGAACTCCTAGATCATACATAAAGTTCACTATTGGCTAATCTTCGAAAAAAAAATCAGAATACTTACTAATATTTATGAAGAACGCCCATCAGCATCTACAAGACGAGGAACTTATGAAAATTAATGATAAATATAAGACGGCTAAAATAACAGAAAAAGCGGCCATAAGAACAGCACTAATGGAATTCAAGAGTAAAATATTAGGTGAATATTTGGAAGATAACCCTAAGGCATTTTGGTGTTACGTGAGGGAGGTTCAAGGGAATAAATCTACAGTAACGTCACTAGGAAACGGTCAAGGAGAATGAGTTAGCGATACATTAGATAAGGCTAATACTCTTAACACATTTTTTCAAAGTGTCTACACTTCATGCCCTCAGAATAACACCGCCAATTGACGAGGGTTATTATCGCCGATTTCATGCTATCCGTCATCCTACCCTTTTTCGTGATTTCATTGAAGACTAACGCAAGAGCAGGTTTAATGCTATCCCAGTACGTTAGGTAAAATTCATATGGGAGACCTATCGTACCCTGGTGCTTCGCTACCTTTCTTCAACTTATCTTTTATTCTATCAATGGTCGTTGTCGTTTATCTCTGCTGTGAATCTCTGTTTAGCCTCAGCACTAACTCGAGGGAGAGTAGGGAGAGAGGGGGGGGAGGCGTCCTCCTCCCTCCACTGTCCATACTGCGCATAGCGGTTTTCAAAATGTGACTTGGCCTCGTCTAATAGGTGTTCTTCTTTTGTGGAGTTCCCGTCGTCGGATTCCTCTAATCCCTCGACTTTAGTCTTAGTAGTAACTCACCTTTAGAAATTAGTGATCACTCTGACTTTGAAATTCTGTCATCGGACTTAAGCAACGTTCATGCGTGGAGCAAAGAGTGGGGACTAAAACTTAATCTGAGCAAATGCACGGCGGTGCATTTCTTGCGTAGGTCGTCCAACTATCCCCATGTATATGTTGTGGATGGCGTTAGCATAAATGCGACGGATGAAGTTAAATACCTGGGAGTTACGATAACTTCGAACCTATCGTGGGGGACACATATAAGAAATATTTGTGGCAGAGCCCTGAAGAAGCTAGGATTTGTCAAGCGTGTTGTGGGAAGATTTTCGGATGATAAAGTGAAAGAGAGGTGCTATTTCGCACTCGTCCGGCCACAGCTTGAATATGCAGCGAGCATATGGGATCCGGCGGAGACCTAGTCCATGAACTTAATAAAATACAAAGGAAAGCTGCGCGATTCGTCAAAAACTGCTACGGCCGAACAGAAAGCGATACACAGATTTTGAACGATTTAGGGTCGGAGCCGCTAGAAACTCGGAGGCTACGCGCTAGGCTTAGATTGCTTGAGCAATTGAGAATGAATATCTTTCAGAGCGACACGGAGAACATCATATTAGAACCACATTATATTTCCAGGTCCGACAGAATCGATAAATTAAGAGAGATATTTTGCCGAACGGATAGGTATGGGAATTCGTTTTTCCCCCGAGCAATTAAGGACTTAAATAAATTTTATGCGGAACTTTGATTTTTTTTCTTTTCTTTTTTTTCTTGTTGACGGCTGGTGTCCTAACACCCCCCGCCACACGCCTTTTGAGGCGTCTTGCGGGGTAGTATGTAAATTTAGATGAACTTCGCCACCTCCTGCTCTTTCAACGGTTTTCTTCAGGGTTGTTAGCGTAACCAGGTCCCATTTATCAACACCTCCCTCCATCTGCCATAAATGGGGGGCGTACTTTATCAATTCGTGTCGCAGGATAGTTTTTTTTTTAATCCCTTACCTTTTCGCTGAAGTCATTTGGCATTTCATTCGATTCCATCATTTCTTTAGAGGGTATTTCTGTATCACGAGATGGTTTGATTTTGGTATTTATAGTACTCTTTTGTTAACTTTTTAATTCTTCAACTCACATTTCCTTTGAAGATGTCCTCCCACCAATAGATGGGATCGGTTTCAATTGTTTTATTATTCATTTGCCTATCTATTTCTAATCTAATTTTATCGAAGATTTCATCTTCTCCTAAAATATTGGTGTCCAACCTCCAGTTATTTGTTTTCTTTTTTATCTGGATATTCCCATGCTTCGAATAAAAGGTGCTTCGGGATAGATCAATGTCTAGAATTAATGCACAATGGTCAGAAATGGCCATTGGCATAGTTTCAAAATATTTGATGTTTTTTCGCAGCGATCGGGAGACTAAGAAGTAGTCTATTCTGTTTCGTGATGTATAACCTATTCTTGTAAATTGTATACTAGTGCTCTCATTTTTTATTGCCACATCTGTGGCTTTAATACTATTTATTAATGCTTTTAGCGAGGTACTGGGTAGGTAATTTATTTTACCTCTATTTGCATCGCTATCCTCTCTACGGTAAATAGCATTTTAATGTCCCCCTCCAAGGATAGCGTTTCCCGCAAACCCAATTACATAAGGGAGGATGGTTTCACCAAAAAAGTCATCCCTTTCCCTCCACTTTTCACACCCTGAGGGGGCGTATGCGTTTATGAAATGAATAGCTCCTATCATTATCCCAATAATCCTCCCTGATTCATGACTTCGAATGTTTTTTACTTTTGTACCTTTTCTGATAAGAATTGCCGTCCCGAGAGGAGAGGTACCGTGATTTGGAATGCTTACCCAATTTTCATCGTCTAGTTTCAGTCCCTCCCTCACTTCTTGGAGGAGGATTATTTCCGCCCCCATTTCCAAAAAATTTAATTTCACTACACTTAATTTTTTTGGATTATTCACTCCTGCAATATTTAGGGATATAAATCTTTTTGTTGTTACATTTGATTGGCTTAGATTTGAATCAGTTTCCTCCTCGGAGTCGTCAGTTAATATTGCTAAGTTGTTTTTGTTGCAATACATACTTTTGTTTAAATAGTTTCCAAAATTTCGCACAAAGATTGTTATATAGGATGTTTTCAATGATCTATTTACCAGAGTTCTTTAGACCGTTGTTTATTCGGCGCCTCCTGGTCCTTCCTCGAATCTTGGGTGCTGCGGAGGGACCGTCTGCTGGTGTCTGCATTTTCCCAGTTCTCGTCAACTGTGTCTCCCGTATGTGTCGTCTCCAGGGTGCGTTGGTAGCCACTGCGGAGATCCTCAGCGTTCGACCATGATGTACCTGTGGAGAGAGTACTTTCTCCCTTCCCCTCCCCTCCTTCCGCTTACCTTCCCTCTGCCTCTGCCATTCGACCACTGCTGGAATCTTCGTCGCTGTTATCAGCCCCACTCGGCTGAGACTGCCCCTCTCCCATTTCATTTTCGAACCTTCCTATATTTTGACTGAAGGCTCCCGCCTTCTCACCATCAGGTCGTCCAGCGCCCGAGCCCTGGGTAGGCTTTTCCCTCTTTGTTGGTTTTCACACTTGGTTCCACCTCATTCCCCCCCCCCTTTGTTGTCCTCCCTCCCTTTTTCCACTTCGTTTGTTCGCTCAACCACGAGCTCCGTCACTTCCATGTCTCCGCTGCCCCCTACTGCCCCTTTCTCCACAGCAGCCGAAGGTTTACCGTTTCCCATTGCTTTTTCCCGTATCTCGTCCTGCCCCTCCTCCGTCCCTTCATCTCTTCTTTCTCCTTGGTTTCCCTCATTCTCCTTCTCCATACTATCTGCCCCCTCCCCGTTTTGTTCAATCACCTCTGTGGTTTGGCTGGTGCTTATTGCCCCCGTTCCCATGGTGATCGGCTGCTCGCGGTTTTCGCTTCGATATTCTTGTTCTGGGTTTTCCAGCTTCTCTGCGTCTCCGCTCCTAGTTTCCAAATCAGTCGTAGGTGTTTTCTTAATGATTTTCATCGATCTGCGGGTCCTTCTCCTTTTCCTCTTAGTACCTTTTGTTTCATTTCCTACGATTTCACTCTTCCTCCCGTCTTGGGTGAGTTCCCCCTTGGTTTCTCCACTTCCTTCCTCCCCGCTGCTCTCCTGGGACACCGTCGCCTCTGCATGAGTCACTGTAGGTGTTTCTCGAGTCCACATCCCGTTTTTCAGCTCCACTCGGCTGAGACTGTCCCTCTCCCATTTTATTATCGAACCTTCCTATCTTTTGACTTAAGGCTCCCGCTTTCTCACCATCAGGTCGTCAACCCCTGGGTAGGCCATTTCTCCTTGTTGGGTCTAATCTTGGGTTCCACCTCCTCCCCCCCTATGTTGTCCTCCCCCTCCTTTTTTCCGCTTTGTTTGTCCGCTCGACCACGTGCTCCGTCACTTCCATGTCTCCGCTACCCCCTTCCGCTCGGTTGTCCTCGTCAAATATTAGGTTCTCTCCTTCATTTGAATTATCACTCCTTCATCTCCTGAGGGCGTCGGAGTATTGGGTATTTGACTTGGTAGTACAATTTATTCTATCATGGTCATAACTGCCACATTTTGAACATGTTATTTTTTGTTCGTCATAGTGTGTGACCGCCGTCTCTCCTGCTATAGGGATATCGGATTCGAGAACCATTTTAACGGTTTTTGTTCCTGTGAGCACACGGTATTTGCACTCACCTCCCCACCGGTTGTCGAGATTGTCAATAATTCTCCCGTATTTGAAAATCTCACGTTCTATGTCGCTTCTTGTGACCTCGAAGGGCAGCTGGCAGATTTTGACGTAAGTTGCCTTCTTTGTAGCCGCTTCGATTGTCACCGTTCCGCGTTTTTTACCTTTGGTAGGAAACGCGTATTCCTCGACGCTTCTCTTCGAAATTTTCTCCATGTCACTCTCATCCTTGCACTTCACAAAGGCATATCGCCTCGAGGCACCAAATTCTATTCCGAAAATCTCTTCTGCCTTCATCCCGAGTTCAACATCAATAAATGGATGGAGCTCAAGGGGTGAGGCTATCTATCGTCTGCAGCTCTCCTAAGTTGATCTTGAAAGTATTTTTCCTTTCTGTCGGCAGGGGTGCTAAAAGTTCCAAACTACTCAAGGGGTTATTCTTCCTTGAAGCACGTTAAAGGGGGACGACGAACCGCCTTTCCCAGCGATCGCGAGGCCGATCGCCGCGCAGTCCACGAGACTAACACCGAACTCACAGAAAACAACCTTGGACTCGGGAGCTCGAGAATAACACGTCCGTCTCCTTCGTGTGCTAGCCAGTTACACCACCAATCCATCTTCCTTCAAGGCGAATTTCGAGGGGGGTTTATGCGAACTAGACGTTCAGGCCTCAAGTCTACATTGTAGCACATGAGACGAAGTCGTGCTTATAAAGTCACTGTCGCGGTGGATAAACCCAACATTGTCGTTATTAAAACGACGAAATTGACAAATTTCCAAACATTGCATTTAACAAATGATGTGGTACGAAGTCACTCGCACGGGTGCATATGTACACCAGGGTTGAAATTCGCTATGAAAAAATCATTTGACTTGACCGAACATCTAGTTCGCATAAACTCCCCTCAAAATTCGCCTTGAAGGAAGATGGGTTGGTGGTATAACTGGCTAACACACCTGACCGGCGATTGGGAGATCCGGGTTCGAATCCCGGTCAAGTCAAATGATTTTTTTCATAGCGCTTGGTGGTGTAACTGGCTAACGGCTAAACAGAGATTCATAGCAGAGATAAACGACAACGACCATTGATAGAATAAAAGATAAATTGAAGAAAGGCAGCAAAGCACCAGGGTACGATAGGTCTCCCATATGAATGTTACCTAACGTACTGGGATAGCATTAAACCTGCTCTTGCGTTAGTCTTCAATGAAATCACGAAAAAGGGTAGGATGGCGAATAGCATGAAATCGGCGATAATAATCCTCGTCCCCAAAGTGAAAAGCCTGAAGAAAATTGAAGACTTTAGACCAATCTCCTTACTGAACGCCGATTATAAGATTTATGCCAACTGTATAACGTGCAAAATAGAAGAATTGGCCAGGCCTATTGCCCATGAAAGTCAATAAGGCGGGGCAGGTAGGAAAAGTGCTAATAGGTGCAAATATATTAATAAGAGATATTGTGCTCTCTCTCCACTCCCAAAAAAATCTGAAAAGACGCTACCTCTACTAGCAATAGATTTAGAAAAGGCATTTGACTATATTAAAACGGAATGGATTAGTCTAGTACTTGGAAACATGAACTTTGCGAACGAAGAAATGCAAATCATTCAAACTGTGTATAAAGGAATAAACTCAATCGTCAAAATCGGGAAAAAACATTCAGAAGCATTCCTAATTAAAAACTCGGTTCAACAGGGATGTCCTATGTCAATGTTGTTGTATACATTGGCTTTAGAACCAATCCTTATAGCAATAGAAAATTGCGGAATAGGGGTCCATCGATGTGGGAAAAAGTATACAGGTGTAGCATATGCCGACGACATAACTTTATTTATTAAGGAGGAGAAGGAGTTTAACAAAATAAATGAAACATTTAAACACTTTGACACCGCTGGGGTAAAAATAAATAGAAAGAAATCTAAACTTCTACACACACATGGGGAGGAAATAAAAAATACTCACGGATGGACCCGAACGAGTGAAATAAAAATTTTAGGCCTGTGGTGGCAAAGCAATTATTTTCAGATGGTAGAAAAAACTGGGATAAGGCAATAAATATAATAAAATGGAATCTGACAAACTTCCCCGATCACCGAATGCCATTAATAGCTAAAATAGCCTTTATAAATCAAATTTTAGTCCCCCTACTGTGGTATGTGGCCCATGTGTGGCCACTCCCGGAGAAGAAAAATGCTCAGATAATTAAAATAACAAATAGGTTTATCTGGAATGCTTTTATAAAGAAAGTGGAGAGAAATAAGTTGCATGCTCCTCCTAAACTGGGTGTCCTCAGCCTAATTAATTCAAAAATGAAAGCGAATATTATAAACAGAAAAAAGTAGCGGAAATTTTGCAAGAAGGACATTACAATAGGATAACACTAATGGTGTGCGCTCTGGGGAAAGTGAAAATAATGAGGTATTTTAGGAATGTACTGAATGAGGCAATCGATTTGAAAAATAAATATGCGACCGGTGAAAAACTTCACTCGACAAAACAAATCAATGAGGAGGAAATGAAAACAACAATAAAAAAACAGCTTAAAAAATCCGAGAAAAAACCATTTGGACAAATTATGCAAAGTTGAAACACTGTATCAAGGAAAATAGTATAATGTACGAAATTTACACTGATTGTATGGTAACGGGAGAAATGAAATACAGACTTGGACTTTGCGATAGCCCAGTATGTCCTAAATGCAGAAGGATAGACAATGTAGTTCACAAAATACTAGGTTGTAAAGGACCAAACAGGGAATGGGAAATAATTAAAAACATTTTGAGAGACTTCGACACATTCGGAGATGGAGATATTGGAGAAAAGAATCTGTTAACACTAAATTTTAAATTGTTTCCTGCCAAGAAAAGTATAATCCTAACAGAACTAATAGCAACTTTCGTGGAAAGTCAAACAGGTCAGAAAAATATAAGATCGGCTTTAAACGATAAAATTAAAATAGTAAATACACAGTTACCCTCCTCAGAGCATGAAAAAGCATGGCCGCTGAACGTCTTTTAATAGTATTTTATGTAAAAAATGAGATAAAAAACTAAAATATGTAAAATATATTCATGTATGTGTCTAAAAAATACTTTTAACAAAAATGTATTATAAATGTATGTGTCTTTGGAGCGGATCTTTTTTTTGCCCTGTATTGCTAATGAATGTACTGTAATATGATATTGTTATAAAATAAAATAATTGAAACAACACCCTGACCGGCAATTGGGAGATCCGGGTTCGAATTCCGGTCAAGTCAAATGATTTTTTCATAGCGAATTTCAACCCTGGCGTATATGCACCCGTGCGAGTGACTTCGTACCACATCATTTGCTAAATGCAATGTTTGGAAATTTCACTTAAAATCCATTAACACCAAGAAATCATCTGGTCCCGATGCAATTCTCGCCCGAGTGTATAAAGAATTAGCGTCAGAAATAGCACCGTACTTGCAAATAATATATGAAAAATCTCTGGCAGAACATCGTGTCACGTACGATTGGAAAATCGCGAACGTTACTCCTAGCTTTAAGAGCGGCGATAAGGAAGGTCCCAGTAACTTTAGACTTACTCCCTCACGTCCATCTCATGCAAAGTACTAGAACATATAATCGTCAGCACAATTATGAGGTAATTACATAGTCAGAACTTGTTAATTCAAAACCAACATGGATTCCGAAAATGCAGGTCCTGTGAAACCCAGCTAGCTCTTTTTCTGCACGACATTCTTTCCTCAGGAGAAAGGCTCACCCAGGTAGACGCGATATTTTTATATTTCAAAAAAGCTTTCGATAAAGTTCCGCATTCAAAATTAATTGTTAAGCTAAGAGCCTATGGAATACAACACGATATAATATGCTGGATTGAAAATTTCTTAAGTAACCGCGAACAGAGGGTAGTTCTAGATGACGTTTGTTCAGATACAGAAACAGTGACATCCGATGTACCCCAGGGAATTGTCATTGGTCCCTTATTATTCCTTTTGTATATTAATGATATCACAACCGTCGTTACCAGTAAAATTCGTCTTTTTGCGGACGACGCAGTATTTGATAGGGATATCCCATTACCAAGTGCCAACGGTCTCGTAGAGAGCGGAAGAGCAGGTAATGGGATCAGGGCACTCCATTGTCCTAGGGGTAGGAAACAGCCCCTAAAAGCGGAAGACCTTGTTGGGAAGGCAACGGAAAACCACTGCATTAAAGATCCTAAGGATATTCCTTGCATTACACCATGATGATGGCTTCCTATACTAAATGTTCCGGAGGTAAAATAGCTTCCCAGTCGGATCTCCGGGGGAAGCAACAAAAGGAGCAACATCGAAACAAAGAAAAGAGATTGCGAATAGGAACGTGGAATGTAAAGACTATGCTACAATGTGGAAAGCTGGAGAACCATAAAAGAGAAATGGAAATAAATAAATTGGATTTGACAGGGCTGAGTGAAGTGAGGTGGGATGGACAAGGGGAAATGAGAAGGAGTGATGGAGTCACCACGTTCTATTCGGGAGAAGAGAGGGGAAAAAATGGAGTGGGAATCATCATGAGAAATGAAAGAGCAAAAAGAGTACAAAAGGTAATGTATGTAGATGATAGATTAATAGCAGTAAGAATTGGAATGGTTCAGAAGGATCTACTCATTATACAAGTGTATATGCCGACATCAGCTTATGAGGAAGAAGATATAGATAGGATGTATGAGAAGATTGAAAATGTATTAGAAGAGGAAAAGGGCTGCTGTAAGGTGATTATGGGAGACTGGAATGCTGTGGTTGGAGAAGGCGAAGAGGGAATTGTAGTGGGAAAATATGGTTTGGGAGTAAGAAACAAAAGAGGAGAAAGATTAGTGGAATTTTGCAGAGAGATGAAATTGTTTATAGCCAATACATGGTTCAAAAATCATTAAAGGAGAAGGTATACATGGATGTCACCAGCAGAAGATTGTTATCAGATTGATTATTTCTTGGTTGAACAAAGATATAGGAATGCAATTAAGAAATCAAACGGGTTGCCGGGAGTTGATATCAATAGTGACCATGTCCTAATAAGGATGGAAATTCAACTAACATTGAAGAGAGTGGAAAAGGCCAAAGTAGTAAAGAAATGGAGCCTGGAAAAGATGGAGGAAATGGGTAGGGAAGATATAGGGGAAAAACTGTCTAAAGCAATTACAAAAGATAGAAAGGGGGAGGAGGGAAGAAAAGAAATTTGGATGAGGATAAAAAATTCTATAGTAAGTGAAGCAGAAAAATAAATAGGATACTATGGAGGAATCAGAGCAAAGAAGCAATGGGTAAAAGAGGAGATGTTGAAGAAGATGGAAGAAAGGAGGAAGTATAAAAATAAGAATGGCGAGCAAGAAAGAGAAATGTATCGAAGGTTGAATAATGAATTGAAACTAAAAAGGCAAGAGAGAAGTGGCTTGCGGAAGCATGTGATGACGTAGAAAACCTCGAAAAGAAAGGAAAGTATGACCTGATGTATAGGAAGGTAAGGGCAGTAACAACTGATAATAGGAACATGAAGAGTAAAATGAGAGAAATTGAGAGTAAAGACGGCAGAATTATGCATGAGAGGAAAGAAATAACAGAAAGATGGACAGAATATTTGGAAGACCTGTATTCCTCAAAGGAGAAGCCAGTGGATTTGGACTTGGAGGCAGAAGAAATGGTGCCCCCGGAAGATAGAGGTTATTCAGTGTTGAAGAGGGAAGTGGAAAAAGCAATTGAAGAAATGAGAAAAGGGAAGGCAACAGGAATGGATGAGATCCCTATTGAATTTTTCAAGTGCTTGAATGAAGAGGGTGTGCAGGAAATTGTTAACATGTGTAACAAAATATATCACACTGGTGAATGGCCTCAAGATTTTGTAAGAACAGTGATGGTACCAATTCCTAAGAAGCCTGGTACACGGAAGTGTACTGAACATAGAACGATAAGCCTAATTACGCACGCAGCCAGAATAATGTTGAGAGTTTTGAACAGGAGATTAATAAGAATAATGGAAGAAAATGTAGGGGAGGAACAATTTGGTTTCCGGAAAGGGAAAGGAACAAGGGACGCCATTGGCCTGTTAAGAATAACTGGAGAAAGGTATATAGAGAGAGGAAAAGGAATGGCACTTTGTTTTATTGATCTGGAAAAGGCTTTTGATCAGGTTGAATGGAATAAAATGTTCGAAAATGTTGGTATGGAAGGAGAGAAAACTCATTAGAGAATTATATATGAGGCAAAAAGCTGTATTAAAAATAAATGAGGATATGACAGAATGGTAGAGGAGTAAGGCATGGATGCTGTCTGTCGCCAACCTTATACAATATATATGTTGAGGACATGATCCATAAATCTTTTGATGGGAAAGAGGAAGGAGTCAGCATTGGAGGTAGGAAGATAAGAAGTATAAGATTCACAGATGACATGATAATATTAGCAGATGATATGCAATCACTACAAAGGTTGATAAAGGTTTTGGAAGAAGGGATGAAGGAATATGGGATGAAGATAAACCTAGGAAAGACAAAGGTGATGCCAGTAAACTGTGAAAATTATACGAGTGTGAAAATAAATGAAGGTGTAATAGGAAAGTGAAACGCTACCGGTACCTAGGAACGATGGTGACAGATGACTGGAGAAGTATTGCAGAAATTAAAGAAAGGATAGCAATGGCAAAAGAGGCCTTCAGCCAGAAGAAAAACCTGGATCTGGAGCTGAGAAAGAGACTAGCTAAGTGTTATTCATGGAGCGTTTTCATGTATGGATGTGAAGCGTGGACGTTAGGTAAGAGGGAAATGAATAGGATAGAAGCTTATGAAATGTGGGTGTGGAGAAGGATGGGAAAAGTAAGATGGGTAGATAAGATGAGAAATGAAGAGGTGTTGAGCAAAGTAAAAGAAAGAAGATAGCTCCTAAAGGAAATAAGGAAAAGTAAAGGAAACTGGTCGGGCCATGTGATGAGAGGGAAAAGTATAATAACTGTGGCACTTGAGGGTTCAATTGAAGGAAAGAAAAAGAGAGGAAGGAGAAGAATTAAATTGGTGGACCAGGTGAAGAACATCAGCTATGATGAAGCAAAGAAGGAAGCTCGGGACAGAAGCAGCGGATGGAGACAGCAGTGGTGTACGGGACCTGCCAGCAGGCAGAACACCAGGTGATGATGATGATCAGAGTCTGATAGAATTGCGTTGAAGAAAGACCTAGAAGCTATAAGCGGATGGTGCGACACTTGGTAGTTAGAATTAAATTTTAATAAGTGCGTTGTTATGAATTTTTGGAGGAATAGTAGCTTAACCAACGAGACGTACACAATTAATCAAGCCGAACTTATAAATGTAGAGTCAGTTAAATACTTAGGAGTGATCCTTACTCAGGACTTGTCGTGAGGGAAGCATATACGAGAAATTTGTGGACAGGCAAGTCGTAAATTAGAATTTATTAAAAGAACACTGGGAAAGTGTGACGAGAAGGTGAAGGAGCGAATTTATTTTTCTCTCGTGAGACCTTACTTGGAGTACGCCGCTAGTATATGGGACCCTTACGAAGTTGGACTATTTTCAGATATAGATCGAATACAGCGGAGGGCAGCTAGATTTGTAGAAAATTGTTATAATAAACATAGGAGTGTTAATAATTTATAGAGGGAATTAGGGTGGGAACCTCTATCCAATCGAAGGGAGAAATATAGGTTAAATCTCTAACGAAATTTTGATGTCGACTATTTTTTGCCCGACTTTGAAAATATTTGGCTAGAGCCAAACTATTATAGTAGGAACGATCACAGGAATGCGATTAAGGATAGAGACTGCAGAACCGATAGATTTAAGATATAATTTTTTCCACGGACAATTAGGGACCATAATAGTTGTGATAGATCAGTTCTAGATTACTGACTAGGTTAAATAGGTTATTTCAGTAGTGCTAAATATCCTAACATGAATTGTAGATACTAACCTCTCATGCAATCTCCGGCATGATATACTCCTGCATGTCTTAATACCTTGTAGTGCTATTTATTTGTCACATTAATAATACTAACCAGCAGTTATATCTTGAGTAGTATGCTGCATGGTAGCATGTTCTTCTTCGTATCACTCTCCTAGTTGTAGTCTGTTTGCGTACCGTTGTCCTGACTGCTTTGGCCTGTGTCTGGCATTCCGGAGAACGCGCGCGGTTCTGATTGGACTGGGATGAGTGCTGCATGCCTGGTGTGGAATCACCCCGTGCCACACACCCTAGTGGTGGCTTGCACGGTATTTCGTAGATGTAATATATGATCCGCATGAATCAGATACATACCCAGATATGATTATCTAAATATAAGGAAAATGCGAGTCATTCCTTTCTATTTACGAATCCTAGGATGGATTATTAATGTCTAACATGTGCAATGCAATATTTATGCTGAATACATTCCCCAGCCGGAAGTTTGTCGCTTAAATTAGGGAAAAGCTCTCCAAAAATATTCAAAATAATAATAAGAAGAACTTCGGCAGATGTACCCGGGACACTCTGTAAAACTAGTAGTCCTAGTTATAGGTGTGCTCGGTGGAATCAAGGGCTCGCTGACACAGAGCATCAAGTGTATTCCTGCTTGCGTGGCACAGGCGGAATCAATGGGTTAATCGGAAGTGGCTACGAACTCTGCACCGCCCTTCTCGAGTTCTCGGCCATTATGACGGCAATGAAACCCGATGCTTGCCGAGGACTCGGAATGGGAAAGTTACCAAAGTAACGAAACATAATAAAAATTATAATAAAAATAAATCCAGCGTAAGCGCAACCTATCAATGGCCTGGGTGGACTACAAAAAGGGGTTTGACACCACTTTACATGAGCTAATTGTAGCCATGTTGAAGTTGATGAGAGTTCACCCAGAGGTAGAGTCCTGCATCCAACGCCTGATACCACTCTGGAGAACGCGCTTTGTCCTGACCGCAGGCAGCGATAGCTTGAGCCCCTTGCTGTTCTGCATTTCCCTCCTACCTCTCTCGCTAAGTCTGCGACAAGGGAAAGGATACATGTGCTGTGTGCCAGGTGACAGGAAGCACAAGGTCACACATTTATTTTATATGGATGACCTGAAGCTCAACGCTTCCAACGCAAAAGACCTTCGCGTGGCCCTGGACACCGTACCGGAGTACAGAGAGGCTATAGGGATGGAGTTCGGATTGGACAGGAGTGCATCCATCCACCTGACGAGAGGAAGATTTTCGGAGAATAAGGAAGACGTGCACCTCATTGACGGAAGTGTCATTCGCCACCTCGAGTGCGATGACAGCTATGAATATCTCGGCGTCCCCCAAAGCCGAATGCAGGAGGTTGCAGCAGTGAAGGAGAGACTCACCGCAAAGTACAGACAGACTCTCAGAAAAATCTCGAGTTCTGAAAAAGGTTCTTGCCACGAACATGTTCGCGGTTCCCACACTGCTGTACACCTTCGGATGCATGAAATGGAACGTCAACGAGTTGCAGAACCTCAACAGGGGGACGAGGAAGATGATGACCATCTATCGAAGTCTTCATCCGAAATCTTCCGTCGCCAGACTGTATCTCCCTTGCAGTGTAGGTGGTAGAGGTCTGTTGAGCCTGGAGTGTCTCCACAACAGAGTTATCCTTGGAACAGCATGCCGAGTGCTCAAAAGCAGAGACCCCCTACTCAGTCTCGTAAGAGATCACGAAGGTACCGGAGTAGGGACGTTTCTCTTCCATGCGGCCAAGAGGGCAGCGGACGAAACCGGTATGGACTTTGACCCGAAATCAGACGGTAGCGACGACGATAGGTCCGTCTTGTCGTTGAAGGCAGACGTCCTTAAGCTCGAAATCAAAAAGACCGAGCAGAAAACCTTGCTCAAGGTACTCACCGAGAAGCCCATGCATGGATGTTTCTATCGAAACATGGAGAAGAATGGGCTATCGAGGGAGCTGACGTTTGCCTTCCTCCGCTCCGCTGGTCTAAAGTCAGAGACCGAGGGTTTTGTCCTCGCATGCCAGGATGGTGCCATAAACACAATCGTGTACCGCCGCATTATATTCAAGACGGAGGTTGCGGACACGAGATGCAGGGCGTGCCGAGCCCAGCCGGAGACTGAGTCACCTTCTCTCCGTCTGTAGTTATTACGCCAAGTCAGCGTACCTTGCTAGGCACAATGCGGCCCTGCGGGCGTTATATTTTCATCTTCGACACCATTTTGGCATCGACAATACTCCCGTGCTGCCGTATGCCCCTGGAGATATTGAGTCCGTCGTGGAGAACGATAAATGCACCTTCTCCTTTTCTACCACCAGGCAGTTGGAGGAGACCAAGCCTGATATCGTTCTCCTAGACCACCTCTCACGCTCCATGTTCGTGATAGAGTTTTTGGCCCCGGCTGAAACGAATATGGATGAAAAGGAGACGGAGAATCGGAAGAAATATCAAGACCTGCTTTTTGAGCTTCGGAAAATATACCCAGGACACACTGTTAAACTGGTAGTCCTCATCATAGGTGTGCCCGGAGGAGTTAAGGGCTCGCTGCTGGAGAGCATCAAGTGCATTCCGTCCTGCGTGGCACAGGTGGAGTCACTGGCAGCTCACATGCAGAAGGCCGTTATACTTGGGTCCCTCCGTCTACACCGCACGCACGACCCAACTGCAGCGTAGCCACCAATCCGATGGGCGTCGGACGTGGCTGCGATTACTGCCCCACCCCTCTCGAGTTCTCGGCCAATATGACGGAAATGAAACCCGATGATTGCCGAGGACTCGGAATGGGATAGTTACCAAAGTAACGACACTTAATAATAACCGGTTTCCGGTTTCGTCCGCTGCCCTCTTCGCCAACTGGAAGGGGAACGCCCCCACCCCGGCACCTTCGTGCTCTCTTACGAGAGTGAGCAAGGGGTCCGTGCTGTTGAACACAAGCCAAACTGTACCCAAGACAACTCTGTTATGTAGACACTCCAGGCTCGACAGACCTCTACCGCCTACACTGCGAGGGAGATACAATCTGGCGACGGAAGATTTCGGATGAAGACTTCTATAGATGGTCAGCATCTTCCTCGTTCCCCGATCGAGGTTTTGCAACTCGTTAACATTTCCATTTCATGCATCCGAAGGTGTACAGCAGTGTCGGAACCGCGAACATGTTCGTGGCAAGAACCTTGTTCTTGCCAGACAGCTCAGAACTCCAGATTTTTCTGAGAGTCTGTCTGTACTTGGCGGTGAGTCTTTCCTTCACTGCTGCAACCTCCTGTATTCGACGCTGGGGGACGCCGAGGTATTCGTAGCATTCGTCATCTTGCAGATGACGAACGACGTTCCCGTCAACGAGTTGCGAGTCTTCCTTGTCCTCCGATATTCTTCCTTTCGCCAGGTGGATGTATGCACACTTGTCCAATCCGAATTCCATCCCTATAGCCTCACTGTATTGATGTACGGTGTCCAGTGCAACGCAAAGTGCAGTGCAGGTCTTTGGCGTTGGAAGCGTACAGTTTAAGGTCATCCGTGTAAAACAAATTGGTGACCTTGTGCTTCCTGTCACCAGGAACGACTCACATGTATCCTCGGCCTCGTCTCATCTTGAAGGAGAGGGGGAGGAGGGAAATACAGAACAGGAGGAGGCTCAAGCTGTCCCCTTGAAAAACGCCACGGTGGTACGTTACCAACTCAGTGGAGACGGTCCGCTTGCCCGATGTCAGGATGAAGCGCGTTCCCCAGAGTGATAACAGGCGTTGGATGCAGGACACAACCTCTGGGTGGACTATCATCAACTTCAGCATGGCGATGAGAAGCTCATGCGAAGTGGTGTCGAAAGACTTGCGATAGTCCACCCAGGCCATTGATAGGTTTCGCTTATGCCGGGCGGCATCCTGACATATGCACCTGTCAATGAGCGGGCTGTCCTTGCATTCCGCGATTCCTCGTTTGCACCCCCTTTGCTCGTACACCTTCTCCCACACAGGCTGGATGGATCAGGCAAGATCGTGATGAACGTCTTGTATACAGTGTTTAGACAGGTTATATGGCGATAGTTCTTCGGATTGGACAAGTCTCCCTTTTTCAGAATGAGAACCGTGCGTCCCTCAGTCAGCCAAGGTGGAAATGGTTTTCTACCTGTGATGAGGGACGTGAAGATTCTGGCCAGATGTTTGTGGGTAGAAGTGAACTTCTTCCACCAGAAGCTATTCACGGCATCCATACCTGGAGCCATCTACATTGTGTAGGTGGCGGTCGCAGAACTCTTTAAAGAGTGAGATGGCCGGAGTGTCTCCATTGAATGGCCTCGACGTTTCGTAGATATCCTTCCAGAAACACTCGACCTCATGAACGGGTGGCGGGGATTCAACAACAGGCGGAGGAGGCCGAAAGAGACGGGATGGCTGAAGGAGAAAGGTGGAATTCTCCCTTACGCCTCCACTCCTTATCAGGAGTTTTTTCTTGGCTGTGGTAAGCGCCCGTACCCTATCGACCTCGTACTGCTTAATAGAAAGCAGCACGTTTTTGTTCGGTGTTTGATGGTTGAACCTGAGGCTGCGCGCAATGCGCCGAACTTTATATGTAAAGGTTCGCCCGGCAGTGATGTACTCAATCACACACTGAATCCTCGACGCCTGCTGTCGCGCCAGCGTGATTTTGGCATCCAGCTTTTTCAGCCTTGTTGCTGTCTTATCCTCCCGAGAGAAGTCCTTTCGGGAGGTTGCCAAAACCTTAGCCGCAGCGTAGACCACGCAATTCACCGTCCAGAGATCTGACGTCTCTGTCAGGATCTCGTCGATGAGTCCATTCATTTGGGACAGGTTGGTACGCCGCAGAGAGATCTTTCGATGGATGCCTCTCTGCCTAGTGTGTCCTACGTCGACGGTAACGGTAACGACGGTAACGACAGTGGCACGTCGATCGTGTCACTGAGGGCAGGCGTCTTAAAGCTCGAGGTCAAAAAGGCTGAGCAGAAGACCTTGCTCAAGATACATACCGATAATCCCATGCATGGATGTTTCCACCGAAACATGGAAAAACATGGGCTATCGGAGGAGCTGACGTTTGCCATCCTTCGTTCCGCGCGTCTCAGGTCCAAAACAGAGGGTTTCGTTCTCGCGTGCCAGGATGGTGTCATCAACACACTCGTGTACCGCCAAATTATATTCAAGGCGGAGATGGCGGACACGAGATCACCCCGGAACAAGGTTATACTTAGTGAAGCGAACTTATGGCAGGAGGTCTGCCAGAAGTTGAATTGGGGCGGGCAAAGAGTCTATGCGTATAGTCAATATCAGATTTTTCAAGTTCGACCCCCAGGCTAAGCCCCACTTTGCAGACTAAAGCCTCCAACTCTTCGCCCGACTTGAGCGGAATTCCACGAATTTCCGCTACATTCCTGAGTGACTCCTGCTTAACAAAGTTCAGCTGTGATTCTAGGGTACAAATTCTCTTCACGACATTTTTATTTTCTACATCAATACTATCAAATTTAGTACAGATTTTCGTGAAAGAATCATTTGTGTACTCGATTTTCTTAGCGTGCTCATTTGTTTGTGTGGCCCATGACGACACAAAATTGCGCAGTTCACTTAGCTCGTTTTCAAGAGTATTTTTGAACTCACGTTGTTCGTCCTGAATGCCTTTAACTCGATCCAATAACTCCTGCAATAGTGATCTGGTGCTATCAGGTTGACTATCGCCCAGAAAACATTCAGCGCCCATGGGTTTGATTGGAGTTTCATCACCACGCTCGGTGCGGATCCCCGTAATGTAGATTGCTCAGGTCCAGGTTTGCTTCGTATCGTCCGGTAATTGCAGGTCAACCTCGTTGATAGAGGAGCAGGCAAGATGAAAGGCTTTTTTGCACGTACTGCACTTCACCATTTTCTGAGTACGTTTTATGACCGCACTGTATTGGAAACACGTAGGCATTATGACAACGCCTCACACCAACAGCTTGAAGCACTTTGGATCTGACAAGGTCACTCAGGGACAGAAGGAAAAAACGTCTGTTCACCACAAGAGCTCAAAGCAAACGGACAAAATAAGGAAGGTAATTGGGTGACGGTTTATTTTCCGAGTTGCTAGAGGCTTTTTTTTATTTTCTACCGTATTCATAGATTCCTTAGTAAGCTACTATCGGCCTACATCTACATCTACATAATACCCTGCGAGCCACCACGAGGGTGTGTGGCAGGGGGTGAAGATCACCAAACATGCACTATTGCCATGCAAGTAGAATATTTTAGGGAAACATGCTAGAGAACAGGGTCACATGCAGCTAGATGGCTAGTATCTACATAATAAGAAAGGGATTATTGGTTGTTATTACATTCATCCTGCAATACAGACTACTCTAACTATATTTCACCTACCTATCCCTTTGCTACGCTGCCTATTGTTCTCTCTTATGGTACGCGGGAAAAATGACATTTTAAATCTATCGGTGCGACAATCTATCTCTCTAATCTTGTTAATATGATCAAACCTAGCATAATACGCAGGGGTACTCAATATATATCTAACGTCATCTGTGAACAACTCGGTTTCGAATTTACTTAAAAGGTTTAACCTAAATTTGAACCTGCGTTCTGATAGTAATTCCCATCCTAGTTCTTCTATTACATTCGTAACACTTATACAATTATCATAACGGCCTTTAACAAACCTAGAAGATCTCCTTTGCACGCGCTCTAATTCTTTTATCATACCTTTTTCGTACGGATCCCATATACTTGCGGCATATTCTAAATGAGGCCTGACAAGTGTAAAATAGCTTCTTTCTCGTACTCTCTCATCGTAATTGCCCAGAACCATTTTTAGGAATCCTAATCTACGGTTTGCTACACTAGTAATTTCCCTGATGTGTTTACCCATGACATGTCTTCAGTGATGGTGACGCCTTAGTATTTAATAGATTCTACGTTAGATATTCTCTTTTCTTTGATGCAATAATTATTCCGGGGAAAGCCATTCTTTTTCCAAAAGTTCATTATCGCGCATTCTTCAAATTTAATTCTAGCTGCCAACTATCATACCAATCATCAATCGCATCTAAATCCTTAGCTAAAGACTGACTGTCCTCTTCATTTCTAATTTCCTTATACACCACTGCATCATCGGCAAAAAGACGGAGCTTGCTATTTTTTATTACTGTATTCAAGTCACTTACGTAGAGAAGAAATAAAAGTGGACCTATCACGCTTCCCTGGGGAACACCCGATGTAAATTTTACTTAGCCTGAGCTGACACCATCTAATACCACCCTTTGAACGCGTTCATGTAAGAAGTCTCCTATCCAGCCTACTATATTACTGTCTATCCCGTATGATGCTAACTTCGCCAGTAACTTACAGTGGGGAACCTTGTCAGACGCTTTTCTAAAGTCAAGAAACGCTGCGTTTACCTGTACGTTACCTTCTCCGGAAACTAAAATATCATGAACAAAAAGACCTAATTGAGTTTCGCAAGACCGTCCTTTTCTGAACCCATGCTGGTTTGTTATCAATAAATCCTGGCTGTCAAGGTGTCCCATTATTGATGTAACTATTATATGCTCTATAATTTTGCATGATAGTGACGTTAATGATATTGGTCTATAATTACATGGCTGTTCCCTATCTCCGCTTTTATAAATTGGGGTTACGTTTGCTATCTTTCAGTCTTTGGGAACCGCGTGCTCTTCGAGGGATTTGTTATATATTACTTTAAGATACGGAGCCATTTCGAGAGCTAATTCTTTATATACACGAGCTGGAATTTCATCAGGATCTGAGGACTTGTTCGGGCTAACGTTACTTAGTAAGGATACGATTCCGCTACAATATATATCGATCGGGGGCATTGGTTGTTGAAATCGGTCTGTTATGGTTTCGCGGAAACTATGCATCGATTGATTAAAAACTTTCTGAAAAAAGTGATTCAAAAAATTAACCTTATCTAAACTGGAAGTTACCATTCCGCCTCTATCGTTTTTCAAGGAATTAACTGTTGATTTTTTAGTTCCCTGTACTTCCCTAACATATGACCAAAATGCTTTCGGATTTCCCTCTAGTTGTTCTCCGAGTACTTTTCTCTTGAATTCACTAAACGCTTTTCTTAGGGCAGTTTTTGCGGCTGCTTTACAAAATTTATAATGTTCGATAGTATTTTTTAGGTCGCTATTAGCTACATTTTTCTTCATTTTACTTAGTTTCGCGTGGCTAACTAGTTGGCGTTTTAAACATTTTCTAACCTCCGCGTTGTACCACCTTAATTCCCTATTCTCGCTCTTATACTTATGAGGTATATATCTGTTGACAATTGACCGTGTAATTTGGAGGAACTCTTTCCATGTATTTTCTGTATCACTATTTTTGTTGATGTTCACGAATTTTTCAAAAGATGTCTTGAAGTCACGCCTAAATCCGTTAAAATCTGCTTTACTACAAAGGTAAATCTTTCTTTGTAATTTAAATTTTTTTCAGTATTTAGGGAAAATTTTACGTATACTACCTTGTGGTCGCTTATTCCATCGAATTTTCAACTTTAATAACTTTTTCAGGGATGTTTGTGGCAAGTAAATCGAGAACATTTTCCCCTCTATTAGGCAAATTTACTATTTGATGTAGTGCGTATGAAGCGAACAGGTTAAGCAATGACTCGCAGATTTCTTTGTCCCTACCTCCAGACTTATGACTGCATGTTTTCCAATCTATCGATGGTGTATTGAAATCTCCACCTAAAATTATCTGTCGTTCGTTACTATGGGAATTAATGGACCTGATATGTTTCTCGAGTTCTAATACTGAGTGTACATCGGAATGGGGTGGTCTATAGTAGGCATCGTGGTCGTAGTATCCTGGTGGCTCGCAGGGTATTACATATATGTAGATGTATATTGCTTTCGAATTAGCACATTGAATGGAGCACCAAACACTTTCTATTATATTACCGGGAATCACTTCTATTTTGCTGACTAATGTGTACTTAACTGCGATAAATACTCCGCCTCTAGGTGGACCCTCTCGATCTCTCCTGTATACCCTAAAATTTACTGGAAAAATTTCACTAGCAGTAATATCGCTGGTTAACCAACTTTCCGTTCCTATAATTATGTCAGAATTAGTACTCTCTATAAGTTGATGGAATTCAGGTATCTTGCTTCTTAAACTACGGCAATTAACTACCACTACTGTAAATTCCTCCATTTTAATATGTCTGCTCATTGTATTTGTGGGGTTTCTGTTTTCTAAATGATTGGGAAAGTTACCGTTTGGAGATTCATGGGTGTTGTTTTGTTTTATGTGTTTTTCCTTTTTCTGTGCTTTCTTCCGTCCCGCTAAACCTATACTGTGTTTTCTGATCAACTCCTAATTCTTTGCTATCCTGGTGAATGGCAACTTATTTAATGGCCCACTATTTGACCTACTCACTACCCTACTGTCTGTCCTAAAAAAGGCCTACGAGTATGCTCCAATATCCTGCTCGCTACCTCCTGCGATGCCTCATACGTACTTATAGTGGACGGACACCTGAAATTCAGCACTGGCCTGAGATCTAACAACTCCGCTCCTTCGCTCCCACAGACTTCACGGAGTCTCTTAAGTTATGTAATGGCCCACTATTTGACCTACTCTCTTTCCTAAATATTTCTAATTTATTGTCATCTATTAAGCTTTTCCTTGGCACTACACTTTGTGTACTCTTTATTATTATCTGACTTTCTGGAAATGCACTGAATTCGTTCCCACTAACTGACCTACTCTCTTGCCTACCATCTATACTAAACTCGCTGGGTATGCTCAAATATCCTGCACGCTACCTTCTGCGATGCCTCATACGTATAATGGACACCCGAGCGATTTAATGGCACTCGACACGAATCCAGAAACGGCCTAAGGTCCAAGAACCCAGCTCCCTCGCTCCCGCAGACATCACTGAGCCTCTGGTTTATTCCTTCCACTCGGCTCCAAACCATCGAACCCCGATCCGTCCTTGGTACCAAGCTGCATATCGTGAGCCTCATATTAGTACCAGATCCGCTGCGAATACGGCGGAACTCGGAGCATAGATCTCTCACAGAGTCTAAAATCTCCTCTGATCCCATATTCACAGCGTCATTGGTCCCAACATGGGCTACCACATCCAACTTAGAGCAGCCCTTGTCCCCGACCGCCGCCTTCATCGCCTTCGTCACCTGTGCCACCATTCCTCCCGGTATACACCAGGAGGTGACCCGTGCATCTCCTCTCCCCTTGCGGGCCTTTTCACTCAATGGAGCCGCTATTCGCCGGACATTCGAACTACCTAACACTAAGATTCCCTCTTTTCCCTCACGACTCCCACTAGGTGACCCACCTCCCAGCTCTATTTCCGATGTCTCAGCCTCCGCCAGAACATCGAATCTATTGCTCACAGGTTCGAATGCGTCGAATTCATCGAATCTATTGCTCAATCTACTGATCGGCTCAGCCTCCGCCCTTGCCGATCCTCGTTTTCGGAGGGTGACCCCATGGCTACGCCTTGAGGCCACAATCCATGCGTCTGAAGCAACGGAGGGAGACTCCTCCGGAGGCACGGAAGTCAGGGAGAGTTCCTCCACCCTCCATCCCGTGACAGTGCCCGAGCTTCCCCGGACCTTGACACGTTTGGAGGGTGTTGGGCCCCCCCCGCTAAAGATAGGGGAGGAAGGACAGGTGATGTAACGCAAGTGAGCTATGAGGGGTTGAAGCACTGATGAAGCACGCGAGAAAGATCTGTGCTTATGGATTCATCTGGCATGGGTGGCCCCACCGGGATCAATAAAAATTGCTCCCGCCAGCCCAGCTCTAAGGGTCATTGGAACGCGCTAGCCCTTAAACCACGTCAAGATTGTAGTCCGCAGGAAAGATATTATTAATATACCAAAGGAATAATAAGTGGCCAATGACACTTCCCTGGGGTACACCGGATGTGACTTTTACGGTATCGGAGATAGCGCCATGTAGAAGTACCCTCTGTTCTCGGATATTTTAGAAATATTCAATCCAATGTATTATAATGTTAGACATCGGGAGAGATCAGAGCAAGAAGGCAGTCGCTGCGACTGACATGATACCCGTGCCTTCCCAAAAAGACAATTTCATTGGCATTGTGAGATCAAATACAACGATAGCGACCATGCGTCTCCAGGGCTCACATAACTATGTGCCGCCTCCAAGACAGATAGCAAAGGTCTCATCCAAAGATTATAATACGTCTCCTCCTCCTCGTGCATGCTCATGGCGTCAGTTCCGCCGCATCAGATAGTCTGCCTGCTCCGTATCCTTCCTCCGTGAGGTCTCGTTCGCGCGAATTCGAATATCGAAGCAAACAATATCGTGATGTATTCCATAGGCTGTCATACATTCCATTGGCTCATTTCAACTTTACAAGTAATTTCGAATGTGGAACTTTATCGATAGCTTTTTTAAAATCTAGAAATATCTTGTCTACCTGTACGAGCCTATCTCCAGAAGAGAGAATATCGTGCGGAAAGAGGTCTAGCTGGGTTTGGCAGGACCTGCCTTTTTTTAATCCATGCTGGTTTTGATTTGTTTAGGCCAGGCCAAGTCGTGCTCCACATCTTCAAGAACTCCCTTTCTGGAAAGTGCTATACGAAATAATGTATTTATTTTTGACCTGTTTTTCTTCCTTCGTTATGTTTGTACTAAAAGTTTGAATCATTTAAAAACTAATTTGCTATGAAATAGAATATTTTTTGTCACTTTATAAATAGTTTCATGAATCAACCTTTATATGAATGTAGTTTTTATCCTCAAGAAGGGTCCTCAATTTGTGGTACAGTTGAAGTATATTCAAAATGGCCACCTGATGGTCGGTTAACCTTGGTAAGTCAGCTAATTCTATTATTAATAAGGAACATATTTTTTAGCATAAAAGGTTGGTGAACAATCAGTTAACATACTGTATACCTGTGGCCGCATTGTTCCGTCGCACTAAGCTACTCGTATGGCCTGGCTCTTGCATAGGGCAAGGAAGGAAGGAAGATTAAAATACGATAACACGTGATTTTCAAGCTGTGAATTTTCGATTAGTGAATGTCTTCTTGTGAGGTTTGAGGAACGATGGCTCAATCTTTGACTTCAACTGGATCATCGAAAATGAACTCAAAGGGTGTAATGATAAGATTTTTCCAATTGTGCTCTCGTCTGGCACCAATCACTGGCACAAAGTTGCCATCTAATATCCGAGTTCTATACAATTTATTTTATAAAATGTGCCTAATGAAACTGGAAACGAAAGAAGCTGCAAGACTGATAACACACATAGTTCTACTTTTTGGGAGAAAGGTAGGATGCCAGCCAGACACATGGAATGTTGTGTTGTGAAGCTTGAGAATAATGTTGAGGGAAGAAAAGAGTTTTTTATGCGGGTCCAGGAATGATAATACAGAATTTATCCAACTTCGTTTAAATGATAAAAACAAAGTTGGATAAATATTTTTTCCTCCTCTAGAGTTTAGGTCAAGATATAAATAACTATTTTATACATTTCTCATTGCCAACTTCTAGAATTTTAATAATCCATCATCAGGGCTACGTTGGAAATAGTTTACAGTCATGAATTTTGGACCCAAAAAATGCAAAAATGGATTAGAAAGCATTAATTCTTTTAGGACATTCCTGGTGAAAACATTTCTTTTATAGACCCTGGTGCTATATTTTACAACAGATGGATGGCGAAGGCCATATATTCTCTCAATATCTATCACTTCAGTGATCAATTTCCATTAACTGATTTAAAGAAAAAAGATACTGAAGAAATTTTTTGTCAATATTTTTGCAAAAGCGTGGTTTAACACCCCAAAGTAAAATCTGGCACCCAACCGAGGCCTACCATTACTATAATAGTTAGTTGAATAGAGGAAAATAAATACAGGGGTTGCAGACAAGGCAGAGTCTAAATGGTAGACCATCTGCGGTGACTCAAATCAGAGTAAGTTGCAAATAAATTTTTGGGTAATAATATGGGGAAGAAGCTTTATATAAGTATGGCTGAAAGATCAAAGCTTGAAGAAGAAAATGATAAAGATGATTGTGATTTCAGGAATGCGAAAGCAACTCTCATCCAAAAACAAGTGATCATTCATTGGAGAAAGAGGTTTATTTTTTCTGTTCTCTTCAAAGTCTAAATTACTTGAAGAAATTATTGACTCAGAGTACTTGGATACTGATACCAATTTTTGTATGAGAATCGACATGAATAAAAAGATTTAAAAAATAGTGACTCGTTTTAAGGTCATCAATAACTCAGTCCAAAGGAGGGCAAAATAAATCCAAGACTTCAAATCCTGTTTGACAAAAGACAGAGTGCAGTAGCAGTTTCTGTTACAAATTGTATCATTTGTTATTTAAAGGAGATTAGTTTACAGCCTGGTTCTTCAAAAGCCAACTTGCTTAAGCTATGGCCAATACTACTTCAATCTAAAAACTGCAAAATATAATCATGTCTTTAATGAAAACGCATTTGAACATTATTTGATCTCATTTTTTATACTTTCCTACCCTTCTGTTCCCCTAATACCATCATTTCCAGGTTGGATTTTACTACATTTAGTTTTGAAAACACTGCTTGCTAAACCATTTTTAATTTAAATAATGAACAATGCAAAAATCAAAATCCAAAACGAAGATGTAATTTGATGTTACAATATTTGAAGATCTTGGGATACATTATATTGATATTACATAGTAATGTGGTTATGCAGATTTTTCGCTTCGCGAAATTTTCATTTTAAAATTTCTTCTAATCAAATACTTGCTTTTAAATTATTAAAATAATTACCATTCGAAGATAAGGGCATCATAATTAATACGCAAAGTAATGGTAACTTTGGAACTGGATTCTAATTTCCCGGCTGCCGATTAACACGGAACTAGCGGAACTAGCTCTTCATATTTTTTAGTTATATTTGTCACCACTTGTTGCGCTACATTTGCGTTAATGCCCATCCCATTGTCAACAACACCCTCCAGGAAACAGATTTAGCAAGGGAAGGTTGTGCGCTGGTTATTCAGATATCGAAAATGGTGAGTAAATGTGGGAATAGAAGTTGACCATCATCAAATTTAGCCCCTGTAATAATCGGACGAATCATTCCTTTTCCAGTCGCACGGTGTGAAAGTATGTGATATATCAGGAGATGTCAAAAAGGCTCTGGAAAAATTTCGATTTCGCAGGGATAAAACTAATGCGGCTCTGATAAGTTAGTGGTAAGATGTGGTGTCATTTTCCTTGTGGTATTTATTGTGTGTTTAAATTTAATTTGTTGTTTCAGTGAAAGTAGATAGAGAGAAACAGATGATATGTATTGATGAAATCATGGAGGATGTCTCTGTTGATGAACTTAGAGAAAATTTACCCGAGCATCAACCTCGATATGTTGTTTTCTGCTACAAGATGGAACATGGGGATGGTCGGATATCATACCCTATGTGTTTCATTTACATCACTCCAAGGGGTAAGTTGAATGCCATACATGACCTTATGGCTAGCAACATCTGTTAATTTTCATTTGCTCGCGCGATGTAAAAAAAGTAGTCCAACTTTCATATCTATAAGGTGATGGGTATAAGGTGTGTGTTCATCATTTTTTCTTTCACTCTATTTATAAGCTGTAATTATGATCAGTATTACCTTTAGTTAATCGTTTAATACGCCGATGCATTTCGCTGGTTCTACGCTTGTGAAGTTTCACGAGTTTATTAGCGCGTCGAAGTGAATAACTTAACCTTACATTTATAATATCCATCACCTTAGTGAATAGCTTTGGGTAGTGGCCAATTTATTGATAAGTACAATACTAAGCTTCCATGAATGTCATTAGTGGTATTAGAAGTCAGTAAAATGCAAAGACAAGTTATTCCATCGACCATTTGGCGTATTCTCCCAGTTACGAGATTGCTCTTCGATTAATTCTGGTGCCAGACGTATGGCCATTTGCAGTTGCTTTACTGTTGCTCAGTTAATACTTCATTGAGCATAAGCAATTATAATATATATCTGTGTCACTATATAGACTGGGGAATGATCTCTTTCCAAGTATCCATAGGTGCTCTTTCATAGAAAACGTAGTCAATATGGGATAACCTGTTTGGTGATCGTGATTGGTGCATTTGTGAGAATTTAAAAAATTTACACATTCCTAGAAGAGGATATCGCAGGTTTTCGGGGAAGTTGATTACTTCACAAGCCTTGACTGACCTAGAGTAATGTTGATCTTACCCGAGGCGACATGGTATTAGTTTTCATTGCTTACGAACTCTCGTATGTCTTCCTAGAATATAGCTTCGTGAGACTGAGTTTGTCTAAGGAAGAATTGACCGTGATCAGTTATTTATTGCGTGACATTGTACAATTAATTTGGAAATAATCATTAGAAAAACATTCAGTATTGCCTCCTTATATTCTTGGTTTTCATTTTTGTGGAGTTTTTGGGAAATTTCATAACTCTGAATCAATTTTTTCCTATTAAATAGGTAATGAAGACCAATAGTCTGTCGTAACGTAAAGATTAATTCCCACTTCATCACTTAAGCTAAGCATCACAGCAGTGCAAAATGACTGTAACTGTCAATGCACCTAATAATATTATTACGATTGGTAAATTTTCGCATAGCTCGAGGAAATCCTTTGATGCAGAACCCTTTCACCTTTTAGGGTGCATTTGCTGAGTGGTCTCATTTGCCGGAATATAGTGTCCTAGTGACTGCCGGTATTCGGGAGTGATTAGGTTTTTAAGATGTTATCAACCTCCCTGAAATATACCCGAGTCCAAAATGCCATCGCTCAGTGACTAGGGGCCAAAGGAAAACTATTGGACCATGTTGTTGTATGTGAGCTTTCACATGAGCAACATGATGCTGTGTACATACATACTGCTATTTCCATTCCTTCGATAAGGAGACCTCTCTAACGTCATGGTGCAGATATCTGGTCTCTGCTGAGTATAAGGTGTACCCTGTAGGAATGGCAACAGAACTCATCATGAAAATGCTTTGGTTCTGCTGCAGAACCCATGAATGGGTTCTGGCAAACAGTTCCACTGTGCCCCTAACCCATTGGTAGGCTCTGCTTAAAGTTTGATTACAGTTCTGTTCTGTTGGGTGCTAACCCTACCTAAGCTTCCATGAGTTCAGTTTCAAATAATTGTATTGGCATGTAATGTCAGTATATGATACATAATTAGATGTTTATTACATAATATTTTCCTTTCTAAGGTCAAATGTATTATATTGGTACTGGATACTGGTCATTATATTCATCCATTTGATAATATAATACCATTGGAATGTTGGGACCACTAGCACCAGTGTTTTTGCTTCTAATGCATTGTAATCTGATCATCTATTTTTCAGAGACTTGTTGAATTACAGTGTCAAGATTTAATTTCATTAATTGCAAACTGCCAGCATTACAACTATCTAAGCAACGAGAATTATAGTTGAAACCTTTATTGAATACCTTCAAGTTGCCCTACAATCGCAGTTGGGAATTTCTTACCAGCCCTTACCTCTCATTTAGATACATTCTTTTACAGTCAGCCACAGGATCTATCTCTAGTTATCTTATAGTAAAGAAGGTCCTCAGGTGAAAAAGTGACTTAAGTGTTTCTTCACCCCTCCACCCCTTGGTTGTTTGGGACCCTGCAATGATAAATTTAATACTCAAACAAAATATGAAGGAAAACTGTGCGCTTAAAAACTGCTACAAATGAACAGAGTAACAAAACTTAAGGGAACATAGTGACAAAACTTTAAACTAGGTTGGGAACTGATAGAGACTTATAGGGTTGCATTACAGGTTCGGTTACCTTGATAAATTCAGATCAGGTGGGGTGGAGGCTTCCATGGAAGATGTCATCATTATTTTTACCCTCTCTCTAGAGCTGATTTAAGTGGCAAATGTAGAAAGATACTCTGTCAAACTCTGTTTGCAGGTTTATCCAATTTTTCTCATTTTTTCATGAAGATTTTAAATTTTCATGTTTATTAAAGTTAGTGGAATTTTGAGATGTTTTTATAATTTTTCTCCATGTAGGAGGGTGTAGATGATTGAGAGAGAGAGAGAGAGTGACATGAGGGGAGTGGACTGCATATGCATGCAGCAGGACGTCCCTTGTTTTTCCAAGTTCTATGCTCAATTCACTGCTGGCTCTCTCAGCCTCCTAAAAATCATCTTCACTGATATCCATACAATTGGTTGTTTCTCAAATCAGTGTACAATAGGTGATAGTGAAGTCTCAAACTGTTTTGATCTCCTTCCTAAAAATAGTGACCAAAGGTTTCTTCATCTTTCAAAGGCCTCTTAATCACAATACTTGGTCATTTTGTCATCATTGCTCCAGCAATAAGAACTATGCCCACATGCATTCCAGCCATTCTGATTCTCATTTTTTTTTCTGGTTACAATTGAAAGCATCAAGTACAAGCCTTCCCCTTAGACATTGTAACTGACCCTATTTTGGATAGCATTTACAAAATTAAATGCAATAAAAAAATTGTTAAAGGATACAGAAAATACATTTTCTTAAATGGTTCTGCGTTTATTAAGAAAATATTAGAATACTCATTTTTAGGGTTATCACCCCTGCCATTGCAATCTTGATGCATTAAAAAGTTTCAGAAACATATTTTAATTGTAGAATTTTTAAAGTCTACGATTATCAAAATATAAAAATGGTTTAATTGAGATAATGTTATTTGGGCGGCCATGTTGACCTGTAGCAGAAAACATTGAGGATAATTTTGTGGGTTATAATATTTACAGGATGCCCAAATGTAAACCTAAAACAAGATTTATACCAGCAGGGTTCGGTTATACCCTTCCCTGGGGCATAATTATTTTGTTTTTCTATTTCCTGTGAACCTTGAAAACATCAAATCCGTGCAGTACCCTTGGTCGTACAGTTGGACCCAGGTGCTTACCTCAGATTACATTTTACTAAGGATGAGTCGGTTCCTAAATTTTTCCGGTTCTCGATACCGGTCCGGTTCTTACCTGTTGGTTCCCGGTTCTCGATACCCGGTTCCAACAATGGACTCTTATTTTCTGAATGAATGGAAAGTTTAAACAAACAACCAAGAACTGAAGGACAATAATTTCACTTAAGAGGCAAATGAACCAGAAAGCTCAGTGAATAAAACAAGATCTTCTGCATAATTCTATTAGCCAAGTATAACAAAACTAGTCCACGTTTAAAAAGTCAAACTAACATGATCGGCCAATATATCACATTACAACAGGCTTTACTTCAGGGGCTTTCTCCAGGTTTTGCTTTAGGGGGTTTGGAGGTTTTGAGGGGTTTGGGCGCAAAGTTAAAATCTTTGCCACCGTTCCGTGCCGGTTCCTAAGTACCGAATTTATGCGATCGGTTCTCGGTACCGGTTCTAAGGGCCAAGAACCGGCAGCACCGAGAACCGGGTACCGATAATGACACATCTCTATATTTTACCATTTGTCCTTATGGTTACGGTGTGTCAGTACACCGCTTTATACCTCGTACATAGCGGTGGGTCGCAGGAAACAGTATGCTGGCTCTCAAGGTAGTCCTTTCAGAAGAGATCCTAGCTTGAGTAGAATAGTGAAAGCTGGCCTCAAAACCCATGCATGATGGGAAGTAATGGCGTTTGATTGGAATGGTCTGGGTTGATGAGGTGAAATCCGAGAACTACTGCTTTCTGTTCGTATTCCAGTGAGAAGAGTATGCTTTTTCCTACCCTTATAGTTATATTAAACGTTTGCAGACAATATCACCACGCATTGTAAAAGTAACTTAGTTCACAGTAACACATACGGACGCAAAAAATTCAGCGAAAGGATACAAACTCTATCTGAAATTCTCGTTGACATAAGAAATCTAGGTAGTATTAACTGGGTAGCAAACCTGAATCGCAATAATGGTTCTTCATAATAATGTTGTTCAATTGCGCTCATGATTTTGAAAACTTGATCATCATCAAGAAAGATCAGGTGCTAATTAGCAGTGGAGTGACTTCCCAGGACTTTGAGCGTTGCCCTACCAATTCGGCTTGCCTTTTGGATGACAATTACTTCCACAAGAGAAAGAACCTTGATCCACCCCTGGTCGAGACATTTTTTAGTTTTTCATTCAATTTCTAGTCAGGTAAAATGATTTTTTAAAGGAAATTTCATCTCTCTTGAATTTAAAAAAATTCATATCATCAGCCAGTCATTGCAATTACATATTACATTCATTCATATCGCCAATATGAGAAAATTAGTATAAAAACTCATTTAAATTCATTAAAAATCGAACACGGACCAGTCTTTTGCTGGCCAATTATATCTGACAGCTGCAACATTAACTGTTACTTATTGATTTTTTTCATTAATGACATTTTACTTCAAATTGAAGTATTTTAAAAGGCTTTTTTGATAATTTTATGTGGGGCGAATTTATAGCTAATACATATTATGCAGTTAGACGTAAAAAAGCTGTTTATCCATAACTACACCTAATTTGGGTTAAATTTATCTGAATGTTTATTCGCATGTTGTGTATTTACATTAATAGATAAAGTTATTATAAAGCTTCACAGTGAACTGCACGTCACCAAGCTTCCTGTAATAAGATGAAAGAAATGACAGAAAAATATGCCTAGATTATTCGGTATCGATGCGAGCACATTTATTTTTAATTCATGAAATTATATATTTATGCATGTTTTCACACATTAATCCCATTCTGCCTAACAAAGGACGGATTTATATTGGGTTGGGGGATGTACGATTCATTAATAAATATCCGTTTTGAGATCGGAACTTCTTCTTCTTCTCAATGGAATCTCTCTTCTGACAGGTTTCAGCTGGATGCGGAACTTCATTAATCTACAAAAGGAGAATAGTGAAAAATTACATCACGTAGACTACACTAATTTTGATTAAATCTTTTTTTGTCAACATTTGGTGCAAATTAATCTCCATTTATAAAATTTCAGTGACAGAGACGCAGTACACGCCATTCAAAAAGGTCCTCAGAAAGTTGACCACAATGAATATCTCATGCTGGTAGTAGATAAATATTTCAGCATATATATTCCGAGTCGGGTTGGATAGTGAATGTTTTTAATAATCAGCTTTTCTGTACCTAACAGTGATATTATTTGACATAAGAAACATTCTGGAATTAACACAGTGATACACCGCGACTGAGTGCACGAATAATATGAGAAGAAAGCTTGAAAAAGAGGCAACTGATGAATAAGTTCTAGGCTGCGGCAAATGTGAGTTCCATTGCGGTTTTCAAATATTTGCGGTAGACGATGTCTTCCCTAGTGTTGCCAGTTTTTCAAAGTGTGAGCTGCCTGTAGAAGTTCCCAAGAATGCCGCATTCTGGCGCTCGAAAAATTTTGCGTTAATTTCTTCCGACACTGTACATGACGTTGGGTGTGGTGCATGAGGGTGTGGGAAAAGAGGGGAGGGGGAAGGTGGGGAGGGATCTAGGAGGGAGGGGGGCAGGTCTTGCATCTGGGGCGACCGCAAGGTAAATGGGAGGATTTAGATTTGAAGAGAGAGGGTTAGTAGTTTTGAGGATGGTGGAAGGATTGGGGGAAGGTGAGGGAGGGGAAGATTGTGGAAGGTTTGAGTGGTGGTGACGTTGTTGGAGAGGAGGGGAAAATATACAGCAACGTAAATATATACATATATATTAAAGAAGGAGACATTAAAGCTGAGTTCACGTGCCACCATTGTATGTGAAACTAAGCAAAGAGTCTAGCGTGCAGCAAGTCAGGTGCTTCGCCTCATTCGACTGAATTCTCTTGAGCTTTGGGTCAACTTTCTACGTCCGTGATGCTCCAGGCCATGTGAAACCAATGGCATAAATGTGGAGTCGTTTGTGTTTTCTTTGGTGATTTACTGGAATACATTAGCATGCACTCGTTTAATGTTCATTTCCGTAAATCATTGCTACAGTATAACGGTTGTATTGCAGGTACATTAAGAACTTAATGGACTAATATTGATTTATGAACATGCCAGGCAACAATGGTACACCATCCAAATATTCATCGTAATTTATGATTCATGGGCCAGCCACTGCTCAAAGTATGAAGTTGAGTCAGAATTTAGCAATTTATAAGTGTTTTTAATAAAAATTAGACCTTCAAGGAATGTATACCGAGCAAACTCTGCACCAAAAACTCTTTCAAGATGGTGACAAGCATTCTGAGGCCATATTCACGGTACTGTACATAGATATTATTATATACCTAAGGTATGTCGTTGGAGAAGAGAAGAGCTTGGTCAGTGGAGTGCTCTCCTCTTATTCCCATCATTGCAAGTTCGTTTCATAGAGCCGATTTTTTCACAATTTCCTGAATAAACTTAATGCTATTCACGATTTAAGCTATGGTTTTTTTTTAAATAAGTGAATAACCAACCCTACCAGAGAAGTGTTTCTAGCTCAATCTCCAAATTGATTTCTAATGACTAAACACTAAGTGAAGTAGAAATCAAATACTGCTTGAATATTTTTTCCCAATTTTCTAAAGCCCTACACATTATTTTATCAGGATGTGAATCCTGCATTTTTTCATTAATGATGATTCTTAAGGGGGCAATTTTTCTGGCTCAATTTTCAAATCAATTTCTAAAGACTAATCTCTAACGCTTGCATGTGACCCTTTCGCACAGTTTCACGTGAAACTGGGCACATTCTTTGCATGGAATACGTCAATGTGAACAAGTCCTTAAGGTCACACAATGCATTAGCACGTACGTGTTCATGTACAAGTTCATGAACGAATGCATGAACCAAATAGAACAGGTTCTATTTCCCTGTTCACACGTTCATGCATGCATACATTAACTCATACAGGTTAATGCATCGTGTAACCAGGGCTTAAGACTGAAAACGTTAGTCAAAGCCAAAATGGTAATGTCAGCAGTTCTAGTTGGTCAAAGATTTCTGATATTTCTAATGTTAAATCTTTTTATATTATTTTCATTTGGTGCTACTCCAGATTATAGTCTAAGTTCACACAAAAACCATCTATTAATTTTAATGAGATGGTTAACTATCGTTTAATCATTGCTATGGCCTGTTATGTAAGATTGGTTTTAACACCAGTGGAATAAACAACGGCAGGTTTAAAGTTGGCTCAAAAGGGTTATCAATGGCATAATATGTGATTGTCAGCAGGTTCAAGAGATGGATAATGTTTCATTGAATGTTAAAACATTTCTCAGTATAATGCACATTGATGTCAATTGATGCATGTCGAGTCTCCATAGTCAATATAAAATCATTGGTCAAAATCTATGATTTGTATTTTACGTAGTGTCAGTCTTTGTCAGAAAAACAATAGTGAGGATGGCCCGAGTCGTCCATTCGGTCACACTTGGTAACGATTGGACACATTTGAATCTACAAACAGCATTTGAGTGAATTTCACAGTGTTGTGTATAGCAGTAGCAAAAGATCGTGGCGCTTTTCGTGGTGTGGTGGGTAGAGGGGGGAAGGTAAAGTGGAGGGAGGGAAGTGGGTGGATGGAGGGGTAGGTAATGCGGGGACATGACTGGGAACGAGGCTTACTACTTCGCCAGAAAGGTAAAATTTTACCTCTAACTGCTGTGCGAGTCATAAGAATTGTCGGCACCTTTATGAACGCTAGCAATTTTGAACAAATAACTACCATTATGCCTTGAAATCAATTCCTTCCACAAATACGAATGGGATCTGCAGAAGGAAAATGGGTACTTTTGGCCATCTCAGGGGAGATATAGTGGAAGGCTTTGATTGTACAGAAAGAAAATGGCACTCAACCACTTCACTGGCACGACTCGTCATGGCAACATAAGGTGACTGGCAAGTAATGCTAAGCACTATTTATTTATTTATTTATTTAGTCTAACCCAACTCGTATTCACTTTCAGTTGAATCATTGTCATCATTCTAGTTTATTATGACCCAGTCATGAGCACCATCAATGACTATTTCCACTTCACTGTAGTCTTTTTAAGTCTTCCTTACTTTCTCACACACCCTTTCCCAGGGTACTTTTAAGCAGAAGGAGATAATGAAAGCAAGGAGGTGAAGGGCTCTGAAAACAACTGTAGGAGAAATCGCAAATATCTCCAGAACACCGAAACGCACAAGGCATGAGGCAAACACACTCACACAAAGCCAATAGACAAATGGTTTTGCTTTCTCAGTGCCATGCTTAACCTGTGCACTTGACTTATGGAATTTATTGAGGCGCTAAGGTTGACAGCAACTGGAAAAGGTTCGCTCATTGACGCTGCACAATGTGCAACCTTCCTCCCACACCAGGCAGGGTTTTAAAATCCCCGAGGTCCATGTCTCAAAATCATCCCCAGCGCAGCGGCAGGAGCTTTTGCAACTGCTATAGTTATCCCTTGCTCAGCTTCTTGTTATATATTCATTTCTCTAAACAATATCATGCATTACAGATTTAGTATCACAAGTTCATTCTTGAAGTGCTTGTTTACACCTATTAGAAAAAGAGATAGATTAACCGTATATTTATGGTAGTTTTCAATAATAGCACATCTTCATCTTTCATCCTTAGACAGCCAAATCGAGCTTCAGATCATGTATGCTGGGACAAAAATGGCTCTCCAGAAAGAAGCTGGTCTGACAAGAGCTTATGAAATCCGGGAACTTGAGGAGCTCACCGAAGATTGGCTGAAGGAGAAGCTTAGTAAATGAAATCATTCAGCGAAGTTCTTGCTTCTCTCTGGCATTGCATGTTCCATTTGTTAATTCCGGTGACCAAGTTTGTATGGAAGGTATATTTTTAAAATGCCATGTCTTCAGAGAGAATAATGCCAAAAATCAATTTTGTTGATAATATTTTGAATAGATATTTCATTCCTATGAATTTTGACCAAATTTTGTAAATATTTATACTATTCAAGTGAATGTGAAAGTGGCTTCAAGCTTTGTAATCCATTTGGAAGTATTATTCCTGGGGGAATTACTTGCACTAGCTTATTTTCTAAGCTGTAACTCGTTTTAAAATTCACGTTATAAGTGACTAATTAGCTGTGGTATAACTCTTGCCTGATGTCTTGAACAAATATATGTTCCTTGAGTGCATCATTTGCAGGAAGAGATAGCATTGACTGCATGGTTAGATAAGTCGATTTTGTGTTTATGATGAATGAGTCTGCCAGATGCCATAAAAGTGTATTATGTTCATGCAATGAAAACCCCTCCATTTGTACAGATGAAACTATGCTGAAACCGAGATTCAATAATGATTGGGTTTGCATTATCTCTCTCATATTTGCTAATTATGTGTAACAAATCAGATTTGAAATTGAATATCTTCAGCCTGGCCTTATCCTTATTGGTTACTCAGTTTGTACTTTGCATCCCTGTGTTTTATCAACTCGACGTCATTCCCCTAATCCATGGGTTTGAAATATCTCTCAATCTCTTTGTGCTCAAAAAACGTGACTCCAGAGCTTATTGAAGCTTGCTTATGCCTTTTTTCAGCAAGGAAATTCACTGAGGCTTCTTGCATGGAAAATTCTTTGGCAGTGTTGTAATGAACATTATTCAAAATGCCATAGCCTTCCATGTTGGCATTATATTCTCTAATGTTGCCACAGTCTTTATGCATGGAGTTTTCCGACTCATGAAATTCAGGGACCGAGGGTCACTTTCCCAGCAAATGCTACAAACTGGGGTAATTGCCTTGAGGTGTTTCAATTTTCAACATCATATTTTTTTCCATTAAAATGTTATTGGTTATATTCTTAAAATTGTGTGGTGTGTTGTTAGTCTTAATCTGAGAACCACTTGAAGTACAAATTCGGTGACAGGAAATGAGAAGAGGTTATCAATTGGTAAAACTTTCATTGCTATACATAGAGGAGTGCATCATATACCATTTATAATGAGATTGCCAAGTTAGATGCTCTGGTTCGGATAATAATAGTGCTTTTTCCCTATATTTTTTTATTTCTCGAGAAAGATATATATTAAATACAGTGCCAATTCATGCCGAATTTCCTAGGTGATGCCCTGGACTTTTTCCTATCAAAACTTATGATGCGAGTTCCCAAGAATACTAGGTATCCCATGTGTAAGTGTAATTTAATAATGCCTACTTAAACATATTGTAAGCGGTGTTAAGTATTTAAGCAAATGTGATAATTACATAGGAAATTGAAACCCATACTGGGCTGGTTTAGTATTGACTTTTTGAAAGAATAGATGACATGAGTTTCATCATGTTTTTCTTTTCTTAGTGGAAAGTATTTTTTTTTGGAATTTATATACCTTCAGCCTATCAATGCTTGTTCTCGCTTGATACCCTCTGCATTCATCCGAAGCAAATGGGAGAAAAAAACTATGTACTGTAGAAGCATGCGCAAAATATATTTAGTCTGGTGGAGTAGGAGCTGTATTCAGAGCTCGAAGGTATTTCAAGTTTTGAATCTTAATTGGATCTACATTGAGGTCTGCATTTTTGTTACCCATGTCCCTAATCTAATTAACTGTTAATTCATATTGGATTTATTGTCCTAAACAAAAAATTGTTTAGTGTTTTAATCTTTGCCATTTAACTATTAAATATGTGCTCTGCCCTGTGGACCACCGAATCTTGTGGCCTCTGAGCACTGTTCTCAATGTTGCCATCTCATAATGTAGCATTATTTATTATTCATCATTCCTAATAAGAGTGCTTGATGCATGATAAGCAATTATGTGGCCAAACTTGTTGCCATCAATGATAAGATTTGTTGTGCATTGATAGTTTGTTGTACAATTTCACTCCAATGTTAAAATTGGGGTTTTTCAGTGCCATGAATATTAAAGTTTGTATTTTTGATTTATGTACCTACTTCTTGAGTTTCATGTCAATATTTTTTTTAAACTCTCTGGCTACATTCAAATTGTTTTTTTCTATGTGACGTAAGAAATTGCCTCGTTTATGTCATCATCAACTTGTCAAAAACAATTGGAAAACTTCAACCTTAATATTGATTTTATTAGATTATTTTCCCTATTATACTCAAAGTGTGTCATCAAAGACTTTGTGATGTCTTTTTAAGGTTCTTATTCTTATCTTTTAATGCAATTGAATGTTTTATTTGAAGTAATCAATTCTTAGCGTGGCATAAAATTTTTAATGATCTCTCATCATGAGATGATTCTTACATATGAAATCTTTCTTTGTTAATGTGTTTAAATGTTCAGTTTTCGTCTTAAGAAATTTATTAATTAAATATTGAAATTTATTGACTGATCTTAAATCGAAATATTAATTAGAATGTGTATTAAATTCATTAATTGTGCTTATTTATTTTTTATTGATTTATACTGAGTAGTTCAATCAAGTGTTACCATTTTGGAGTGATTTGAAAATCCAGAAATTTAAATACATTTAAATTTATCCAAATCAAAATATTTTGTGTTTCAAATAAAATTTTCCAAGCTCTTGGTTAAGGTCAGGAACTTGGTTTGTACACCACACCTGTTTTATTACATTCCTAACCACGTGTACCTCTAGAATCACTCTGTTATTTCCCACTTCTGCTTTATTTTTTCAACAATCACACAATTTTTCCTCTGTGCTGTGTTGCCTGGCAAATAATTATTCCTCAGGAAATCTACACTTGTGTGCATTCTTAGGTGACTCTGGTCGATGTACTGCCGTGGCTTGTCACAGTGTCCTCAAAATTTAACAGAAAAGAGTGAACACACATTTGTGTTCAAAGTTTGGCTTCAACCTTGTGGACTGAGGTATTACACGCCTCAGTCCACTAGGCGTATTTGGACTGCCTCCATGACATCATATACCCGGCAGTTCTGCACAACTTGTTCCTTTGAAGCTCATATAACCTCACTGGAGAGCAGGATGCTTAGGTAGCTTTACTTGCTAAAGAACTCTGCACAATATCCAGGGATCTGGGCTCCAGTCTCGGTTGAAGTGAATGATTATTCCTGTTAGAATTTGTGCACTTTCGGTTGACTTAGTAAAGGTAATGTCATGGTTAGTCCTGGTGTCTTCAACATTTACTAAAATCATATTGAAGCTGAGAAATCTGTGCAACAGAAGCAGTGCTAACTACCAATTTGAGAGGGAAGTGGGTGAGGTAAATATAGCAAGTTTTATTGGTTGCCTTTGTTTCAAAGAGAAGCCAAGGAATTAATCCATTATGTATCATGGCTGGTTGCACTATTACCTCTCAGTGGGGCCGATTTTTTTAGAAGTTTATAGCATGTAGCTTTTCCTTAACATATATCTCTGATTCAAAGGCTTCTTACCTTCATTTAATTTCATATCTCTGTATATTAGGGGTCAAAGGCATAGATTTGAGGGCTTCTACTACTCATCACCTACTCTCATTGGGCATATTCAGTCGTCTTCTTCCCTTCCACAAGTGAACCTTGGGATAACCATCCCGATGACAAGCTTTTGATTGAATGCGAAATGTGGGAAGGTCTCTCTCCATTCAAAATTCTCCATCCCAGTTTTTGTGATGTCTACTGAATGGGAGTTTTTAATGAGATGGAATCAAACTGATTCTATTCATTGCAGATGTTTGAAATATGTGAGTCGCATACAAACCATGAAATGTATTTTCAACACATTACATGTTGATAATAAACTGACAAGGTTGTCTTTCTGCCATCATTGTCGAAGTGGTAGAGAAAAATATTGACAGAGATGCTGAAAAAGAACTCTGCATATAAAAGTCGCACCTCAACGAAAATCAGTTTCAAGTGAAAATAGCCCTTGGCTAAGTCATAGTACCCTATCAGTATTGGTACCTACCATGAAAGCTCGTTTAACGACTATTAAATTAACAACCGTTAAATTTCATGAACATGGAGCCGTTTAAAAGAAAAAGTGTTGAAATATATGCATTAGAAGGGTCCTGAGGTATGCTTAGAGATGGGTGTCGCCTTGGCGTGACCAAATTTTAATTTCTTTTGGAACATTCCCTAGTTGTTACCATTAGGTTAGGAAATAAAATATGTAAAATATTGCCATTGGGGAAGACTCGCCGCATTGCACCTTATATGGCTGAGTTATAAAATATCGCCATATTTTCCTGCTTTCCAGTCATTCCTGACGATTACGGACTATTGGGTATTTTTAATTATTTTTCTGTAATTAAAAAATTTTCATCATATATTTTAAATGTTCCATATCGAATATTTTCCATTTCTGCGAAGTAGTTTCTGAGATAGCGTATGCCACCCAAGTTGCTGGGCACTCCCAAGTAATTGAAATTGTTACACAAAAGTCGACTTTTTCCGACTTCAGCTCAAGTTCCGAATACAAAGTTAACACGCTTCCATAGAGCAAAAGAAACCAGAACTGTGTTAATTTTTTATTTTAATGAAAGTTGATCATGTTGCTATTTTATCGTGACCAAAATAGTGAAGACCAATGTAAACAGCACAGAAATCGTACGTTGAATTATAATTTTATTCTAAAAAAAGCAAAACATTTGAAACTCGATAATACGAAGTTTTTGCCTTTGCTAATTTCCTATTGCCTATGCTAAATTCATGGAGCAGTTCGAAATTACGAACCTCGGACCCAGTCCCCACAGAGAAACAGTTCGTTTTTACGAACCTTGGGAGAAATCGCGTCAGGAAAGCTCTCTATTCGCCAACATAGACTCCTAACAAATCAGCGTTGCAAAATATAATCTATCAATTGTAAAAAATACTTCAATTTAAGTGCATTCATCTCTCACAAATGCCTGAGTCACCCACTTATATATAAAATTTAACACATTCAATGCGGGAGAATTTCACCTGTCCGTGACCCGGTGACGGGAATTTTTTTTTCATCTTATGTACTTTAAAATAACGTGATTTGTCGAAATAAATTGTTCTCCTGCGTGAAATTATATATATTTAATTTTTATTTCAATTTGTATTTATGGCCTCTCAAGAGGCCACGCGTAGTCAGCAAGTGATGTATACGTATGCAACCTGCCTCACACGCCCTATTCGTGTTTCCTTTTACGTAAAGATATATATTTTTCCTGTTGTGACACATTTATTTAAACAGTACGCGAAAACTGCTTCACTGTTAGCGCTAAGGAATTAATTCATTTCCTTCCTTTATTTCTATTGAAGTCAAATGAACTCGTGAATACCAATAGAATCCTGCAATGCTGTTCCACTACTGCTGGACCTAACGATAAGATGCTCCTGTGGCAAAGTTATCAGGAAATCGGGAATAAAATTTTTTTGCAAATGTTTTTATAAGTTGCAATTACTTCCAGTGCAGGTTTTGTTACAGACACATAAGTATTGTTTGGATAATCCGTGATTTTTTTGGGTTTTCCTGGGTGTGTCGTGAAAAATAATGCTGATTGGCAAAAACCACTTACAGGTATGAATTCAGCGTGAAATGTCCTGTAAGGATAAGGAATTTTGTTTCATGTACAAGAAAAAAGTTTTATTTTGAAAATGGTTTTTAATAATTAGGAAAATACATAGAAATTAAGAAGTGATTTTTTGTAGCATCAAAGAGGAACATTATATTATTACTTTTTCTTTTACCTTATAAATGGATATCATTGCATATTATGATGGTCAATGAAGCAAGGCCTTGGGCACAAGCCTGGCTCACCATCACAATCAGGACAGAATGTGGTGACTTTCTTCACCACTCCCTTCAAAGAGCAGCCCTGCCATCTTTTCTGCTTCCTTCTCTCCCCAGTTGAAAATGGGAGTTCGTCAGGGAAGTGCGCTTCCATTGGTTTGGGAGTTGAAGGACGCGAGTCTTGGGTTGGGAGGAAGCAAAGATTCAATAACATCCAGACGGAAGTCATAAAAAGACTTTTTTTGGCCACTGTACTTTTGAAACAAAAAATAACTATTCATTAGCAAAACTTGGAATATATGTATAACTATAGTTTCTTGGACCATTTCACTGTCTTTCGTTCGCAAGCGTAGTAAGACATGATTTGGTCGGAGCGGCCTACTCCGCTCATGTAATTATTGTAACATACATACATACAAGGGATTCTGGTTTTGCTTTTTTTACACCTCTTCCATTACGAGTCTCAATTAGCTTTGATCCATATTCACTGCTTACGGCGAGCACATCTCGCTTGTCTTTCCATTTTAGGATGCACACTCCCTCATTGTTCCACAAGGAAACCACGTTACCTTTTGATAACTTCTTGCTCACTACGTCAGAAGGATTACCTTTTCTTGCTGATTGCAATGTCCCAGTACAATAAATCTTGTTATCTAGCAATTCCTCACATAGTTAAGAGCGTGCTGGAGAGGAAGCTGGTCGCAACCTTTTCTCCAGAGATGTCTCGGGCAAGCCGTTCAGGGCCACATAGTTGACTTCGCCGCCGCATAGAGGGTGATAGTGCCGTTTCGAAGCTCCGCCCCTTGCAGGCTGTAAGGAACCTCATCTCCGATGTAATACACATACGCGAGGGAATGGGGAAGGTAGGGGAAATGGATGGGTAAGAAATGAGGGGAGGCCGCTATGTCAGACGGCCAGAGACTTTTGAAGACAATTCGGAGAGTTTGGCTGCGTGTGAGGTACTCGATCCGTGGTGCACGGAACTCCTCAATATTTTTCATTCTGCGCCGATCCGACTTTTAAAAGGGTGGCTCTCTTCCTCAACGGTAGCCTAGCGAGAGAGGTCCAATCGCACCGCTATCAGTCGGTCAGGATGGACAAATTCGTGGACGACTCAGAAGTGGGGCTCCAGAGCGAAACTCTAGGCCTCTCGCGGCATTCGTCGATGCCTCGCGCCGGTTTACTATCCAAGTTACCTTCACTTCGGGAACAATAACCGAAATCACGCATGACGCCAAGGATATACATGCTTACAATATTACCCGACCGAGTCCTCATGCACAGAGATCATGAATGACCAGCCTAAGTATGCATATTGGTAGCTCCTTGGCCTAGCAACCCTAAGGCCTGCCGCAGGAAGAACGCAGCCTAGCACAGGACATTTTTTGTAACCAATATTTATGAATGGGAGCACAGAAGAGGCAAAATGGAGGAATTCCTCTGTGGGCCTACGTCCCTTCTGCGGTCGTACGACAGTGTCTTGCGGCCTCTGTCGCTTACGCGGGCCAGGAGTCCAAGGAAGCAAAATTTGAAGTCGGTCTAAATTTTACAACAACATTTTTGGAATGGCCAAAAATTGCCGAATTCACTGTATACATTTTTTCCCATGAATATGTCAGATTTTCTTATAAATTAAGAAACTAATGAAAAATGAGTTGTTTGGCGGGGTCAAAACTTAGAGATTAAAACTACTTTTTTGATTTTTAGCCAAGTAAAACAATATTTGTAGGAATTGTGCCCTGAAGTTTGTTTATGAAGAAAATATTATTAAAAATCATATTCATAAAAGTTAGTTTGCCTCATTTTAAGAGAAACGCTTGCGACGAACATCGCGGAAAAACGAATTGACAGGGTGGGAAAGGAGTCAAAATGACCAATACGGAATGAATTCCAACAGTCACACTATATTTAACATAGTAAATTACAATTAGGATTACACAACAACGCCCACAGGCTAGCTGCCGAAACTTGACGAACGACGGGTGCTGTCGAGGTTCACACTCCGGTAGTCGGCAGGAGAGGGACCCGCTGCGACGAAGCGCCCGGTGACCGCCGTCAAAGGAGGGGAGGTAGCTCTGGATCAGTGGAGAAGGGGAAGTAGGGGAACTGTTCGTCCAGCCATTGGTTGGGACGGCGGCGTAGAGGATCACTCTTGCCATAAAGTTCCGAAAAGAGGCCGCTAGATGCGAGTTCACTATAAAAGTAGGGCACCTTGTTCTTGTCGCGCAATATCGCCGACAGTGCGCACTTTGAAATCTCCCTACCGCACTTAGAACATCTCGCGTTTTGTCCGGCTCGCGACGATGTCCGCGAGCGAAAATGTCCGCGGCGAAATTATAGCCAAATTTGTGCTGAAAATTCGGCACATCCACCCACTGATTTTTTAATTTCTGCCAAACAAAACACTTGAAGATGGGGGAGGAGGTATTTTCACAGTGACAGTTCCCCCCCCCCCTATAGAGGTTTTCACTAACACTTCACTCGGTACACACGAAAGTGAGCCATTACTAACAAAGTATTTGTAACGAAACCAAGAACCCGTACATTATTTAAGAAAAATAGTTAACTCAGCAAAAATTGATTATTCACCCATTGTTTGATTATTGACATTATTACAATTTGATTATTCATGTATTATTCGATCATTAACATTATCATAATTTGATTATTAACATTATTATTATTATTACTTCTGTAACTTCCCCTCCGAGTCTCCGGCTAACATCGGGTTTCGTTGCCGTCATAATGGCCGAGAACTCGAGAGGGGCGGTGCAGAGTTCGTAGCCGCTTCCGATTAACCCATCGGATCAGTGGCCACGCTGCGTTCGGGTCGTGCGCACGGAGCAGACGGAGCGACCCCAAGAGGACGGCCTTCTGCATGCGGGCTGCAAGTGATTCCGCCTGTGCCACGCAAGCAGGAATACACTTGATGCTCTGTATCAGCGAGCCCTTGATTCCACCGAGCACACCTATGACTAGGACTACTAGTTTTACCGAGTGTCCCGGGTACATCTGCCGAAGTTCGAACAGCAGGTCTTGATATGTCGTCCGTTTTTCCGCCTCTTTCGAGTCCAAGTTCGTATCGGCCGGAGCCGAAAACTCAATTACGAACATGGAACGAGATTGGCGGTCGAGGAGAACGATGTCAGGCTTGTTCGCCTCCAACTGCCTGGTGGTGGGGAATGAGTAATTCCACCAGATTTTAATTTTGTCGTTCTCCACGACGGACTCGATATCTCCAGGGGCATAGGGCAGCACATAAACTTCGTCGATGCCGTAATGATGTCGGAGGTGGAAATACAACACCCGCAGAGCTGCGTTGTGCCGAGCTAAATACGCTGACTGCGCGCAATAACTGCAGCCGGAGAGAAGGTGACTCAAAGTCTCCGGCTTGGCTCGGCACGCTCTGCATCTCGTGTCCGCCACCTCCGCCTTGAATATCATTCGGCGGTACACGAGAGTGTTGATGACACCATCCTGGCACGCGAGAACGAAACCCTCTGTTTCGGACCTGAGACCCGCGGAACGAAGGAAGGCAAACGTCAGCTCCTTCGATAGCCCATGTTTTTCCATGTTTCGGTAGAAACCTCCATGCATGGGCTTATCAGTGTGCGTCTTGAGCATGGTCTTCTGCTCAGCCTTTTTGACCTCGAGCTTTAAGACGTCTGCCCTCAGTGACACGATTGACGTGCCACAGTCCTTACCGTCGGATGACAGGTCAAAGTCCAGACCGATTTCGTCCGCTGCCCTCTTCGCCGCCTGGAAGAGGAACGCCTCCACCCCGGCACCTTCGTGCTCCCTTACGAGAGTGAGCAGGGGGTCCGTGCTGTTGAACACACGGCAAACTGTACCCAAAACAACTCTGTTATGTAGACACTCCAGGCTCAACAGACCTCTACCGCCTACACTGCGAGGGAGGTACAATCTGGCGACGGAAGATTTCGGATGAAGACTTCTATAGATGGTCAGCATCTTCCTCGTTCCCCGGTCGAGGTTTTGCAACTCGTTGACATTCCATTTCATGCATCCGAAGGTGTACAGCAGTGTCGGAACCGCGAACATGTTCGTGCCAAGAACCTTGTTCTTGCTAGACAGCTCAGAACTCCAGATTTTTCTGAGAGTCTGTCTGTACTTGGCGGTGAGTCTTTCCTTCACTGCTGCTACCTCCTGCATTCGACGTTGGGGGACGCCGAGGTATTCGTAGCATTCGTCATCTTGCAGATGTCCACTCCATGCGAGCTCCCATCTGAGGTCTTCTTTTTCTTTGGCCACGCCCAACTCTACTGGGGCCCCCATCCGAGAGGGGCCGGTTGTGGGTGGCCTTATCTGAATTCATCCTAGGAACTAGATTATGCTACATGGCGGGTGGTTAGCCCGCCACATAGACGTCCACCATTTGCTGGCAAAGCCGTTGCCAGGTACGCCACGAGGAGGCTGGTGGTCCGCTTTCGTACCCTTTTTACATTATTATTATTATTACTTGATTATTAATATTTTAATTTTAATAAATAAGACCAATGATCGCTATCTTATACTCTAGAGTCATTAATATTAAGTAACACGACATTTGATGCTCTCCTTTCTGTCAATTCAACAAACCAAAAACATCAAGGATACTCCCTTGCAACCCTTTTTACAACATAAAAATTGACAAGTCACAAGATCGCACTACTAAACAATAGAATTAATGGAATGAAGGCGAGGGTGGGCCATAAATGGTATTTTTTTTCTGATCTTATAATTTCTTTATTTTTTATTATTCAAGTATTCATTTTTTTTTTTTTTTGATCAGATTATTATTTTATTTATTATTTGTATATATTTTAATTATTTTTGAGAAATTGCTCTTTTTTAAAGAGATCTTTTCTTGGCCCACACCTTACCGCCGAACAATCATCCTTAGGTCATAAAAAAATCAAGTCTTCTTGAACAAGCAAAAACAACGATAGCTTCAGTTCACTAATTTTAGACATTAACGAAGTCGGACAATTGCTAGTACAGCCTATTCAAAAGTTTTTTTTTTTTTAAAGGACATCAGTAAATAGATATAGAAAATGGAATACAGTGAACCCAAATTAGGAAAAAAATAGAGGAGAGCACCTTACAAACATGTTATTTGGAAATAAACCATTTATTTTGTGTCCACACCCTATAAATATTGATCAGGAAAATATTCATCATATGCCCAATATACTTCTCAGACACCAGATAGTAATTGAGGAAAAAAATGCTTAAATTCACTAAATTGGATAAACACTAAAGTATTCAACTAGCCAAAAATGCTCTGAATTCTTAGCCCAGTGCCATACTGGGGTTTTGAAAGAGATGAAGATAAATTTTGCATGTTCAGATTCCAAAGGACAGAGAGCAAATCAACTAGAAGGGGGAAGAATTTAATGGCTTTTATCCATAGAGCCAGCAAGGGAAAGGGGAAAAATAGACCATGGCTGATAGGTTGAATGTTAATTAGTATAACAGCCTTATAACACCATTCAATAATCATTGAAATCTCATAAGTATTCAAAGTATTCAAATTATTTAAGCTTGTCATCTGTCGACAGACAGGATGTACCACATCAATAAAAGGACACAGTCGTCCAAAACCATTGATGTGTACTTGGGGTACCAGTGAGTCATACTGGGTTTGCCCCCAACAATATTCAAGCATCGGTCCTCATTAGGACCACGGGAACCAACAGTCGTAACTGAGTGGCTTCCCAAAATATAAACCCTGTGCCAGGAATCACAATTCCCTCAGTGGCACTTAAACCCATTCCGGGCAGAAACATGCATTCTGGCCATAAAGCCAGAAGTGAACATAGCCTTTCCCGACAACACAGCTTACTCGGGTTGGACCCCCCGTAACATTTTCAGAGAGCTTGGGTTCTCTCAATAGTTGGGTTGGAGTCTTGGCTCCAAAATTAGATACCCATGCAACTTGGGTTGGTTGTATTAACCCAGAAAAGACATGCAAAATTCTAAGAAATGGCAAACTCGAGAGTGAATAGCACTCTCCACCCTACAAAGCTCTCAAATTGCAAACAACATATTAGATAAGATAACTGGTGTCATGAGAGAAGTATAGCTGTTTTGCATTACTTGGTTGCATTCATAGAAATAGTGTATTCAAAGTGTCATTATTCGTATTCAAGTATATCAATCTTTCATTTAAGTACTTATTCTTAGAGTATTATTGACATTTTTAATGAAACAAATGGCCAATTAGTGAAGCGAGGGTCAATTTATAGTGTTTGAAAGGGATTAGACAGACACAGTGGGTTCTGCACTATGGTATGCCTTGAGATGAGAGATATGAGCAATTTTCTCCCTTTTAGGCGATACCTTCAAAACGACAGTAACAGGAGTTAACATTTTAACAATAGAGAAAGGCCCTTCCCACTTTGGGAAAAGTTTAGCAGTTTTCTGTTTGAACTTAGAACTGACATTGTGGGCCTTGAGCAGTACCTGATCCCCCACTTTAAACACAACCTCACCATGCAACTTATTGAATTTTACCGCTTGTCTCTGGTGTACATTTTTCAGATTATTCAAAACATTAACCCACAAGGAAGACATTTCTTTTGAATCAATATCATCATTGAACAATTCAGGAGGAATTTCCCAGATATTAGACAGTGGGTGTGGCAGCTCACGGCCCAGAAACACCTTGGCCGGGGAATGACCAATACTAGAATGCACAGCTGAGTTAAAAGCGAAACTCAGATCAGGAAGAAATTCCTCCCAATTGTTGTGAGCATTAGCACACAGAGAAGACAGGGCACATTTTAAATTTCTGTGCACTCTTTCGGCTTGGTTAGCCTTCGGATAATATGGAGAAGTGAAAACATGAGTGATACCAAGCTTAAAAGTCATATTATGAAACAGGGTAGCCTTAAATGCTGGACCATTGTCAGACACAAGAAATTTTGGATACCAGAGCTTGGGAAATATCTTCCTTGATAAAAGATTTACAACTAAGGAGGCACTTGCACTCCGCTGAGGCTCAATAAGAGTAAATTTGGAAAACCCATCAATGAGAGTGAGAGCATAGGTATTTTTATTTTTGCTACGAGGCAGAGGGCCCACGAAGTCTACATTTCTTTCCCATGGGTATTTTGAGAGAACAGAAGGCATTTTACCCTGTGGGAGGCGATTCAAAGGCTTAGACAACTGACAAGAATGACACCATATCAGTGACTTCCTTCCTCCAATGTTGCCACCAAAATTGGCGTCCAATTTTTCACAAGTTTTAGCAATACCTAAGTGGCCAGCAGTAGGAAGGTCATGAAAATATTTAAATAACATGGGCCGTATGGCAGGAGGAACAACAATTTTAGGCCTTTCGGCCCTACCAGTGATGTGACACAGCAGGTGATCAATCAACTTCCAGCCAGGATGTGACTGTGGGTCTCTCTGTAAATCTTCAAAAATGGTCTTGAGACCAGCATCAGAGCGTTGGTGCTCGCGAATATTAACAAACGAAAGGGGGACGTGATTAAGAAACAAAGCACTTTGCTCGCAAGAAATATCTGAATCAGTGGAGCGAGATAAACAGTCTGCAACACAATTTTGTTTGCCCTTAACATGGTGAATGACAAAGCGAAACGCAGATAATTTTAGGACCATTCGTCCCACTTTCCCTAACTGCTTAGGGTGCTTGAATAGCCACGTCAATGCATTATTGTCAGTGTACAAGTGAAAGGGTTTGAACTGAAAGTACGATCGGAATTTTTCAACTGCCCAGCAACAGCTCATAGATTCTAGTTCATAAGAGGGAAGACGCTTCTCATGATCATTAAGAAGTCTACTGGCATAAGCTACTGGCTTCAATTTACCATCATAGAACTGATTCAAAACTGCTCCGAGAGCAACTTGACTGGCATCAACATATAAATGAAAGTCTTTCTCGAAATCAGGGAGAGAGAGAACAGGTGGGTTGATCAGACACCGTTTTAACTGGGTGAATGCTTCCTGCAGCTCACTAGGCCAGTGAAATACGGCACCCTTGCGCTTCAGACGAGTCAGCGGAGCAGACAATTCCGCATAATTAGGAATAAATTTAGCATAAAATCCACACATACCGAGAAACCGGGTGACTTGCTTGACAGATCTTGGGGTGGGAAATTCTCTAATTGCAGTCGTGCGGTCGTGGTCAACCATGAGTGTGCCCTCTGAAATACGATGGCCCAGGAAAGGAATCGAAGTTTGGGCCAATTTCAGCTTCTCCGGGTGCACGGTCAGGCCTGCTGCTCTCAACTTCGACAATACCGTTTCCACATCTAGCAGATGCTGCTTAAAATCCCTCGAATAAACACACAGGTCATCTATGTACGGGAAAACACAAGAATATTTAAGATCACCCAGAACCAAATCCATTAACCTGCAAAAGATTTGAGGAGAAGTCGTCAAACCGAACGGCAGCCTCGTATATTGATATAGTCCCACCGGAGTAACAAATGCAGTGTATTGTTTCGCCTTGGGAGATAGAGGAATTTGATGAAAAGCGGAATTCAAGTCAATGATAGTGAAAAATTTTGCTTTACCCAAGTAATGGAAGGCATTTTCAACGTTGGGAGTTGGGAAACAATCGGCTTTTACCTTCTGATTGAGCCTGCGGTAGTCAATGACAAGACGATCGGAGCCGTCTTTTTTCGGAATTCGGAACGCTGGGCTGGCCCACTGAGAATTAGAAGGTTCTATAACCTTGTCATCTAACAGTTTCTTCAAATGCCTCTTCATTGCCTGCAACTTGGGCGGCGATAGAGAATAGGGAGTGGAGCGAATCGGTTGGTCGTCACTGACTTCCAATTCATATTGCAGCAAGTGAGTTACCCCATGTGAGTGACAAATGACATCAGGGAATCGCGATAAAACGTTTTTCATTTGTTTTTCGCGTTCAAACTCCGAAGAGGGAGAAACACGGGCTGCTAAGTGAGACTTATTCTTATTTGGAGAGTTAACTTCGCCCACGGCCATGGATTTAGCTACGCAAGTAGAAATAAAATCATTCTCGCTAGCGGTGGATTGATCAAAATCAACAGAATAGACAGAATCCCGATCGTTATCACAGAGATTTCCGCTGAATGAGAATAAGCGATGGGGCGAAGATGCAAAAGAAAATCCATTAGGATGAATCGAAATCGCTGCCTTCTTAATGAAATCCTAACCCAAAAGACAGGGGATGGGAAGCGAACACAAATAGAACTTATGTTGCCACGAAGACGATTTGATTTTTAACCGTAATAGGATTTGAGACTGAAGAATGATCTTCTCACCGGCGATAGAATGTAGAGGTATCGCGCAGGCTTGTTTCCTCCTTTTTCTGGGTTTGTGAACGAGATTTTCCCAGAACCCTTGGTCGAGCAGGGAAACTGTGGACCCAGTGTCAAGCAAGGCGACACTTGGGACACCTTGAATTTGAACGGGGATTTTTGCGAGACCGACAAATTCGTTAGCAGAGACAAAAGTCAGCGCGGGACGGGCAGGCCTATCTCGAGTGTTCTGATCGCGAATTCTTTTACGACAATCGTTCTGAACATGCCCACGTTTTCGACAATAATTACATATTACGGGTGGCGTTTGGCGTGAACGCGGAGGCTGGACAGTGGGACTCGATTCAGGCAGAGAATTGAGGAACTCAGCTCGTGTCATTAGAGCTTTACTGGCTTGAATCAACATTTTTTCCAACTCCGCTAGATTGGTGGGTTTTTGACTGAACAAAATAACCGACTGCGTTTCTGGATTTAGACCCTCGAGAATCAATTCCATGAGCTCGACCTCGTTATACTTGTGGCCCAATGCCTTATTGGCAACCACTAGAGAATAAAAGAAATCGCGTGGATTTTCGTTAAGACGCTGAAATCTCTTGACTTTCAGGGAAATCAACCGATCAAGCTCGCGTTTTGAGACGAACGTGTCCCAAATTTCGCAGATAGTTTGCTCCCAGGAAGCATTCCCACGAATTACCCCCAGCCAGAAAGAATGACAACTATCGGGTAATTTGCGCAGCAAAAGCGTGAATAAGTGGGACTGAGATGTCAAAGACAGCTCTAGTAGCTTGGACGTTTTACAAATGAAGTCAAACCATTCTAAAGAGGAAGAGCCTGTCAAGGCAGGAAACTCGTCAACCAACTGGCGAATTACACACAAACCGTCTGGGTTCTCCATTTCGACAACGGAATCACTATGCTCGGAAGGGGCAGCTGAGCCTGCGTTTGACTCGACAACTATCAATGAGGGAGAATCCACGTTATCGCGAGGGTTTTGACGGTCACGTCGGTTGGAAGCCGTGGTTTGATATTCTCTCGCGTAGGGATTAACGGAGTTAGTATCCATGAACACAAAAATTGTCACGAGCAACAAGAACTGATGCAAGTAAACGAATAAATTGGATGAACTTACAAGAGAGAGATGGCCACTAGGTCACACCATGCGTCTAGAGTTAAGGTCACCAATTGGCCAAAACTCACCCCACATACGTAATAAAGTGGAAAGGAGGAAAACGCACACCAGAGATTTAATAATATAGACCTAATGATAGACATAGAAAATACCAACACCATTAAACCACCTGATCAACAGGGCTGAGGACAAAATACACCTTATAACAACCTTAATATTGGAAATCAAACCTTAAAAGGGCTCAAATAACAGAAAAATAAAGAGACTTACTGACGTCATCATGATGTTACCTCAGGGTTACAGTGCAAAAGTCACCTAGACATCAAAATGGTCCCACAAAATGATGTCCTTTGTGACTCACTTTGACATCAGTTTGACTTGAAATGACCTCTGTCATGTTCACATAAATGATTCCTTTTTACTCTCCTGATAGTTTGACTTTAGTTTTCGCACTGGTTTAATGTCAGGGAAAGGTGGAAGGGGATGGGTAAGCAACAGCTGGAAACAGTAAATGCAGTTGATAATTAGATTTGGAAAATTTTCAAGACCAGCATTTCGTTGGGCACAGCAGTTCATATTTGAGCTACGTATTATTATTGTGCCTTTAAAATGCCATTTATCGCTTTCCGATTTGCATCATGTGACTCAAACAGGCATTAAGTTATAAAGGTAAAGTGATATATGTGATCAGATTGCTCGTTAGGAGCAAAAAACAAGGTATTTTGGAAGTTAATTGTAGACGTCATGGCAACGTCAATGCAATATCACAGCGACGCCATACACCTAACTTCATATTTTTTCATGTGAAACTATCAGAATGGTGAGAAATAATGTTTCTTCATTATTATTGACCATTTATGACTTTCTGACAGTAAATTTTCGAAGGTCAAATTTTTTGTCAATCTTAGTCAATTAGAGTCAACAAACTCATGACTGAAGACTGACCTTTTGCCCATCATATTGATATCAAAATGAAGTCATCGAGACTTCCCTTCTGCCATGGGTGGGGTTGTTAGTGTCGCATGCTGATATAAAATTTTTAACTGGGAAAGTAACCTTGGTTATTGAAATATTTTTATTCACTTTTTCTAGCATATGACTTACCTAAAGCATTTAAGATTTTACTGCTCTATGATTGCACTGCTCTTCACCGTCTTTAAATTAAGTATCATTTTAAGATAGTCATGTCTGAGTGAATTACAAAATTTGTTTACATTGTTATCCATGAAAAAAATGTTGACTCTGAGTTTTGTCTGAAAGAATGTTTACTAAAATAAAAAATCATTAATTTGTTGGACAACTTCCATAAGAGCCATAATATTTATACATATAAACTTGTGTCGGTCAGAAATGACCCATGGGGTACGTCTCCTCCCCAGTAGCAAATTTTCATTGCTACAACATTGTGATAATGTTGAATTGTGGAGGTGATAACATTCCCCTGACGTTGTCAAGGTGGCCATAACATTGCTAGGAGGTGCAGATGACTTATGAAGTTCCCAGAACCCAACAATGCCATAACATTGTAATAATGTTGCCGTAACATTGCTGGCATGTATAGGTTAGATTAAAGCTCTTGGAAATTGACGTTGACATGACAACATTGTTGGGTCGTTTTCCTCCCCCCTGTCGGCTCTGGGGGCGAGTGTCGCGTTTGGTTTTTTCACCAGTGTGTGTCGAAAGCCGGGAGCGTGTGGACGCGGACATTGTCGAGCGCTTCGTCGGAAGTCGCGCGGGCAATAAATTCAAGATTCGCTGGAAGGTGTCCTCGCCTTTTTATTAGTCATAACCTGGGGCACACGGCCCCGCACGCACATTTTTGGTCCTTCGGGCCGGATCGCACCAGTGATCGGCAAGGCATATTCGAAATCTTCGTACATAAGCGCAAGATTAAATCAACACGAGGCATCTCCCGGCAAGCACTCGAATCGGGGTCTTCAAAGCAGCGGACCATCGGCACTCTTCAGCGAGCAGCATCTCCAGCAAGGTGTCATCCAATCAGCCGAGGACACATCAGTCACAGCAGCGGCATCAGCGCACCAGCAACGCAGCATAACGCAGCCATCGCAGTATAAGGTAGGCAGTGAGTGCAATTCCCTCCCATATCACTCCATATCCCCCACTGTAAATTATCCTAACCTTTAAGGCACGTAACTCAGAACAATGGCAGAGAAAACTAAGGAGTTGATCGCAAAACGCGGTCAAATTAAGGCCAAGGTCACGAGATTTAAGAATTTCGTCGATACCGTAAGGATTCCTGATGGAATACCTCAATTGCGTCTCCGCCTGGAGAAGTTTAAGGATTGCTGGCAGGCCTTTGAAGATATTCAATCCGAGATTGAGTTATTGGACGTGGAAGGCGACGGAGAACGCGATGAATTTGAGGATGCGTACTTTGATACCGTCGCAAGGGCCGACGGAATAATTCAATCGTCCCAGCCTAGGGCCAGTGAATCGCAGGAAAATGGTCACGACGTTGCTCCCGTGAAGCTCCCAGTCATAAATTTACCTATTTTTCACGGGGCTTATGATGAATGGGTGACATTCTTTGACACGTTTAAGAGCCTCATTCATGACAATGTGTCTTTATCAGGAATCCAAAAATTTCATTATTTAAGATCAACGCTGCGCGGAGAAGCGTTGCAAGTCATAGCCTCTCTCGCCACCTCGGAACAAAATTACGACATCGCGTGGGGTCTGCAATGCAGCGCTTCGAAAACAAACGTTTTATAATCAGCATGCACGTCAAGGCAATGTTTGAATTCAATCAATTAGAGGAAGGAGTCGTCCACGGGTATCAGAAATCTCGTGGATCACTTCAATAAACATTTGAGGGCTCTCCAAGCCATGGGGCAGCCTACTGACTCCTGGGACGCGATCCTTGTCCACCTAATCACCAACAAGATAAAACTGAGGCTTCAAAAGGAATGGGAGGCGTCGTTACTGCGGGAAGAGACGCCAAGTGACGGAGGACTTCTTAGCTTCCTTTAGCAAAGGTCCCAAGTGATGGAGACGGTAGACGCTCATCGCGCCGTTTGCACCGCCATCACATCGCGCGATCAAGGGAAAAGACCACTCATAAAAACCAGCAGGTCAATGGTGGGAAACGTAGCCATTGAGTCAAAATGCAAGCTGTGCAAAGGGTTCCACCAACTATATCAGTGCAGCATCTCCTTGAAGAAATCCATTCCTGAGAGAATTAGCGACGTGAAAAAACTTGGAGTATGTTTTAACTGCCTCAGGGGAGGGCATTTAAAAGGTAGCTGCACCTCAGGTAATTGCAAGCTTTGCGGTGAAGGGCACAACAGCTTGCTTCACCTCTTAAGTCACGCCTCAGCGACCAATCTATCCGCAAATTCTCAAACCAATCTATCAGTAAACTCGGCACCATTCAGTCCGTCTTCGACGCAAATTCAGTCCACTACAGCACGTCTTCCATACCAGGGGGAGGTATCAACAACAGTTCTTCTCTCCACTGCGGTCGTCTGGGTGCATGATTCGCGAGGCTCCCCTCATCTCTGCCGAGCGTTGCTCGATTCAGGCTCTCAAGCAAACTTCATAACGGAAAGAATGGCGCAGCTTCTGAGACGCAAAAGGAAAACAGGCGTAATAGGCATCACAGGTATAGGAGGATCGGCCGCTAGAAGCGCTCAGATGGTGCAGACGACAATTAAATCGAGAATAACAGCGTACAAGGCTCATATTAATTGCTTGGTGCTGTCAAAAATTACTTCCGAAATACCTGCGATGCCTGTTGATATTTCAAAATGGAGTCCACCCTCTAACCTCCAACTTGCTGACCCTGGATTTAATATCCCGCAAGCCGTTGACCTCCTCATAGGTGCAGAGGTATTCCTTGAAATGTTGTGCATTGGGCAATTCAGAACATCACCAACCCTACCGATTCTTCAGAAAACTACTCTCGGTTGGATTTTATCAGGAAGAGTTCGGAGCAATGAAACGTTGTCGTCATCATCCTGCTACGTTAGTCGGGCAGAAAACTTGGAAGAGCAAGTGCAAAACTTTTGGAAATTGGAGGAGTGCAAACCTGCTTCAAAATTCTCAGCAGAAGAAATGAAATGTGAAGAGCACTTCAAGGAAAACACCACCAGAGGAGCAGATGGGCGCTTCATCGTTAGGCTACCTATCAAAGCAGAGATCGGTCACCTTGGAGATTCCGAGCGAATTGCCAATCGTAGATTTCTCATGATTGAGAAGCGACTACAAAGGGATGGGGAGAGGAAATTGGCATATTCATCATTTATGAGAGAATATCGAGATCTCGGGCACATGGAGTTAGTCATAGAAGATGTCATGAAGTTAGTCATAGTGAAATGTAGAAGGCGACGCCAACGGGCGTCGCCTTCTACATTTCACATCACTCAATTACGAAGGACACCAGTTCAACGACGAAATTGAGAGTTATGTTTGATGCATCAAGCAAGAGCTCAATAGGAGTATCATTAAATGATATATTAATGGTAGGGCCCATCATTCAAGATGATCTGCTCAACATCATTATTAGATTTAGGACACACGAATATGCAATGACGGCTGATATTGAAAAAATGTATCGCCAAATCAAGGTCCATCCATCTGACACCAATTTGCAACGAGTATTATGGAGAGACGAAGAAGGTGCGCCAATTGAAACTTACAGGTTAACCACAGTGACGTACGGTACGGCCTCAGCATCGTTTTTGGCGACAAGATGTCTTCAGCAATTGACCCTAGAGGAATCGCATCGTGCTCCCCGCGCAGCGGCAGTAGTGATGAAAAATTTCTGCGTTGATGATCTCCTCACTGGCAGCAACTCGATCGAGGTGGCTGAGAAAATCCAAGAAGAAATGATTGCATTGCTTGGCAGAGGAGGTTTTCGGCTTCGAAAATGGTGCTCTAATCATCCCGATTTGCTGAAGAGAAATCAATTAAACCACAGGGAGGCCTCTTATCAGATTCACCCGGAAGGAGACAACACCATCAGGAGCCTGGGAATTCTTTGGGACCCAAATACGGACGTCTTCCACTTTGACACGAAGAACGTCAGTTGTGAAGCCCGAGTGACTAAACGTTCAGTTCTTTCCGATCTGGCGAGAATATTTGATCCCCTGGGTCTTATCGGACCAATCATTCTCAAGGCGAAAGTATTGCTTCAACGTCTGTGGGAACTCAGATTGGAATGGGATGAATCACTTCCTTTGGAGCTCCATTCAAAATGACTTGATTTCCGTGAATCATTCAAATGCTTAAATGATTTGTGACCTCCCCGGCGCGTTATTGCGCAGCATTGCAATATCTATGAGATTCGCGGCTTTTGTGATGCCTCAGAATCCGGTTACGGAGCATGTGTATACGTCAGGTCCGTCAAATCAGATGGGAAGTACATGATGGACCTTCTATGCTCCAAGTCGCGAGTGGCGCCGCTAAAGAAAACAACTCTTCCCAGACTGGAACTGTGCGCAGCAGTACTCCTTGCTCACCTTATTCATAAGGTCTCATCATCCTTCTCGTTTTCGGGAAGCCCTACTCTGTGGTCAGACTCCACTGTGGTGCTCGCATGGCTGAAGGCACCATAATCCAATTGGAAGACTTTCGTCGCCAACAGGGTTGCCGAGATCTACGATCTGACAAGTAAATTCAAATTGAGGCACATCAGAGGAGTGGACAATCCAGCGGATCATATTTCCAGGGGACTTACGCCGCAACAATTGCTCGAGACGGTATCATGGTGGCAAGGACCGCCTTGGATGAATGGACATGAAAATGAATGGCCGCCAGAATCATTCATTGAGACGCAAGAGCCTCCAGAGAAACGACCGATGGCCACCGCTTTGATTGCAGTGGAGGCGAATCAGTTAATCCAACGCTATTCGTCATTATCCAAATTGCAGAGGGTAACGGCTTATTGCCTGTGATTCATACAAAACGCCTCAAAATCACGCATCGAGAGGAAAACGGAAGAACTCACGGCGCAAGAAATCGAGGCGGCTCTTACGCAGCTGATTAAAGCAGTTCAAGGCGAAGTATTTGTTAATGAGCTTCATGACCTTCAGCAGAAACATTAAGTTAGCAGCAAATCAAACTTGAAAATGCTGCATGCATTTCTTGACGAAAATAACGTAATCGGGGTGGGAGGCAGAATAAGGTCTTCTAACGTTCCCTACGGCCAGGAGCATCCAATCGTCTTGCCTCCGAAACATCATCTGACCAAGTTGATTGCAAAGCAAGAACACATCAAGCAGCTCACGTCGTCGTGGGTCTCAGCCAATCAAGGCTTACATATCTGCCTTTGTCTGCTTCTCCACTAAGGCGGTACATCTTGAGTTAGTGGGTGATTTGACAACGAAAGCATTTTTGGGAGCACTAAGACGCTTTACGTCTCGACGAGGAAAGTGCAGCGATATTTACTCAGACAATGGCACAAATTTTGTAGGAGCAAATCGGGAATTGAAGGATCTCCAGAAAGTCTTCTCATCCAAATCACATCAGGAAAGCCTTCATCATTATTCGTCATCCTAGGGAATCAATTGGCATTTCATCCCTCCTCGCTCACCCCACACTGGGGGCCTCTGGGAAGCGGCTGTCCGTTCACTCAAGTATCATCTCAGGAGAATTGCTGGGAACGCATCCTTTACCTATGAGGAGACGTACACCTATTTGACAATGATAGAGGCGTGCCTTAACTCCAGACCAGTAACCCAAATGTCGTCAGACCCTAATGACCTCAATCCCTTAACTCCCGGCCATTTCTTAATTGGCGACGCACTCACTGCCATCCCAGATCCAAACTTGATTGTGCGACGAACGTCCCGGAAAAACGAATTGACACAGTAGGAAAGGAGTCAAAATGACCAATACGGAATGATTTCCAACAGTCAGACTATATTTAATACATCAAATTACAAATGGGATTACACAACAACGAGGCCCGCAGGCTAGCTGCCGAAACTTGACGAACGACGCCTGCTGACGAGGTAAACACCTCGGTGGCCGGCAGGGGAGAGAGCAGGAGAGAGCCGCTGCGATGAGACGTCCGGTCGGCGCAGTCAAAGGAGGGGAGGTAGCTCTGGATCAGTGGAGAAGGGGGAAGTAGGGGAACTGTTCGTCCAGCCATTGGTTGAGACGGCGGCGTAGAGGAGCACTCTTGCCACAAAGTTCCGAAAAGAGGCCGCCAGATGCGAGTTCACTATAAAAGTAGGGCACCTTGTTCTTGTCGCGCAATATCGCCGACAACGCGCAATATCGCCGACAGTGCGCACTTTGAAATCTCCCTACCGCACTTAGAACATCTCGCGTTTTGTCCGGCTCGCGACGATGTCCGCGAGCGAAAATGTCCGCGGCGAAATTATAGCCAAATTTGTGCTGAAAATTCGGCACACGCTTTCGAAAACTTTGAGATCGGGAGTCGGAATTTTCAGTATGTTGACAAGTCCCGTCCTACGGGAAAAATAGAGGTAATATCAGCAATGGAAATGATCCTTAATATACAAAAACTAAGATTTTTGGTAAATTTTGAGCCACGTACTACCAATACTTTTAGAGGGAGAGACTGTTAACTGTGAAGCCGCTGTCGGTTCGGCTATCCCCAGCCATGCGCTTCGCGTCGACCAGACGAGAGCTTTCGGCTGGCTCATCTCAGCAGGCCTCCTGCCTATTTTGACGTAGCAAATATCGCTTTAATTATATTTTTCTTCTCAGAGGGCATATAATATATAAGAGAAACTCGCCTGAAGTCAGGATTATTGGTAAGGGCACACATGCATTTCGCTCTGGGGCGGTTAAGTCTTCAACTCTCGAGCTTGTGAGCACAAGCTAACTTCATCTATTTTTGTTTTCTTTTATATCCGATTCCACAATTAACCCTAACCTACACCAAAGATGTTAGATTGTTCAGCCATCAAAGGAAGTAGAATATTTTACCGCTTACATATGAAATGATTATACCTCTAAGGAATATTTTAAACGGCAATAGACCCATTACATGAAGAATCGACCATCCAGAGCAGACCAGTTTAATCCAACCATCGGCAGGATACTAATATTATATATACACATAATAAATACAGGGAGTGCATTTGTGGGACTACTTTTCACTGTCCAACCGGTTACCCAAAATCCACTGAAACTGGGATCGTCTTAAGTATTCCTTGCAAACAGTTGGGTTAACACGATGGAAAATCCGGACGTAAACTTCTTGTACACCACTACCCGCGGTGTACTTCCAGTAGGTTCACTATCCCTCTCCATTCCGGATATGCTAGGGTGCTCCATCAACTTGCACGGAATCGGTTTCCCAGGATTCGACGATCCCTAAGTTTCTTGTAAAATAGTGAATATAGAAGACATAGAATAATGCACGATGCAATTATAATTTACAAGTTTGTAAATATGTTCACATTTCCAAAATATGAGTGTAATATATCATTTATCTTCACATTTCCCACCTCTGATATTCCGTCAATTTCATTCGAAATTTGCCGAAGCAACTGTGTTTGAAAATTCGTCAAGTCTTTTACGAAACCCTTTGAATCTCACTGAGTTTTATTCTCCCTTGAGGAAACTAATGAAAGACATTGATTAACATAGTTAAAAGGCATTAAACACAAACGTTCTTCACCTGATGTATCGCTAATTTTCAGTTTCATTCAATTATTTTATCCGGGCATTTAATGGCCATCCGTTTTTTTTAATGCCTCCATCTGACAGTTCAAAACAGAGGTTCACCTACTCCTCGCTACGTTCATATTGCGCACACGTCTATTTCCGGCCTCCACCTTTGCGAAGGAGAGATCGATAAGTCGAAATCTGATCTTCTCCGATTTTTTCAATTCAAAGATCAATAACCACAAGTGGTAATGACCACACCATTGGTCAATGACCCCACAAGAGGCCAATGACCCCACAAATGGTCATTGACCCTACCAGAGGTCAACGATCCCACCATAAGTCAATGACCACAGAAGGGGTCAATGACCCCACCTGAAGTAACTTACCCCACAAGAGGTGAATGTCCCAACCAGATCTCAATGACTTCAAGAGTCAAATGACCACACTAGAGGTCAATGACCCCACCAGAGGTCAACGAACCGCAAAGGAGGTCAATGACCCCACCAGAGATCAACGACCTCTCCACAGGCCAAGGTCCCACAAGAGGACAATGACTCTATATGTGGTCATTGACCCAACATAGAGTCATTGACCCCACCACAGGTAAATTATTCGATCAGATAATTAGGACCACACCAGAGGCCAATGGCCCCACAAATGTCAATGACCCCACCAAAGGTCAAAGATACCACCAGAGGTCAATGACCCCACAAGGGGTCAATGACCCCACCTCAGGGCAATGACCCGTAACAGATGTCAATGACCCCTTCAGAGGTCAATGACCCAACCAGAGATCAACGACCCCACCAGATATAAATGACCAATCTAGGTGTCAATGACACCTAGATTGACAATATCAATGACACCACTACAGGTCAAAGACCTTACCAGAGGTAAATGACCCCCACCAGAGGTGCCTGACCCCACCAGAGATCAATAACCCTGCAAGAGGTCAATGACACCCTTCAGAGGTCAATTACCCCACCAGAGGTTAATGACCCGCAACAGAGGTCAATGATCCCTTCAGAGGTCAATGACCCTACCAGAGGTCAATTACCCATATGGAGGTCAATGACCACTTCAGAGGTCAATGACTCCATCATACTTCAACGACATCGCCAGAGATCAATGACCTCCTAGAGGTCAATGACCCCACCAGAGGTCAATGACCCCACCAGAGGTCAATGACCCCACCAGCGGTCATTGACATCACGAAAGGTCATTAACCCACCCAGAAGTCAATTACCGCACCTATGTCAATGTCCGCACCAGCGGTCTATGTACACCAAAGTCAATGACCCCTGTCCCAGAGTTCAATGACCCCTTAATAGGTAAAATTATTAAAATTATTTTCCATCTTTCTTTCATTTCCTGTGACTACAACAAATATATGCGCTCACGACTGGCAAATGATTTTTATTTGTTGCTGGAAAGATATTCAGGAAATGCAAATATTAATTATGGGATATGAAATTAAATAAGAAAATTGGGCATTTCAGAATGATTTTCCAACTTTTATTCAATTCCTGTGACAGAAAACAAATATATATGCACTTACGTCTGAAAAATTATTATTGTTTGATGCAGAAAAGATAATCTAAACTTGCAAATATTGATAATAGTAGATGGAATTAATAGTAGGCTCTTCAATGAAATTTACTCTGTGCAATCTAAATTTTGTCAGAAAAATCGAATATATGAGCTCACGTCTGGTGGTGTCATTGACCTCTGAAGGGGTTATTGTCCACTGTTGTGGGTCATCAAACTCTGATGGGGTAATTGACACCTAGAATGGTCATTGACCTCCGATGGTTTCGCTCTGAAGGGGTCATTGAACCCTGTTACTGGTCATTGACCTCTGGTGTGTTAATTGATTTCACGTGGGGTCATTGACCCCATGTTGGGTTATTAACCTCCGGTGGTATCACTGACATTTGGTGGGGTCATTGACATTTGTGAGGTCACTGGCCTCCGATGGGGTCATTGACCTATGGTTTGGTCATTGACCTATGGTTTGGTCATTGACCTATGGTTTGGTCATTGTTATCTGATAGATTAATTAACCTCTGGTGGGGTCAATGACCTCTTGTTGGGTCATCAACATTTGATAGAATCATTGACCTTTGGGAAGGTCATGACCTCCTTTGCGAGTCATTGACCTCTGGTGGGTTCATTGATCGCTAGTGTGGTGATTGGACTCAGATAGTCTCTGAGATCTGGGGAGGATATTGACCTCTTGAGGGGTCATTGACCTTTTGTGGGGTCATTGGTCGATGGTGGGGTCATTGACCTCTGGTGTGGTCATGGACCTCTGGTGGGGTTATTGTTATCTGATTAATTAATTGACCTCTGGTGGGATCCATGAAACTCTTGTGGGGTCATTGACGTCTGATAGTCATTGAACATTGGTGAAGTCATTGACCTCTTCTGGGGTCATTGGCTTCTGGAGGGGTCTTTGATGTCTTGTGGAGCAGTTTTCCACTGAAGGGGTCATTGAGCTACTTTGTGGGCAATTGTTCTCTGGTAAGTTCTTTGGCCTCTGGTGGTGTCATTGACCTCTAAACAGGTCAATGATTTATGTTGTGGGTCATTGACCTCCGATGAAGTCATTGACACCTAGAGTGGCCATTGATTTCTGTTGGGGTCGTTGATCTCTAGTGGGGTCATTGTCCACTGAAGGGGTCATTGACCTCATTTGCGGGTCATTGACCTCTGGTGGGGTCATTGACCGCTAGTGTGGTAATTTACTATGATAGACATTGATATCTGGTGGGTACATTGACCTCTTGTGGGGTCTTGTGCGGTCATTGATCTCTTTTGGGGTCATCGACCATTGAGAATTCTTTGACCTCTGATAATGTCGTTGATCTCTTGTAGGGTTATTGACCTCTTAAACGGTCATCGACCTCTGGTGGGGTTATCGATCCTTGATAAGGACATTGACCTCTAATGGGGTTATTGACGCCTGAAAGGATAATTTAACTCTGTAGGGGGTCACTGACTTCTCGTTTGGTCAATGATCTCTGATACAATCATTACCTCTGTTTGCATAATTGACCTCTTGTGGGGTCAATGACCTCATCAGAAGTCATTGGTCTTTGCTGTGGTCGTTGACCTCTGGTGGGGTCATTGACCTCTGTAGGTCGTCATTGACTTCTGTCATCGATCTGTGGTGGGGTCATTGATCTTTGGTTTGTATATTTACCTCTGAAGGGGTCACTAACCTCTGGTGTGGTCCTTGACATCTGGTGGGCACGTTAATCTAACCACTATAAAAGATCCATGTGTCCAAATATACTTAAAATACTCATTGTTGCTAGTTTATTGGTATTTTTCTGGTTCTCCCCTCGTTTCACCATTCTTGAGGAATACCATTTCGCCGGACTCATCAGGTCGTAATGGACAAGACCGTTGTCTGCTGCAAGATATAGGGCTCTGATCGGGTAAATGCCCGTTGGGATCTAGTCCGGAAAGATCGAATTGTCTGGGGAGTCGAACAGACATGGATAGTTGAACATCCGCTGAAAAGTAAGGAAGAACATATATCCAAGTGATGCAAAGTTCACATAATTTGGAGTAAATGTTCTTCATTACATCCAGTTATAATTATAAATATTAGCATGGTTAGAATGATTTTTCTGCAACAAAATAAATCATTTTGCGGAGGGAGGCGCTTATTTTAGTTCTCTCTCACAGGCAATGGATTACACAGTGGAAATCACTTCAAATAGCATGACATTTCTTTCCTTTCTTTCCATTTTCTTTCCTCTCAAAGAATTGGACCTAAAAAAATACATGAGCGTTTTCTCTACCTGGAATTATATTACACATGAAAATATAATTGAAAAGCATATTGTTCTGATTTAATTTCAAATATCATAATCGATCAATTTGCCATTATAGAATGACTTTTCTCCTAATTAAATGAGGTTTGTCCAAGGTCAGCAAATACCATGGCTTCTCTCAAGGGATTTGAAATTCTAGAGAAAATCACTCCGAGACGCCATATATTCGTTTTTAATTCCAGTTGCCACAGTCAATTCTTGCACGTGTAGAATGTCTTTTCTGCAACAAAAAATAACCATTTTTCAGACGTGGGCGCATATATTCGTTTTTTCTCACAGGAAATGAATTAATGATGTGAAATCATTTAGAAGAGCCCAATGTTTATTTGAAATTCCGGATATATAGTCAATCAAATTGAATTTACAGGGTAGACTTTCACCAGATTAAAAAATTTTTTTTGCTAACATAAGCGTATATTTGCGTTTTCCCTCATAGGCTTTGAAATACTCACAGAAAATAACTTCAAAACGCCAAATATTATTACTTAAATCAAGGTACTAAAATCAATTTTTGCATTTATAGAATGTGTGTTCTCAAACAAATAATAATCATTATATAACACGCCAGCATATACTTTCGTTTCTTCTCACAGGTGATGATTTGACGATGGGAAATTATTTAGAAAAATCCAATATTCATCTGAAATTCCATGTGTATAATCAATCCATTTGTATTTACAGGGTAGATTTTTCTCCAGATTAAAAGAATAGTTTGGCTAACATAAGCGCATATTTTCGTTTTACCTCACAGGCTTTGAAATACTCAGGGAAAATCACTTCGAAATGCCAAAAAAAATTATTTAGTTCCAGGTACTAAATTCTAATTTTGCATGTCTAGATTGCCATTTACGAAATAAATAATAATCATTTATCAGACGTGGGCGCATTTATTAGTTATTTCTGAGAGCAACTGAAATAAAGAAGGGAGATTATTTAGAAGAGCCGAATGTTTATTTAAAATACCAGATACATAGTCAATCAATTTTCAATTAGAGGAATGACTATTCGCCAGATTGAAATAAACGTTTTAGTAACGTAATGGCATAATTACGTTTTCTCTCTAAGGCTTTGAAATACTAATGGAAAATCACTTCGAAACGACAAATATTATTATATAATTCCAGGTACTAAGACAACATTTTTTATGTCTAGAAAGTCTTTTCCCGAACAAAATAAGAATCATTTATCAGAAGCTAGCATATACATTCGTTTATTCTCTCTGGAATTGATTTGAAGGTGAGAAATCATTTAGAAGAGCCCAATGTTCATTTGAAATTCCAGATATATAATCATTAACATTCATTTACAGGGTAGATTTTCTATGGATTATATTAACCGTTTTCCTCATGTATGCGATTATTTCGTTTTCTGTCTCAGCCTTTAAAATACTCTTGGGAAATAACTTCGAAACGCCAAATATTGTTATTAAAATCCAGGTATTAAAATCAATTTTTGCCCGTCTAGAATGTCTGTTCTGTAACAAATAATAATAATCATAATTTAAGATACTAGCATATACATTCGTTTTTTCTCAAAAGTGTTGAATTGATGATAGGATATTATTAAGGAAAGCCCAATGTTCATTTGAAATTCCAGATATATAATCATTCAACTTGCATTTACAGGGTAGACTTTTATATAGATTAAAATAAACGTTTTGCTAACGTATGCGATTATTTCGTTATCTGTCTCAGCCTTTAAAATACTATTGGGAAATAACTTCGAAACGCAAAATATTGTTATTTAATTCAAGGTATTAAAATCAATTTTTGCCCGTCTAGAATGTCTGTTCTGTAACAAATAATAATCGAAATTTAAGATACTAGCATATACATTCGTTTTTTCTCAAAGGTGTTGAATTGAAGAAAGGAAATTATTCAGGAAAACACAACGTTCATTTGAAATTCCAGATATATAATCATTCGAATTGCATTTACAGGGTAGACTTTTCTATAGATTAAAATAAATATTTTGCTAACGTATGCGATTAATTTCGTTTTCTGTCTCAGGCATTGAAATACTCTTGGAAAAAAATTCGAAACGGCAAAAATTGTTATTTAATTCCAGGTATTAAAAATGTTTATTTGCCCGTCTAGAATGTCTGTTCTGTAACAAATAATAATAATCATAATTTAAGATACTAGCATATACATTCCTTTTTTCTCAAAGGTGTTGAATTGATGATAGGATATTATTAAGGAAAGCCCAATGTTCATTTGAAATTCCAGATATAGAAACATTCAACTTGCATTTACAGAGTACACTTTTATATAGATTAAAATTAACGTTTTTCTAACGTATGCGATTATTTTCGTTTCCTGTCTCAGGCTTTGAAATACTCTTGGAAAATTACTTCGAAACGCCAAATATTGTTATTTAAATCCAGGTATTAAAATCAATTTTTGCCCGTCTAGAATGTCTGTTCTGTAACAAATAATAATAATCATAATTTAAGATACTAGCATATACATTCCTTTTTTCTCAAAGGTGTTGAATTGATGATAGGATATTATTAAGGAAAGCCCAATGTTCATTTGAAATTCCAGATATAGAAACATTCAACTTGCATTTACAGAGTACACTTTTATATAGATTAAAATTATCGTTTTTCTAACGTATGCGATTATTTTCGTTTCCTGTCTCAGGCTTTGAAATACTCTTGGAAAATTACTTCGAAACGCCAAATATTGTTATTTAAATCCAGGTATTAAAATCAATTTTTGCCCGTCTAGAATGTCTGTTCTGTAACAAATAATAATAATCATAATTTAAGATACTAGCATATACATTCCTTTTTTCTCAAAGGTGTTGAATTGATGATAGGATATTATTAAGGAAAGCCCAATGTTCATTTGAAATTCCAGATATAAAGAAACATTCAACTTGCATTTACAGAGTACACTTTTATATAGATTAAAATTAACGTTTTTCTAACGTATGCGATTATTTTCGTTTCCTGTCTCAGGCTTTGAAATACTCTTGGAAAATTACTTCGAAACGCCAAATATTGTTATTTAAATCCTGGTATTAAAATCAATTTTTTCCCGTCTAGAATGTCTGTTCTGTAACAAATAATAATAATCATAATTTAAGATACTAGCATATACATTCCTTTTTTCTCAAAGGTGTTGAATTGATGATAGGATATTATTAAGGAAAGCCCAATGTTCATTTGAAATTCCAGATATAGAAACATTCAACTTGCATTTACAGAGTACACTTTTATATAGATTAAAATTAACGTTTTTCTAACGTATGCGATTATTTTCGTTTCCTGTCTCAGGCTTTGAAATACTCTTGGAAAATTACTTCGAAACGCCAAATATTGTTATTTAAATCCAGGTATTAAAATCAATTTTTGCCCGTCTAGAATGTCTGTTCTGTAACAAATAATAATAATCATAATTTAAGATACTAGCATATACATTCCTTTTTTCTCAAAGGTGTTGAATTGATGATAGGATATTATTAAGGAAAGCCCAATGTTCATTTGAAATTCCAGATATAGAAACATTCAACTTGCATTTACAGAGTACACTTTTATATACATTAAAATTAACGTTTTTCTAACGTATGCGATTATTTTCGTTTCCTGTCTCAGGCTTTGAAATACTCTTGGAAAATTACTTCGAAACGCCAAATATTGTTATTTAAATCCAGGTATTAAAATCAATTTTTGCCCGTCTAGAATGTCTGTTCTGTAACAAATAATAATAATCATAATTTAAGATACTAGCATATACATTCCTTTTTTCTCAAAGGTGTTGAATTGATGATAGGATATTATTAAGGAAAGCCCAATGTTCATTTGAAATTCCAGATATAGAAACATTCAACTTGCATTTACAGAGTACACTTTTATATAGATTAAAATTAACGTTTTTCTAACGTATGCGATTATTTTCGTTTCCTGTCTCAGGCTTTGAAATACTCTTGGAAAATTACTTCGAAACGCCAAATATTGTTATTTAAATCCAGGTATTAAAATCAATTTTTGCCCGTCTAGAATGTATGTTCTGTAACAAATAATAATAATCATAATTTAAGATACTAGCATATACATTCCTTTTTTCTCAAAGGTGTTGAATTGATGATAGGATATTATTAAGGAAAGCCCAATGTTCATTTGAAATTCCAGATATAGAAACATTCAACTTGCATTTACAGAGTACACTTTTATATAGATTAAAATTAACGTTTTTCTAACGTATGCGATTATTTTCGTTTCCTGTCTCAGGCTTTGAAATACTCTTGGAAAATTACTTCGAAACGCCAAATATTGTTATTTAAATCCAGGTATTAAAATCAAGTTTTGCCCGTCTAGAATGTCTTTTCTGTAACAAATAATAATAATCATAATTTAAGATACTAGCATATACATTCCTTTTTTCTCAAAGGTGTTGAATTGATGATAGGATATTATTAAGGAAAGCCCAATGTTCATTTGAAATTCCAGATAAAGAAACATTCAACTTGCATTTACAGAGTACACTTTTATATAGATTAAAATTAACGTTTTTCTAACGTATGCGATTATTTTCGTTTCCTGTCTCAGGCTTTGAAATACTCTTGGAAAATTACTTCGAAACGCCAAATATTGTTATTTAAATCCAGGTATTAAAATCAATTTTTGCCCGTCTAGAATGTCTGTTCTGTAACAAATAATAATAATCATAATTTAAGATACTAGCATATACATTCCTTTTTTCTCAAAGGTGTTGAATTGATGATAGGATATTATTAAGGAAAGCCCAATGTTCATTTGAAATTCCAGATATAGAAACATTCAACTTGCATTTACAGAGTACACTTTTATATAGATTAAAATTAACGTTTTTCTAACGTATGCGATTATTTTCGTTTCCTGTCTCAGGCTTTGAAATACTCTTGGAAAATTACTTCGAAACGCCAAATATTGTTATTTAAATCCAGGTATTAAAATCAATTTTTGCCCGTCTAGAATGTCTGTTCTGTAACAAATAATAATAATCATAATTTAAGATACTAGCATATACATTCCTTTTTTCTCAAAGGTGTTGAATTGATGATAGGATATTATTAAGGAAAGCCCAATGTTCATTTGAAATTCCAGATATAGAAACATTCAACTTGCATTTACAGTGTACACTTTTATATAGATTAAAATTAACGTTTTTCTAACGTATGCGATTATTTTCGTTTCCTGTCTCAGGCTTTGAAATACTCTTGGAAAATAACTTCGAAACGCCAAATATTGTTATTTAAATCCAGGTATTAAAATCAATTTTTTCCCGTCTAGAATGTCTGTTCTGTAACAAATAATAATAATCATAATTTAAGATACTAGCATATACATTCCTTTTTTCTCAAAGGTGTTGAATTGATGATAGGATATTATTAAGGAAAGCCCAATGTTCATTTGAAATTCCAGATATAGAAACATTCAAATTGCATATACAGGGTAGACTTTTATATAGATTAAAATAAACGTTTTTCTAACGTATGCGATTATTTTCGTTTCCTGTCTCAGGCTTTGAAATACTCTTGGAAAATTACTTCGAAACGCCAAATATTGTTATTTAAATCCAGGTATTAAAATCAATTTTTTCCCGTCTAGAATGTCTGTTATGTAACAAATAATAATAATCATAATTTAAGATACTAGCATATACATTCCTTTTTTCTCAAAGGTGTTGAATTGATGATAGGATATTATTAAGGAAAGCCCAATGTTCATTTGAAATTCCAGATATAGAAACATTCAACTTGCATTTACAGAGTACACTTTTATATAGATTAAAATTAACGTTTTTCTAACGTATGCGATTATTTTCGTTTCCTGTCTCAGGCTTTGAAATACTCTTGGAAAATTACTTCGAAACGCCAAATATTGTTATTTAAATCCAGGTATTAAAATCAATTTTTGCCCGTCTAGAATGTCTGTTCTGTAACAAATAATAATAATCATAATTTAAGATACTAGCATATACATTCCTTTTTTCTCAAAGGTGTTGAATTGATGATAGGATATTATTAAGGAAAGCCCAATGTTCATTTGAAATTCCAGATATAGAAACATTCAACTTGCATTTACAGAGTACACTTTTATATAGATTAAAATTAACGTTTTTCTAACGTATGCGATTATTTTCGTTTCCTGTCTCAGGCTTTGAAATACTCTTGGAAAATTACTTCGAAACGCCAAATATTGTTATTTGAATCCTGGTATTAAAATCAATTTTTGCCCGTCTAGAATGTCTGTTCTGTAACAAATAATAATAATCATAATTTAAGATACTAGCATATACATTCCTTTTTTCTCAAAGGTGTTGAATTGATGATAGGATATTATTAAGGAAAGCCCAATGTTCATTTGAAATTCCAGATATAGAAACATTCAACTTGCATTTACAGTGTACACTTTTATATAGATTAAAATTAACGTTTTTCTAACGTATGCGATTATTTTCGTTTCCTGTCTCAGGCTTTGAAATACTCTTGGAAAATTACTTCGAAACGCCAAATATTGTTATTTAAATCCAGGTATTAAAATCAATTTTTTCCCGTCTAGAATGTCTGTTATGTAACAAATAATAATAATCATAATTTAAGATACTAGCATATACATTCCTTTTTTCTCAAAGGTGTTGAATTGATGATAGGATATTATTAAGGAAAGCCCAATGTTCATTTGAAATTCCAGATATAGAAACATTCAACTTGCATTTACAGAGTACACTTTTATATAGATTAAAATTAACGTTTTTCTAACGTATGCGATTATTTTCGTTTCCTGTCTCAGGCTTTGAAATACTCTTGGAAAATTACTTCGAAACGCCAAATATTGTTATTTAAATCCAGGTATTAAAATCAATTTTTGCCCGTCTAGAATGTCTGTTCTGTAACAAATAATAATAATCATAATTTAAGATACTAGCATATACATTCCTTTTTTCTCAAAGGTGTTGAATTGATGATAGGATATTATTAAGGAAAGCCCAATGTTCATTTGAAATTCCAGATATAGAAACATTCAACTTGCATTTACAGAGTACACTTTTATATAGATTAAAATTAACGTTTTTCTAACGTATGCGATTATTTTCGTTTCCTGTCTCAGGCTTTGAAATACTCTTGGAAAATTACTTCGAAACGCCAAATATTGTTATTTAAATCCAGGTATTAAAATCAATTTTTGCCCGTCTAGAATGTCTGTTCTGTAACAAATAATAATAATCATAATTTAAGATACTAGCATATACATTCCTTTTTTCTCAAAGGTGTTGAATTGATGATAGGATATTATTAAGGAAAGCCCAATGTTCATTTGAAATTCCAGATATAGAAACATTAAACTTGCATTTACAGGGTAGACTTTTATATAGATTAAAATTAACGTTTTGCTAACGTATGCGATTGTTTTCGTTTCCTGTCTCAGGCTTTGAAATACTCTTGGAAAATAACTTCGAAACGCCAAATATTGTTATTTAAATCCAGGTATTAAAATCAATTTTTGCCCGTCTAGAATGTCTGTTCTGTAACAAATAATAATAATCATAATTTAAGATACTAGCATATACATTCCTTTTTTCTCAAAGGTGTTGAATTGATGATAGGATATTATTAAGGAAAGCCCAATGTTCATTTGAAATTCCAGATATAGAAACATTCAACTTGCATTTACAGAGTACACTTTTATATAGATTAAAATTAACGTTTTTCTAACGTATGCGATTATTTTCGTTTCCTGTCTCAGGCTTTGAAATACTCTTGGAAAATAACTTCGAAACGCCAAATATTGTTATTTAAATCCAGGTATTAAAATCAATTTTTGCCAGGCTAGAATGTCTGTTCTGTAACAAATAATAATAATCATAATTTAAGATACTAGCATATACATTCCTTTTTTCTCAAAGGTGTTGAATTGATGATAGGATATTATTAAGGAAAGCCCAATGTTCATTTGAAATTCCAGATATAGAAACATTCAACTTGCATTTACAGAGTACACTTTTATATAGATTAAAATTAACGTTTTTCTAACGTATGCGATTATTTTCGTTTCCTGTCTCAGGCTTTGAAATACTCTTGGAAAATAACTTCGAAACGCCAAATATTGTTATTTAAATCCAGGTATTAAAATCAATTTTTTCCCGTCTAGAATGTCTGTTCTGTAACAAATAATAATAATCATAATTTAAGATACTAGCATATACATTCCTTTTTTCTCAAAGGTGTTGAATTGATGATAGGATATTATTAAGGAAAGCCCAATGTTCATTTGAAATTCCAGATATAGAAACATTCAACTTGCATTTACAGAGTACACTTTTATATAGATTAAAATTAACGTTTTTCTAACGTATGCGATTATTTTCGTTTCCTGTCTCAGGCTTTGAAATACTCTTGGAAAATTACTTCGAAACGCCAAATATTGTTATTTGAATCCTGGTATTAAAATCAATTTTTGCCCGTCTAGAATGTCTGTTCTGTAACAAATAATAATAATCATAATTTAAGATACTGGCATATACATTCCTTTTTTCTCAAAGGTGTTGAATTGATGATAGTATATTATTAAGGAAAGCCCATTGTTCATTTGAAATTCCAGATATAGAAACATTCAACTTGCATTTACAGAGTACACTTTTATATAGATTAAAATTAACGTTTTTCTAACGTATGCGATTATTTTCGTTTCCTGTCTCAGGCTTTGAAATACTCTTGGAAAATTACTTCGAAACGCCAAATATTGTTATTTAAATCCAGGTATTAAAATCAATTTTTGCCCGTCTAGAATGTCTGTTCTGTAACAAATAATAATAATCATAATTTAAGATACTAGCATATACATTCCTTTTTTCTCAAAGGTGTTGAATTGATGATAGGATATTATTAAGGAAAGCCCAATGTTCATTTGAAATTCCAGATATAGAAACATTCAACTTGCATTTACAGAGTACACTTTTATATAGATTAAAATTAACGTTTTTCTAACGTATGCGATTATTTTCGTTTCCTGTCTCAGGCTTTGAAATACTCTTGGAAAATTACTTCGAAACGCCAAATATTGTTATTTAAATCCAGGTATTAAAATCAATTTTTGCCCGTCTAGAATGTCTGTTCTGTAACAAATAATAATAATCATAATTTAAGATACTAGCATATACATTCCTTTTTTCTCAAAGGTGTTGAATTGATGATAGGATATTATTAAGGAAAGCCCAATGTTCATTTGAAATTCCAGATATAGAAACATTCAACTTGCATTTACAGAGTACACTTTTATATAGATTAAAATTAACGTTTTTCTAACGTATGCGATTATTTTCGTTTCCTGTCTCAGGCTTTGAAATACTCTTGGAAAATTACTTCGAAACGCCAAATATTGTTATTTAAATCCAGGTATTAAAATCAATTTTTGCCCGTCTAGAATGTATGTTCTGTAACAAATAATAATAATCATAATTTAAGATACTAGCATATACATTCCTTTTTTCTCAAAGGTGTTGAATTGATGATAGGATATTATTAAGGAAAGCCCAATGTTCATTTGAAATTCCAGATATAGAAACATTCAACTTGCATTTACAGAGTACACTTTTATGTAGATTAAAATTAACGTTTTTCTAACGTATGCGATTATTTTCGTTTCCTGTCTCAGGCTTTGAAATACTCTTGGAAAATTACTTCGAAACGCCAAATATTGTTATTTAAATCCAGGTATTAAAATCAATTTTTGCCCGTCTAGAATGTCTGTTCTGTAACAAATAATAATAATCATAATTTAAGATACTAGCATATACATTCCTTTTTTCTCAAAGGTGTTGAATTGATGATAGGATATTATTAAGGAAAGCCCAATGTTCATTTGAAATTCCAGATATAGAAACATTCAACTTGCATTTACAGAGTACACTTTTATATAGATTAAAATTAATGTTTTTCTAACGTATGCGATTATTTTCGTTTCCTGTCTCAGGCTTTGAAATACTCTTGGAAAATTACTTCGAAACGCCAAATATTGTTATTTAAATCCAGGTATTAAAATCAATTTTTGCCCGTCTAGAATGTCTGTTCTGTAACAAATAATAATAATCATAATTTAAGATACTAGCATATACATTCCTTTTTTCTCAAAGGTGTTGAATTGATGATAGGATATTATTAAGGAAAGCCCAATGTTCATTTGAAATTCCAGATATAGAAACATTCAACTTGCATTTACAGAGTACACTTTTATATAGATTAAAATTAACGTCTTTCTAACGTATGCGATTATTTTCGTTTCCTGTCTCAGGCTTTGAAATACTCTTGGAAAATTACTTCGAAACGCCAAATATTGTTATTTAAATCCAGGTATTAAAATCAATTTTTGCCCGTCTAGAATGTCTGTTCTGTAACAAATAATAATAATCATAATTTAAGATACTAGCATATACATTCCTTTTTTCTCAAAGGTGTTGAATTGATGATAGGATATTATTAAGGAAAGCCCAATGTTCATTTGAAATTCCAGATATAGAAACATTCAACTTGCATTTACAGAGTACACTTTTATATAGATTAAAATTAACGTTTTTCTAACGTATGCGATTATTTTCGTTTCCTGTCTCAGGCTTTGAAATACTCTTGGAAAATTACTTCGAAACGCCAAATATTGTTATTTAAATCTAGGTATTAAAATCAATTTTTGCCCGTCTAGAATGTCTGTTCTGTAACAAATAATAATAATCATAATTTAAGATACTAGCATATACATTCCTTTTTTCTCAAAGGTGTTGAATTGATGATAGGATATTATTAAGGTAAGCCCAATGTTCATTTGAAATTCCAGATATAAAGAAACATTCAAATTGCATTTACAGAGTACACTTTTATATAGATTAAAATTAACGTTTTTCTAACGTATGCGATTATTTTCGTTTCCTGTCTCAGGCTTTGAAATACTCTTGGAAAATTACTTCGAAACGCCAAATATTGTTATTTAAATCTAGGTATTAAAATCAATTTTTGTCCGTCTAGAATGTCTGTTCTGTAACAAATAATAATAATCATAATTTAAGATACTAGCATATACATTCCTTTTTTCTCAAAGGTGTTGAATTGATGATAGGATATTATTAAGGTAAGCCCAATGTTCATTTGAAATTCCAGATATAAAGAAACATTCAACTTGCATTTACAGAGTACACTTTTATATAGATTAAAATTAACGTTTTTCTAACGTATGCGATTATTTTCGTTTCCTGTCTCAGGCTTTGAAATACTCTTGGAAAATTACTTCGAAACGCCAAATATTGTTATTTAAATCCAGGTATTAAAATCAATTTTTGCCCGTCTAGAATGTCTGTTCTGTAACAAATAATAATAATCATAATTTAAGATACTAGCATATACATTCCTTTTTTCTCAAAGGTGTTGAATTGATGATAGGATATTATTAAGGAAAGCCCAATGTTCATTTGAAATTCCAGATATAGAAACATTCAACTTGCATTTACAGAGTACACTTTTATATAGATTAAAATTAACGTTTTTCTAACGTATGCGATTATTTTCGTTTCCTGTCTCAGGCTTTGAAATACTCTTGGAAAATTACTTCGAAACGCCAAATATTGTTATTTAAATCCAGGTATTAAAATCAATTTTTGCCCGTCTAGAATGTCTGTTCTGTAACAAATAATAATAATCATAATTTAAGATACTAGCATATACATTCCTTTTTTCTCAAAGGTGTAGAATTGATGATAGGATATTATTAAGGAAAGCCCAATGTTCATTTGAAATTCCAGATATAGAAACATTCAACTTGCATTTACAGAGTACACTTTTATATAGATTAAAATTAACGTTTTTCTAACGTATGCGATTATTTTCGTTTCCTGTCTCAGGCTTTGAAATACTCTTGGAAAATTACTTCGAAACGCCAAATATTGTTATTTAAATCCAGGTATTAAAATCAATTTTTGCCCGTCTAGAATGTCTGTTCTGTAACAAATAATAATAATCATAATTTAAGATACTAGCATATACATTCCTTTTTTCTCAAAGGTGTTGAATTGATGATAGGATATTATTAAGGAAAGCCCAATGTTCATTTGAAATTCCAGATATAGAAACATTCAACTTGCATTTACAGAGTACACTTTTATATAGATTAAAATTAACGTTTTTCTAACGTATGCGATTATTTTCGTTTCCTGTCTCAGGCTTTGAAATACTCTTGGAAAATTACTTCGAAACGCCAAATATTGTTATTTAAATCCAGGTATTAAAATCAATTTTTGCCCGTCTAGAATGTCTGTTCTGTAACAAATAATAATAATCATAATTTAAGATACTAGCATATACATTCCTTTTTTCTCAAAGGTGTTGAATTGATGATAGGATATTATTAAGGAAAGCCCAATGTTCATTTGAAATTCCAGATATAGAAACATTCAACTTGCATTTACAGAGTACACTTTTATATAGATTAAAATTAACGTTTTTCTAACGTATGCGATTATTTTCGTTTCCTGTCTCAGGCTTTGAAATACTCTTGGAAAATTACTTCGAAACGCCAAATATTGTTATTTAAATCCAGGTATTAAAATCAATTTTTGCCCGTCTAGAATGTCTGTTCTGTAACAAATAATAATAATCATAATTTAAGATACTAGCATATACATTCCTTTTTTCTCAAAGGTGTTGAATTGATGATAGGATATTATTAAGGAAAGCCCAATGTTCATTTGAAATTCCAGATATAAAGAAACATTCAACTTGCATTTACAGAGTACACTTTTATATAGATTAAAATTAACGTTTTTCTAACGTATGCGATTATTTTCGTTTCCTGTCTCAGGCTTTGAAATACTCTTGGAAAATTACTTCGAAACGCCAAATATTGTTATTTAAATCCAGGTATTAAAATCAATTTTTGCCCGTCTAGAATGTCTGTTCTGTAACAAATAATAATAATCATAATTTAAGATACTAGCATATACATTCCTTTTTTCTCAAAGGTGTTGAATTGATGATAGGATATTATTAAGGAAAGCCCAATGTTCATTTGAAATTCCAGATATAAAGAAACATTCAACTTGCATTTACAGAGTACACTTTTATATAGATTAAAATTAACGTTTTTCTAACGTATGCGATTATTTTCGTTTCCTGTCTCAGGCTTTGAAATACTCTTGGAAAATTACTACGAAACGCCAAATATTGTTATTTAAATCCAGGTATTAAAATCAATTTTTGCCCGTCTAGAATGTCTGTTCTGTAACAAATAATAATAATCATAATTTATGATACTAGCATATACATTCCTTTTTTCTCAAAGGTGTTGAATTGATGATAGGATATTATTAAGGAAAGCCCAATGTTCATTTGAAATTCCAGATATAGAAACATTCAACTTGCATTTACAGAGTACACTTTTATATAGATTAAAATTAACGTTTTTCTAACGTATGCGATTATTTTCGTTTTGTGTCTCAGGCTTTAAAATATCTTGGAAAATAACTTCGAAACGCCAAATATTGTTAATTAAATCCAGGTATTAAAATCAATTTTTGCCCGTCTAGAATGTCTGTTCTGTAACAAATAATAATAATCATAATTTAAGATACTAGCATATACATTCCTTTTTTCTCAAAGGTGTTGAATTGATGATAGGATATTATTAAGGAAAGCCCAATGTTCATTTGAAATTCCAGATATAGAAACATTCAACTTGCATTTACAGAGTACACTTTTATATAGATTAAAATTAACGTTTTTCTAACGTCTGCGATTATTTTCGTTTCCTGTCTCAGGCTTTGAAATACTCTTGGAAAATTACTTCGAAACGCCAAATATTGTTATTTAAATCCAGGTATTAAAATCAATTTTTGCCCGTCTAGAATGTCTGTTCTGTAACAAATAATAATCATAATTTAAGATACTAGCATAAACATTCGTTTTTCTCACAGGTGTTGAATTGAAGATAGGAAATATTTAGGAAAGCCCAATGTTCATTTGAAATTGCAGATATAGAAACATTAAACTTGCATTTACAGGGTAGAATTTTATATAGATTAAAATAAAGGATTTGCTAACGTATGCGATTATTTTCGTTTCCTGTCTCAGGCTTTGAAATACTCTTGGAAAATTACTTCGAAACGCCAAATATTGTTATTTAAATCCTGGTATTAAAATCAATTTTTGCCCGTCTAGAATGTCTGTTCTGTAACAACTAATAATAATCATAATTTAAGATACTAGCATATACATTCCTTTTTTCTCAAAGGTGTTGAATTGATGATAGGATATTATTAAGGAAAGCCCAATGTTCATTTGAAATTCCAGATATAGAAACATTCAACTTGCATTTACAGAGTACACTTTTATATAGATTAAAATTAACGTTTTTCTAACGTATGCGATTATTTTCGTTTCCTGTCTCAGGCTTTGAAATACTCTTGGAAAATTACTTCGAAACGCCAAATATTGTTATTTAAATCCAGGTATTAAAATCAATTTTTGCCCGTCTAGAATGTCTGTTCTGTAACAAATAATAATAATCATAATTTAAGATACTAGCATATACATTCCTTTTTTCTCAAAGGTGTTGAATTGATGATAGGATATTATTAAGGAAAGCCCAATGATCATTTGAAATTCCAGATATAGAAACATTCAACTTGCATTTACAGAGTACACTTTTATATAGATTAAAATTAACGTTTTTCTAACGTATGCGATTATTTTCGTTTCCTGTCTCAGGCTTTGAAATACTCTTGGAAAATTACTTCGAAACGCCAAATATTGTTATTTAAATCCAGGTATTAAAATCAATTTTTGCCCGTCTAGAATGTCTGTTCTGTAACAAATAATAATAATCATAATTTAAGATACTAGCATATACATTCCTTTTTTCTCAAAGGTGTTGAATTGATGATAGGATATTATTAAGGAAAGCCCAATGTTCATTTGAAATTCCAGATATAGAAACATTCAACTTGCATTTACAGAGTACACTTTTATATAGATTAAAATTAACGTTTTTCTAACGTATGCGATTATTTTCGTTTCCTGTCTCAGGCTTTGAAATACTCTTGGAAAATTACTTCGAAACGCCAAATATTGTTATTTAAATCCAGGTATTAAAATCAATTTTTGCCCGTCTAGAATGTCTGTTCTGTAACAAATAATAATAATCATAATTTAAGATACTAGCATATACATTCCTTTTTTCTCAAAGGTGTTGAATTGATGATAGGATATTATTAAGGAAAGCCCAATGTTCATTTGAAATTCCAGATATAGAAACATTCAACTTGCATTTACAGAGTACACTTTTATATAGATTAAAATTAACGTTTTTCTAACGTATGCGATTATTTTCGTTTCCTGTCTCAGGCTTTGAAATACTCTTGGAAAATTACTTCGAAACGCCAAATATTGTTTTTTAAATCCAGGTATTAAAATCAATTTTTGCCCGTCTAGAATGTCTGTTCTGTAACAAATAATAATAATCATAATTTAAGATACTAGCATATACATTCCTTTTTTCTCAAAGGTGTTGAATTGATGATAGGATATTATTAAGGAAAGCCCATTGTTCATTTGAAATTCCAGATATAGAAACATTCAACTTGCATTTACAGAGTACACTTTTATATAGATTAAAATTAACGTTTTTCTAACGTATGCGATTATTTTCGTTTCCTGTCTCAGGCTTTGAAATACTCTTGGAAAATTACTTCGAAACGCCAAATATTGTTATTTAAATCCAGGTATTAAAATCAATTTTTGCCCGTCTAGAATGTATGTTCTGTAACAAATAATAATAATCATAATTTAAGATACTAGCATATACATTCCTTTTTTCTCAAAGGTGTTGAATTGATGATAGGATATTATTAAGGAAAGCCCAATGTTCATTTGAAATTCCAGATATAGAAACATTCAACTTGCATTTACAGAGTACACTTTTATGTAGATTAAAATTAACGTTTTTCTAACGTATGCGATTATTTTCGTTTCCTGTCTCAGGCTTTGAAATACTCTTGGAAAATTACTTCGAAACGCCAAATATTGTTATTTAAATCCAGGTATTAAAATCAATTTTTGCCCGTCTAGAATGTCTGTTCTGTAACAAATAATAATAATCATAATTTAAGATACTAGCATATACATTCCTTTTTTCTCAAAGGTGTTGAATTGATGATAGGATATTATTAAGGAAAGCCCAATGTTCATTTGAAATTCCAGATATAGAAACATTCAACTTGCATTTACATAGTACACTTTTATGTAGATTAAAATTAACGTTTTTCTAACGTATGCGATTATTTTCGTTTCCTGTCTCAGGCTTTGAAATACTCTTGGAAAATTACTTCGAAACGCCAAATATTGTTATTTAAATCCAGGTATTAAAATCAATTTTTGCCCGTCTAGAATGTCTGTTCTGTAACAAATAATAATAATCATAATTTAAGATACTAGCATATACATTCCTTTTTTCTCAAAGGTGTTGAATTGATGATAGGATATTATTAAGGAAAGCCCAATGTTCATTTGAAATTCCAGATATAGAAACATTCAACTTGCATTTACATAGTACACTTTTATGTAGATTAAAATTAACGTTTTTCTAACGTATGCGATTATTTCCGTTTCCTGTCTCAGGCTTTGAAATACTCTTGGAAAATTACTTCGAAACGCCAAATATTGTTATTTAAATCCAGGTATTAAAATCAATTTTTGCCCGTCTAGAATGTCTGTTCTGTAACAAATAATAATAATCATAATTTAAGATACTAGCATATACATTCCTTTTTTCTCAAAGGTGTTGAATTGATGATAGGATATTATTAAGGAAAGCCCAATGTTCATTTGAAATTCCAGATATAGAAACATTCAACTTGCATTTACAGAGTACACTTTTATATAGATTAAAATTAACGTTTTTCTAACGTATGCGATTATTTTCGTTTCCTGTCTCAGGCTTTGAAATACTCTTGGAAAATAACTTCGAAACGCCAAATATTGTTATTTAAATCCAGGTATTAAAATCAATTTTTGCCCGTCTAGAATGTCTGTTCTGTAACAAATAATAATAATCATAATTTAAGATACTAGCATATACATTCCTTTTTTCTCAAAGGTGTTGAATTGATGATAGGATATTATTAAGGAAAGCCCAATGTTCATTTGAAATTCCAGATATAGAAACATTCAACTTGCATTTACAGAGTACACTTTTATATAGATTAAAATTAACGTTTTTCTAACGTATGCGATTATTTTCGTTTCCTGTCTCAGGCTTTGAAATACTCTTGGAAAATTACTTCGAAACGCCAAATATTGTTATTTAAATCCAGGTATTAAAATCAATTTTTGCCCGTCTAGAATGTCTGTTCTGTAACAAATAATAATAATCATAATTTAAGATACTAGCATATACATTCCTTTTTTCTCAAAGGTGTTGAATTGATGATAGGATATTATTAAGGAAAGCCCAATGTTCATTTGAAATTCCAGATATAGAAACATTCAACTTGCATTTACAGAGTACACTTTTATATAGATTAAAATTATCGTTTTTCTAACGTATGCGATTATTTTCGTTTCCTGTCTCAGGCTTTGAAATACTCTTGGAAAATTACTTCGAAACGCCAAATATTGTTATTTAAATCCAGGTATTAAAATCAATTTTTGCCCGTCTAGAATGTCTGTTCTGTAACAAATAATAATAATCATAATTTAAGATACTAGCATATACATTCCTTTTTTCTCAAAGGTGTTGAATTGATGATAGGATATTATTAAGGAAAGCCCAATGTTCATTTGAAATTCCAGATATAAAGAAACATTCAACTTGCATTTACAGAGTACACTTTTATATAGATTAAAATTAACGTTTTTCTAACGTATGCGATTATTTTCGTTTCCTGTCTCAGGCTTTGAAATACTCTTGGAAAATTACTTCGAAACGCCAAATATTGTTATTTAAATCCAGGTATTAAAATCAATTTTTGCCCGTCTAGAATGTCTGTTCTGTAACAAATAATAATAATCATAATTTAAGATACTAGCATATACATTCCTTTTTTCTCAAAGGTGTTGAATTGATGATAGGATATTATTAAGGAAAGCCCAATGTTCATTTGAAATTCCAGATATAAAGAAACATTCAACTTGCATTTACAGAGTACACTTTTATATAGATTAAAAATAACGTTTTTCTAACGTATGCGATTATTTTCGTTTCCCGTCTCAGGCTTTGAAATACCCTTGGAAAATTACTACGAAATGCCAAATATTGTTATTTAAATCCAGGTATTAAAATCAATTTTTGCCCGTCTAGAATGTCTGTTCTGTAACAAATAATAATAATCATAATTTAAGATACTAGCATATACATTCCTTTTTTCTCAAAGGTGTTGAATTGATGATAGGATATTATTAAGGAAAGCCCAATGTTCATTTGAAATTCCAGATATAGAAACATTCAACTTGCATTTACAGAGTACACTTTTATATAGATTAAAATTAACGTTTTTCTAACGTATGCGATTATTTTCGTTTCCTGTCTCAGGCTTTGAAATACTCTTGGAAAATTACTTCGAAACGCCAAATATTGTTATTTAAATCCAGGTATTAAAATCAATTTTTGCCCGTCTAGAATGTCTGTTCTGTAACAAATAATAATAATCATAATTTAAGATACTAGCATATACATTCCTTTTTTCTCAAAGGTGTTGAATTGATGATAGGATATTATTAAGGAAAGCCCAATGTTCATTTGAAATTCCAGATATAGAAACATTCAACTTGCATTTACAGAGTACACTTTTATATAGATTAAAATTATCGTTTTTCTAACGTATGCGATTATTTTCGTTTCCTGTCTCAGGCTTTGAAATACTCTTGGAAAATTACTTCGAAACGCCAAATATTGTTATTTAAATCCAGGTATTAAAATCAATTTTTGCCCGTCTAGAATGTCTGTTCTGTAACAAATAATAATAATCATAATTTAAGATACTAGCATATACATTCCTTTTTTCTCAAAGGTGTTGAATTGATGATAGGATATTATTAAGGAAAGCCCAATGTTCATTTGAAATTCCAGATATAAAGAAACATTCAACTTGCATTTACAGAGTACACTTTTATATAGATTAAAATTATCGTTTTTCTAACGTATGCGATTATTTTCGTTTCCTGTCTCAGGCTTTGAAATACTCTTGGAAAATTACTTCGAAACGCCAAATATTGTTATTTAAATCCAGGTATTAAAATCAATTTTTGCCCGTCTAGAATGTCTGTTCTGTAACAAATAATAATAATCATAATTTAAGATACTAGCATATACATTCCTTTTTTCTCAAAGGTGTTGAATTGATGATAGGATATTATTAAGGAAAGCCCAATGTTCATTTGAAATTCCAGATATAAAGAAACATTCAACTTGCATTTACAGAGTACACTTTTATATAGATTAAAATTAACGTTTTTCTAACGTATGCGATTATTTTCGTTTCCCGTCTCAGGCTTTGAAATACCCTTGGAAAATTACTACGAAATGCCAAATATTGTTATTTAAATCCAGGTATTAAAATCAATTTTTGCCCGTCTAGAATGTCTGTTCTGTAACAAATAATAATAATCATAATTTAAGATACTAGCATATACATTCCTTTTTTCTCAAAGGTGTTGAATTGATGATAGGATATTATTAAGGAAAGCCCAATGTTCATTTGAAATTCCAGATATAGAAACATTCAACTTGCATTTACAGAGTACACTTTTATGTAGATTAAAATTATCGTTTTTCTAACGTATGCGATTATTTTCGTTTCCTGTCTCAGGCTTTGAAATACTCTTGGAAAATTACTTCGAAACGCCAAATATTGTTATTTAAATCCAGGTATTAAAATCAATTTTTGCCCGTCTAGAATGTCTGTTCTGTAACAAATAATAATAATCATAATTTAAGATACTAGCATATACATTCCTTTTTTCTCAAAGGTGTTGAATTGATGATAGGATATTATTAAGGAAAGCCCAATGTTCATTTGAAATTCCAGATATAGAAACATTCAACTTGCATTTACATAGTACACTTTTATGTAGATTAAAATTAACGTTTTTCTAACGTATGCGATTATTTTCGTTTCCTGTCTCAGGCTTTGAAATACTCTTGGAAAATTACTTCGAAACGCCAAATATTGTTATTTAAATCCAGGTATTAAAATCAATTTTTGCCCGTCTAGAATGTCTGTTCTGTAACAAATAATAATAATCATAATTTAAGATACTAGCATATACATTCCTTTTTTCTCAAAGGTGTTGAATTGATGATAGGATATTATTAAGGAAAGCCCAATGTTCATTTGAAATTCCAGATATAGAAACATTCAACTTGCATTTACAGAGTACACTTTTATGTAGATTAAAATTAACGTTTTTCTAACGTATGCGATTATTTTCGTTTCCTGTCTCAGGCTTTGAAATACTCTTGGAAAATTACTTCGAAACGCCAAATATTGTTATTTAAATCCAGGTATTAAAATCAATTTTTGCCCGTCTAGAATGTCTGTTCTGTAACAAATAATAATAATCATAATTTAAGATACTAGCATATACATTCCTTTTTTCTCATTGGTGTTGAATTGATGATAGGATATTATTAAGGAAAGCCCAATGTTCATTTGAAATTCCAGATATAGAAACATTCAACTTGCATTTACATAGTACACTTTTATGTAGATTAAAATTAACGTTTTTCTAACGTATGCGATTATTTTCGTTTCCTGTCTCAGGCTTTGAAATACTCTTGGAAAATTACTTCGAAACGCCAAATATTGTTATTTAAATCCAGGTATTAAAATCAATTTTTGCCCGTCTAGAATGTCTGTTCTGTAACAAATAATAATAATCATAATTTAAGATACTAGCATATACATTCCTTTTTTCTCAAAGGTGTTGAATTGATGATAGGATATTATTAAGGAAAGCCCAATGTTCATTTGAAATTCCAGATATAAAGAAACATTCAACTTGCATTTACAGAGTACACTTTTATATAGATTAAAATTAACGTTTTTCTAACGTATGCGATTATTTTCGTTTCCTGTCTCAGGCTTTGAAATACTCTTGGAAAATTACTTCGAAACGCCAAATATTGTTATTTAAATCCAGGTATTAAAATCAATTTTTGCCCGTCTAGAATGTCTGTTCTGTAACAAATAATAATAATCATAATTTAAGATACTAGCATATACATTCCTTTTTTCTCAAAGGTGTTGAATTGATGATAGGATATTATTAAGGAAAGCCCAATGTTCATTTGAAATTCCAGATATAGAAACATTCAACTTGCATTTACAGAGTACACTTTTATATAGATTAAAATTAACGTTTTTCTAACGTATGCGATTATTTTCGTTTCCTGTCTCAGGCTTTGAAATACTCTTGGAAAATTACTTCGAAACGCCAAATATTGTTATTTAAATCCAGGTATTAAAATCAATTTTTGCCCGTCTAGAATGTCTGTTCTGTAACAAATAATAATAATCATAATTTAAGATACTAGAATATACATTCCTTTTTTCTCAAAGGTGTTGAATTGATGATAGGATATTATTAAGGAAAGCCCAATGTTCATTTGAAATTCCAGATATAGAAACATTCAACTTGCATTTACAGAGTACACTTTTATATAGATTAAAATTAACGTTTTTCTAACGTATGCGATTATTTTCGTTTCCTGTCTCAGGCTTTGAAATACTCTTGGAAAATTACTTCGAAACGCCAAATATTGTTATTTAAATCCAGGTATTAAAATCAATTTTTGCCCGTCTAGAATGTATGTTCTGTAACAAATAATAATAATCATAATTTAAGATACTAGCATATACATTCCTTTTTTCTCAAAGGTGTTGAATTGATGATAGGATATTATTAAGGAAAGCCCAATGTTCATTTGAAATTCCAGATATAGAAACATTCAACTTGCATTTACAGAGTACACTTTTATATAGATTAAAATTAACGTTTTTCTAACGTATGCGATTATTTTCGTTTCCTGTCTCAGGCTTTGAAATACTCTTGGAAAATTACTTCGAAACGCCAAATATTGTTATTTAAATCCAGGTATTAAAATCAAGTTTTGCCCGTCTAGAATGTCTTTTCTGTAACAAATAATAATAATCATAATTTAAGATACTAGCATATACATTCCTTTTTTCTCAAAGGTGTTGAATTGATGATAGGATATTATTAAGGAAAGCCCAATGTTCATTTGAAATTCCAGATAAAGAAACATTCAACTTGCATTTACAGAGTACACTTTTATATAGATTAAAATTAACGTTTTTCTAACGTATGCGATTATTTTCGTTTCCTGTCTCAGGCTTTGAAATACTCTTGGAAAATTACTTCGAAACGCCAAATATTGTTATTTAAATCCAGGTATTAAAATCAATTTTTGCCCGTCTAGAATGTCTGTTCTGTAACAAATAATAATAATCATAATTTAAGATACTAGCATATACATTCCTTTTTTCTCAAAGGTGTTGAATTGATGATAGGATATTATTAAGGAAAGCCCAATGTTCATTTGAAATTCCAGATATAGAAACATTCAACTTGCATTTACAGAGTACACTTTTATATAGATTAAAATTAACGTTTTTCTAACGTATGCGATTATTTTCGTTTCCTGTCTCAGGCTTTGAAATACTCTTGGAAAATTACTTCGAAACGCCAAATATTGTTATTTAAATCCAGGTATTAAAATCAATTTTTGCCCGTCTAGAATGTCTGTTCTGTAACAAATAATAATAATCATAATTTAAGATACTAGCATATACATTCCTTTTTTCTCAAAGGTGTTGAATTGATGATAGGATATTATTAAGGAAAGCCCAATGTTCATTTGAAATTCCAGATATAGAAACATTCAACATGCATTTACAGAGTACACTTTTATATAGATTAAAATTATCGTTTTTCTAACGTATGCGATTATTTTCGTTTCCTGTCTCAGGCTTTGAAATACTCTTGGAAAATTACTTCGAAACGCCAAATATTGTTATTTAAATCCAGGTATTAAAATCAATTTTTGCCCGTCTAGAATGTCTGTTCTGTAACAAATAATAATAATCATAATTTAAGATACTAGCATATACATTCCTTTTTTCTCAAAGGTGTTGAATTGATGATAGGATATTATTAAGGAAAGCCCAATGTTCATTTGAAATTCCAGATATAAAGAAACATTCAACTTGCATTTACAGAGTACACTTTTATATAGATTAAAATTAACGTTTTTCTAACGTATGCGATTATTTTCGTTTCCTGTCTCAGGCTTTGAAATACTCTTGGAAAATTACTTCGAAACGCCAAATATTGTTATTTAAATCCAGGTATTAAAATCAATTTTTGCCCGTCTAGAATGTCTGTTCTGTAACAAATAATAATAATCATAATTTAAGATACTAGCATATACATTCCTTTTTTCTCAAAGGTGTTGAATTGATGATAGGATATTATTAAGGAAAGCCCAATGTTCATTTGAAATTCCAGATATAGAAACATTCAACTTGCATTTACAGAGTACACTTTTATATAGATTAAAATTAACGTTTTTCTAACGTATGCGATTATTTTCGTTTCCTGTCTCTGGCTTTGAAATACTCTTGGAAAATTACTTCGAAACGCCAAATATTGTTATTTAAATCCTGGTATTAAAATCAATTTTTGCCCGTCTAGAATGTCTGTTCTGTAACAAATAATAGTAATCATAATTTAAGATACTAGCATATACATTCCTTTTTTCTCAAAGGTGTAGAATTGATGATATGATATTATTAAGGAAAGCCCAATGTTCATTTGAAATTCCAGATATAAAGAAACATTCAACTTGCATTTACAGAGTACACTTTTATATAGATTAAAATTAACGTTTTTCTAACGTATGCGATTATTTTCGTTTCCTGTCTCAGGCTTTGAAATACTCTTGGAAAATTACTTCGAAACGCCAAATATTGTTATTTAAATCCAGGTATTAAAATCAATTTTTGCCCGTCTAGAATGTCTGTTCTGTAACAAATAATAATAATCATAATTTAAGATACTAGCATATACATTCCTTTTTTCTCAAAGGTGTTGAATTGATGATAGGATATTATTAAGGAAAGCCCAATGTTCATTTGAAATTCCAGATATAAAGAAACATTCAACTTGCATTTACAGAGTACACTATTATATAGATTAAAATTAACGTTTTTCTAACGTATGCGATTATTTTCGTTTCCTGTCTCAGGCTTTGAAATACTCTTGGAAAATTACTTCGAAAAGCCAAATATTGTTATTTAAATCCAGGTATTAAAATCAATTTTTGCCCGTCTAGAATGTCTGTTCTGTAACAAATAATAATAATCATAATTTAAGATACTAGCATATACATTCCTTTTTTCTCAAAGGTGTTGAATTGATGATAATATATTATTAAGGAAAGCCCAATTTTCATTTGAAATTCCAGATATAGAAACATTCAACTTGCATTTACAGAGTACACTTTTATATAGATTAAAATTAACGTTTTTCTAACGTATGCGATTATTTTCGTTTCCTGTCTCAGGCTTTGAAATACTCTTGGAAAATTACTTCGAAACGCCATATATTGTTATTTAAATCCAGGTATTAAAATCAATTTTTGCCCGTCTAGAATGTCTGTTCTGTAACAAATAATAATAATCATAATTTAAGATACTAGCATATACATTCCTTTTTTCTCAAAGGTGTTGAATTGATGATAGGATATTATTAAGGAAAGCCCAATGTTCATTTGAAATTCCAGATATAGAAACATTCAACTTGCATTTACAGAGTACACTTTTATATAGATTAAAATTAACGTTTTTCTAACGTATGCGATTATTTTCGTTTCCTGTCTCAGGCTTTGAAATACTCTTGGAAAATTACTTCGAAACGCCAAATATTGTTATTTAAATCCAGGTATTAAAATCAATTTTTGCCCGTCTAGAATGTCTGTTCTGTAACAAATAATAATAATCATAATTTAAGATACTAGCATATACATTCCTTTTTTCTCAAAGGTGTTGAATTGATGATAGGATATTATTAAGGAAAGCCCAATGTTCATTTGAAATTCCAGATATAGAAACATTCAACTTGCATTTACAGAGTACACTTTTATATAGATTAAAATTAACGTTTTTCTAACGTATGCGATTATTTTCGTTTCCTGTCTCAGGCTTTGAAATACTCTTGGAAAATTACTTCGAAACGCCAAATATTGTTATTTAAATCCAGGTATTAAAATCAATTTTTGCCCGTCTAGAATGTCTGTTCTGTAACAAATAATAATAATCATAATTTAAGATACTAGCATATACATTCCTTTTTTCTCAAAGGTGTTGAATTGATGATAGGATATTATTAAGGAAAGCCCAATGTTCATTTGAAATTCCAGATATAGAAACATTCAACTTGCATTTACAGAGTACACTTTTATATAGATTAAAATTAACGTTTTTCTAACGTATGCGATTATTTTCGTTTCCTGTCTCAGGCTTTGAAATACTCTTGGAAAATTACTTCGAAACGCCAAATATTGTTATTTAAATCCAGGTATTAAAATCAATTTTTGCCCGTCTAGAATGTCTGTTCTGTAACAAATAATAATAATCATAATTTAAGATACTAGCATATACATTCCTTTTTTCTCAAAGGTGTTGAATTGATGATAGGATATTATTAAGGAAAGCCCAATGTTCATTTGAAATTCCAGATATAGAAACATTCAACTTGCATTTACAGAGTACACTTTTATATAGATTAAAATTAACGTTTTTCTAACGTATGCGATTATTTTCGTTTCCTGTCTCAGGCTTTGAAATACTCTTGGAAAATTACTTCGAAACGCCAAATATTGTTATTTAAATCCAGGTATTAAAATCAATTTTTGCCCGTCTAGAATGTCTGTTCTGTAACAAATAATAATAATCATAATTTAAGATACTAGCATATACATTCCTTTTTTCTCAAAGGTGTTGAATTGATGATAGGATATTATTAAGGAAAGCCCAATGTTCATTTGAAATTCCAGATATAGAAACATTCAACTTGCATTTACAGAGTACACTTTTATATAGATTAAAATTAACGTTTTTCTAACGTATGCGATTATTTTCGTTTCCTGTCTCAGGCTTTGAAATACTCTTGGAAAATTACTTCGAAACGCCAAATATTGTTATTTAAATCCAGGTATTAAAATCAATTTTTGCCCGTCTAGAATGTCTGTTCTGTAACAAATAATAATAATCATAATTTAAGATACTAGCATATACATTCCTTTTTCTCAAAGGTGTTGAATTGATGATAGGATATTATTAAGGAAAGCCCAATGTTCATTTGAAATTCCAGATATAGAAACATTCAACTTGCATTTACAGAGTACACTTTTATATAGATTAAAATTAACGTTTTTCTAACGTATGCGATTATTTTCGTTTCCTGTCTCAGGCTTTGAAATACTCTTGGAAAATTACTTCGAAACGCCAAATATTGTTATTTAAATCCAGGTATTAAAATCAATTTTTGCCCGTCTAGAATGTCTGTTCTGTAACAAATAATAATAATCATAATTTAAGATACTAGCATATACATTCCTTTTTTCTCAAAGGTGTTGAATTGATGATAGGATATTATTAAGGAAAGCCCAATGTTCATTTGAAATTCCAGATATAGAAACATTCAACTTGCATTTACAGAGTACACTTTTATATAGATTAAAATTATCGTTTTTCTAACGTATGCGATTATTTTCGTTTCCTGTCTCAGGCTTTGAAATACTCTTGGAAAATTACTTCGAAACGCCAAATATTGTTATTTAAATCCAGGTATTAAAATCAATTTTTGCCCGTCTAGAATGTCTGTTCTGTAACAAATAATAATCATAATTTAAGATACTAGCATAAACATTCGTTTTTCTCACAGGTGTTGAATTGAAGATAGGAAATATTTAGGAAAGCCCAATGTTCATTTGAAATTGCAGATATAGAAACATTAAACTTGCATTTACAGGGTAGAATTTTATATAGATTAAAATAAAGGATTTGCTAACGTATGCGATTATTTTCGTTTCCTGTCTCAGGCTTTGAAATACTCTTGGAAAATTACTTCGAAACGCCAAATATTGTTATTTAAATCCTGGTATTAAAATCAATTTTTGCCCGTCTAGAATGTCTGTTCTGTAACAACTAATAATAATCATAATTTAAGATACTAGCATATACATTCCTTTTTTCTCAAAGGTGTTGAATTGATGATAGGATATTATTAAGGAAAGCCCAATGTTCATTTGAAATTCCAGATATAGAAACATTCAACTTGCATTTACAGAGTACACTTTTATATAGATTAAAATTATCGTTTTTCTAACGTATGCGATTATTTTCGTTTCCTGTCTCAGGCTTTGAAATACTCTTGGAAAATTACTTCGAAACGCCAAATATTGTTATTTAAATCCAGGTATTAAAATCAATTTTTGCCCGTCTAGAATGTCTGTTCTGTAACAAATAATAATAATCATAATTTAAGATACTAGCATATACATTCCTTTTTTCTCAAAGGTGTTGAATTGATGATAGGATATTATTAAGGAAAGCCCAATGTTCATTTGAAATTCCAGATATAGAAACATTCAACTTGCATTTACAGAGTACACTTTTATATAGATTAAAATTAAAGTTTTTCTAACGTGTGCGATTATTTTCGTTTCCTGTCTCAGGCTTTGAAATACTCTTGGAAAATTACTTCGAAACGCCAAATATTGTTATTTAAATCCAGGTATTAAAATCAATTTTTGCCCGTCTAGAATGTCTGTTCTGTAACAAATAATAATAATCATAATTTAAGATACTAGCATATACATTCCTTTTTTCTCAAAGGTGTTGAATTGATGATAGGATATTATTAAGGAAAGCCCAATGTTCATTTGAAATTCCAGATATAGAAACATTCAACTTGCATTTACAGAGTACACTTTTATATAGATTAAAATTAACGTTTTTCTAACGTATGCGATTATTTTCGTTTCCTGTCTCAGGCTTTGAAATACTCTTGGAAAATTACTTCGAAACGCCAAATATTGTTATTTAAATCCAGGTATTAAAATCAATTTTTGCCCGTCTAGAATGTCTGTTCTGTAACAAATAATAATAATCATAATTTAAGATACTAGCATATACATTCCTTTTTTCTCAAAGGTGTTGAATTGATGATAGGATATTATTAAGGAAAGCCCAATGTTCATTTGAAATTCCAGATATAGAAACATTCAACTTGCATTTACAGAGTACACTTTTATATAGATTAAAATTAACGTTTTTCTAACGTATGCGATTATTTTCGTTTCCTGTCTCAGGCTTTGAAATACTCTTGGAAAATTACTTCGAAACGCCAAATATTGTTTTTTAAATCCAGGTATTAAAATCAATTTTTGCCCGTCTAGAATGTCTGTTCTGTAACAAATAATAATAATCATAATTTAAGATACTAGCATATACATTCCTTTTTTCTCAAAGGTGTTGAATTGATGATAGGATATTATTAAGGAAAGCCCATTGTTCATTTGAAATTCCAGATATAGAAACATTCAACTTGCATTTACAGAGTACACTTTTATATAGATTAAAATTAACGTTTTTCTAACGTATGCGATTATTTTCGTTTCCTGTCTCAGGCTTTGAAATACTCTTGGAAAATTACTTCGAAACGCCAAATATTGTTATTTAAATCCAGGTATTAAAATCAATTTTTGCCCGTCTAGAATGTATGTTCTGTAACAAATAATAATAATCATAATTTAAGATACTAGCATATACATTCCTTTTTTCTCAAAGGTGTTGAATTGATGATAGGATATTATTAAGGAAAGCCCAATGTTCATTTGAAATTCCAGATATAGAAACATTCAACTTGCATTTACAGAGTACACTTTTATGTAGATTAAAATTAACGTTTTTCTAACGTATGCGATTATTTTCGTTTCCTGTCTCAGGCTTTGAAATACTCTTGGAAAATTACTTCGAAACGCCAAATATTGTTATTTAAATCCAGGTATTAAAATCAATTTTTGCCCGTCTAGAATGTCTGTTCTGTAACAAATAATAATAATCATAATTTAAGATACTAGCATATACATTCCTTTTTTCTCAAAGGTGTTGAATTGATGATAGGATATTATTAAGGAAAGCCCAATGTTCATTTGAAATTCCAGATATAGAAACATTCAACTTGCATTTACATAGTACACTTTTATGTAGATTAAAATTAACGTTTTTCTAACGTATGCGATTATTTTCGTTTCCTGTCTCAGGCTTTGAAATACTCTTGGAAAATTACTTCGAAACGCCAAATATTGTTATTTAAATCCAGGTATTAAAATCAATTTTTGCCCGTCTAGAATGTCTGTTCTGTAACAAATAATAATAATCATAATTTAAGATACTAGCATATACATTCCTTTTTTCTCAAAGGTGTTGAATTGATGATAGGATATTATTAAGGAAAGCCCAATGTTCATTTGAAATTCCAGATATAGAAACATTCAACTTGCATTTACATAGTACACTTTTATGTAGATTAAAATTAACGTTTTTCTAACGTATGCGATTATTTCCGTTTCCTGTCTCAGGCTTTGAAATACTCTTGGAAAATTACTTCGAAACGCCAAATATTGTTATTTAAATCCAGGTATTAAAATCAATTTTTGCCCGTCTAGAATGTCTGTTCTGTAACAAATAATAATAATCATAATTTAAGATACTAGCATATACATTCCTTTTTTCTCAAAGGTGTTGAATTGATGATAGGATATTATTAAGGAAAGCCCAATGTTCATTTGAAATTCCAGATATAGAAACATTCAACTTGCATTTACAGAGTACACTTTTATATAGATTAAAATTAACGTTTTTCTAACGTATGCGATTATTTTCGTTTCCTGTCTCAGGCTTTGAAATACTCTTGGAAAATAACTTCGAAACGCCAAATATTGTTATTTAAATCCAGGTATTAAAATCAATTTTTGCCCGTCTAGAATGTCTGTTCTGTAACAAATAATAATAATCATAATTTAAGATACTAGCATATACATTCCTTTTTTCTCAAAGGTGTTGAATTGATGATAGGATATTATTAAGGAAAGCCCAATGTTCATTTGAAATTCCAGATATAGAAACATTCAACTTGCATTTACAGAGTACACTTTTATATAGATTAAAATTAACGTTTTTCTAACGTATGCGATTATTTTCGTTTCCTGTCTCAGGCTTTGAAATACTCTTGGAAAATTACTTCGAAACGCCAAATATTGTTATTTAAATCCAGGTATTAAAATCAATTTTTGCCCGTCTAGAATGTCTGTTCTGTAACAAATAATAATAATCATAATTTAAGATACTAGCATATACATTCCTTTTTTCTCAAAGGTGTTGAATTGATGATAGGATATTATTAAGGAAAGCCCAATGTTCATTTGAAATTCCAGATATAGAAACATTCAACTTGCATTTACAGAGTACACTTTTATATAGATTAAAATTATCGTTTTTCTAACGTATGCGATTATTTTCGTTTCCTGTCTCAGGCTTTGAAATACTCTTGGAAAATTACTTCGAAACGCCAAATATTGTTATTTAAATCCAGGTATTAAAATCAATTTTTGCCCGTCTAGAATGTCTGTTCTGTAACAAATAATAATAATCATAATTTAAGATACTAGCATATACATTCCTTTTTTCTCAAAGGTGTTGAATTGATGATAGGATATTATTAAGGAAAGCCCAATGTTCATTTGAAATTCCAGATATAAAGAAACATTCAACTTGCATTTACAGAGTACACTTTTATATAGATTAAAATTAACGTTTTTCTAACGTATGCGATTATTTTCGTTTCCTGTCTCAGGCTTTGAAATACTCTTGGAAAATTACTTCGAAACGCCAAATATTGTTATTTAAATCCAGGTATTAAAATCAATTTTTGCCCGTCTAGAATGTCTGTTCTGTAACAAATAATAATAATCATAATTTAAGATACTAGCATATACATTCCTTTTTTCTCAAAGGTGTTGAATTGATGATAGGATATTATTAAGGAAAGCCCAATGTTCATTTGAAATTCCAGATATAAAGAAACATTCAACTTGCATTTACAGAGTACACTTTTATATAGATTAAAAATAACGTTTTTCTAACGTATGCGATTATTTTCGTTTCCCGTCTCAGGCTTTGAAATACCCTTGGAAAATTACTACGAAATGCCAAATATTGTTATTTAAATCCAGGTATTAAAATCAATTTTTGCCCGTCTAGAATGTCTGTTCTGTAACAAATAATAATAATCATAATTTAAGATACTAGCATATACATTCCTTTTTTCTCAAAGGTGTTGAATTGATGATAGGATATTATTAAGGAAAGCCCAATGTTCATTTGAAATTCCAGATATAGAAACATTCAACTTGCATTTACAGAGTACACTTTTATATAGATTAAAATTAACGTTTTTCTAACGATGCGATTATTTTCGTTTCCTGTCTCAGGCTTTGAAATACTCTTGGAAAATTACTTCGAAACGCCAAATATTGTTATTTAAATCCAGGTATTAAAATCAATTTTTGCCCGTCTAGAATGTCTGTTCTGTAACAAATAATAATAATCATAATTTAAGATACTAGCATATACATTCCTTTTTTCTCAAAGGTGTTGAATTGATGATAGGATATTATTAAGGAAAGCCCAATGTTCATTTGAAATTCCAGATATAAAGAAACATTCAACTTGCATTTACAGAGTACACTTTTATATAGATTAAAATTATCGTTTTTCTAACGTATGCGATTATTTTCGTTTCCTGTCTCAGGCTTTGAAATACTCTTGGAAAATTACTTCGAAACGCCAAATATTGTTATTTAAATCCAGGTATTAAAATCAATTTTTGCCCGTCTAGAATGTCTGTTCTGTAACAAATAATAATAATCATAATTTAAGATACTAGCATATACATTCCTTTTTTCTCAAAGGTGTTGAATTGATGATAGGATATTATTAAGGAAAGCCCAATGTTCATTTGAAATTCCAGATATAAAGAAACATTCAACTTGCATTTACAGAGTACACTTTTATATAGATTAAAATTAACGTTTTTCTAACGTATGCGATTATTTTCGTTTCCCGTCTCAGGCTTTGAAATACCCTTGGAAAATTACTACGAAATGCCAAATATTGTTATTTAAATCCAGGTATTAAAATCAATTTTTGCCCGTCTAGAATGTCTGTTCTGTAACAAATAATAATAATCATAATTTAAGATACTAGCATATACATTCCTTTTTTCTCAAAGGTGTTGAATTGATGATAGGATATTATTAAGGAAAGCCCAATGTTCATTTGAAATTCCAGATATAGAAACATTCAACTTGCATTTACAGAGTACACTTTTATGTAGATTAAAATTATCGTTTTTCTAACGTATGCGATTATTTTCGTTTCCTGTCTCAGGCTTTGAAATACTCTTGGAAAATTACTTCGAAACGCCAAATATTGTTATTTAAATCCAGGTATTAAAATCAATTTTTGCCCGTCTAGAATGTCTGTTCTGTAACAAATAATAATAATCATAATTTAAGATACTAGCATATACATTCCTTTTTTCTCAAAGGTGTTGAATTGATGATAGGATATTATTAAGGAAAGCCCAATGTTCATTTGAAATTCCAGATATAGAAACATTCAACTTGCATTTACATAGTACACTTTTATGTAGATTAAAATTAACGTTTTTCTAACGTATGCGATTATTTTCGTTTCCTGTCTCAGGCTTTGAAATACTCTTGGAAAATTACTTCGAAACGCCAAATATTGTTATTTAAATCCAGGTATTAAAATCAATTTTTGCCCGTCTAGAATGTCTGTTCTGTAACAAATAATAATAATCATAATTTAAGATACTAGCATATACATTCCTTTTTTCTCAAAGGTGTTGAATTGATGATAGGATATTATTAAGGAAAGCCCAATGTTCATTTGAAATTCCAGATATAGAAACATTCAACTTGCATTTACAGAGTACACTTTTATGTAGATTAAAATTAACGTTTTTCTAACGTATGCGATTATTTTCGTTTCCTGTCTCAGGCTTTGAAATACTCTTGGAAAATTACTTCGAAACGCCAAATATTGTTATTTAAATCCAGGTATTAAAATCAATTTTTGCCCGTCTAGAATGTCTGTTCTGTAACAAATAATAATAATCATAATTTAAGATACTAGCATATACATTCCTTTTTTCTCATTGGTGTTGAATTGATGATAGGATATTATTAAGGAAAGCCCAATGTTCATTTGAAATTCCAGATATAGAAACATTCAACTTGCATTTACATAGTACACTTTTATGTAGATTAAAATTAACGTTTTTCTAACGTATGCGATTATTTTCGTTTCCTGTCTCAGGCTTTGAAATACTCTTGGAAAATTACTTCGAAACGCCAAATATTGTTATTTAAATCCAGGTATTAAAATCAATTTTTGCCCGTCTAGAATGTCTGTTCTGTAACAAATAATAATAATCATAATTTAAGATACTAGCATATACATTCCTTTTTTCTCAAAGGTGTTGAATTGATGATAGGATATTATTAAGGAAAGCCCAATGTTCATTTGAAATTCCAGATATAAAGAAACATTCAACTTGCATTTACAGAGTACACTTTTATATAGATTAAAATTAACGTTTTTCTAACGTATGCGATTATTTTCGTTTCCTGTCTCAGGCTTTGAAATACTCTTGGAAAATTACTTCGAAACGCCAAATATTGTTATTTAAATCCAGGTATTAAAATCAATTTTTGCCCGTCTAGAATGTCTGTTCTGTAACAAATAATAATAATCATAATTTAAGATACTAGCATATACATTCCTTTTTTCTCAAAGGTGTTGAATTGATGATAGGATATTATTAAGGAAAGCCCAATGTTCATTTGAAATTCCAGATATAGAAACATTCAACTTGCATTTACAGAGTACACTTTTATATAGATTAAAATTAACGTTTTTCTAACGTATGCGATTATTTTCGTTTCCTGTCTCAGGCTTTGAAATACTCTTGGAAAATTACTTCGAAACGCCAAATATTGTTATTTAAATCCAGGTATTAAAATCAATTTTTGCCCGTCTAGAATGTCTGTTCTGTAACAAATAATAATAATCATAATTTAAGATACTAGAATATACATTCCTTTTTTCTCAAAGGTGTTGAATTGATGATAGGATATTATTAAGGAAAGCCCAATGTTCATTTGAAATTCCAGATATAGAAACATTCAACTTGCATTTACAGAGTACACTTTTATATAGATTAAAATTAACGTTTTTCTAACGTATGCGATTATTTTCGTTTCCTGTCTCAGGCTTTGAAATACTCTTGGAAAATTACTTCGAAACGCCAAATATTGTTATTTAAATCCAGGTATTAAAATCAATTTTTGCCCGTCTAGAATGTATGTTCTGTAACAAATAATAATAATCATAATTTAAGATACTAGCATATACATTCCTTTTTTCTCAAAGGTGTTGAATTGATGATAGGATATTATTAAGGAAAGCCCAATGTTCATTTGAAATTCCAGATATAGAAACATTCAACTTGCATTTACAGAGTACACTTTTATATAGATTAAAATTAACGTTTTTCTAACGTATGCGATTATTTTCGTTTCCTGTCTCAGGCTTTGAAATACTCTTGGAAAATTACTTCGAAACGCCAAATATTGTTATTTAAATCCAGGTATTAAAATCAAGTTTTGCCCGTCTAGAATGTCTTTTCTGTAACAAATAATAATAATCATAATTTAAGATACTAGCATATACATTCCTTTTTTCTCAAAGGTGTTGAATTGATGATAGGATATTATTAAGGAAAGCCCAATGTTCATTTGAAATTCCAGATAAAGAAACATTCAACTTGCATTTACAGAGTACACTTTTATATAGATTAAAATTAACGTTTTTCTAACGTATGCGATTATTTTCGTTTCCTGTCTCAGGCTTTGAAATACTCTTGGAAAATTACTTCGAAACGCCAAATATTGTTATTTAAATCCAGGTATTAAAATCAATTTTTGCCCGTCTAGAATGTCTGTTCTGTAACAAATAATAATAATCATAATTTAAGATACTAGCATATACATTCCTTTTTTCTCAAAGGTGTTGAATTGATGATAGGATATTATTAAGGAAAGCCCAATGTTCATTTGAAATTCCAGATATAGAAACATTCAACTTGCATTTACAGAGTACACTTTTATATAGATTAAAATTAACGTTTTTCTAACGTATGCGATTATTTTCGTTTCCTGTCTCAGGCTTTGAAATACTCTTGGAAAATTACTTCGAAACGCCAAATATTGTTATTTAAATCCAGGTATTAAAATCAATTTTTGCCCGTCTAGAATGTCTGTTCTGTAACAAATAATAATAATCATAATTTAAGATACTAGCATATACATTCCTTTTTTCTCAAAGGTGTTGAATTGATGATAGGATATTATTAAGGAAAGCCCAATGTTCATTTGAAATTCCAGATATAGAAACATTCAACATGCATTTACAGAGTACACTTTTATATAGATTAAAATTATCGTTTTTCTAACGTATGCGATTATTTTCGTTTCCTGTCTCAGGCTTTGAAATACTCTTGGAAAATTACTTCGAAACGCCAAATATTGTTATTTAAATCCAGGTATTAAAATCAATTTTTGCCCGTCTAGAATGTCTGTTCTGTAACAAATAATAATAATCATAATTTAAGATACTAGCATATACATTCCTTTTTTCTCAAAGGTGTTGAATTGATGATAGGATATTATTAAGGAAAGCCCAATGTTCATTTGAAATTCCAGATATAAAGAAACATTCAACTTGCATTTACAGAGTACACTTTTATATAGATTAAAATTAACGTTTTTCTAACGTATGCGATTATTTTCGTTTCCTGTCTCAGGCTTTGAAATACTCTTGGAAAATTACTTCGAAACGCCAAATATTGTTATTTAAATCCAGGTATTAAAATCAATTTTTGCCCGTCTAGAATGTCTGTTCTGTAACAAATAATAATAATCATAATTTAAGATACTAGCATATACATTCCTTTTTTCTCAAAGGTGTTGAATTGATGATAGGATATTATTAAGGAAAGCCCAATGTTCATTTGAAATTCCAGATATAGAAACATTCAACTTGCATTTACAGAGTACACTTTTATATAGATTAAAATTAACGTTTTTCTAACGTATGCGATTATTTTCGTTTCCTGTCTCTGGCTTTGAAATACTCTTGGAAAATTACTTCGAAACGCCAAATATTGTTATTTAAATCCTGGTATTAAAATCAATTTTTGCCCGTCTAGAATGTCTGTTCTGTAACAAATAATAGTAATCATAATTTAAGATACTAGCATATACATTCCTTTTTTCTCAAAGGTGTAGAATTGATGATATGATATTATTAAGGAAAGCCCAATGTTCATTTGAAATTCCAGATATAAAGAAACATTCAACTTGCATTTACAGAGTACACTTTTATATAGATTAAAATTAACGTTTTTCTAACGTATGCGATTATTTTCGTTTCCTGTCTCAGGCTTTGAAATACTCTTGGAAAATTACTTCGAAACGCCAAATATTGTTATTTAAATCCAGGTATTAAAATCAATTTTTGCCCGTCTAGAATGTCTGTTCTGTAACAAATAATAATAATCATAATTTAAGATACTAGCATATACATTCCTTTTTTCTCAAAGGTGTTGAATTGATGATAGGATATTATTAAGGAAAGCCCAATGTTCATTTGAAATTCCAGATATAAAGAAACATTCAACTTGCATTTACAGAGTACACTATTATATAGATTAAAATTAACGTTTTTCTAACGTATGCGATTATTTTCGTTTCCTGTCTCAGGCTTTGAAATACTCTTGGAAAATTACTTCGAAAAGCCAAATATTGTTATTTAAATCCAGGTATTAAAATCAATTTTTGCCCGTCTAGAATGTCTGTTCTGTAACAAATAATAATAATCATAATTTAAGATACTAGCATATACATTCCTTTTTTCTCAAAGGTGTTGAATTGATGATAATATATTATTAAGGAAAGCCCAATTTTCATTTGAAATTCCAGATATAGAAACATTCAACTTGCATTTACAGAGTACACTTTTATATAGATTAAAATTAACGTTTTTCTAACGTATGCGATTATTTTCGTTTCCTGTCTCAGGCTTTGAAATACTCTTGGAAAATTACTTCGAAACGCCAAATATTGTTATTTAAATCCAGGTATTAAAATCAATTTTTGCCCGTCTAGAATGTCTGTTCTGTAACAAATAATAATAATCATAATTTAAGATACTAGCATATACATTCCTTTTTTCTCAAAGGTGTTGAATTGATGATAGGATATTATTAAGGAAAGCCCAATGTTCATTTGAAATTCCAGATATAGAAACATTCAACTTGCATTTACAGAGTACACTTTTATATAGATTAAAATTAACGTTTTTCTAACGTATGCGATTATTTTCGTTTCCTGTCTCAGGCTTTGAAATACTCTTGGAAAATTACTTCGAAACGCCAAATATTGTTATTTAAATCCAGGTATTAAAATCAATTTTTGCCCGTCTAGAATGTCTGTTCTGTAACAAATAATAATAATCATAATTTAAGATACTAGCATATACATTCCTTTTTTCTCAAAGGTGTTGAATTGATGATAGGATATTATTAAGGAAAGCCCAATGTTCATTTGAAATTCCAGATATAGAAACATTCAACTTGCATTTACAGAGTACACTTTTATATAGATTAAAATTAACGTTTTTCTAACGTATGCGATTATTTTCGTTTCCTGTCTCAGGCTTTGAAATACTCTTGGAAAATTACTTCGAAACGCCAAATATTGTTATTTAAATCCAGGTATTAAAATCAATTTTTGCCCGTCTAGAATGTCTGTTCTGTAACAAATAATAATAATCATAATTTAAGATACTAGCATATACATTCCTTTTTTCTCAAAGGTGTTGAATTGATGATAGGATATTATTAAGGAAAGCCCAATGTTCATTTGAAATTCCAGATATAGAAACATTCAACTTGCATTTACAGAGTACACTTTTATATAGATTAAAATTAACGTTTTTCTAACGTATGCGATTATTTTCGTTTCCTGTCTCAGGCTTTGAAATACTCTTGGAAAATTACTTCGAAACGCCAAATATTGTTATTTAAATCCAGGTATTAAAATCAATTTTTGCCCGTCTAGAATGTCTGTTCTGTAACAAATAATAATAATCATAATTTAAGATACTAGCATATACATTCCTTTTTTCTCAAAGGTGTTGAATTGATGATAGGATATTATTAAGGAAAGCCCAATGTTCATTTGAAATTCCAGATATAGAAACATTCAACTTGCATTTACAGAGTACACTTTTATATAGATTAAAATTAACGTTTTTCTAACGTATGCGATTATTTTCGTTTCCTGTCTCAGGCTTTGAAATACTCTTGGAAAATTACTTCGAAACGCCAAATATTGTTATTTAAATCCAGGTATTAAAATCAATTTTTGCCCGTCTAGAATGTCTGTTCTGTAACAAATAATAATAATCATAATTTAAGATACTAGCATATACATTCCTTTTTTCTCAAAGGTGTTGAATTGATGATAGGATATTATTAAGGAAAGCCCAATGTTCATTTGAAATTCCAGATATAGAAACATTCAACTTGCATTTACAGAGTACACTTTTATATAGATTAAAATTAACGTTTTTCTAACGTATGCGATTATTTTCGTTTCCTGTCTCAGGCTTTGAAATACTCTTGGAAAATTACTTCGAAACGCCAAATATTGTTATTTAAATCCAGGTATTAAAATCAATTTTTGCCCGTCTAGAATGTCTGTTCTGTAACAAATAATAATAATCATAATTTAAGATACTAGCATATACATTCCTTTTTTCTCAAAGGTGTTGAATTGATGATAGGATATTATTAAGGAAAGCCCAATGTTCATTTGAAATTCCAGATATAGAAACATTCAACTTGCATTTACAGAGTACACTTTTATATAGATTAAAATTAACGTTTTTCTAACGTATGCGATTATTTTCGTTTCCTGTCTCAGGCTTTGAAATACTCTTGGAAAATTACTTCGAAACGCCAAATATTGTTATTTAAATCCAGGTATTAAAATCAATTTTTGCCCGTCTAGAATGTCTGTTCTGTAACAAATAATAATAATCATAATTTAAGATACTAGCATATACATTCCTTTTTCTCAAAGGTGTTGAATTGATGATAGGATATTATTAAGGAAAGCCCAATGTTCATTTGAAATTCCAGATATAGAAACATTCAACTTGCATTTACAGAGTACACTTTTATATAGATTAAAATTAACGTTTTTCTAACGTATGCGATTATTTTCGTTTCCTGTCTCAGGCTTTGAAATACTCTTGGAAAATTACTTCGAAACGCCAAATATTGTTATTTAAATCCAGGTATTAAAATCAATTTTTGCCCGTCTAGAATGTCTGTTCTGTAACAAATAATAATAATCATAATTTAAGATACTAGCATATACATTCCTTTTTTCTCAAAGGTGTTGAATTGATGATAGGATATTATTAAGGAAAGCCCAATGTTCATTTGAAATTCCAGATATAGAAACATTCAACTTGCATTTACAGAGTACACTTTTATATAGATTAAAATTATCGTTTTTCTAACGTATGCGATTATTTTCGTTTCCTGTCTCAGGCTTTGAAATACTCTTGGAAAATTACTTCGAAACGCCAAATATTGTTATTTAAATCCAGGTATTAAAATCAATTTTTGCCCGTCTAGAATGTCTGTTCTGTAACAAATAATAATCATAATTTAAGATACTAGCATAAACATTCGTTTTTCTCACAGGTGTTGAATTGAAGATAGGAAATATTTAGGAAAGCCCAATGTTCATTTGAAATTGCAGATATAGAAACATTAAACTTGCATTTACAGGGTAGAATTTTATATAGATTAAAATAAAGGATTTGCTAACGTATGCGATTATTTTCGTTTCCTGTCTCAGGCTTTGAAATACTCTTGGAAAATTACTTCGAAACGCCAAATATTGTTATTTAAATCCTGGTATTAAAATCAATTTTTGCCCGTCTAGAATGTCTGTTCTGTAACAACTAATAATAATCATAATTTAAGATACTAGCATATACATTCCTTTTTTCTCAAAGGTGTTGAATTGATGATAGGATATTATTAAGGAAAGCCCAATGTTCATTTGAAATTCCAGATATAGAAACATTCAACTTGCATTTACAGAGTACACTTTTATATAGATTAAAATTATCGTTTTTCTAACGTATGCGATTATTTTCGTTTCCTGTCTCAGGCTTTGAAATACTCTTGGAAAATTACTTCGAAACGCCAAATATTGTTATTTAAATCCAGGTATTAAAATCAATTTTTGCCCGTCTAGAATGTCTGTTCTGTAACAAATAATAATAATCATAATTTAAGATACTAGCATATACATTCCTTTTTTCTCAAAGGTGTTGAATTGATGATAGGATATTATTAAGGAAAGCCCAATGTTCATTTGAAATTCCAGATATAGAAACATTCAACTTGCATTTACAGAGTACACTTTTATATAGATTAAAATTAAAGTTTTTCTAACGTGTGCGATTATTTTCGTTTCCTGTCTCAGGCTTTGAAATACTCTTGGAAAATTACTTCGAAACGCCAAATATTGTTATTTAAATCCAGGTATTAAAATCAATTTTTGCCCGTCTAGAATGTCTGTTCTGTAACAAATAATAATAATCATAATTTAAGATACTAGCATATACATTCCTTTTTTCTCAAAGGTGTTGAATTGATGATAGGATATTATTAAGGAAAGCCCAATGTTCATTTGAAATTCCAGATATAGAAACATTCAACTTGCATTTACAGAGTACACTTTTATATAGATTAAAATTAACGTTTTTCTAACGTATGCGATTATTTTCGTTTCCTGTCTCAGGCTTTGAAATACTCTTGGAAAATTACTTCGAAACGCCAAATATTGTTATTTAAATCCAGGTATTAAAATCAATTTTTGCCCGTCTAGAATGTCTGTTCTGTAACAAATAATAATAATCATAATTTAAGATACTAGCATATACATTCCTTTTTTCTCAAAGGTGTTGAATTGATGATAGGATATTATTAAGGAAAGCCCAATGTTCATTTGAAATTCCAGATATAGAAACATTCAACTTGCATTTACAGAGTACACTTTTATATAGATTAAAATTAACGTTTTTCTAACGTATGCGATTATTTTCGTTTCCTGTCTCAGGCTTTGAAATACTCTTGGAAAATTACTTCGAAACGCCAAATATTGTTTTTTAAATCCAGGTATTAAAATCAATTTTTGCCCGTCTAGAATGTCTGTTCTGTAACAAATAATAATAATCATAATTTAAGATACTAGCATATACATTCCTTTTTTCTCAAAGGTGTTGAATTGATGATAGGATATTATTAAGGAAAGCCCAATGTTCATTTGAAATTCCAGATATAGAAACATTCAACTTGCATTTACAGAGTACACTTTTATATAGATTAAAATTGACGTTTTTCTAACGTATGCGATTATTTTCGTTTCCTGTCTCAGGCTTTGAAATACTCTTGGAAAATTACTTCGAAACGCCAAATATTGTTATTTAAATCCAGGTATTAAAATCAATTTTTGCCCGTCTAGAATGTCTGTTCTGTAACAAATAATAATAATCATAATTTAAGATACTAGCATATACATTCCTTTTTTCTCAAAGGTGTTGAATTGATGATAGGATATTATTAAGGAAAGCCCAATGTTCATTTGAAATTCCAGATATAGAAACATTCAACTTGCATTTACAGAGTACACTTTTATATAGATTAAAATTAACGTTTTTCTAACGTATGCGATTATTTTCGTTTCCTGTCTCAGGCTTTGAAATACTCTTGGAAAATTACTTCGAAACGCCAAATATTGTTATTTAAATCCAGGTATTAAAATCAATTTTTGCCCGTCTAGAATGTCTGTTCTGTAACAAATAATAATAATCATAATTTAAGATACTAGCATATACATTCCTTTTTTCTCAAAGGTGTTGAATTGATGATAGGATATTATTAAGGAAAGCCCAATGTTCATTTGAAATTCCAGATATAGAAACATTCAACTTGCATTTACAGAGTACACTTTTATATAGATTAAAATTATCGTTTTTCTAACGTATGCGATTATTTTCGTTTCCTGTCTCAGGCTTTGAAATACTCTTGGAAAATTACTTCGAAACGCCAAATATTGTTATTTAAATCCAGGTATTAAAATCAATTTTTGCCCGTCTAGAATGTCTGTTCTGTAACAAATAATAATAATCATAATTTAAGATACTAGCATATACATTCCTTTTTTCTCAAAGGTGTTGAATTGATGATAGGATATTATTAAGGAAAGCCCAATGTTCATTTGAAATTCCAGATATAGAAACATTCAACTTGCATTTACAGAGTACACTTTTATATAGATTAAAATTAACGTTTTTCTAACGTATGCGATTATTTTCGTTTCCTGTCTCAGGCTTTGAAATACTCTTGGAAAATTACTTCGAAACGCCAAATATTGTTATTTAAATCCAGGTATTAAAATCAATTTTTGCCCGTCTAGAATGTCTGTTCTGTAACAAATAATAATAATCATAATTTAAGATACTAGCATATACATTCCTTTTTTCTCAAAGGTGTTGAATTGATGATAGGATATTATTAAGGAAAGCCCAATGTTCATTTGAAATTCCAGATATAGAAACATTCAACTTGCATTTACAGAGTACACTTTTATATAGATTAAAATTAACGTTTTTCTAACGTATGCGATTATTTTCGTTTCCTGTCTCAGGCTTCGAAATACTCTTGGAAAATTACTTCGAAACGCCAAATATTGTTATTTAAATCCAGGTATTAAAATCAATTTTTGCCCGTCTAGAATGTCTGTTCTGTAACAAATAATAATAATCATAATTTAAGATACTAGAATATACATTCCTTTTTTCTCAAAGGTGTTGAATTGATGATAGGATATTATTAAGGAAAGCCCAATGTTCATTTGAAATTCCAGATATAGAAACATTCAACTTGCATTTACAGAGTACACTTTTATATAGATTAAAATTAACGTTTTTCTAACGTATGCGATTATTTTCGTTTCCTGTCTCAGGCTTTGAAATACTCTTGGAAAATTACTTCGAAACGCCAAATATTGTTATTTAAATCCAGGTATTAAAATCAATTTTTGCCCGTCTAGAATGTCTGTTCTGTAACAAATAATAATCATAATTTAAGATACTAGCATATACATTCGTTTTTCTCCCAGGTGTTGAATTGAAGATAGGAAATATTTAGGAAAGCCCAATGTTCATTTGAAATTGCAGATATAGAAACATTAAACTTGCATTTACAGGGTAGAATTTTATATAGATTAAAATAAAGGATTTGCTAACGTATGCGATTATTTTCGTTTCCTGTCTCAGGCTTTGAAATACTCTTGGAAAATTACTTCGAAACGCCAAATATTGTTATTTAAATCCAGGTATTAAAATCAATTTTTGCCCGTCTAGAATGTCTGTTCTGTAACAAATAATAATAATCATAATTTAAGATACTAGCATATACATTCCTTTTTCTCAAAGGTGTTGAATTGATGATAGGATATTATTAAGGAAAGCCCAATGTTCATTTGAAATTCCAGATATAGAAACATTCAACTTGCATTTACAGAGTACACTTTTATATAGATTAAAATTAACGTTTTTCTAACGTATGCGATTATTTTCGTTTCCTGTCTCAGGCTTTGAAATACTCTTGGAAAATTACTTCGAAACGCCAAATATTGTTATTTAAATCCAGGTATTAAAATCAATTTTTGCCCGTCTAGAATGTCTGTTCTGTAACAAATAATAATAATCATAATTTAAGATACTAGCATATACATTCCTTTTTTCTCAAAGGTGTTGAATTGATGATAGGATATTATTAAGGAAAGCCCAATGTTCATTTGAAATTCCAGATATAGAAACATTCAACTTGCATTTACAGAGTACACTTTTATATAGATTAAAATTATCGTTTTTCTAACGTATGCGATTATTTTCGTTTCCTGTCTCAGGCTTTGAAATACTCTTGGAAAATTACTTCGAAACGCCAAATATTGTTATTTAAATCCAGGTATTAAAATCAATTTTTGCCCGTCTAGAATGTCTGTTCTGTAACAAATAATAATAATCATAATTTAAGATACTAGCATATACATTCCTTTTTTCTCAAAGGTGTTGAATTGATGATAGGATATTATTAAGGAAAGCCCAATGTTCATTTGAAATTCCAGATATAGAAACATTCAACTTGCATTTACAGAGTACACTTTTATATAGATTAAAATTAACGTTTTTCTAACGTCTGCGATTATTTTCGTTTCCTGTCTCAGGCTTTGAAATACTCTTGGAAAATTACTTCGAAACGCCAAATATTGTTATTTAAATCCAGGTATTAAAATCAATTTTTGCCCGTCTAGAATGTCTGTTCTGTAACAAATAATAATCATAATTTAAGATACTAGCATAAACATTCGTTTTTCTCACAGGTGTTGAATTGAAGATAGGAAATATTTAGGAAAGCCCAATGTTCATTTGAAATTGCAGATATAGAAACATTAAACTTGCATTTACAGGGTAGAATTTTATATAGATTAAAATAAAGGATTTGCTAACGTATGCGATTATTTTCGTTTCCTGTCTCAGGCTTTGAAATACTCTTGGAAAATTACTTCGAAACGCCAAATATTGTTATTTAAATCCTGGTATTAAAATCAATTTTTGCCCGTCTAGAATGTCTGTTCTGTAACAACTAATAATAATCATAATTTAAGATACTAGCATATACATTCCTTTTTTCTCAAAGGTGTTGAATTGATGATAGGATATTATTAAGGAAAGCCCAATGTTCATTTGAAATTCCAGATATAGAAACATTCAACTTGCATTTACAGAGTACACTTTTATATAGATTAAAATTATCGTTTTTCTAACGTATGCGATTATTTTCGTTTCCTGTCTCAGGCTTTGAAATACTCTTGGAAAATTACTTCGAAACGCCAAATATTGTTATTTAAATCCAGGTATTAAAATCAATTTTTGCCCGTCTAGAATGTCTGTTCTGTAACAAATAATAATAATCATAATTTAAGATACTAGCATATACATTCCTTTTTTCTCAAAGGTGTTGAATTGATGATAGGATATTATTAAGGAAAGCCCAATGTTCATTTGAAATTCCAGATATAGAAACATTCAACTTGCATTTACAGAGTACACTTTTATATAGATTAAAATTAAAGTTTTTCTAACGTGTGCGATTATTTTCGTTTCCTGTCTCAGGCTTTGAAATACTCTTGGAAAATTACTTCGAAACGCCAAATATTGTTATTTAAATCCAGGTATTAAAATCAATTTTTGCCCGTCTAGAATGTCTGTTCTGTAACAAATAATAATAATCATAATTTAAGATACTAGCATATACATTCCTTTTTTCTCAAAGGTGTTGAATTGATGATAGGATATTATTAAGGAAAGCCCAATGTTCATTTGAAATTCCAGATATAGAAACATTCAACTTGCATTTACAGAGTACACTTTTATATAGATTAAAATTAACGTTTTTCTAACGTATGCGATTATTTTCGTTTCCTGTCTCAGGCTTTGAAATACTCTTGGAAAATTACTTCGAAACGCCAAATATTGTTATTTAAATCCAGGTATTAAAATCAATTTTTGCCCGTCTAGAATGTCTGTTCTGTAACAAATAATAATAATCATAATTTAAGATACTAGCATATACATTCCTTTTTTCTCAAAGGTGTTGAATTGATGATAGGATATTATTAAGGAAAGCCCAATGTTCATTTGAAATTCCAGATATAGAAACATTCAACTTGCATTTACAGAGTACACTTTTATATAGATTAAAATTAACGTTTTTCTAACGTATGCGATTATTTTCGTTTCCTGTCTCAGGCTTTGAAATACTCTTGGAAAATTACTTCGAAACGCCAAATATTGTTATTTAAATCCAGGTATTAAAATCAATTTTTGCCCGTCTAGAATGTCTGTTCTGTAACAAATAATAATAATCATAATTTAAGATACTAGCATATACATTCCTTTTTTCTCAAAGGTGTTGAATTGATGATAGGATATTATTAAGGAAAGCCCAATGTTCATTTGAAATTCCAGATATAAAGAAACATTCAACTTGCATTTACAGAGTACACTTTTATATAGATTAAAATTAACGTTTTTCTAACGTATGCGATTATTTTCGTTTCCTGTCTCAGGCTTCGAAATACTCTTGGAAAATTACTTCGAAACGCCAAATATTGTTATTTAAATCCAGGTATTAAAATCAATTTTTGCCCGTCTAGAATGTCTGTTCTGTAACAAATAATAATAATCATAATTTAAGATACTAGCATATACATTCCTTTTTTCTCAAAGGTGTTGAATTGATGATAGGATATTATTAAGGAAAGCCCAATGTTCATTTGAAATTCCAGATATAGAAACATTCAACTTGCATTTACAGAGTACACTTTTATATAGATTAAAATTAACGTTTTTCTAACGTATGCGATTATTTTCGTTTCCTGTCTCAGGCTTTGAAATACTCTTGGAAAATTACTTCGAAACGCCAAATATTGTTATTTAAATCCAGGTATTAAAATCAATTTTTGCCCGTCTAGAATGTCTGTTCTGTAACAAATAATAATAATCATAATTTAAGATACTAGTATATACATTCCTTTTTTCTCAAAGGTGTTGAATTGATGATAGGATATTATTAAGGAAAGCCCAATGTTCATTTGAAATTCCAGATATAGAAACATTCAACTTGCATTTACAGAGTACACTTTTATATAGATTAAAATTAACGTTTTTCTAACGTATGCGATTATTTTCGTTTCCTGTCTCAGGCTTTGAAATACTCTTGGAAAATTACTTCGAAACGCCAAATATTGTTATTTAAATCCAGGTATTAAAATCAATTTTTGCCCGTCTAGAATGTCTGTTCTGTAACAAATAATAATAATCATAATTTAAGATACTAGCATATACATTCCTTTTTTCTCAAAGGTGTTGAATTGATGATAGGATATTATTAAGGAAAGCCCATAGTTCATTTGAAATTCCAGATATAGAAACATTCAACTTGCATTTACAGAGTACACTTTTATATAGATTAAAATTAACGTTTTTCTAACGTATGCGATTATTTTCGTTTCCTGTCTCAGGCTTTGAAATACTCTTAGAAAATTACTTCGAAACGCCAAATATTGTTATTTAAATCCAGGTATTAAAATCAATTTTTGCCCGTCTAGAATGTCTGTTCTGTAACAAATAATAATAATCATAATTTAAGATACTAGCATATACATTCCTTTTTTCTCAAAGGTGTTGAATTGATGATAGGATATTATTAAGGAAAGCCCAATGTTCATTTGAAATTCCAGATATAGAAACATTCAACTTGCATTTACAGAGTACACTTTTATATAGATTAAAATTAACGTTTTTCTAACGTATGCGATTATTTTCGTTTCCTGTCTCAGGCTTTGAAATACTCTTGGAAAATAACTTCGAAACGCCAAATATTGTTATTTAAATCCAGGTATTAAAATCAATTTTTGCCCGTCTAGAATGTCTGTTCTGTAACAAATAATAATAATCATAATTTAAGATACTAGCATATACATTCCTTTTTTCTCAAAGGTGTTGAATTGATGATAGGATATTATTAAGGAAAGCCCATAGTTCATTTGAAATTCCAGATATAGAAACATTCAACTTGCATTTACAGAGTACACTTTTATATAGATTAAAATTAACGTTTTTCTAACGTATGCGATTATTTTCGTTTCCTGTCTCAGGCTTTGAAATACTCTTGGAAAATTACTTCGAAACGCCAAATATTGTTATTTAAATCCAGGTATTAAAATCAATTTTTGCCCGTCTAGAATGTATGTTCTGTAACAAATAATAATAATCATAATTTAAGATACTAGCATATACATTCCTTTTTTCTCAAAGGTGTTGAATTGATGATAGGATATTATTAAGGAAAGCCCAATGTTCATTTGAAATTCCAGATATAGAAACATTCAACTTGCATTTACAGAGTACACTTTTATGTAGATTAAAATTAACGTTTTTCTAACGTATGCGATTATTTTCGTTTCCTGTCTCAGGCTTTGAATACTCTTGGAAAAAAAATTCGAAACGGAAAATATTATTATTTAATTCCAGGTATTAAAAATCAATTTTTGCCCGTCTAGAATGTCTGTTCTGTAACAAGTAATAATTTTAATTTAAGATATTAGCATATACATTCGTTTTTTCTCACAGGTGTTGAATTGAAGATAGGAAATTATTCAGGAAAGTCCAATGTTCATTTGAAATTCCAGATATAGAAACATTCAACTTGCATTTACAGAGTACACTTTTCTATAGATTAAAATTAACGTTTTTCTAACGTATGCAATTATTTTCGTTTCCTGTCTCAGGCTTTGAAATACTCTTGGAAAATAACTTCGAAACGCCAAATATTGTTATTTAAATCCTGGTATTAAAATCAATTTTTGCCCGTCTAGAATGTCTGTTCTGTAACAAATAATAATAATCATAATTTAAGATACTAGCATATACATTCGTTTTTTCTCAAAGATGTTCAATTGATGATAGGATATTATTAAGGAAAGCCCAATGTTCATTTGAAATTCCAGATATAGAAACATTAAACTTGCATTTACAGGGTAGACTTTTATATAGATTAAAATAAACGTTTTGCTAACGTATGCGATTATTTTCGTTTCCTGTCTCAGGCTTTGAAATACTCTTGGAAAATAACTTCGAAACGCCAAATATTGTTATTTAAATCCTGGTATTAAAATCAATTTTTGCCCGTCTAGAATGTCTGTTCTGTAACAAATAACAATAATCATAATTTAAGATACTAGCATATACATTCCTTTTTTCTCAAAGGTGTTGAATTGATGATAGGATATTATTAAGGAAAGCCCAATGTTCATTTGAAATTCCAGATATAGAAACATTAAACTTGCATTTACAGGGTAGACTTTTATATAGATTAAAATAAACGATTTGCTAACGTATGCGATTATTTTCGTTTCCTGTCTCAGGCTTTGAAATACTCTTGGAAAATTACTTCGAAACGCCAAATATTGTTATTTAAATCCAGGTATTAAAATCAATTTTTGCCCGTCTAGAATGTTATTTCTGTAACAAATAATAATAATCATAATTTAAGATACTAGCATATACATTCCTTTTTTCTCAAAGGTGTTGAATTGATGATAGGATATTATTAAGGAAAGCCCAATGTTCATTTGAAATTCCAGATATAGAAACATTCAACTTGCATTTACAGAGTACACTTTTATATAGATTAAAATTAACGTTTTTCTAACGTATGCGATTATTTTCGTTTCCTGTCTCAGGCTTTGAAATACTCTTGGAAAATTACTTCGAAACGCCAAATATTGTTATTTAAATCCAGGTATTAAAATCAATTTTTGCCCGTCTAGAATGTTATTTCTGTAACAAATAATAATAATCATAATTTAAGATATTAGCATATACATTCGTTTTTTCTCAAAGGTGTTGAATTGATGATAGGATATTATTAAGGAAAGCCCAATGTTCATTTGAAATTCCAGATATAGAAACATTAAACTTGCATTTACAGGGTAGACTTTTATATAGATTAAAATAAACGTTTTGCTAACGTATGCGATTATTTTCGTTTCCTGTCTCAGGCTTTGAAATACTCTTGGAAAATTACTTCGAAACGCCAAATATTGTTATTTAAATCCAGGTATTAAAATCAATTTTTGCCCGTCTAGAATGTCTGTTCTGTAACAAATAATAATAATCATAATTTAAGATACTAGCATATACATTCCTTTTTTCTCAAAGGTGTTGAATTGATGATAGGATATTATTAAGGAAAGCCCAATGTTCATTTGAAATTCCAGATATAGAAACATTCAACTTGCATTTACAGAGTACACTTTTATATAGATTAAAATTAACGTTTTTCTAACGTATGCGATTATTTTCGTTTCCTGTCTCAGGCTTTGAAATACTCTTGGAAAATTACTTCGAAACGCCAAATATTGTTATTTAAATCCAGGTATTAAAATCAATTTTTGCCCGTCTAGAATGTCTGTTCTGTAACAAATAATAATAATCATAATTTAAGATACTAGCATATACATTCCTTTTTTCTCAAAGGTGTTGAATTGATGATAGGATATTATTAAGGAAAGCCCAATGTTCATTTGAAATTCCAGATATAGAAACATTCAACTTGCATTTACAGAGTACACTTTTATATAGATTAAAATAAACGTTTTGCTAACGTATGCGATTATTTTCGTTTCCTGTCTCAGGCTTTGAAATACTTTTGGAAAATAACTTCGAAACACCAAATATTATTATTAAATTCCAGGTATTTAAGTCATTTTTTGCCAGTCTAGAATGTCTCTTTGTAACAAATAACAATCATAATTTTAGATGCTAGCATCTACATACGTTTTTTCTCACAGGTGTTGAGTTGAAGATAAGAAATATTTAGGAAAGCCCAATGTTCATTTGAAATTCCAGATATATAATCATTCAACTTGCATTTACAGGGTAGACTTTTCTACGGATTATACTAAACGTTTTGCTAACTTTAGCGCATATTTTCGTTTTCTCTCACAGGCTTTATAATACTCTTAAAAAATCACTTTGATGCGCCAAATATAAATTTTAATTCCAATTACTTAAATCAAATTTTGCATGTCTAGAATGTCTTTTTCCAAATAAATAATAATCATTTTTCAGACGCTAGCATATATTCGTTTTTTTTCACAGGAATGCATTAGAGATTGGAAGTCTTTAGAAAAGCCTAATGTTCATTTTAAATTTCAGATGTGTAATCAATAAGTTTTTATTTACCGAGTAACTTTTCTCAAGATTAAATTCTCAGGTTAAATCACTTCGAAACGCCTAATATTTTAATTTAATTCCAGGTACTAAAATCAAATTTGGCATGTCTAGAATTTCTTTTCCCATACAAATAATATACATTTTCCAAACGTTGGCATATATATAATTTTTTTCACACTGGAATTAATTTAAAGATGGGAAATTATTCAGAAAAGCCCAATGTACATTTGAAATTCATGATATATAATCACTCAATTTGCACTTACACAGAGACTTTTCTGCAGATTAAAATAAACGTTTTGCTAACGTAAGCGCATATTTTCGTCTTCTCTCACCGCCTTAGAAATACTCAGGGAAAATCACTTAGATACGCCAAATATTATTATTTAATTCCAGGTACTAAAATCTAATTTTGCATGTGTAGAATGTCTTTTTCCAAACACAAAAAAATCATTTTTCAGGCACTATCATAAATATTCATTTTTTCTCACAGGAATTGATTTAAGATGGGAAATTATGTAAAAGATTAAAATGCTCATTTGAAATTCCAGATATATAGTCAATCAATTTGCATTTATAACAAATACTTATCTCCAGTTTAAAATAAAAGTTTTGTCCTGTAAAGGATAAATTTCGTTTTCTCTCACAGGTTTGAAATACTCCGAGAAAACCACTTCGAAACCACAAATATTATTATATAATTCTAGGTAACAAAATCAATTTTTGCATGTCTATAATGTCTGTTCTCAAACAAATAGTAATCATTATTTACGACGCTAGCATGTACATTCGTTTTTTCCCACAGGTGTTGAATTGAAGATGGGAAAATAATTAGGAAAGCCCAATGTTCATTTGAAATTCCAGATATATGGTCAATCAATTTGCATGTACAGGGTAGACTTTTCTCCAGATTAAAATAAATGTTTTACTAGCGTACTTGAAAAATTTTCGTTATCTTTCACAGGATTTGAAATGCTCAGGGAAAATCACTAAGAAACGCTAAATATTCCTATTTTATTTCAGTTTCTAAAATCAATTTATGCATGATAAGAATGTCTTTATTTCAACAAATTTTTCAGACGGAGCACATTTTAATATTTTTTTTTAAAGTTACTGTATTATAGATTAAAAATCTTTTAGGAAATGCCAATGTAGTTATTTAAATCCAGTTATCGTAATAAATAAATTTGCATTTATACAACGACTTTTCTCCAGAACTAAAGAAATGTCTTTCTAACGTGAGCATATACTTATGTTTCTCTCAAGGGTTTTGGATACTTAGAGAAAATCACTTCGAAACGAGAAATATATTTTTATTTAATTCCAGTTGCTCCAATCAATTTTTTTATGTCTTGAATGTCTTTTCTCCAAAAAATAATCATCTTTTTTGGGTGAGGTAAGCGCTTTTAATCGTTTTCACTCAAAGTAATTGCATATAAGATGGACATTCTTTTAGAAAATCCCTATGTATTTATTTAAATCCAGTGATCGTAATAACTAAATATGCATTTATGGAATGACATTTCTTCAGATAGAAATAAATATTTTTATAACGTAAGCAATTACTATTGTTTCTCTCACAGGATTTAAGATACTTAGAGAAAATAATTTCGAAAATCGAATGTTCATATTTAATTCCAGTTGCTTTAATCAATTTTTGCAGGTCTAGAATGTTTTTCTCCAACAAATAATAAACATTTTTCAGACGTGAGCTGTTTAATTCGTTTTCTCTCACAGGAATTGAAATAATGGTAGAAAATCATTTTGAAAATTGGACTTTATAAGGGGTCATTGAAATCTGGGGCAGGGGTCATTGAGCCCTGGTGCGGACACAGATCGCGCCAGTGGTAATTGGTTCGGTAATTGACCTCTTGCGACGTTGGTGGCCTTATTAGGGGTAATTGACCTCTGAATGTGTCATTGACCTCTTTAGGGAGTCATTGATCTCCGGTTGGGTCATAGACCTTTGGTGGGGTCATTGACCTCTGAAGTGATCACTTTTGTGAGGATCATTCACCTCTGGTGGGGTTATTGACCTATCTAGTGTGTCATTAACCTCTTGCGGGGTTATTGATTCTATTGGCGTCATTGACCTGTGAAGGGGTCATGGATCTCCGTTGAGTGTCATTGACCTCTGGAGGGGCTATTGACACCTAGAGTGGTCATTGAACTCTGGTGGTGTCGTTGATCTCTCGTGGGGTCATTGGTATCTGAAGGGGTTATTAACCTTTGTGGCGGGTCATTGACTATTAGTGTCGTCATTGACCTCAGAATGGGTCATTGACCTTTTTTTCGGGTTCTGCGGTCAGTGGCCTATGGTGGGTTCATTGACATCTGGTGGGGTCATTTATCTTTTGTGGAGTCATTGACCTCTGGTGAGGTCAATGACCTCTGGTGTGGCAATTGAACTCTGTTGTGGTGATTAACCTCTGGTGCGGTAATTGGCATCTGATAGAGTATATGATCTCTGGTTGAGTGAATGACCGCTTGGTGGGTCATTGAACTCTGATAGAGTCATTGACCTTTGAAGGGGTCATTGACCTCTGGAGGGGTTGTTGATCTCTGGCTGAGTCATTAACCTCTAAAGGGGTTATTGATCTATGGTAGGGTCATTGACCCCATGTTGGGTTATTGACCTCCGGTGGTATCACTAACCTTTGGTGGGGTCTTTGACATTTGTGGGATTACTGGCCTCCGGTGGGTCATTGACCTCTGGTGGTGTCATTGACCTCTGATGGGGTTACTCTCCTCTGTTGTGGGTCATTGACCTCTGATGGGGTCATTTACACCTAGAATGGTTATTGTTCTCCGATGGTATCGTGCTGAAGGGGTCATTGACCTCAGTTAATGGTCATTGACCTCTGGTGTGTTCATTGAACTCAGGTGGGGTCATTGACCCCATGTTGGGTTATTGACCTCCGGTGGTATCACTAACCTTTGGTGGGGTCTTTGACATTTGTGGGATTACTGGCCTCCGGTGGGTCATTGACCTCTGGTGGTGTCATTGACCTCTGATGGGGTTACTCTCCTCTGTTGTGGGTCATTGACCTCTGATGGGGTCATTTACACCTAGAATGGTTATTGTCTTCCGATGGTATCGCGCTGAAGGGGTCATTGACCTCATTTACAAGTCATTGACCTCTAGTGTGTTCATTGATCTCAGGTGGGGTCATTGACCCCATGTTTGATTATTGACCTCCGGTGGTATCACTGACTTTGGTTGGGTTCATTGACATTTGTGGGGTTACTGGCCTCCGGGGGGTTATTGACCTCTGGTGGTGTCATTGACCTCAGAAGAGATTACTGTCCTCTGTTAATGGTCATTGAACTCTGATGGGGTCATTGACACCTAGAATGGTCATTGACCGCCGGTGGGTATCGCGCTGAAGGGGTCATTGACCTCTGTTACGGGTATTGACCTCTAGAGTGTTCATTGATCTCAGGTGGGGTCATTGCCCTCATGTTGGGTTATTGACCTCTAGTGGTATCACTGACCTATGGTGGGGTCATTGACATTGTGGGGTCACTGTTCTCTGGTGGGGTCATTGACCTCTAATGTGGTCATTGACCTCTAATGTTGTCATTGACCTCTGGTTTTGTCATTGTTATCTGATAGATTAATGGACCTCAATGGTGGAGTCAATGACCTCTTGTTGGGTTATTAACATTTGAAAGAGTCATTGACCTTTGGTAAGGTCATTGACCTCTTTTGCGGGTCATTGACCTCTGGTGGGATCATTGACCGCTAGTAAGGTACGGACACAGATAGTCTGCGACTTATGGTGGGGTTATTGACCTTTTGTGGGGTCATTGGCCTCTGGTGTGGTCATGGACTTCTCGTGGGGTCATTGTTATCTGATTAATTAATTGACCTCTGGTGGGGTCCATGACCTCTTGTGGGGCCATTGACGTCTGATATTCATTGAACTTTGGTGAAGTCATTGACCTCCTCTGGGGTCATTGGCTTCTGGAGTGGTCGTTGATCTCTTGTGGAGTAGTTTTCCACTGAAGGAGTCATTGAGCTACTTTGCGGGTAAATGTCCTCTGGTAAGGTCATGGACATCTGGTGGTGTCATTGACCTCTAAACGGGTCAATGATTTCTGTTTGGGTCATTGACCTCTGATGGAGTCATTGACACCTAGAGTGGCCATTGATTTCTGTTGGGTTCGTTGATCTCTAGTGGGGTCATTGTCCACTGAAGGGGTCATTGACCGCATTTGCGGGTCATTGACCTCTGGTTGGGTCATTGACCGCTAGTGTGGTTGTTGAACTCTGATAGTCATTGATATCTGGTGGGGACATTGACCTCTTGTGGGGTAGGTGACCTCTTGTGCGGTCATTGATCTCTTTTGGGGTCATCGACCATTGAGAATTCGTTGACCTCTGATAATGTCGTTGATCTCTTGTAGGGTTATTGACCTCTTAAGCGGTCATCGACCTCTGGTGGGGTTATCGACCCTTGATAAGGACATTGACTTTATCTCAATAATTATAATCTCAATAATATCAATAATTTAAGAACAATTGGAATATACAATTCTACACGCGCGGCGCACTTTCTAGAACTGTCTTGGTTCTTCATTAATCATGCCTAATTTAGCGCAGACTAATAAAATGTGTTTGAAACTTGTACATTATAAATTTAGGTAGAAATAGTAGAGCAGTTGCTTTTCAACATTTATGCTGAGGAAATGGTAAGACAGGCGTGGGAAGAACTTGAGGTTGGAGTGAAAGTGGGAGGGCATCTTATAAAATCGGTTAGACTCGCGGACGATCAGGCATTGGTTAGTGGATCTTCCAAGGGACTGCAAGCTTTGGCTTTAGAAAGGCAGAGCGGGATATTCAGAATTGAGATAAATCATAATTAAACAAAAGTAATGAGATTCTCTCGGACGAAGAAAGCGAAGCTTGTTATTAAAGTTGGAGGACGCAAACTAGAGCAAGTAGAGCAGTTTAATTTATACTTAGGTAGCACGCCAGAGGAATATGGGCATAGTAGTAAAGACATACGGAAGAGAATAGCGCTAGCTGAGGAGGCGTTTAGCAATAGAAGAGAGTTGATGACGGGGGCAATAGGTAAGGTAGTGAAGAAGAGGCTGGTGAAGAGCTTGATATGGAGCGTAGCGTTGAAGGGGGCAGAAATGTGGACACTGAGAAGGGAGGACGAGAGTAGGCTGCAGGCATTTGAGATGTGGGAGTGGAGAAGGATGGAGAAGGATAGGTGGACGGAAAGGAAGACTAACGAGGAAGTGATTGAGATGGTGGGCGAGGAAAGGAATCTTTTGAATGAAGTCCGGGAAAGGCAGGGTAGATGGCTGAAGGATGTAATAAAGGGTGATGGGTTGCTGAAGAGTGTGATAGAGGGAAGGATGTTGGGCAAGTGGGGAGGGGGAAGGAAGAGAATGGGTTTCATGGACGGGTTGAAGAAGGGTAGATCTTACGTACAGGCGAAAAAGGAAATGCTAGAGGGAGATAGGCCCCTGAATGTGTAAAAGACCGGGAGGAAATTCTCTGACATTCAAAAAAACCTACCTTTACCGGTAGAATACATAATAATAATAATAGTGGAGTAGTAGGCGTGACGTAATAAATAATAACAAACATTAGATACGCGAAGAAGGAGAATAAGCGATGAAGACATATGCAGATAATATGCAGACTCTGTAATATTGAGACTGTAGAGCGAGATTTGGCATCAGGGACGGCTGAGAAGAAGAAGTCACTTCCATTGCTTGCAAACCCAGAAAATTCCCTGCTCCTACATTAAAAATGGACGCCAAATGGTAACCAGAAAAATGAAAATACAGTATCAGTTGTCTCGAATTGTCGATTCATGAGGCTATCGACTGTGAAGATATCATTTTTTTCAATAGTGGTCGAGCCAAGTGCTCGCTTCTACTGAATCGCAAATTGCACAAAGTTGGTTCCCAGCGTCGCGGTCCGCTCCGCCCGAAATCACTCTCTCACGAGGATATTCGACCCAAAACAGTCCCTCGCATTCATTAAATGGAAACTAAATGCTCCCTCCTATTCGTTAACTCATTTCTTTCCCCCTTTGAACAAAATTATTTATCCTTGACTGCTAATCTTGTGACGCCAGACATGTTTTGAAGCATAAACTTAACAATAAAGTTTTCTTGAGCTATGTCGAATTATTTAACCAATCGTCGCCAAAGTTGCACCAAATACATTGGAATCTTCTGGGATTTTAATTACATTAATCAATAAATGAGTATGAACAAAACGTATGTTTATAAACTTAGATAGTTATTTTCACAGCAATTGTGGTATATACTGTATTTATAAATATGTGAACCAACCTTTGTTACTAACCAAATTTAACCATTAAATATCGGAAACTTGACCCAAAGTTAATAAAATTTTATTGTTGCATAGATTCATGTATGTAGTCAAGCGAAGTTCTCATCGATAAATTTTACGTTCGCGCTTTCGTGAGTCGAATGGTAAACTTATCGCGTTCTGCGTTCCGATTCCCACGCTCAAAGCCGTCGAGTTCATCCGGATGCGGAAACCCTATGCGTTCACCGCCAAAGTGACCGTTAATCTAATACACTTCTGAGTGCTTCTGAGTGATGCAATGGCCATCGTAGCTCAAGCGCCCTCTGCGTGTTCCATTTTCAATGCTTCCGGTGCGCGGGAAACAATAAGCGGATCACTTCTTCCCCTCGAATGGGCATAATTCGAGGGAATTCTTACTCCGATTGCAATCCGCTGGGGCAATCAATTGTCGTATATACCGTCGCAAATCGCCCCTCGCTCTCTCTGCACACACTTCAACATTGGCGCACATTGGAAGGACGCGAATGCTTCGATCGATCGATCGATCACTCCACCGAAATCATACGTAACTTTCCTCGATGCTGAATCGCCCGTTTTCTCGGAGGACGGAGAAGGAACGCGTCTCTCGGTCTGAAAGGCCTTTTAAGGTAGCCACACACGCGCAGGAAATCCTCAAGGAAAAAGACTGCAGGATTTCCTCGAGGATATCCTCAACTGAACCCTTGCACACACATGACGCGGAAAATCCTCAGGTTTTATGCCTGTTCTTGACAACAAGTCATGGCATCAGCTGATGAAGATATTTTGGCGGCTGTCGGTTGCCTCATCGCGGCAAATTGCATTTCAACCAGCAAGATAAAGTTGTTAATTTTTTAACTACACTATCTTTTGTGGCCTTCGGCTCAACCTCATTCAGTATTTCCAATAGTCTTGCATAGCCAACCTCCTTTTTATTTCTATCATGATAATCGCTAGATTTCCTTTGCCACCGGCAAGGTTTACTTTGGTAAAGTTTAATGAAATCTGCTAAAAATTCGTGAAACATGACATTGGACGTTCATCGACGGGAACTCTCAAAACCTCAAGGAGGCTGACGGAAGAAGAAATGATTTTCGATCGGGATTGCGGGGACTGAGCAGTTCGCCACCGGTCTCATGGAGTTACCCACATACTACAGGGGAATCCTTGAGGTTCGGACTGCGCAGTACAAACCAGTGATGCCAGATTGGGCGGGTTGAGGGGCTCTGATACCGTAGAACTCACGAAAACGTTAGAATAAACAATAGTTCTACCGTTAACAATAGTACGACCGTTTCCCCCTGCCAAACACCCTTAAGGTGGCTCACAGGGTACTATGTAGATGTTAAGTCAGATTGAAGTGCAAGCACACCGGGTGTTATTACTTAACTGATTTGGGTGGTAGTCTGAGTGCAATCGGTCCCACGGTCGGCAGATTTCCGCGAAAAATATCGCTAGTAGGTAGGCTGGAGTTGCCGAGAGCAATCAATAAATCCGAAATAAATAAGTGTTAACGAGTTCTGCTAGTATTTCATACATTATTTAAAGAAGGAAAAGAAGAAAGTAAAGATAACGAGAATACTGGGTACATCACATTTGAAGAAATAGATAGTTCCAAGGAAAGCTTTACACACTCCATTTCAAATTTTGAACTGATCGATAAATTTTGTTTCTTTGGAATGATTATTAATACTGTCGATGAGCTTGAGTCAGCAACAGCAAAGCATCACTGACTAGAGTCCTGACGCGAGTCCCTACCAAAATGACAGAGCAGTTAGCAATATTTGTAATTTGTTGAGAATTGGAAAAATTCATTATTTAAGCATTAATTTAAGCACTTCTAATATATGTTTTGTACTAATAGAATGCTCTTCATTTCCTTTACAAAAAACAACAAATTTCAATAAAAAACTATTTTTCTAATGGAGCATTGCAACATTAGAACTTACAATGAAGTTATTCCTCATTTAAAAAAATAATTCAATGAGGTAAAAGTCGGTATTCAAATTAAGTATTTGACCATAAACATGTCGCATGTTTAGAAATCATTAAAAATACGAATATTTGTTTTTAAATACACTTCCAAAACTGCTCATCGCAGTACAGTTTTATGAAATTGATTATTTATATGGCTTTATTGTCATTGATATAACTATTTTAAGGGCAAAGAGAAATATAGTGAGAAGAAATGAAGAACTAAGACCTGTGAACTTCGGTCTTCAACACATTTTTGGAAAATACAGTTGCCACAGGTTTCAGGCAGAGGCCTTTTACAAGATACGCTGCGGTGAAATAGCTTCCTTTTGTCCCTCGGAGTTATCGCTTTAGTCACTTGGTTCGTTTGATCTCAAACGGATTGTTGTCTGCACTGAGGTATCCGAGGAACCATCCGCAACTGTTTTATTCGTTCGATTTTCTCAAGCGCAGAACCATCGCCTGCTACACTGTAATACATTGAGCGATGGGAGCAAATTAGACTGAAAGAGATCCTGCGACAAATACAAAAGTTTCATATAATATTCCTGGGTCTCAGGTAACCATCATCGTAACTTACGGCGAAAACCCTTATCCTTGTCGTTTTCTTCAGTCCTACACTTTTCTTCGGAAGTGGCCGTCAAAATTAAGCCAACCTCTAACTTTCGGGCCTCACAAACGTCATTGAAAATTGCAGGCATGGGAAAGTGGGCGAAGTAAGTAATGAAGTACAAATAAGAATGGGAAAAGGACACATTGTTCAGTGGTGAGTTTGCCAAAGTTATTTATTTATTATTATCTCTCCTTGTCTGTTTTTCGTTATGTTGGCTTTCAATGTCTGTGTCTTTTGGTTAGGATGGCTACAACGTACTCCCGACCAATTGATCATTGAAGGAAAAAGTGAAGCGTATTGCAAGCTTTGCGAAAGTACGATAAGACCGCATAAAAACGATTTATTAGCTCATATAAATAGCAAGAACTCATAAGCAAGCTGAAAAACCATTGCCTATCCAACGGCAACCGACATTGGTCAGATTTGTTGAGTCCTTTCATGAACGTATATGAGTCATGCGTAAATTTATATCTCCTTTGTATTACAAAAATATGTCGGTTTTTGTTCTATCAAAATGAAGAAGTGTAAGAGAACGTGCTTTTTCCACAAATTCCGAAAATGCACTTCAAAATTTTGGATCAAATCAGGTTTATTTGCAAATCACTAAAACGTGTAAATTAAAAAATAATTATATTTTAATGTCGATGCTTAATTAAAATATTTGTAATGAGTTAAAAGTTTCTCTTGAGGGGCGAAATGAATGTTTAAGGATCGATTGAGACAATAGGTACCATAGCTAATAGCGAATATGAATCTCCTTTCTGCAAGATGCCACTATTTCCCCATGTGCTTAAAGACACTCGTTTGCAAATTTGCAATTATTTATTTGTTTAAAAAAACAAAGAATTGGAAGAAAATGATATTTTGATGCAGATTTCGAAAATATATAATATTCAAAATCCGTATCGTGTCAGTTTTTTTCGGAACAAAATTCGTAAAAAAATCTTTTCAAAGAAATGGTTAATATTGCCAAAAACGAAAATTTGTGAAACGTAAGAATCGATATCAGCAACTCGAGTCCAATTATTTGCATTATAATTATTTTACAGGACGTAGTTTAATGTAAATTCGCATGTTCGTTTTTTTTTTTTTTCCTTTTCTGCTCTTGTTAAAATTCTAGCTCCTTTCCAAAGCGTTTGATAACTGCAAAGAGGAGTGTTTGGTATTGCCATTTTTTTCCAATTTTACAAAATTTATCAGCTTTTAAAATATGAATTTACTAAAAAATTCGTTTGATTTATTTATGTTTCCAAATTACATTTTCTGTTTATTAAGTGGTGCGGATCACGGGTTGTTATTTTTGAGTTTTTAATGCCTAAACAATAATGATGTTTGTTTGCATATCCGAGATACGGTGCGCTCATAAATTGTTTTATTCTTAGATTCTGATTGTGCTTTAACTTAAAATTGATTATCCACTCATTAGTTTCTTATGTAAATTTGGTTTCATGATTCTGAATTTATTTTTGATACGTGTATTTAACTGTTAATAATATCATACATTTTCAGTATGGTTGTATGTTATACTTCATTAAATTTACCCATTGAAAATTGACTCTTCATGAAAAGTTTACAATATTTATACTTAGATCATTGCAACGTATTGTATCTTAGCCCTAATGATGCCTATAAGTATTCGCAAACTTTGGCTGGAGAATAAATTAATATTTATTCATTGACTAAAACTCCAGAAAAAGAAATATGAATTCATACTGGTCATGAAAACAAAAAAACACGTATGAGAAATCAAATCATTTGTTTTTCACATTTCCGTGATCTGCGCACAACCTGACGCCGAGGCTATCAGCAACGTCCTCCACTTACTAGAGGAGACTGAGATGAATGACCTCTTGCAATAGTTAATATTTTGTTCAATTTTGCTCTTAGTATTTCATAAATGTTACCTTATTACTATTTGTTCCTTTCCGCGGATTTGATTCGACAAATTAAATACCATTTGAAAATTTTACCATATTATATATTTATTTTCATATCGAAATTAAACCACCTGGTCGTTATACATTAGATTTGGTTTGAATCTCGGCGTGCGGCGAGAAAAGAGGGGGATTGGGCGGGTTTTGGGCGCTCTGGTTGAGGGTCGAAAAATCTGGCACCACTGGTACAAACCTCAAATATTTCCCGTACGTGCATGGCTACCTTTAGAGGGCCTCCCAACTGCTTCGCGAGTCCCGGCTGGCTTCGGCAACATAAGGGAACCGGTTCCAGGAGTCCCGTAGCGCCGCCTGGAACCCACCCATCGATACCGAAATAAAGTAATTACGGCTTTAATTCGCGTGAATTACGTCCGCTATAACCATCCGCCGTGCGCATTCGAGGGAGTGGTGGCTGGCAGGGGGGAGGGAGGGAGTGCGGGGGCGAGCGGGAGGTCTGAGAGGTCTTCGCGGTTACATTTTGGTCACAGTGACCACTCGTTCATCGAAATGCATGTGGCTCCGCCCCGCGGTGAATTTTCGCGCTCGCCGTCTTTGGCTGCGATATTTCGCTCCTCGTGAGAGCCCTTCGTGTTTTTTTCCGTAGCGGGAGGATCGCGTAGCGCTCGGTAGGAGGAAGTATTCCAAGAATACCATATTACGCCTAACGGGAGGGGCCTCCTGGCCACGGCTTACTTTCCCTGAAGCCGAGGAAGAGCACTCACTCAGCTGTCTTGAGTTGTTCGCTGTTGGCAGTGGATGCAGCAGCCGACGAGGAAGGAGGTTTCGTCAAGAGAACGGGATGGAGGATCTGTAATCGGAGGGACTCCTTCGCCTCTTGCATATTTACTCGCATGGGAGACATTCAGAAAGTAAGTCATGCATTGATGTGTATTCTAGAGTGACGCGACAGTTCCATTGTGGGCTTTCTCCTCGCCCTATAGTGAGCCGATCATTTCTCAACACTGAAGCCCTTCCATTCGCTATCGACACAGCGCTCTTCAAATGATCGGGAGAAAAGTTTTTATGTGATAAATAACAAAAGAACGTAGATAATAGCATCCATGATAGTTGTCAAGTTTGTCGATTTTCAGTTAATGCGTCAAATATGAATATTCCGAAGTGTCTACTTACTCTACGATGAGAAGTTTACTCTTGAAATACGTATTTTGTTTGCATTCCACAACTTCACACAAAACATTCGGCCGTAGACTGTTTTTCAACCATAACTGCCACCCACCTGCTCGTTAACGAAAACGTTTCGACGGGGACTCGACATCGTTCGCGTGCGCTTCCGTGCGCTTCAATGCGCACGCAAAATTCAACACCCTTGTAAAATGGTAAGCTTCCAATCGTGTGTTGTATCTTCGGAATCTACAATCGGGTGGTGAAAGTGCAAAGCGGCATTTTACGTGCTTGAAAAAGTCACGCGAAGCTTTTCTTTTCATGCGCTGTTGGCCGTTATCAAAGGGATGTCATGCGACAAGGTTACGGGACTGATAAGCTGACATGATTCACACTCGTTTATGAGTTTTTTGTTTCAGCAGTTTAAGAGAAAGGAAAATAAATCACTTATTACGGGTGCACTCTAGTCATCGAGTTAAGTTGGAGTAACCCGCATTCCAGAGCAGTCTAGTTTAGTTCTGGCGCCTTTCTCGTCAAAGCCGACTTAATTAGAGTCCCCTGCAAAGAATAGATGAGGAGGTAAAAAAAAGAAGTTCACGAGGCTCTGAGAGCGGGAAATCGGTGAAGAACATAGTTGGAATCGCAGAACAGGAATGAGGAAGTTGGAAGAAAAGAAGAAGTTGGGCAATTCTCCTTAAATATTAATTAATTTACTTTGCATGACTGTCAATCCCGATATTTGCGGGCATGAGCGTCAACCAACCGTGGTGGCGAGGTGGCTCTTTGCTTCATTGAGACGACTGAAAAATTTGTTCTTATTTAAGTGATATCAAGGGAATCAGGGTCTGACCAGGGAGATTAAAGGCAGCTCCCAACCCGCTACTTGGTAATATGGGGAAAATGAAATCAACTTGGTGTGATAGAAATCCCTGCACAAAGCACAAATCCTTCCTAAGCAACGACTTTATGACCGCTCCTGAGGGAATGCTGCTTCCCATCGAAGCGTAAAGTTGAGGAACAAGAAGTCTGCATGGGTTTCAAAATCCAAAGGGCGGCTGTATATTAAAGCATTCCATGGTGTTTATTATTATTGGGTTGAGAAGGACAATTGTGTGAGTGACAATTTCGTTAATCATCGACGATAAATGAACAAGTGCCTTACACTTAAGGTTGAGAGATGTTGGACTCAGATCGGCGGTGATATCTTTGCGAAGGTCAAATCACACCGAAGCCAGGGTCCCTGAAATACCCTGAGTAGACAGGGTGGCTATCGTCAGGGAAAACCTGGAATTGTCAGGGAATTTTGAACTTCTGGAAAAGTCAGGAAAACTTAAGATAATTCTCGTAACAGCCAGGGATAAACTGGAATAGGAATCCTCGTTATTTTTCTTCCATTACGTTTATCGGCCAGTCTTTCCCGCCATTTATTTCACCGACAACAACTAACGTCCGTCGCTGACGTGCATGGAATAAGCACCATCAATTCGTGGGGTATTCATTTGTGTATATTATTAGTTGTGAATCTTAGTTATTTAGTTGTGAATCAGGGGTACGATGTATCCTTTTTGTGTATCCTTACTGCGATATTTGCGTAGTTGTGTTAAAAATAATGATCACAATATATTACGCTCATCACAAGGAATCCGAGGCTATGTTGTTCGGAAAAGTTTACCTCGCGTTTTTTTTAACTTCCAAAAGTCAGGTCGAGAGGAAGTAGCAGCTGGAGCACACACTTGTTTTTAATAGAATTAAATGCTCGCAGTTCTAAAAATACGAGACGATGATTAGAAAATTTAGAAAATTTAAAACTGCCGAGGAAAATTTAATTCAGCAGGAAAAAATATTCCAATAATAGGTGACCTTTTGGCGATCGGTCAGGGAAATCGGGAAATCCATCAGGGAAAAGTCAGGGAAAGGTCAGGGAATTCGAAAATTTGATTTCAGTTGCCACCCTGGTAGAGAGACTATTTGGCATAAATACCATGGCTTGACCTGAGTGTTGCTTACTTCATCCTCTCTTTCCAACGCACTGCTTTCGCTTTCATATCTCAAAGAGGCTGCTTGTCCAGACATTGGGGTCAACGAAAATCATTCAGGAAACATGCATCGCGTGGCGCAATGCCGTGATTTTGTCACCATCGGGTCATCTTATAGCAGTAAATAAAATCGTCATTGTGCAGATCATCCAAAACACTCGTGTCCCTCAGTCTTTATTTATGCCAGCTATTTAAATTTACTATCTCATGTGACATTATTTTGTAAAATAATTCGTTTCTTGTAATTTAGAACGCACAGATTTACAATATCATTATTATGCAAGCAACAATCGATTTTACAATTTCCAAGAGTATTTTTTCCGGATCCTCAATGGCTCATATTTTTTATGAGTCTGCGAAGGAACCGAAATTCCTCATTGGAAGAAATTTCACGTACTAGTATGTGATCATCGAGCGTATCTTGTACCCTGGTCTGTTCAAAGGATGTTTTGACGCGTTGCTGAAGGAAATCATATTTGTGCATCAATTGCCCCCACCCTCCTTCCTTCGATACGCAGCCTTTGTTCCTTGAATTCATGCTTCATCAGGTGGTAATCAGGTCGCCCATTTTTCGGAACAGAGGTGCATATCATCAAGTACCAGTGAAATTTAACGTGATGGCCGATGAATAAAAACATACCGATAACTCAGGATTGATATTATTCATCAATTATAACTTTCTCGACCAATATAAATTATATATATTAGCAAGATTCTTGAATATTCGGTGATTCATGCATTTCACTCACAGCCAACGTTTCGCCAAATGTATTGGCATCCTCAGGGCACTGAGCTTAATGTTGAACAACAGCTTCAATATTCAAATTGTTGTTGTTGAATATTAAGCTCAGTGCCCTGAGGATGCCAATACATTTGGCGAAACGTTGGCTGTGAGTGAAATGGATGAATCACCGAATATTCAAGAATCTGGTTATTATCTATGTTAATATTATTCTAAGTATCAAACTGCCCCGCGTCGACGTCTCACGAGTTTTGAGGCAATCGGAAGTGACAGCTGTCGAATTGCAGGCGCGAGGGTGCAATGGTTTTTTAGGAATGGTGGCGATGTTTGAGATCTCTTTACCTTTCCCCATCGTACATATATATATGCGGGCCCATTGTTTACTATTAGAAGCCAACTATTGGACCCTTAATCATCATCCCGGCTCTCCACCCTCGCCCCCGTTAAACACTCAATCCCTCATTTCCATTCCCAATGCAAAATGGAGATTCGTGGCTCACCTATCCCAAACCGTTTTAACCACACCGCCACTGATATTTCATCTCAGTTTTAAGGAATAAGGCGACATTGGTGTTCACTTTTTACTTCTCCATATGGCGCAGTAGCAGAGGGCAATGATTGAACAAATGAGGACAGGATACACGTTTGTTTATTGACAAAAGAAGTGAGTGTCACTGCACACTTAAAAAGCAAGTACCTGGTGACCGAGCTTCGCTCTGTAGATTTATTTAGAATTTAAATCAATATGAATGCACATCAAATAATCAATCGAATGAATTAGTTACACAATTCAATGATACGGGTGATTACAATGAAGTATTTGATGTGGCTGTCGGTTTACTTAATATATCTCAGATCAAATTATTATGAATCTGATCAAATTAATTTATCTCAATATTTATTGTTCATCATCCTGCCACATTAAATACACACGCTACATCAGCGTCCACATCCAAAAAGATTAGAACAATTGTGAATAAAGTTTCAAAGTTACACAGTGATTTTTGAAATTTTAGTTTTGTCAAACGTGACTTATCATTGATTTTGATCCATTTGATCCATTGATTGACTTTCAGCTGGTCGGTCTCCCGTCGCTCTATTGAAATCGCTCGAGACGAAACCAGAAGCATGTGTCGTTTTCATTATACATATGTACATACTATTATATTAAGGACAGGTCGGAAGAAAAGATGAATGACCCCCTGTAAATATGATTTACATTTTTGTCCGACAGCTTTTGAAAAGAAAAAGACTCATGATACGGACTTTGCAATGAATCGATATATAATTTAAAATTTGCAGTTATTTTTACAAGGATGAGACCTAGCGCATTGGATTCCGGGCATAAAAAAACCTTTGTATACAAAATTTAGCAAAAATCGTTTGAGCCGTTTTGGAGGGGGAAAAAGCAAACATGTAAACATGCAAACAAAGATTGGTCGTTTAATATTATAGGATAAATAAATACGTTTCCTAATGGTAAAAAAATCCGGGAGTTACCGCCCTAAAAAATTTGCTCTCTAGGAATACGCATAGTGTGTCTAATGGTTAATCCGGGCTTTATCACCAGAGTGCGTACTCGAGCGATCCTGAGCACCCACGAATCGATCGATCACGAATAGATCAATATCCGACTACAGTCAATTACACCCAATTGGATATAACTATCGCGCCATTTCCGAGTTTCAATCAAATGTCGATTGAAAACGTTGCGTAAATGAAACTGTTGTGATAAAAATGAATGCGTGTGAATTTTAGGCTCAGGCCCTTTTATCTTGCCTAACATGGAAAACTGTAGCATAAATCAGATATGTCAAACAGGCGGCCCCTGTACGACCCTCAGGAGGCCCGCACAGAGGTTATTTTTTTGTTGGGCAAAATTCCGTTTCAGTATTTTAACCGGTAAGCTTTAATGTGATTGTTGCTATTGCGTACAAACTATGTCGGCGTTGAAAATTTCGTTCTTTTTTTGTCGAGCTAATTCCTTACTCCTATTTGGCTATCCACGAAACCATTTTGCTGCACATTTCATATTATTAGGTTTGAGTAATAAATATAATGTGCAATGATTTACATTAAAATGACTTCAATCAATCCCTCAGGTGAGGACACCCTAAGGACAACACAAAAGTGATCCATTTAGGCCTCGTCTTTGTTTGACATGCCGGGCTTAAATGATTCCAGGACTTTTACGTAAAAAAATGGCCACGAGGATCGGGCTTTACGTGTATGATTATGCGTGGACATTGGTTCAAAACTTCCTTGGCCGGCGAGAACGCTCTCGCATCCCTCTATTAGTCGCGAGACGTTTCAAAAAATCTTTCGATTAATGTCCGACGCAAAAAATCTCATCTCTCGTGGTGAAAGAGAAGCAAAGAGTTCTCTTGGCAATTGTATACAGATGTGCCTTTCGTTTATTTTCGGAGGGAAGTGAAACCGTGAGAGAGCTGCCGGATATCACCAGAATATATCCCCGTCAGCTGAGGGGCGACTGTTTAGCGGTGACGAGAGATGGCGTTGGGGTCGGCAAATGCGCCATATACAAGCCTTTCCTGTTCTCAAGCGACCTTCCCCTCCCACCCTCCTCTTCATCGCAACCCCTCTTCACTTCCCCCACCCACCCACTCCACTCCCGCCGGCCGTGAAGAACTTCCGCCCTCAAATTGTATCCTTTGCTTCGAAAAGCGAGAGGTTTTCGTTCTCAGCTGCTCGATCGAAAGCATTCTCATCGCGGAGGGTAAATGTAAGCGTGGGTGGATTCGGCGAGGATTGATGACGTGAGCTTCAAACCCACTCCCGTTTTATTAGGTGGTCTTGTGTACGCGATTTCTATGTTTACGCACGAATTTGCATGAATGTTCTTTTCACTGATATCTCGTATCTCAAAGCAAAGGAAAGTTTTCATCGAACCGATTTGAATTTTCGGCTTTGGCGATTCTATTTCTACACGTACGCTTAAATGGCATATATTCCATATTAAGTCCCTTACCTTTATAACAGATTATCTTATAGAGGCGAAATGTATATACATCTTTTAATTATAACTGTTCGTAAGAAATTTCAAGGTGTCCATTATTTGAAAACAACACATTCCAATCTAATTTCGTCTAGATTTAATTACGCGATGAAAACTCGAGTCTTAACGTTCTTTAATGAAGGAAAATTTGTAGAGTATAACTCATATCGTATCGTCTCCATGACTCCCTCTTACGTTAGTTGCGACACATCATCAGATTTGTGGAATTTGTTCCAAGAAGTAGAATTCTAAACAAAATTGTCAGTCTCCTTTTGAAGGAACTCCTTGAAGTGTTCAGCTTCAACAGCAGCGAAGAGGAAATGGCACTGAATTGATCCTCCGCTGTTCTTTTTGATTTTGCGCTCTTTCGAAAAACGAATATTTATCGCTCGTTGTTGTTCATTGAATATTTCACTGTCCAAACGGGAATGCGTATCTATGTGGCATTAGCGGAGCCCAAGAAACTGACCTGGTTAAGTGATAAATGGATCAGGAACAATGTTTTCACGATCGTATGAATTTAAACGCTGGCCACCGAAGTGGATCCTTCGGTAAAGTGACGAGACGCCATTGGACGAGTGTATTAATGAGTGGCTGCATTTATAATCGCACTCTGCGCTTTTCTCTCGGACGGACGTAAGAATTAGAATTGACGAGATGTTCTTCGTTTTCATGAAAACTTCTTGTTCTCCATCGGGTCACGCACTCTGCATTTCTGCCGAAGTTTCTCTGTCCGAGTCACCCATGCCATCAGGGCACGTCGTGATGAACAGAGGTGTCCTTTGAGTCACTTTGAATGCCAGTGTCGGCGGTCAGCGTGGAACGCCATGCATATACCTCGAAGGTCTTCACCACTCCCCAGACTTAAAAGTTTAAACGACAGTTCGCGAAGATATCTATATGGCAGACTTTGTTGTGTGGCATTAGCGAAGCAAAACTCAAACCTCCCGATTTGAATGAAATTTTTGTTAAACTTAACCTTATAGATGTCGTGGAAAACATCTACCACCCACGTTGAGTTCAAAATCGCTCGAGTCGAAATAAATGCTGAATAATTCCACCACTTTGTCGGTTTAAAAAATTATGCTGTGGAAGATTGCATGCCTCAGCTCTTTAATCCAATATTAAGATGTGAAGTATGCGAATTATTCTGCTGGTACATATACCTTTAACTAGCTTTATCTGAAGCCATACTTAAGCCGCCGACTTCAGCGTCAATTCTATGGAATTTTTTTATAACATTCGCCGTAAATAGCGAATAACTAAAAAAATATGGCGTATAAATACATTTATGTTTATTATGAATCCATTTTCCGGTAGTGTTTGCTTCTTGCATGGGGAAATGCCATTTACATTAGATAGAAAAATACTATTTTCCCAACATTTCTCCCGTTGACACATCAAACACTTGCCGTCAGGTCATTTCGAGTAAGTTAAATTGGCTGACTGAAAAAGAGCGCCTGGATTGATTCACTTGTTAATAGGAGGTCTCAATTGGACTTACCTGCACACTCAGAGGGCGGGTCGAAAGGGCTGTAAATGAAGTGACAATTTCATCCAAACTAGTTTGTAGTACAATAAAAAGAGACCATATCAACCGATTTCGACTACTGAACAGAAAAAAAACCGACCAAAATATGAAGAGCGAAAGTAGTTAGCGAATAGGAATAGTTGGAGTGATGGTTGGGAACGGGTGGGACTCTTGCATTCAACCGCCTCATCGAGCTGAGAACTTACGTGACTCTCATCAACTGGCGAGGATTTCATTATTACTGATGAAATCTTAGCAAAGCAGATGATATCTCGCATCGGAAGTTTTCAAACAAAGATGGCGATCGAGTCCCAACCAAAAAGGATAAGGCCTTCAATTGCTTCCGTCACTTGCGGGAAGAGACTGGACTTTGTCAAGCTATTTTTGTCATAAACTGTTCGGCCATATGCGCAGACTCTAGACGCATATTTCATCGGCTGATTTTAGGTTTTCTACCTCATTATCTTGATTAATTCCCCCTGATATTTCAATCCTGTGTATCTTGTGAATCTTCAATTCCGTACAAATGTTAATGCATGTGTACTTAAATATTAAATTAAATTTTAAAAATCCTTCCCTCTTTGACCTATTTTGGAGTGTATTTTCGGTATCCGTCTTTTACATAACTTAGGCAAGATTGTTTTGAAAATTGTGAAATTTTGGATTTTGTCGTTAAAATTCATATTTTTTGCCTTTGTGCACAGACTAAATATGCATATCATATAGATTTTTTTTTAAGTTTTACATTTATCTAAAACGTATCTGTATGGTTTCTATTGGTAACAGGTATTTCAACAATAACGACAATTATTTTAAATGATGAAAACTTCGGTTTTTTTCGTAAAAGATCAAAACTTAAAGCAAAATGCGCAGACTTAAGTCAATATCTCACAGGGTTAATATTTCACGTCATTCTATTCCCACACAATTAAGGTATCTTTTGAGACATACCCTTTTTTTTGAGTGGAAGGAGTTGGATTTTTATTCGTGTGTTCCTTTTTTGTTATTTATATCGCTATAAAATGGCATCCAGCGGTATCTGGTCTTTTTTTTCAAGTAAGGAAATACACTTAATACGAAAAGACATCAGGCGACTGTTATAGAAACAAATGAGGTCGTTTTGGATCCATGATTAGTCGTCTTTGGGGAAAATCATACAAATTCCGAGCTCTTCTCATTTCTATAGGATGCTACATTTGATTGGATCCTAAATAACTGCCGAACGGATTGTAGGAGTCGTATTATGGTACGTAGCTTTCGTTGGGATCGGCTTGGTTTCCGATCGCATTTTTGTAATTTACTGCTATCAATCAAACAGTCAAAAGACTCTTTTCCCGGTTTCGGAATGTTTATGAATATGGGCGCACATCCCCTGATTCCTTATAATAGTAAAGAGCACCAAAGCCAATTTCGCGCAGCTCTTCATCCGGCACTAGCTCAAGGATTCATACTCGTTTGCGTGATGGCTTTCCAATATCGAGTTGTGTAGAGCTAGCATGCCAGCTGACAGCCTTAATCGCCCTCTCACTGCTCAAGCTATTCAATTTCATTAGTAATGCGGCGCTAATTAATTTGCCACTTGCTACCGATAGGACCTTCGACCAATCACGTTGGTATTCATAACATTGTCCCAACTTCTGTTCTGACGGTGTACTCTCATTGATGGGATAATTTAATATTTTAGTACACATGCTTTAACATTTGTACGGAATTGCAGATTCACAAAATACACAGGATTGAAATATCAGGGGGATTAATCAAGATAATGAGGTAGAAATAGAATCGAGAATAGAACAAAGGCAAGCAAATGCTACTGGGCTCCGCAAAAACACCTCAAAAGCAAAATACTCTCAACAAAAACAAAGTCCAATATTTACAAGGCTGTAAAACAACCAGTTTCCCTCTTTGGATCAGGAATATGAGCTTTAAGGAAATACAAATACATGGAGAGGAGATTGAATACATTTTATAATGAAGTGCTGCAAACAATAATTGGACCAGTTAAAGGAGGTGAATAGTGGCAAATCAGAACAAACGAAGAACTAAGGGAACTTAATAACCTCCAGATCCTGATATCCAGGCCATGTGTACAGGCGAGAGGGAGGAACTATACAGAAAGAAATTTTAACAGGAAGACCCGAAGGATAATGGCCCTTAAGAGGAGACCCTGACAGAGCTGGAGGTGGGACCAAGTCCAAAAAGACGAAAGAAATATCGGAAGCTCAACAGCGGCCATGGATGGCAGAGGAATGGATGGCGTTAACTTGTTGGTGAGGCCAAAAACCTGTTACGCTTAGAGTGGCCCTGGAAGGAATTAAGATGGGCAATACCGCTTCCCCACCAACGTGAGATGAGATATCGTGTGGAACCTTCTTGGACGGCACCAATCATACTTGATTACGTTGGTAGTGATTTACAACTTTTGCGGCCGTAGGTATTCATAGATTTCAGCTGAAGCGCGCTAGTAGGGTGATTAACTTAGTCGGTTACTAACAGCACTTAGTCGTATGCTAAACAATTATATTCATAGACATTTCCCAGTAAGCTAATGGAAGCTACTAAATTAATATTCTACTATGGCCACTATCATAGCGGACTATAAAATTCACAGATTCAGAGTGAAATCGCGTGAAATTTTCACATTGTTTTTCTTCAATGCGTAGTGGAGTGTATAGTTCTAGGTAGCGACTTGACTCAAAGAAAGGAAGCAACGCTTGGGAACACTGTCACAGACCTCAGTGTACAGTAAAATCAATAATTAAACGGCCATTTTTATGACATATGAGGTGCCTTTCGGCACAGGAAATGAACAATCAGCGGATAGTAAGACCTAGATTTTATTGCCGAAACTAGGTATACAATACAATATTCACTAGGGGCGTTGGCGCGGGACACGATCACATGTTGTTCGCAGCGGAACGTGTGGCCGCCGAGAGCCGAGCGGCGAGGGTGCGCTGGAGAGAATGGAGAACTTGCAAGGTTCTTTTTCAGCTGTTTTAACTCATGCATCATATAGATATGCAAAAATATTTCCTACATATCTTCTCCTTTCATCTGAGTGACCCATATTTATTGAACTACAGTGAATTGAAAAGATGACGTCGTTTCAAACGCCGCTTTTTGCGCGCCGTTTTGGAAGTTATACGAGTAACGTCACACTTGCCGTCTACCGTGCGAGACATACGAGATACCGGAGGAGATAGTTCGGCGAGTATCAACGTTTATTTATCTTTAGCCTCGTGATATTTCGTTGAAATATTGCGTCTGAGTTTCAGAATGTATATATGTATTTAGGTGTGCAATAGTTTCACGATTTCTTAGTGTTTCATCTGCATGGAAGTTCGTGCCGATGCAGATGATCTGCCTATGAAGTCGACGCTCAAGTGATAATATGAGGACCCCAGAAGTCAATGGGGTCTTAAGTAACAAAATCGTTGTTTAGAGAAAACTTAAGTGGAAGTTGAAAATGTTTGGTACAACCCACTTAGTAGTTAAGAGGCATTACCCTAGATCATCTTCAACCAGCTCTCGAAGGGTGAGGTTGTGTCTGCGGAGCGCTCTGGAAACCGGTTTCTTCTCTGGCCGACAGCGATCATCTTGAGGCTTCACGCCGTTGATTCTATTTTTCAGCCTTAGTTTCTTAGTTAGTTAGCAGTGTTGCAAGTGTTTTTTTTTAGTGTGTCCTACTAGTTATTTCTGTAATCGCATTTTGCGAAGTAGTTCGAGTAGTTAAGTGGATTAGTGAAGTAGTGTTGTGAAGCAGCCTGGTCCTGTAGCTGTCGTTGTGCCTGCCTGCCACGTGACGGTGAAACGGATAAGTAGTCGCTGACCATCTCATTTGTTTTTCTCTTTCCTAATTTCTATTTCTTTCGCTTCCTTTATTCTAGTATCTTACGCCTGTGCTTAAATTTTAAGGCTCATATTTAGTACCTACACTAAATCTAATATCGTTACCTGTACCTTTTACTGCTAGTTTTGTAGTGCATGCTTTTTTTGTTTTGTAGTGCCTAATTATAATTCTATTGTCTTGCTTTAGTGGTTAAGTAGTTATATAAAATTTAAAACAACCAATAGTATCCATCTGCAGCATTGTTCCACGGACCGACTGCGGTTCTCGAGTTTGGGACAGGATTGCCTGGATCAACAAGAGGCTGTGGGAATTCTGTGTGAGCATTGGGGCAGAATTCGTTGATCTTCGGCCGGTGCTTAGATCGTGCCGGGCTCCCCTCAACTCGTCTGGGGTGCATTACTCCAAAGAGGCGTCTGAACGGGTGGCTCGTAGGATTTATGAGCACTGCAGGTATTTTTTAGACTAGAGGGTAGGTCATCTAGTGGGATTCGTAAAAAATTAATCAAACGTAGCCTCCGAGGAAATCAACTTTGCGAAAACCTCCACATCAAAGTAAACTTAGGCGCGGTTATGCCGGAAAATAGCGGAAATATTTCCAAATCGCGTAATCCGGAGAAAGATACTATATCAGGTGTAATTAGGACTTCCAGTGTAAATCGTCTACCTAATACACGTAAGCTTGAAAAAGGACCAACCGACTCTCACCTTACGAAATACGACATTAACTTTGTCGTAGTTAATTGCCGTAGCGTCAAAAACAAGCGCGCAGAAATCGAGCATATATTTCAGGACGCAGATGTAGTCTTAGGAACAGAGAGCTGGCTTGTGGAGGATATAAGCGACAGCGAAGTTTTCCTGCCAGGATATAAAATCTACAGACGCGATCGACGCGATAGAACAGGTGGTGGAGTTTTTCTAGCGGTTAAATCACATTTACACAGCACCGCTCACGAAATAACCGACAATGTAATAGAAAGCGTATGGTGTACAATTAAACAACAAAACAATAGGAGAATACATGTTTGCTCTTTTTATAGACCTCCAAACTCCGAAGTAGATACTATTTACCAATTAGAAAATCAAATATCCGCATTCACTTTGAGAGATAGTAAAAGTGTAATAATTATTGGGGGAGATTTTAATCTCCCATGTATAAATTGGGATTCTTACACGGTAAAACCGAATTCGAGGAATAGAAAAATCAGTGAGATCTTACTCAACGTACTCTCAAATCACTCGCTATCCCAAGTAGTCGACAAGCCTACGAGAGGTAATAAAATATTAGACCTTTTAGCAGTAAGCCATCCTAAGTTGATAAAACATATCAATGTTCTCGACGGTATAAGTGATCACAGAGCAATTCTTGCAACCTTAAAGACAGAAGTGGAGTCAGCCGAAAAACCAAAACGCAATATTTATTTATTTGATAAATGTAACTTCATTAAATTTGGCGAGATGCTTAATGATTCATACACGGACTACGTAGCTAAAACAGAGGATAAAAGCACCGATGTGTCATGGAAATACTTTTTAGAAATCTTACGCCAAGGAATCAACGAACACATTCCGCAAAAACTGAAAAGTGATAGCAAAGAACCTCGTTGGTACAATAACGATGTTAGGAGAGACCTTAGGAAACAGAGAAAACTGTACCACATGTTCAAAAAAACCATTACGTTTGATGAAAAATCGAAGGAACTAGAAGCAAAAGAGAGTTACCTTGCGCAACGCTCAAAAACCAAGAAAACATTGCGTGCTGCACTGCGAAATTTCAAGAAAAAAATACTTGGAAAATTACTCGAAGAAAATCCAAAATATTTTTGGTCATATGCGAGAGAACTTCAGGGAAAATCTTCTACCGTAGATTCGTTATTTGCTAAAGATGGTAAACTTGTCACCGAAAATATTGATAAAGCTAATGTGTTAAACTCCCACTTTGAAAGTGTTTACACTACAGACGACACTGCGTGTAATTTAGACATTCCATACATTGAGGAACCGATGAAAGAAATAACAATTCAGCGCGATGGGATAACTAAACAGCTACAATTGATAAAAAGTAATAAATCTCCGGGTCCGGAGGGAATACCCGCGCGCGTCCTCAAGGAGTTAGCACCACAGATCGCACCGTTCTTAGAGATAATATTCAATAAGTTATTATCTGAAGGAAAGATACCAATGGACTGGAAAACTGCAAACGTTACACCGATATTTAAAAAGGGAAACAGACATGACCCAGGAAACTATCGACCAATATCATTAACATCGATTACAGGCAAGATTCTCGAACATATCGTTGTTAGCAATATCATGACTTTTCTGGACAGTCGAAACCTCCTGCATAATTGTCAGCATGGGTTCCGGAAAGGTAGATCATGCGAAGCACAGCTCGCGCTCTTTCTTCACGACGTTCTCAAATCTGGTGAATCGAAAAAACAAGTTGACGCACTATTTCTAGACTTTAAGAAAGCTTTCGACACGGTACCTCACAGAAAACTATTATACAAATTACAGTCATGCGGGTTAAACGAACAAGTAGTAAACTGGATACGTGACTTTCTGAGTGGTCGTAAGCAAAAAGTAGTTCTTGACGGAATTAGCTCTGATATAGTTAAAGTGACATCAGGTGTCCCGCAAGGAAGCGTTATTGGCCCACTTTTGTTCATTATATATATAAACGACCTTTGCTCCCGAATTAGCAGTAAAATACGTTTATTTGCCGACGACGCTGTCATATACCGCGAAATTAGTGATCAATCTGACTTTGAAATTCTGTCATCGGACTTAAACAACGTTCATGCGTGGAGCAAAGAGTGGGGACTAGAACTTAATCTGAGCAAATGCTCGGCGGTGCATTTCTTGCGTAGGTCGTCCAACTTTCCCCATGTATATGTTGTGGATGGCGTTAGCATAAATGCGACAGATGAAGTGAAATACCTGGGAGTTACGATAACTTCGAACCTATCGTGGGGGACACATATAAGAAATATTTGTGGCAGAGCCCTGAAGAAGTTAGGATTTGTCAAGCGTGTTGTGGGAAGATTTTCGGATGATAAAGTGAAAGAGAGGTGCTATTTCGCACTCGTCCGGCCACACCTTGAATATGCAGCGAGCATATGGGATCCGGCGGAGAAAGACCTAGTCCATGAACTTGATAAAATACAAAGGAAAGCTGCGCGATTCGTGAAAAACTGCTACGGCCGTACAGAAAGCGTTACACAGATTTTGAAAGATTTAGGGTGGGAGCCGCTAGAGACTCGGAGGCTACGCGCTAGGCTTAGATTGCTTGAGCAATTGAGAATGAATATCTTTCAGAGCGACACGGAGAACATCATATTAGAACCACATTATATTTCCAGGTCCGACAGAATCGATAAATTAAGGGAGATATTTTGCCGAACGGATAGGTATGGGAATTCGTTTTTCCCCCGAACAATTAAGGACTTTAATAAATGCTAGGCGGAACTTTGATTTTTTTTTTAATTGACGGCTGGTGTCCTAACACCCCCCGCCACACGCCTTTTGAGGCGGCTTGCGGGGTAGTATGTAGATGTAGATGTAGATAGCATCACCTGTCAAGAAAATCACTTGGATCCCTTTACCACCTGAAAGATTTATATTTTCACATCCCATTTCTGTACCTAGCTTATTATTTTTTTAATGTCACTTAGACCCCTTGACTTCTGGTGTCCACATATAGTACTTATTATGAGATGCGACATGTAGACATAGTCCGAAATACAAACTGTTAAATCACTTCGCTAATTATTTACTGTGATTTTCCCGATAAAAATATATTAATTGTTTGCAATTTCTATCGCAGTATTTCGACATTCTTAGAAATGTGATCTATTCGAAAAGTTCGATTCTTAAATTTTATTGCAGTTCCATGAGGAAATATTAAATCGATAGTGCAATAGGACGCGTTCGATAGCAAATATTGAAAAATGTATGCACAGTGAAGTGCGAAATATTCCCGGAACATAAAGTAACGGCAAAAAATTGTGAGTCAAGCCTTGTAATCAACAAAGAGTCTAACGAGGAGACACCGCGAGACCTACGGTGAGGTGGCGCCAAAGATTTAATTGTTTTTGCGACTGAGGAGAGATCTAGAAAAAGGGTCACTGCTTTTTCTCCCATAGGCCCGGGTTCGCGAGAAAATTGTAGGTAACTCGAGAATTTCGCTCCTCTCCAATTCGTCGTATTAAGACATGTTCACACGATGCATGTCTTTGTAAGTATATACGTTGATAGATAGATGCGTGGACAAATTATCCGTATCATAACAGGAGCTATTTTATGTCCACGAGTTCATGCATTGGCGCAATTTTGGGTGTAAATAAAATGCTATTTTAATGTTGGCTGTTTACGCATCTGCTCATGCTTAAGTAACAACGGCGTACGCTCGCGCTATGATTATTTGCCGTGGTGGTGTGGGTTAAGGCATTTGGTGCACAGGACTCCAGTGTAGTACAGGATCGAGGCCCTATTGCGTAATTTATTTTTCGGTTTAATATGTTTCAGAAATAAAGTAAAATTCCCAATCCCGAACACGTGCAACCGTAGCTGCATCGTTTTTAACTCACGAACTATTACTTGGATCTTCAACTAACCCTTCAAAGAGAGTATACCTAGTAGCAAATTTTGGGATTCTACAGTTTGCCTGGATTTACACTTAATAGGCGGAAGGTGTGTCGTTGGCCGCACATTATGAAATCCGAGGGTACATTTTAGGGAAGAGAGAGAGAGAGCTCCGATCGGTCTTGAGTCTATTTGAAGATTGTTAACAATTGACAAAGATGTAAATTTTTATCGTAAAGCGACGTATTCACTTTGAATTTCCTGGCAATTATACTCGAATGCTGATATTTGTTAATCAGCTTTTCGCTCACCGTGAAGAATTTTCTGACATGAGAGAGTTGATAACAAGGGTATGTAAAAGCAGAGGTTTGTGAAAAGGTTCATTTAAAACGGCGTATTTAATGTAAGCGAAACGTGGATCGAAGGATCATGGAGTGTTTTCCTTGCACAATCAACCAACGCGGTGGAAAACCCGGACGACCTTAATGTTCGTCAACATACAGAAATTGTCGTAAGTTATGTTACCCACGCGAACAGCGTTCGTGCAGATGCAAAGCATCTGGTGATAACTTTGTTAAATGCGCTTATTGTGGAGTCATTTTTTACTTAACATGCCGATGTGATATCATTTGAAATAATGCCGCATTACGCCGTGAACGTAAGATGAAATTCTTAGAGTTGCAATACGCATAACAAAGGTAAAGAAAATACTGTGTTATCATGCCCTACATTTGTAATGAACTGGAATGTATTAACTTTCTCTCTCCCGAGGTCCCCGTTTCGATTCCTCAAAATGTTACAAAAATATATGCAATGACAGGTAAAATAGTGGCAAGAAATCCTATAGTTGATATTTTATTGCGAACCCAGGCGTATGAGAGAGAAAATCTTACACATGTCCCACGTTTCTCTCCTGTTTCAGAAAAAATTGAGTCATTAGCAGCCTAAACACAGGTTTCGAAATGTTGTCCTGTAAGTAGGGACTTATGGTTCAGCTCTCGATAAATTATACGCACAAATTCATTCACAAAAAATCAGTATCTACACTGTAAGAAGGTCTGACAATTCCGAAGACACGTGACTTTAAATTAATGTATATGGTTAAATTTCGATTTGGTCCCGTTATTTCGGAAGTGGAATTTCCATCGCTGATAGCAGCGTAGATGTATGCGTGCTTGAATCCATTGAATACTCCACCGTTCTAGGTGTAGCGCTCCTGCCTTTAGTCCCCGGTGACGCCGCCCGGAGTCCCCGATACAACGCCGGGCTTGCCACCGCTGCGGCCTCCGAACGACAGGTGTGACGTCAGACCTGCCCGATCTGACCACGCCCCCCTTTTCGGCCTATTTTTTTTTTTAAATCGGCAAGTTCTCCATTGTCTGGGTCGACCGGCGGCTAAAGAGCCGTCGAAGGAAGAGGCGACAGCCTCTAGTGTGGGTCCACACCGTTGTTTTTGTTTGTTTGGTGTGGAAATAACGGAAATAAACATATTTCGACTTTAGACTTGTTCTCGACCCAGGTAGTCGAAAGTTGGCGAAGGTTCGCGCGCGGCGGGAAGGCTTCCGGGCATCGTCCTGCGCAAGGAAAGCCCTCGCGTCGACAGGGGGGTCAGGCTGTAGGCCTTCCGAGGGGCGATCCCAGGAATTTATTTCGGGGGGGGGGGGGGGGGGGGCGAGACTACCATTAAATTATGGCAATTTTCAGTCATCCTATAAAAACTATGAAACTGTTACATCATTGTATCTATATAATAATGAGCATTATAATAACTATTATACTTGTCAGATCAGTGATCGGAGTGTTTAATGTTGTGTTTAATAACTACGTCTAGTCGTTTTATTTTATTTTTTGCTTGCCGGACGATTCTGTTGGCCCGTATGTCCCTGGGATCCCGATAGGCTGCTGAGCCTGTCATCAGGTTTTCCAGGGACCGAACCAACAGAACTTGACATACAACCATGCCCTCGGTGGTGGAAAACCTACCCAGGCGGGACTCGAACCCCCGACCCTCAGTTTAGCAGGCGAGGACTTTACCACATCGCCACCGGGGCCGGGTTTTATTTTTGTTTTGTAAAACCCAAAATTTTCGGGGAGGGGGGACGGACGTATCCCCTCCCCTCACCTGGTATCGCCCCTGCTTCCGACGGTTCTAGGTGACGGTCGAAAGGGCCGTCACACATTACATAAGGAATACTACCACTCCTCAGTGCTGTAACCCTTGTAGACCCTTGTCCTCTCCGACAAAGTCATCGCGATCTCCTGCGTGCATTCTTATACTTTCTATTCTCTTATTCCTCAGATCATCCAACCATCTATTCTAACCAACGCCTTCCTCTCGGTCGTCTACCACCTGGGTGTCCAAAGCATATCTTTTTGACCATTACGTCTTCAGTCATTCTCTCCACGTGGCCTAACCACCATAACCTATTACTCTGTCGCTATGGTAAGATGCACGTAGAGTTCATCTGCTCCTCTATTCCTACATATTCTCCACATTCTGCCTTCCTTTTCGGTACCAAAAATCTTAATCAGTACTTTCCTGTTTCGACTTATACGAAGCTCTTCTTCTGTAGTGGTCATGGTCAATGTTTTTGAACCATACATAACCACAGGTCTCATCACAGTTCGATAAACCTTTGTTATTAAGTTCCTACTTTGGTTTTGTGACTTGAGCACCGTCAACGAAGCTCGACAAGCTCTAACAGTCAGCCGCAATGACTTCCGCTCTCATTTCTTCTTCCGTTTCATCGTTTTTGCCACCAACGCTCCCGAACACTTGAACTTATTGAAACTCTCATAATTGTTCCCATTTTAATTTTTACACATTTATCAATTACAGATTCATTCTTCCTGGACGAGATCTGTTCCTTTCCACCAATCATATTCCCCACCTTATCTCTGCAAAATTTCGTCCATGGCCTTGAAACCCTTTTCCAATTTGGGCATTATAGAAATTCCAAATGACCGCAATTGTCAATGGGGTTTCGTGGGTTGTGTTGTTCGTCCAGTTCCGCGATCCATTTGCCCACACAAGTTCTCTTTACTTCTTCTACACAGCTTCTCTGCATCTTTTCTCTTCTGCCTCAATTGCTCTACATTCTTTCTTGTTCTTCCATCAATCATTGTCCTCTTTGTCTCATTCCTCTCCTTAATTACTTCTCCACATTCTTCTTCAAACCATCCTCTCTTTCTTTCATATCCTTTACCCCAAGGACTTCAACCGCTGTTCCTTTTAATGCATTCTTTTTTTACGTCCCTTTTTTTCCTCCTACGTGTTCTCTCTTCCGGTTTGATTGTTTAGTCTCCTCTCCTAGATCAGCTTCATGCTGTTAGACATGCATCATTTATTTTAGTTTTGAATAATTTCAAACTCCTTTTTAAGTGCTTTCTTCTCCTCAATGGATCTGTACGTTGCAATTCGCTGTCTCTATTTCACTCTGACCATTTAATGATATGAGTTGCGGTTCGCTCCCCTATAGCTGTCTCTATGAAGTATATCGGATGCAGGGCTCCTATCAATTATCACGCTGTCAATTGATCCCATCTGGTGTGCACCAAGTTAACTCTCTTTGTGTTTTGCCACAGGAGCCATTTACTCTTTACCACCGTCAAATTTCGCGTCGAAAAATCAGTCTATGCCCTCATTTGTCACATCATGAAGAATTTCCTTTACGAAAGTTTCTCTATAGCCATACTTAAAAAAATACAATTTATGGACTTACAGCAAGAATACATAGAATTCTGTGGAAAAGTACGAAATTGTATTCTTTGAGTAGGTAATTCTATTAACTTTCACGAACTGAAGCCTCAAACTGTAGAGTGTTTCTCTATATGCTTCTTCCTCTTTGCCAACCGTTGCATTGAAATCCCATTTAACTCTTTTTACATCCTGTCTTGAGATGATATCCATTTCATTTTCTAGTTGTCCATAGAATGTATCCCTATCTTCCTCATCTGCATCCTCTGTTGGTGCATGTAAACATACAAATGGAATATTATTTTTTTTAAATGAGCCTTCATCTTTAGAGTGCATATCCTATCATTTGTAGGCATGAAATTTAGTACTGATGCCTTATATTTAGTATCTAATGAGAAGCCTGTACCTTCTATTACACCGCTCTTTCCTCCACTATAGATGATTGAGAATGTCCCACTACGCCTCCATCCACTTTCCATCTGACTTAACCTGAAAGACTGCTATCCCAATATTATATTGTTCCATCTCTTCCTTGAGGATTTGTTGAGCCCCTGTTTTTTCAGCGTTTGAACTTTCTATATTACTATCCGCACATCCAATTATCGTTTTCGTTTGCCTTTCGTTTGCACGGGTCGTTTGTCATAGCACTTAGTCAGCCTTTAATTAACTCATGAGTTTCATAACATCATAGTATGCTTTAGGTCGTTTGCCCTATGCTCAACCCGAACATGGAGAACCATGGTATGCACATATATACCATCTCCTCGTCCGGCCAAGTGCCCTCGACATGTCTGGCTGGGGAGATGAAAATTTTCATGAATTTCTGTTTACATTAGCTAGGTAAAATTATTTGAAAATTTTCAGTTTTAGCCTTGGGCAACACACATAAGTAGGTATGCGAGATTAGAAACTTTCCCCATGGGAATGGTCAACTGTATGACCGAAATTAATGCATAGGAGTCTATTATTCTTTGCTTTTATTTACATCGAAGATTTCTGAATATTCAACAAATTTGGGCTCAATGTAGTGGAAATCCGTCATCATGAAAGCAAAATAGACGTAATTTTCCATAAATTATTCACACGGCTTTGTGCAGGAAATACTGAACCGGGGTTCACGGTTCAGTATTAAAACAGTTTACGACGGCGGTGCACCGCTTCAATAGATCGAACTGGTTTTTTCTACTGAACCGTTTTTTCTACTGGACCGTTTTTTCTACTAAACTGTTTTTTTTTCTATTGAACCGCGTTTTTTGACATCCAAACGGTTTTTTTGCCAAAATTATTATTTAAACTGTTTTTGGAGACGTGTTCTTTGTCCTTAAAGAAGACACTTCTTAATAACGCGAGTATGATTTCCTAAACTGAACAGTAAAAAGGGAGAATGTTTTCGTGGCCGAATGGTTTTTATGCGAGGCCTGGGTGTAAATATAAATTGGCTCTTTCAAGTGTCAAAAAATGCACCAAAATGTGTTATTATAAGCGTGTAATAAAAGAAATATACGTTTATTGGGTGCCAATGAATGTACAAACATTGTTGAAAGTAGACAGCCCGCAAAGCACCCGAAAATTTACGTCGACACAGAGTGTCGTTAAACATTTGGCCATTAGGTAACCGTCTTTTCCTTAAATTTTACATTATTTAAAATATTATTCATTTAAATATATCTAAACTATCCATTGGCATAAAATAATTATTGGAAATAACTTACAATATTGTACATTGATTACCGACTCCAATATGTTCAATTATTTTTGCATTTGGAGCATCTTACGTGCGATAATGCCCATCCATGCCTGCATTCCGGACACGAATTTTGGGGCTATAGTAAGCATTAGCATTATTCTCTCACTACTAGCATGTGGCAGGGGGAGATAGGAACTTGGAACAATGCTCCATCCTCCACAAAGTCTCCTAAAACCAACATCATTGGTTTGATCAAAGTTGCTACTGCATTTACTTGAAGGATTATGAACTCTTTCTCGTTCGTTTGAATCGTGTAAAAAAAATAACATGAAGAATACCCAAAATCCCGTGGAGTAACGTATGCCACAATGCTTTTCATGGGCGAGTGCTCGCACTCCACTCTAGCGGCCGATTACTTGTCAGGCGGGCAGACAGTCAGGCGGACAACAGAAACACAAGAGGGAATTGGAAAAATTCACAGACGTGGTTGCCAGCAAGTGTGGTGGCTGAATTCAGAGACGGGGTGGGCTGCGTGAAAGACGAGCAGCGAACGATAATCGGTGTTTTGAACCGCTTCCCGGTGCACAGGTTCAGAACTGATTCCCTGGTGCTCCGGTTCAAAACCAATCCTCCGGTGCACCGGTTTGGAACCGCTTCCCCGGTGCACAGGTTCAGAACCGATTACATGGTGCACCGGTTCAAAACCGATCCTCCGGTGCACCGGTTTCGAATTTCGAAACCTGTGTTTAGGCTGCTAACGACTCAATTTTTTCTGAAACAGGAGAGAAACGTGGGAAAAGTGTAAGATTTTCTCTCCCATACGCCTGGGTTCGCAATAAAATATCAACTATAGGATTTCTTTCCACTATTTTACCTGTCATTGCATTTATTTTTGTAACATTTTGAGGAATCGAAACGGGGACCTCGGGAGAGAGAAAGTTAATACATTCCAGTTCATTTCAAATGTAGGGCATGATAACACAGTATTTTCTTTACCTTTGTTATGCGTATTGCAACTCTAGGATTCCATCTTTCGTTCACGACGTTATGCGGCATGCAGGCAACAATGAAGTAGGATTCGAGCCATTATGCACAGTGTGAATAATGACGAAAAGGACATTTTGGAGTGTTCATGGATTTTGAAATTCGCCCCAAATGTCGATGTATACATTTTGACAATTTCCCACCCTCCCCTCTCCCCTCCCGACCCAACCTCGGTGCGTAATTAAGGATTGATGGGACGGCTAAACGCACCAATAAGAATTTTTGAAACTGTTTTCGTGATATTTGGAACGTTGAAAGGAAGGAAAATTTATTACAATTGCCTTGTTCATTATCAAAAATCCCTACTAACGCACCGAGGTTGGGTTGGGGGTTGGATGGGGAGGGGGAGGGGGGAGTGGTGCGCGGGAGTGAGGGAAATCGTTAAAATATATACATCGACATTTGTGGCGAATTTCAAACCCATGAACACTCCAAAATGCCCTTTTTGTCACTTCAAACCTGCCGAAAATCACGAAAACGGTTTACCAAATTGTCATTAACGCCTTTTTCAGTACCAAATACCCCCATCAAGGGCCTGTGTACCGTCCCACCCCAGCACCCCTGTTTCACTCAACAGGGCCCGTAACCTTGTTGGCTAGGGAAATAAAGGGCATATTGTAGAGGTGAAGTAAAATAGATTCCTCTGTCGGAACTTTGGCGAAACTGGGAAAATGGCGTCGTAAAAGACGGAAAAATGACAAAAATTGGTCATTTTCTAACGCGAATGTCTCAAAAACCTGTGGTTTCACAACTCTCCTGTACAATTTGTTTCGTACTGTGATTTTTCAAGAACAAAACAATATCACAGTCATTAGCCTGAAAATCACCAATTTCTCGGAATAACTGTTTGAAAGTTGTGCGACGGAAGCGGACATTTACTATTATCCATTAACAAAAGGCAAACATTTTCCATTTTGAGTGTTTTTATATTGACAGAACGGTGGATACTTCAAGAAAGTCCTGTGTTTGTTTGAATATAACTGATACCTTAATTTGGTGCGATTGAATACAGTTAGTTCAACTTTGATGAGGTGAAGCTACAGTGTGTCCAAATGATATTATGAAAGATCTGTGCAAGTTTGTGGTGTATTACTACGTGTGGCAAAAAAATAAAGTTTATGATAAGCATGTATTCCCGATTTTTATAAACAATAAAAATCAATGTTTATAGAACATTTGTCGGAATTATGATGGTAATGCTGAAAATTTGGGAAATTAGAGTATTTAACGAAAGTGCCATAGTAGCAATATTGATGCATGACATACGAATTTGTGTACAATGAAGCCAGTTGCAGTGTTGCCAAGCGTTGCTTCATTGTTTTTAGGGCAGTCGCAACCTACAATTATGTACTCCGCTACGATAGTGGCGATAGTAGCATACTAGGTTAGTAGCTCCTAGTAGCTCACTGGAAAGGGTCTATGAATACAATTTTTTTTAGTTTGCGACAAAGTGCTCTTAGTGGCTGACTAAGTTGGTCGCCCACTATCGCCTTTTATCTGAAATCTATGAATACCGCCGCAGGTGTATATTCTAGCTTCACATCCGCCCATTTCGTCCACTTCACCCGATTGAGGAATGAGCATGGATAAGCAATATGGTTGTTATTTCGGTTTCTTTAAATAACTACACTAGAACTAGAACTTTAAAGAACTAGAGAAGAAGTGAGACTAAAATTCCCTTAAATATTACCTTTTAAACCAGCAATGTAATGGCTTCTAAGAACATATCTTTAGACATAAGCGTTCAATGGCTTTTAAGAATATATGTTCCCCTTTTACTACTTAGCATAAATGACGGAACTTGGGAATAGTTTTCTATATTTATCTTTCGTAAGCAATAAAAGGAAAATGAATTTAGAGAAGAAGCGAAGAAAAATAATCCTTGGATGAATTGTATGAATGAAAAAGTGTTTCAGTCATAATGAAAGAGATCTCAAGGATCGAAACGTTATTTACACGATGGGATATTTTTAATTCTTTCATTTTACAATTGTTTTACTCTTAAGAGAAAAGGTAGATGAAGACTGCCTAGATTAAAAAAAGGCATAATTGTGGCTCTTCGACAGCACAAAGTATAATGATACTTTTTCATTACTGACCTCAGTCGTGTCCTGTCGGCACTTTGATAAAAGGTTTCACTTCCTCTTCATTAATCCATAATTATGAATCCGTTGCTAATTGTATGCGTTATCTCCCTAATTGATGCATTAATTAAATGTTAATATCACGTGATTATGTACAATGTTTACCTGTTTCACAGACCTTGAAGAACTTTCATGCGCTTTAAAAGCATATCGCCTTCGCATTTAATCATTTACAAATCATTGCCACACATTAAACCTCTCTCCCGCATGCAAACGATAAGCGCGCCAATTTGCTATCGGGTAATACGGAAACCTCCATGTAGAACGTTTTTCTTACATTCATGAAAATGTGAAAAAAAAAACCTCCAACAGCGACGGTTTTAGGCTGATTTACGCCTAACAGGGCAAAGGTCAATATTTTTTCACCAATTTTAGAGTATTGGTCCTTGTATGGCAATATTTTAAGCATAAACACGAGGCGAAACTGTGGCATCCAGCACCATTTGCGTTGAACGTATGTTTGTGTACAAAAACAAATTTATGACTCCGTGTTTGATGTTTGACTATTCATGAAATATTATGTAATTAATCTTTTATATATATATTACTATTATTACTTCACTAAAATTTAACGTCCCTCAAAATGACCGGCAAATACCTGCACAAGTAATGTGGCCGACATATATCCTTGAACGATTTTAGAATATCGCTGTTCACTTGTCCGCTCGTTATACGAGGGAAAAAGAGTGAGCGATTCCCGGATTTTATTTGATGTGGGTATGCTTATTACATGTATTATGTATATTATGAACATATTCCGCATACATTTAAATGTGAGAATAAAAAATCTCCTATGTACATATAACCCAGATGTGAGGCGGGATCTCATCAGGTGGGAGGCGAAATTTCACAAATTATATAAAAATTCCATTTCCAACGAAACCAACGGAACTTGCCCTGACACATACCTATTTATGGTTCTCAACGATCATAAACGAAGAAAATAATTACCTACGACACTTCAGAAAAAAATCCTTGGTGAATTATTAGATGAAAATGAAAACCCCAAGTCATTCTGGTGAGAGAGCTCCAGGGTGAATCTTCGACGATAGAGTCTTCATTGGTCACAAACGGCAAAGTGGTCAACAACAGCATCGACAAAGCCAGCTTATTAAACCACTACTTTGAAAGTGCATTCACAAAGGACGACGCTGTACATTATTCAGACATTCCTAACATTAATGAACCGATGGCTGACATAATTATTCAACATGATGGAATAATTAAACAACTGCGTTCGATTAAAAGTCCTCAGGTCCAGAAAGAATACCTGCACGCGTGCTCAAGGAGTAAAAGACCCATGGATTGCTCCATTCTTAGAAATTATATTTAGCAAAACATTATCCGAAGGCAAGGTGCCCCAAGACTGGAAAATAGCCAACGTCACACCGATATTAAAAAAAGCAAATAGAAATGACCCTTGAAATTACCGGCCTATATCGCCAGCAACGCTTTTATACAAGACTCTCGGGCACATTGTTGTTAGCAATATCATGACCATGAATATAGATATGGATTGCTGGCTCGTCACCAAGAGCTGTTGCTTAGAATTCCATAAACAAACAACTTTGTGGATTATGTGATGAAAGACGGCAGTTCAAATGTAAATACAGTCGACAGATCGTAAATAAACACGTCTTGCCGGTTTTATTTACCAGTAATCATAATGCAGCGCAATCAAAATATAGTACCATACACGGGATGTAATTACACACTTTTTGAATGCCGTCCGGTCTACAGATATATTTAATTCCTCTCCAAATTTTATTACACAAATGCACAATTAACCTCTAAGCACTTCGTGAATATCGCATCTTCGTGAATAATAATGCGAGGTGAAAAAGATTGGATGAATTAGAAGACGGATACAAGACTTCAAAACCCAGATCCGATTATATCATCTACGGATGAGAAATTGCGCCAATAGGTATCATTTTAGCCTTTGTTGTAAGTCACTTTCTACTCTTAAGAGGGGATGAATCAAAAATCAAATAGCAAATAAAGTAGATATTGTTAAACTTAGTCCGAGGCCACACATGAATATGTAGTCGGTTACACATTAACATCCACATCAATCTACCGATGACATACGTTCAAATTAGAATCAGTCTGGCAACCGTCGGGGTCTGCTCACGATGGAAGTTTCATATGCCTCATACACACTTCCTGAAGTAGAGTTTTCCTCTCTAGCATTTACAAAGTGACTGTTAGGCCTCAAAAATAGTCTGCTATTATTCACAGCATCGAGAGGTTCATATCTCCTCGATCGTTATTGAATATCCACCACAACAGTCTCACGTTAACAAAAATTAACAACGGCCATTTACGTGTCAACTGAGAAGACTTTTTTCTAAGTAGCGCCAAGGACTGGGTGAACTGAATGTGGAAATTTAGGCAGCACGTTGCCTAGGCAACGATTCAACGGCATTTTTTTCTTTATAGTCAAAGAATCTCCCTTTTTTTCAATAAATTTCTCGTGCACCTCAAGGTGCGTAAGATTTTCGACATTCATAGCAACTCGTTTCACACGATTTTTAGAGCTGCAACGAGAGATATCTGAATCAAATAAGAGGATATTCTGTGCCTATTATTTTTAGCCATTACAAAAAAACTCAGAAATGATGAATAATTAAAATTGGAAAAGGAATGAATTTAAGCTTACCTCTTGGATTCGGGCGTATCTTGAATGTTAGATGCCAGGCAGTCGAAGCGTTTCTTTCCTCGGGGCAGGAGAATCTTTTGGGGTTAACACAGCACTGGGCACACTTGTTCGCTACGCAAAGCACTGGGCAAAAATGAGTCGGGAGACTCAACCGTGACTATGCCTACAACTACGACAGTGGTCATGGTGAGGGATGGGGAGGGGAGGGATGGAGGGCCGTAATCCTCATTCCGTATTTTTCCAAGAAAAATAATGCACGTGCAGGATACACGCACGCCCCGTGGGAAGGCAATAAACGGACTGCATTGCCCATTTTGTCCGCAAAATCTTTTGCGGGCGGCACAGTGGCAACTAGGGTATTAGGGAACATTTATTGCCCCATGCCCGAAGGTCTAAATCTATTTCCAGAATCTTGTGGTGGAAAGGACCCGTGAATAAACTTCACGGAATAAGAATAAAAAACCTTTTTGCTGTGGAAAAGTGATTATTGATCGCAGTCAATTGCTGAAGTTGGAGTTCGCATAATATTTTATGTATCTGTTTAAATGCACGCATATTTAATCTCGCTAGGAGTATGAAAAACGGCCCTCATTGATATACGGTGATTTGGAAAAGACCATCCAACATGAATTATGTGATTTAGAACATGAAATTTCAAAGTATGGAAATCCATGTAAAGTATACAACAGCAGGCGAGTGTAACCATCGGAATGGGATTCCTTCGGCGTTAAAGCGACCCGGCAGGCCGCCGGCCAACGGTCCGCAGTGGTGCGGTGCACCGCTCAGCTTAATAAAACCTTCTAGATGTCAGAAAAGCAAGTATAAGCAAGATTTTTTTCTCAATTATGTTGGATATATTTTTGTTATTAATTTAACATAGAATTCATGGAGGAGCACAGAACAATATCGATACTTTTAGTTTTTTTAATCACTCGAAAATAGCTAAAATTATAAATGAAACTAAAACGAACCAAAATTACCGGGATACTACGCATAAAAGTCCTAACTTACTTTTAAAAATTTGGCAATTCTCATCTATGCAATTAAAGCCATCTTCTATCTAGATGTATTTCTCTAAAATTGGCCAATTCGACGCGTCGGGCGTTAAACCCTCGTCATACCCAAGTTGGACTGGTGCATACACACACTATAGACTGAATATAGAGATCAATTTAATACTCCATGTTTAGGTCATCTCCTGTAGAATACTAATACATAATTTTGAACTTTATACGTAGTTAAAAGTCGAAAATTCGACTTTTTGCCAGTTTTTTTCGATTTGGGACCACTGTGCGGCGTCCCGTAGTTCCTAGGATTCATTCCTCTTTTGATGACTTTTATTTTTTCTGGGTAGTGATAGTTGGGAGGGACTCCCACCCCCGCTAATTGACGCGGCGAAAGGACTTGCTCGTTCCAATGACCCCAAGACTGCTGGACTGCAGCGAGCAATTAATATTATTGACCTCGGTAGGGGGCCACCCATGTGACAAGAGGGCGATGGACGAGGACAAGCGATGGCTAAGAGTCGGACGAGAATTAGTCCGCGATGATATCACGGAAAAGAAACATTGTGGGGAAGTCCGCGGTAAGAGATTCCCAGTAATGGGTTTTTCAGTTATCATTTCAATTGAAAATATGGAGCCGCAGTTACAATTCTAATTAGGCGACTGGAATTATGTAGCTTTGCCTTGTCCATTGAAATAATTCGTTAATTAAATTATTTTGAATTGATAATAGGCGGAGGGGAATTAAAAATTCACAACTAATCACTATATTAAATCTCCATTTAGTACAGTAAAAATATACAGATGCAATTATGAATAAGCATTGTATCTACACATAAGCAAGCACTCATACACACCTTACTAATCCCCCCCCCGCCCAAGAATGTTTCCTGGATCCGCCCCGCGTCAGTCTGCATGTAAAATCAACACGCACGATAGAACAACCAAATTCTTCGTTTCGATTTTATCCCCGAATATGTAATTCTAACCGAAATCATAAATAGTTACGTGAATCATTTCTTTATCATATGGAAAAATTAAGAATAAACCGTCCTGAATAATGCAATAAGGCTTCCGAATGTTTAATCGGGTTAAATTTGACGTTTGACACCAAAAATTTCATCGAAAAATTTGACAAAATAAATTGAAATTGTGCCGGCTGCTTGTTATTTGTGCCCGGCCCACTGTGCGGCGTCGCGACCCCGCCGTTTCCCGCCTCAAATTTGTTGAATTTGTTCATCCCCCCTTTCAACCGCCCCTCCCGCCCAACCCCCCTCACCCTCCCAATTCTTTGTTCCGACGATCCAACCCACGCTCATCGATTTTGGACGATTTATTGCACTCACTCTCTCGCCTCGTGAAAAGAGCATTGGAGGGATTATGACGCGCGGCTCACGGCCTTCCTTCCATTCGTGGGTCTTCCTTCCCGGCCCACAACGCGTGTTTTTTCCCCTTTAAAAAGAGGAAAAAGAAGGCCAGTGCTCTCCCGCTTGGAGTCGCTGCGATCGCGCCTCACAGCTGTTTTTCAAAACATTCAAAAGCGTTATTCCCTCCAGTCACGCCCGAAAAGAATGCTTCAGCTAGAAATAGGTCACGGCCGACAGTTTAACGAACCGAAAAATGTCTATTGGTGTGCTAGGCTCCAATGGCCCCTCCAAGGCGACCGGCTCTCTTCCTATTGCCTAGCTGGCTCTCCTATTGCTCCTCCCCAGTCTACTCGTGGGAGAGGCGAGGCTCAGAAGTCTTGATGAGCGACTCTCTACGGCCGTAAAGAAGCTCTGTAAACTAAACCGTGAGTAAAATATCATTCAATCGAACTGTTTCTGACGCGATAATTGATTCATCTCCCATGCTGAAGAATTTTTCATTTCAACACCGAAGTTAATCCTATATAAGTACGTCTCATCGAGCCGTTGCCTTGTGAGTTTAGCTTTTTCCTTCGAAGAAGCTCAAAGATTCAGGAAATTATTACTAGTCTTCATTGATTATGACAACAATTTGCGGTCATTTAAGGACACATCTATATTCCGTCGGTATATTCCCGTCGCCTGTGGCGGGGTTTTACTTACCGAACGGTTTTTCGTCGAGTCTCGAGTCGTTAAATTTGATTGTATCAAACTTGACTTTGTGCGAGTGAAAGATATACATTTTGAATAATAACATTTCGAACTTGTTTACTTAAATGTTGAAAAGTGACTTAAGTGTTGACAAGTGCTGGGTGCCATTATTCGAAATGGATAACTTTATTTTGTCACCAGCTGGAGTTGATTATATTTGGTTTCGGCAATATTGTTTTGGAACCTGCGTGAAGCATAAAATTTAAAGAGAGGTATTAAATGTATGCTAATTTAAGGGACCAAGACAGAAACGTTATTTTCCCGGAAAAAGCGTCGTCTCACGGTATAATGTAACAAATGAAAGAACATCGCCCAAGTTTTCTTATCGCATTATTGGTCTTTGCGACCCTAGATGCGGGCATTTGGGCGATTGGCTGAGAGAGAGAGACCCGCGCCTTATCACACGAGAACCGCGCCTTTGGCACTTTCAAAACATACTCCGTTGGTGGAACTAAGAGAAGTTCCTGACGCATCGCCTCGTGAAGACTCGCTTATTTCGAACGCTCTCTCTTGTTGAGTGATGCACGCGTCTCTCCTTCCAGATAAGTATAAGAGGCGACCGAGTATTAGTGATTGGTGCAGCGTGGCCCAGAGTGTGTCCACTATAGTCACGGGTGTATTTTCCCGCTCATAAAAAGTCAAGAGCCGATATCAACGTCCTGTCGCGGCACGCATTTCAGACTTCGATTTCAGCGTTTCATTGGATTCGTATGAGGCGAGGATATTTCGCCGGTCTGGATCACTCGGTGAGTCGTTCTTTTCATCTACATCTAGATAATACCCTGCGAGCCGCCGCATGGGCGTGTGGCAGGGGGTGTTAGGTCACCAGCCGTGTAAAGATGTAAGTTTTTGGGAGATGAAATGGTGACATGTATTATAGGAGTGTATTTAGTGGAGTTCAATTTTTATTGTGGTCTCTTATTGCTCGCGGAAAGAACGAGTTCTTGTACCTATCTGTTCGACAGAGTATCTCTCTTATTTTATCGCATCTGTCAGACCTAGAGATGTAGTGAGGAGTTATGATATGTAATATTCTCTGTGTCGCTCTGAAAGATATCAGTTCTGAATTTATCAAGCAACCTAAGCCTAGCGCGTAGCCTCCGAGTATCTAGGGGCTCCCACCTTAATCCCTCTAAAAGTTGTGAGACACTATATTTACGCTTGTGGCAGTCTTTAACGAAGCGTGCAGCTTTCCTCTGTATTTTATCAATATTTTTGTTAAATCTTTGTGACCAGGGTCCCAAATGCTCGCGGCGTATTCGAGGTGTGGTCTAACCAGAGCAAAGTAGCATCTCCCTTTGACTTTTTCATCCGACTACTTTCCTATTATACGATTTAAAAAACCTAGTTTCTCTAATGCTGAGCCGCATATGTTTTTTATGTATACTCCCGACGATGTATCAGAAGTTAAGGTAATTCCAAGATATTTTACTGTAAATCTTTATGACCAGGGTCCCAAATTCTCGCAGCGTATTCAACGTGTGTGTATGTGCTTTTAAAGCTCATTGTATGTGTGTTTGTGTGTGTACTGATAATTTCATTTGGAATTTCGTAGACCGTTCGCGGTGGACACTGTGTGGGCCGCGGGTAATTTATTCTCGATCCTCAGCCCGGAAGGGCGAATATATATCGCGTTCACTTGAGGACAGAATGTTGCTTCGGTATTTTTTCTCCCGATGAGCAATCGAAAAATTCAAGTCGAAATAGGTTGCATGAGAGTGCTAATTGCGACGAAGTGAACGGCTTAATTGGCTCGGGATGATGCGGGGGCAAAGCAAGTGTCGTTGATCATTGGTCGTACCTAATCCTAAGAATTGTTGACTTCCACCCTTCCCTATCTAATGCTAAGTCCCTTACCTCCTGGTATAATCTCTCCCTATGCATGTACTTTCCTCTTGATTTGGTCCATGAACTTATTCCCGGGTCTTCCTCTGTAGACTCATCCCTCCATTTTGCCTTTAATTATGTCTTTCGTGTCTCGGGGTGTGCCCTATATCCATTTGGTTCTACTTTTCTGTGTAATGTTTCATTTTTAACATTTCCTTTTTATAAGTATACCTACCAGCAGCCGTATTCTTAGGTTTCAAGTTGGAACCGGGCGATGATATCCAGTGTTTAACCCATTCGCATGGTAATGAGTGAGGATTCATGCATGGCTAAAAGTACATTCGGTTTCGCTGGGATTTAAAATTATTTTAATAGAGACTCATTTCGGCCCATAGGTTTTACTTTCATCGGTCTCATTCTGCCATTCGGGAATAAAACGACGTCATACACACTCTGATGGTTGCAGTGATGGAAGCATAAGAGATCCCTTTGAACTTGAACGTCCAATGACTTACGAACGTTAACTTATTACACTGCAAGCAACCGCAAGGGTGTTTGGCAAAGGGTGACTTATCACCAACATGAACTAGAGTGAAGAAATTAACCTTCACTAACATGAACTACACTATGGGTATTCTACAAAAGCTACAGAAACTACTAAAATAATCTATTATCTAACTACATAAACGTGACACAAGAGTCATGCAGGGAACATGCAAAATATGGTGTTTACACTACTGGGTATATATATTTAGGAACATAAATGAGTGCTTTATCATTAATCGTTTCAAGTTGAGGTGGTTGGAGCGATCGTCACGCACAGATTTGCGTGCAACATTTCATTCGTGTAAATATTTCTGATACACACGAATGAAGGAGAAAAATTTCATCTCACCGATGTGGTTTTTTTGACATTTCACCACTTTTCCAGGCCCGCACCCTCTCATGGCAAATGGGCCATGTTTCCCAAATAATTTTATTAGTTCGACGGTACAGATTTTCTTCTAAACGCCAAATAATATATTTCTGATTGTTGTAAATGTTGCTAATAAATCTCCAGGCGCAATGTTAAGGTTAAGGCAGTCCGAGCGGGATAGTTCCCTTATTAGTCATAAATAGAGACCATATTCGAACTATACGCTTTAATTTCACCAGCTGTGAGACACACGAAGAAACATTGCATTATTTATGGTGGCATAATATAGTTTTACATGACATAAATTGTAAGTAATCAAATGGAAATATCTAAATAAGTGTTTAACTTGACTCATTTTTTTCACGCGGTGCGTTTGAAACTCCACCAAAACGGAAGGTTTATTGTGATCCCGAAGAATTTACTGCGGTGACAATATGATTAATTTTCAAAAGTTGAGAAAACACACAAACTACACACTGTTGATTTTTTGACGAGATTTAAGTGAAGGGAATGCCTCATTTTTAATATAAGGTATCTCTGGAGTGCATACACGTACCATTTCCCATGTAAAAGGGCTGGTATTTTCTGGCAAATATCTCAGAAATTAATGTGGTAAGGGGTTGAATTTTTGGTGCTAATGGTAGAGTGATATATTTTTCGTTAAAATGAGACCAAATTTATTGATTTCTAAGTAAAATGATATTTCGCTCAAACTACCTTAATATTTGAAAAAATGTCTTTTTCAATATAGAATTTTGTATAAATTTCGAATACCAACCGCGCCTGAAACTTCGGTCATGATATGCTTTAATTTAGTAAAAACGTTTAAAATATAATCCTTGTACAACTTCCATTTCTATCTGTACGGTGATTTCCACCGCATGAACTATTGTACTTAAGATCTTCTCTTTCTATTGACTGAAGAAATTATTAAAATGGACGTTGAATGACCCACGATAGCCGCTCTAGCCACACTAACTGCTTAATGTGCCTTTAAATTTGGTGCGATGACTTTTAAATGAATTCGTCGTCGTTACCACTACCGAGTTTCACCCCCGCCAGAGGCCTTCAACAGCAGAGTGGCCTTCAGCCGCAACCGCACAGACCATCCTGTTCGCACCTTATGTTAGAAGGTTAGCCCTACATGTAGCGGGGGGGGCGAACTCATCTCGCCGTCGGGACATCGAGTGCGCAATCCGTGTTCGGTGACGTGTGGAGTCTCTCCGACCCACGCCCGCCCGCTCATTCAATGACAGCCCATGACATCCGCTCCGAAAGAGACGCGAGTACTCACTCACCCACCCACCGCCGCGGCGCTGCTCTCGCTTCGCGTCCGTCCGTGCACTCCCCTCCATTACAGCCGCACCCTCCCCCACTCCCCAACACACACCCAAGCGCACACTGATTTCCATTCAGAATGCATCCCGCGCGCGCGGTTGGACCCCGGTCCGAGTGTCGCTCCTCTCCCCAACCATTCCCCGCTCCCGCACGATGCGGACGCTTCGGGTCGGTAGAGTCCGTTTCGCACGATCCTGATCCATGTCCTTCCACGTTTTCTCTTTACTACTAACTCTTGAAGGGCTTATCTTTCCCATGTATGAACACGAGGCGTGTTTATCACTCTGAAGTGTTTATCTCTCCATGTCTCTGGGTGTCTCCATTTGGAAAAATTTTTTCTCGCTAGTTGACTTTTTGCTAACACAAGTCGCAACAAAGCCTGCCGTAGGTACGCCCTGCAGTAGGCTCTGCTAACCTGCTCGGGACCTCATGGTGCCTGGGTCGCCCGAGGACGCATTGGAACTCCTCCAACGAGGACCTCGCCCCTGCTCGTCGCTTGTCAGAGAGGAACGTCTGTGGCTCACGTCCTTGGCCTTAAAAAAACTAGCCCTGGAAAGTTCGGGATACGTCACCCGAACTCTTCAGCTTTCCTCCCGTGTGAGTCCTTCGCCGCCACACACAACTCCTTCTCTGCCCCCGTGACTAAACAGACAGATGTTAAGAGGATTACTGGGGATATTAAGGTTAACTCGAATAAATTCTGGTCGCTGATTAATGCTTAAAGTAAAACACCTCGCATCCCGCGTACAATATCATCCGGTGGTGCGACGTATGAAGGTGACGTCAGGGCTTCAATAATTATCCCTCGTCCAATTTCACCCCATACTCCTCTTCTAATACTGCTACCGCCCGCCCACTGGTCACCCGGTCTCCACACGTTTCCGCCTTCCACCTCTCCTTCCGAAATCCTCTAATCATCTGTCACAATCTTACCAACAGCAAATCAACCGGTTCTGATGTCACGTCCTCAGTTTTCCTCCGCCATACCTCTGATGTTCTTCATGTCCCAATCTCCTTCTTATTCAACGGATTTCTCTCATCCCAAACTTTTCCAGCGCCCAGGAAAAACTCCAATCTAGCCCCCGTCTTGAAACTTGGGCCGGAGTATATCATTGAAAACTATCGTCCTATTTCCATCTCATCAGTTTTGTCTACTATCTTTAAGCGTATTCTTGGTGATACACTGCTCTCCCATAAATCTCACTTCTTCGGAAGGGTTTCCTTCCTGCCTTGCTAATCAATCCACTTTGCACCATTACAACATTTCTACATTTGAAAACGGGTGGCGACTCGATTTCCTTTATAGTGAATTTTTCAAAGCGTTTGATGCCGTCAACCACGCCCTCTTTCTGCTCAAGCTTCAGTATCGTTGCATTAATCATGGTACTTTCTAATCAGTGATTTCTACCTTCGTAAATGCTCGTAATCAGCGGGTTATAATCGCTGAAATCTCCTCAATTCTCGTGTCAGACACGTTTAGCACCTCTTTTATTTATCTTTTACATTATTATGATGTCTGTAAAGTTTTCAAATCGATTGTCAGTGTGGCTGATACTCATGAAGTCCTCTCTACATGCCATTGTCAGCTGGTGCACCAAATGGCTACCGCGCTTGAACCCAAGGAAGTCTGCTGCAATGTCCATCTCCTTAACATTCGCAACCATCTCCTCCACGTTCCAACTTGCCGAACACCCAATTCCTTCCGTCACCACTTCACACAATAATTTAGGAGTCACTTTCGACCAAAAGCCTCTTTTCAGTGGGCGACTATCACTGATATCTCCAAAAGAGGTTACATCTGTGGTGGAGATTCTTTAAAGACCCAAAGAAATTACCGACCCATTAGCCCTGAGATCTGTGACTCTTGGATGCGCACGACTGCCCAATTGCTCTCTCCCTTCTGGTCGACTGATACCCGCAGTGCACTCAAATTACTCAACCGCTAAATTCGTTTTTTCCGTAGTCCGTCATAGTGTGCCCTCCGTTAGACGTAGTTCTCAAGCTGAAATCCTTTCAGCTCTAGGCCTCCCCAGTCGCTGGATGACCTTAAATTCCTTCTCTTTCCCCGTCTTCTCTTGGCCTTCATCGTGAGTAGACCTGTTCAGAGAGTTCCTCTTCTTGTGTGAGTGACGTAATGGACTGAACTACCCGAAGTGCTTTGAATCTGTGAAACGCGACAAAAAAGCCCTTAACTGTGCCTCTTGTACTAAATCCTGTCATCCCGATCGTGGTTCGGTGTCAGCAAAAGGATTTGCACACGCTTGAAGAACTCCAGAAGGCTCAACTGGACTTGTGTGGTCCGTGTCCCTCCAACCGACGCGACGTGCGGCTCGAGGAGAATCGTGGCCTCAAGTGCGGGTGATGCTGGCTGTGCACGCTCGATTGCAGCAAAGCGAGCAGCGTGAGTGAAACGGATAAGTTGGTCGCGCCCAAACGCTGGCCACTCAATGTATGTGAACACGCCGCAATGCATGTCACCATGAATGAGTCTATCTCTCTGCTAAGCACAGAGTTGAAATCGGTTGTTAGTGAAACTGCCACTCTCAAAAAACTTGTCCCTGATCTTCAAGTTTGCATCAACCGTGTCAGTACTCCCTTAAAAATTCCATTGAAATGTATGATCTGGGTGTTGACATAGCTGTTGCCGCCATCGACTGCGCCTTCACGGTCAACTCACGCAGCAATTGTGAAGATGCTGGGGATCCTCTGTCGCCCGTAGTCTTTGCCCGTATCCTGCTTTCGCGGACTTCCGTATCCTTCATTCGAGCCCGCCGGGCCAAAATGCACCTATCCGATGTCGGAATCGTGGGGCATATAGCCAACTCCCCCATTTATATAAATGAGTGTCTCACTCCGGCGAACCGGAAGCTTTACGCCAAAGCGAGAAGCCCAGTCAGGATGGAAAGTTGAAATACCTCTGGGTACGTGGTGGTCGGATTTTAACGCGAAAAACCCAAGCAAGTGAAAGACTCATTACAAACAGCGATGTGGATCTTGATGCCATTTTATAGCATCAGAATTCCAGTTCGATTGGATTGGATATTTGGGGAGGCGACCGACGGCTAAGGTCATTTGCGCCATAGGGGATAGGTAAGGGAGGAAGGGTGGATAGAAACCCGGCGTCGGCATTAGCCTGCTCTTAACGATAGGCGCCAAGGGGACCACGGTTTAACGTCTTCTCCGACAGACGGAGTACTGTACTTGAAGTGCCCTCCACAAGACACTCAAGTAGGGATCGGGTTCCTCTGAAAAACATCCGCAGGGATTTGAACCCTGGCCGCCCGTGTGGTAGGCGAGTACTCTAGCCACCACACCTACCCGATCCCCCTCCAGTTCGAGTTTTGCGATGGACAATAAACAGATTTGTGGAGTACAAGAACATGAAGTGGATAAAATTAAAATTTGTAATGTAAAGTACCAATCGCTCTTATGTCATATTGATGATTTCCTTGACTGTCTTCTGCCTGCATCTATTGATGTCATCTGCATATGTGAAATTTGGCAACATCCTAATGAAACAGACGGCATGGTAACTTTACCTGGTTACTACATAATTACTTGACAGGTTGGGAAAAAAGGTGGTGGGGTTGATATTTTTGTTCTTTCAAACCTCTCTACTGTTACTGTACTAGCCAATTCTTCCCCCATTTGTCGTTCGAGGCCTGAATATCTCATGGTTAATGTTTTTTGCTGCAATAATGACATATTACTAGTGTGTGTTGTTTACCGTCCGCCTAAAATCGGAATCATTTCCGATTTTGAAAACGATCTCAATATATTTCTCCCTACCATAAAATATGTAATTGCAATGGGAGACCTTAACTTTGATATGTGTATTAATGGCTATGACAATCGCTAATTTAGGAATCTCGCCTGATCCAATAATCTCCATATCGTACATTTCGAGCCAACATTCACACAGCCAGAAGTCATACAATATTGGGTCTTTGCTTCGTAGATAATTCAGACAAAATTATCTATATTGCTCAATCTCCCATTCCTTTCCTCACATTTCCTCATTCTCACACATTACGAACTCAAAACTCTCCGTCCTCCCCGTCTTCCATTCGCCTATCTTGTTTTTAATAACTCTGATGCTGTGAAATTTCATGATGATCTCAAGGCTCAAGACTGGAATCACCTTTTCGAGTAGGAAACCATCGATCTAAGATTGCAGGTATTCAACGCAAACTTCCTCGCTAGTATTACTACACAAACCGCTGTTAGAAAACTCTACCCCAAGCACCATCCTTCACCATGGTTTACCGATGAAATTCGGAAAAATATCAAGGAAAGAAATGGTCTTAGAAGTACCTTTCTTCGATCGGTTGAATGTTGAATATCGTAAAAACTTTTAAACTTAGAAACTCTAACCTTTACTTAAACCATTAACAATCCAAGCAAAGCGTTGCTATTATTCCTCTCGTTTGTCCCACCTGACTGTGACCCTAATCAAGTCTGGAAGCAGCTGCGTCAACTTGGACTTATCCCCTACAAGCAACATTCAACGGCATTAAACCTTTCATTAGGCGAACTCAACGATTACTTCTGCTCAGTTTCCTCCTCAAAGTCTTCAAATGTTTATCCCCACGTCACGTTCGGTGACGCCAACTTTTTTTGAGCAGGTTACGCCTGATTCCCGGCCCTAAATTTCTAGCATGCTCCGAATCCAAAGCCTCGGGTACTAATGCTATCCCTATTGACCTTATTTAAAAACAATTAACTGTAATCATGCCCACCATCCTAGATATTTTTAATTACTCACTCTCCTCCTCCACATATCCTTTGTGTAGGAAAACTGCTTTAGTTCGACCAATCAATATATTTAATATCCAAGGTCCTTGAGCGAACTGTATACCAGCAAATAGCAAACTACTTGTCTGTTAATAAGCTTATGGACCCATGGATGGATGGACCCTTATGGATGATGCTCGGTATGCCATTGATAAGAAAATGGTCACCGTGCTGGAGTTATTTGATTTTAGCAAAGCATTTGACCGAGTCAATCACCCAAGGTTGCTGCAGAAAATGGAAAATCTAAATTTTTCCTTCTCGGCACTGAACTGGTTCCACAACTATCTAGTTGGGCGCCGCCAAGCTGTCAGACTCACGCGGAAACATCTCGGAATGGAACGCTGTAACCTGTGGAGTACCTCAAGGATCGGTACTCGGACCTTTGCTTTTCTCTATATACCTACTTGATCTTCCAAAAACTATAAAGTACTGTAAATATATGGTTTACGCGGACGACTTGACTACTTCACGGATGAAGCCATTATCATTGGCTCCTCAAAGCTCGTAAACATGATTGACCTAGATATTATACCAAATTTAAAGTTGGGAAATATTAATGTACGTTAAATATTAATAAATTATACTTAGAGTAATACGTTCAAGGTTTTCATTTAGTGTTTGTTCTTTCGATTAGAAAAGTTTTTCGCACATTTTCGCGAATTTCTGTTCTCTATTTCACTCTTCCGAATCTCAGCTCAGGAGGAGTCTGCTATGGCTAAGTTGTGGCACGATGCTCGCGGTAGTTGGAGTCTCGAATTAAAACCAAGGGTAGTGTAATTCTTACCTAAATTTTGTATCTCTGTCGTATGCGTAGTTGTAAAATACGTACTACATTAATGCAAATAGTTTCTGTAGCTGTAGGTACTACAGTGCATGCGTTGGTGAAAGTTCCCATTATTAAACTATTTGCTGGTTCATACTACTGTATTACTGGACGTAGTATCGTTTACTTCACTGCAGTAAATTATAATGCATGTTGGTATTAACCCCTTGCCATACACCCTTAAGGTAACATCTATATCCTCGAAGTGCCTTGTAAGCTACGATTAGGATGTGTCCCTCGGGGCGATACCACACAAGGCATACAGCAATCGTATTTGTCCAAGTCAGAACCTCGCCTATCCCCTCAGCCGCTAGGCGAACACCAATCAGCAGTCAGGTGAACTGTTGGCGGCCAAATCTGAAACTATAGGAGTGCTACACAGTCGAACGTGCTAACATCCGGTGCACTCGTTAAAAATACAAATACTGGTCAGTATGATGATCTCGTTTTATAAATAATACTACAAGATACTAAATCATGCAGAAGGCTAAATCATGCCGGGCATTTCAAGCGGGGTTAGTTGGTAATTAAGATGGTATGTGATTAAGCATATGTACAAAGTCTACCCTTCCTTAGCGGGAGTCGGAGTCCATAGAAGTGATGTACCGCAACTTCTATAGTAGTACCTTATTGAACGTGAAAAATATGACCTTTTAAATCTAACGTTTCTGCATTCTATTCCCTTAATCTTATGCCTGTGATCGTCTCTGCCGCAATAGATAATTTGGCTCTAGCAAACTGCGTTGTTCTTCCGGCAAATAATAATCTCCCTAAAATTAGCAATATTCTTTTAATAAGTCCCAATTTACGGTCGGCCTGTCCGCAAACGACACAAAGAATATTATCATGACGCCTCACTACATCTCTAGGTCTGACAGATGCGATAAAATAAGAGAGATACACTGCCGAACAGAGAGGTGCAAAAACTCGTTCTTTCCGCGCACAATAAGCGACCACAATAAAAACTGAGCTCCTCAAAATACACTCCCATATAATACATGTCACCATTTCATCTCCAAAAAATTTTACATCTTTACACGGCTGGTGACCTACCACCACCTGCCACACGCCCGTGCGGCGGCTCGCGGGGTAGTATGTAGACGTAGAAACTTCCCGCACGTGCTTCCCCAAGACCAGTCCTGAGTTAGGGCCATACCTAAATATCTAACTGACTCAACATTTGATTATTCGGTTTAATTAATTGTGTACTCTTGTTTCCGAAAAATCATAACAACGCATTTTACAGTTCAGTGTTATAGAGTACGGAATGACGCAGCCGAAATCTCGGAAAAACCAACTTCCCAAAACAATCTGTTATTGTACTATCACGCAGTAATTGAAACATTTTTTAGGCTTTGTCATCGAGTTATAGACGCATTAATGCTTTTGACGTAGGGTTTCTTTGAGGACCGAAAATTAGTGATACGTACCACTACTGCTAGTAGGTATATGAGACGTTCCATTGAAGGAAAACTAGGGAATTCCTCGTCACAAGTACCTAATCACAGACCCGATCGGGTCAGTAATTTGGAGGATGTCATTGTGAAGTGTTTATTCAACGTCTTTATCCATTTTCAAATTTCGAGCAAATTGTAAATTTGTATCCTTAAATTTGTTTGATGGAACAACGATCTTCCAAATGGCAAAAATATTCGCAATACTGAATTCGATAGTAACAGACATATATACCTCGAGGGAATTCCTTACAATCAAACGAAAATAACTCTGTGACCGTTTGCGCATCGTTTTATTCTGAAGCGACATCGCATAGGCGACATGCATACTCGCCCCTGTGCCCCTGAAGTCACCTGTCGTCTATGACGTCTATGCGATGAAAGCGGTCGTCTGCGAATGAAACGGGGGCGCAAACGTTAACGAAGTTGTTTGGATTTAATCATTATTCGGAAAATGGTCATGGCGAAAACGACCAAAGAGGTCGAAAATGCCCCTGATTCGACTTCGCATTCGTGATATCACTTTTTAAATTGCCTTTGAATGTGATTTAGTCACTATGTGTACCTAACTGTAATATAGTCAAGTTAGACCAACGTGAGAATGAAGTCAGTCTGACGTCCATTGATTACAGAAAGAAGTTTGGGCGACGTCAATTGACGACGGAATCGAGTCAGGCTGACGTCAATAGACGATTGAATGAAGTTAGATTGATATCAGATGATGACAGAATGAAGTCAGGCTGATGTCAGTGGCGGAAAATTTCGGACGTCAGCCAGACTAATGCGAAAGAGTACTTCTAATAACCTCATGTCGGCCCCGGTGGTGGCGGCGAAATGTCGCGAAATGTCCCGAGGGTCGCGTGTTCGAATCCCGCCTGGGTAGATTACTGCCCTGGACGTGTGTGTTTGTGTTCTTCAAATGAGGTAATTGTAAGAGAGGACTGTGAGTCCTAAATTTGATCGCAATAAAGACAAATTATTATTTATAATATTATTACTCGTAGCTTAGCTAACCGTAATTTCTGTACGGGATGATAGAATTTTCAGAGGGTTATAGGTAGGTACAACACAACTTGTATTGGCGATCAGGCGTCATATGCATAGATTTCTCCGAAAGAGTGTGCATTTCTTGGCGCAAACTGACTCCGTCGAGCGTATTTTGTGCTATAAGATTAACCCAAAAGGCACCGGAGTACATACAATTGTGCCCCACGGTATTTTGCATGAAGTTCAAAAACAGACAAAGAATTCTCACGAGTAGCTATCGTGGCTTTCTCTGAAAAGCAAGTGCCCTGAGTCCTGTGTGAAGTGAGCAGCGTGCTATGAGATTGGAGTGCTCTCGTCATGCCTAGATATCGTAGACCAATCAAACAAAAATTTTCGTTAGTCTCTTTGTCATACTCTCCTGACACTCCTGACTAGTCAACGAGTGTGAAAGTTGCAAAACAGCCTAACCCCAGATAGCAAAACAAGCCTGCTGCTAGGTTGTTAGGACAAGGCTGGAAGCTTGCAATTGAAAGCTTAAACCTTGCTGCAAGCTCACTAATACCCATGAATCAAGCTTGCTGCAAGGTTGCACTGCAAGTTTCATGCAATCTCTGAGCAAGTTTCATGCAAGGTTGAACTTTGCAGAAAGCTTGCCTAAACTTGTCATGACAATATTGAAACTTGCTTCTAGATAGGCAAACAAGGCTTCAGCAGGCTTGTCCAGCTCCGCGTTTGTTGCACCGAGTTGCACAGATATTTCCTATGTTGGGATGGTTACAGCAAGCTTGCTGCAAGATTGGTAATCTTGGCAACCTCTAAGCAAGAATTTTGCAATATTGCAGCAACCTTGCATGCTATGTGGGACAGAATCGACAATGACACTTTCGTGAGTAAAGATATTATAGATCATTATCGATCTGTAATTTTTTGTGAACAAATCTGCTACTCATGGGTAGAACATGGACAACTGAATTTGGGCTATTGATTTTAGTGCTTTTTATTACTTTTTTCGTAGAAATATATTTTATGTTGCTTTTAAAAGAATGTTAGAAGCATTAAGAACTTTTTCTAATTCCCCTTTCATATGTGTTGAAAAGGGCGGAAGAAAGGTGACTCCTAATATGAGAAAATGGTGTGCTCCATATCTGCAAATGTGATCGAAATCGGCGTGATCGAGGGCAACTCTTTGTGCGAATAGAAATAGAATGACTTTGCATAGGGACTCTATAAAGAATGCTTTTGGCTTGTGAAAAACGGCACTCAGAAATCGTGGGAGCCAAGAATATTTTTTATCCATCTTCATTTGTTTGCCTTTTAGGACGTTTGAACCGTTTGAACCTACATTGGGATTTATCCATTTACCCATCCATTCATCCTTAATTTTATTCTGCCTGTAACGAGAACTATTATTTCAAGGATATCGAGTGGATATTTAAATTAGCTTTTGGCATATTATCGTTTCAAATTGTCTAAAAGATACACGCTTTTGAGCAAATGCCTGCAAACGTAGATATGGATTCAAATTGATTATATGCTGCTACCCAATCTGAGAGTACATTTAAATGTACATATGTTCTTTGAATTACATATATTTGCATGATTCATGATTACTGTAGATTCTATATGGATGTTAGCTATTCGGGTGCGAATTTAGAACCAAGTACCCCCTTCCACATGTTCATAATACGCGGCGATTTAAGGGGTAATGAAAAAAAAATGAGTATCGAAAATATTATCCTGAATCCCTTGAGTACTGTTGAGTACCCTGACCCAGGGTTGGAGGAACTAGGGAAAGATGTACACAGGTGGATTTTTCTCAAAGATTACACTGGCGATCTTCGTTTTTGATGGTGCTTTAATACTGTGGTGAGGTAAGCTGAAAACCTAATCTTCATTTCTTATTAATCAACGGTAACGCTTCAGTTGAGGGCACTGCGTTTTGCTTGAATCCTTCGTGTTAAATTCAGATTTTACGTCAGTGCTAGTAAATCATGGATTGGCTGATTTTTTTGGGATTGAAGCGCGGCAAAAATATTTTCGTGTTATCCAGAATTGCTATCATTTTCGTAATTTGTCTGCGTCATTACTCTGAATGTTTTATAATGCCCCACAGATGACTCTAACGACGACCCAGCTATTATCTTGCTTCCATTTGTTATGTAAACAGTGTTTAACGCCATTGAAGTACATTATCCTCTTTGCAGGGCGAAATGCGGCCTCCACCCCCATCACTTTCCAAAGCCTCGTGACAGGGGGTTACAGTGGGGTGTATTTCCTCAGCGAGTGGCGAGGGTAGCACTTCAGGGATTTCTGGAAAACAATTCCGTCAGCCGGAGCACGAGTCTTGCTCTTACGATATTACTAGTGGTAATAAAAAGTTGTGGCTGACCAGCGTACGAGTATGAGGGTTATCTTTATTTTATTGGTATCAAGAAGGCTTGAATGCTCGTTGCACTGGTCATTCTAAATTATATTATGTCTAATGCATGTGCCCTCGTTGCGTTAATGCTAAAAGTAATTGGCTTGCAACTTTTGTTTTGCGAAATCTTCGATATGGCTCACTCATCTTTCTCCTGTAATTTTAATTGCTTCAATGTCGACATCACATATTGAACGTTCCTACTTCATGTGAATGTAATTGTGAGTAAAACATGAATACCTGAATTTAGACATTGAGTAAGTGCTGTGTGTTCCTTTTCAAAAAATGTCTCATGCTACCCATAAGTAACTATAAGAATCATAAATAATGGTTTCAATTTCATTTCAGGTGTCATTTGTGAAGACTGAAGATTTGCTTATTGCTCATTTTGTATTTTTGCTATGATTGTGGACAGGCGTAATAAGATACCCAATTATCAAAAAGGTTTGGATAAGATTTTGAGTGATGTTTCTTTAGTGATAATGTGAATGAAATATGCTTTGAAACTACATATATTTTTCAGGTGTTTGAATAGCAAAGTCCTGATAAATGCTAAATTGTATTTTTTAAAATGGCCATTAATTTTTGGGAAAATAAATGGCTGCATATAATTGCTGCATCAACGCTAATTTATTTCATATGGATGGATGTTGCCTTTTACCACAAAATTCAAGTAAGTTTTCTAGATGTTGATCTGTGGTTTATTGATGATATAAAATTGTCCTTATTTAATGAAGTTGCAGAGATGGGATCGTCATAGTTCTTGAATGTGGAGCTATTTAGGTTTTGTCTTGAAGTAGTGTAATTTTCTTCCTCCAGGCACTGACTCTCCCGATTGGGAATGCTACACTGTCTCCTCAAGATGATAATTCATTTTCCCCAATGGCCAAAGTGGCCATGAAAACATTATTGCTAGACCATTTAAATCATTATATTTATTTACCTTTGGCTGTCATATTTAACAAGGTAGGTGGAGGAATTTATACTATTTCTAATTAATTGTTTTAAGTATTTTTGTGAACATTTTTGTAATTAATCTGTATGGATACATTACGGTGTAACATCAACCAACTAGTCATTCAGATTTGACGAGAGACTGATGGTTGTTGCCTAGTGGGGGTGTTGTGTATGTACCAGTTTCAAATGACATATTGTACAGTACTTGCCCTTCTTTTTAATATTTTTTTATGGCTCTCATCCTCAATCTTGATTGATTCAGGTGTAACTTTGTCTGAACAAAGTATATTCATTTAAAAAAATACTTTATGGTACACTTAGTTTTATGGAAGATGTACATGACATGTAGATGACATCATGTATCTCACCTCACTGAAGTAGTGAAGTACTCACATTGAGTATTAGGGAGATATAAATCAAAATATTTGTCCAAGTAAATAAGTATGCATTTGGAGAGAAGCAAAGGGACAAGAATTAATAGCTTTGACCTCTCCTGTCACTTTAAGAAGGGTTGGCTTGAGTTGAAAAAGGAAATCGAGGTGGAAAATGAGTGAATGTAGAGTGGTTGGAGGTATGTTAGAGAAAGGTGAGGATTTGCTTGGTAAAAAATGGCTGGAGCTTGGGATGTTCAGGACCTTTTGGATTATGAAAGTGTACCTGTAACACCTAATACTCTGAGTGGAACTCCTTAGACTTTTCTGTGGTTGTCAATGCCAGAACATGTTTACTGAACTACGTTTATGGAAATGTTCAGTTCTTGAATTTTAGCCGTATCATATATAAAATAGAATTTAGTTTTGTATTCTTTCTGAGGATGTACAGTCACTTCAAAAAGTATCGCAACTCACTAGACTAGCTGTTGGTATAGGTTGGCTGCCGAAGCTCGAAGTAAGTTGGCTATCATGGGCCGTCTCTGGTAGAAATGAGAATTTGCCGGTACACTTTTCATTTTCCATGAGACTAAGCGCCAGGTTAAGTGGGACTGAATCATGGGAATGCTCTCATTCAGGGGCTGGGACAGACTCATTTCTAGAATCGACCTTGAGGATGTATTCGGTGAAAGAAGCAAGAAGGGGAATGTGGTGAAAAGGCAATATTGAGTGATTATGCGAGTGAAGTCGCAGGAAAGTAAAACAAAGAGCAAACTGCATGGGAAAACGAGCTCCAACCTATGTATGAAGGAGAATGGGGACTGCTATCGGCTGGGCTCAGCAAACCGATGAGCCTTTCACGCATCACAGGCTGATATTTTAAGTCTCCCGCCTAATGGAAAATTATGAGATCTATTGACTAATGCCATTGGACAATATTATTATTTCAGTGTATAGTATCCTAATGTTGTGAAACCATTTTTGTGCATATTTATAAAAAATACAATCGAATCAAAATTATTCGATTATAATTATCAGTGGAGAGTTTAGTTTTAATCAAGTTATATCATACTATATTAAAGTTTTTTGGGGTATCCCACTGCATATTGAGCATTTTAAATTGACTCAATGTTTTGTTCTGCATACTGAGAATGTCATCAAGCGAATGTAAGAGTTTTTCATTTCCGAAAAACTTTAATGTTGTAAAGAGTCACGCAAAAATTTTCTAACAAAATTTTGTCATGTTTGACTTGGGGTTTCAAAAAATAGGTAAATAAGAACACGACACAGTTTTAAGAGATTTATTCCTTTTTTTAACATGTTGTGCGTCCACTTTAATTATCAATGGCCTCTTGTAATCTCATGGTCATCGACCACGCAAGATTTTGGCACAAAAGTGGTCTGCCTTTAAAGGAGGTCCAAATTTCTATCACCTTATTTTCTAAAGCGTCCTCTGTCAAGGCATCATCCTCTACCTGCCAATCGTTAACCATTAGTCCCCATAGTTATTCTATTCGGTTCAAGTCTGGTGATTTTGCTGGCCACGGTAATAGATTTATTTTTTGGTAGTTCTCAAAATATTCGCGGAACACCTTTTCCATGTTGAGAGGTGAATTGTTGTGTGCGAGGGTAACCTCTTCACCTTTCGGAACCAAAGTGTCAATGTATGGCAGAAGATTTTCCTCCAAAAAATTGGTGTAACACTGCACTGTCATTCTTGTAGGTTTTCGGATCAATGGCCCAGGCCCTGCTGCCGACATTGCACCCCAAAAACCCATTGATATTCTCCCAGATCTATTATGTTCGACGATATGGAAAGGCGAAAATCTGTCCAAAAAAACAATTTTGAGGTAGTAGATTGAAAAGGATAAAGGACCGTTTTTACTTCTTTTAATATCAGCAGCTCACCTGTGGAAAACAAATATCTCAATTACGTCACAACTTAGTCTTAATGTAATTGTAACAAAAGAAACGTGGCATGCATGTCATTCAATCACAAGTCAAAAGGTGATTGAAATTATCAATGATTTTAATTAGCGAGTTCCCCTTGGATGCAACAGGCTAATTTTTCCGTCTTCATTACTCTGTGAAACCTTTTCATCCCAGATTATGTTGAGGTCCCAAAAGGCTTGATCATTGATGATATTTTTTGTGGCGAAGTCCATACAGACGGCCCTCTGGTCCTCGGTCAATTTGGACTTCCACGCTGGACGATAGTGTCGCAGGCCCGCTTCGTGCAATCTCTTCCGCACAGTGTTATAACTACACCGCAGTTTCAAATCCCTTTGAAGAGTCGGTATGCCGCCAGCCGTCAATGGAGAATCTCTCATTGAGGCAAATATTGACACATCCACGTCTCGGGTGGTACAGCGGGGCCTTCCAGATCGAGTGCGACTTTGGAAAGTCTCCTCCTTGTTTGCCCTTTCTCAGCCATTGGTGAAGAAGGCTACAATGGACTCCAAACTCGGCAGCCACTTCGGACACTGAGCGCCCGCCTCTCACCAAGCCCACCATCAGAGCGTGCTGGGTTGTGCTGTTTTCGCAAAGAGGAGCTCTTTCCATTTTCTTCTTCGTAAGAGAACTGCCGAGTATGATTACGATGCCTCTGCGTTGCGAATACTCTTGCTTCCTGCTGTGAATTCATTTCAATGTCAGCCATCCAATGCGAACGAAGTCGATTGCTCTGTCGGAGTTTAGTCCCACTTGACTTTGAATATATATCGTAGTGTACCCTACGATTCTCATAGTCACCAAAGACGACCCAGGATAGCCAACGTACTTCGAGCATTGATAGCCGACTTATACGAACCGCTAGCATTGTGTCTCGCGATACTTTTTGAAGTGACTGTACACCAATTGTCCAAGAAAAATTTTTGCCAGTGTTTTTTATTCATGCATTCTGTACTTGTCTTTAGGCAAATAAGTAATTATTCATTTTTTTTCAGGTAACAAATTTCAGTGAGACATTTTATTTTATAACTCCAAATATGATCAGTGGCAGTCATGTGATTTTATCATTATTTGGAATAAGGTTCTTTGGAAGCAGCCGCCTGTCCTTGAGGCAAGTGGGGTTCATAATTTTCCAAGTTCGTTTCTTCCTCGATGCCTTGGATGGCACCGTGGCCAGAGCTCGTGCCCACCACAGCATTAGTTACCTTGACATGAATTCCTCAGGTTTTATCTTGGATGGTGTGTGTGATGCCATTGGGGCAGCTGCGTTTTATTTTGGTGCGTTCATCTTCCTATGCTCCAACAGTGCACCCTCATTATTGAGATTAAAGAACAGGGATGGACAAGTGCTCATACCTCTCATCAACACTTTGAAAAGCAGTGATCGGTGCTCCAGCAGTGTGGAATTGACCTCAAATATCACTAATACAAATGTGCTCCACGTGCGGAATGTTGTCATTGTTCTCATTTGCTCTGGACTTCAGATGCTGTTTGGGTCCATTTTCTGGAATCAAACCTTGGGGGATTATCATTCACTTCTAGAAACCGAAGTCCCCACTCACGAACAAAAGGTAATGATCTGACATTTATTTCTTAACTTTGCTCATATTTCATGTGTGTGCATCAGAGTTTGTCTAAGAAGTTTTTTAATCCGACTGGATGTAAACATTTACTTGTGATGACTTTTTTATCTCCTGATGTCTTTTTGCTATAACAGGAAAATGTGTGACAGCAATCTTGTCAAAATATGTCAATGAAGGAAAAAACTTTGTGACTAGAACAACCTTAATAGATTCTGCTGCTCAAGAGATACTCTTATCTTTGAAGAGGGGTGGTTTAATTTTACAACTAATATCTTAGGGTGTAAGAGCAATCCATAGTTGTGCAGCTGGTTTCTGATAGCATTTTGATGATCCATTTGGTTACCTATTTAATTGAGTTAACAGGAAAATGAGAAGGGTACAGATGTTCAGATATTTTATATTGCTTACCTTCTGTGTAATTCTTGAAATCTAAATTCTCTAATAGTATCTTGACAACTTCTTGTCCTTGCATGAAATCAGGAATATAGAAGATAATTGACTCCTGAACCTTATTTTCGTCTTATAGTCACTGATTTTTATGCCTCTTGGCTCAAGCAGCTCTAGAAGTAGCAGATTAGAAATCATGGTGGGCATAGATCTGGGACTTTCATAAGGCCTAGCCATTAGCTCTTCCATTCAGTCATTCATGGGGCTACCCAATATAATAGTGTTGCGTATAATCTCAATGTGGAAATTGTCATTAAGACAAAAATAAGAGAGATAATGTTGAAATAATGTCCAGAAATACTTAATGGGTTGGGATATTTAGATGCAATGCATAAATATGGACTCTCAGTGGTGGGTCAAGGACTTTTCATTGGGGCTTACTGGGGTTCGTGTGGCTTATGTAGTCCAACCCAGGTAGGACTAAACTTCAGTTTCATTTCCAGTGTAAGTCTGAAGCCAAAGGGGTGGGCGGTATCCCAGAGTCGTGCAACCCAGGCCCAACACCGATTTCTGACTGAACCCGACTGTCCAACGAGTGATAGGCCCGATCCGACGGAAGGCATGTCCAACAGAGCCCGCTCCGACTTGGCTCAGCAGCTTGAGTAGGGAAGGGCTTCGGCCCGATTCAACTCCCATGCCAGCCTTTGGGCCTCGGAAAGTAGGGATTGTGTCCGACTGCCTCGATCGGGGCTAATCTTAGGGAATCGCCAACAATTAATCCTCCACATATTAGCATAGTCACAGCTTAGTATTGGGGATCCTTATGGAATTCACAGACAGTAAGCTCCAAAAAATACCATCAGTGTGGGTATTGTGCATCTTAAGAGTGAATATCTTATGCACACTGACAATATATGACTTACAAGCCTTAGCAACAGGAGTGCGTAACAGTTACAAATTATGTACACTATGATAGTTACTTGTCAGGAATCCAGAATAATATTTCAAATGAGTTGTTCCATTAAAGCGCAGCTTTTAGGTGCTCGCTTATAGGAAATCTCCTGATCTGAGTAATGGGTTGTACTGAAAATGGAGTTGAATGATGGATAAAAAATATTGATAGCCCATTACTTTTATTTAAATTATTTTGTAATTTACTTAATGAAGTATTTTACACCCGGAAAGTTTTGACAGGTTTGCAATACTTACATGATATCTATAAGAATGAATTCTCATTACATGACCGCTGAAGAATTCTAAATCTCTAGATGGTTTCTAACAATATTGTGCACATATATCCCAAGTGATGGGTATGGAGACGAAATCGATATCAAATTACGTGGCTCACAGAGAATGGAAAATGCATAGGAAATATATGTAAAAATCATGGAATCCAGGGGTAAAGAAAAAGAAGACGACCACGAAATCGTTAGTTTTGAGGAATTGAATAAAAATGAGAGTATTCTGATGGAGATCGAGAGCAAATGATCGCTCAGTCCTTAAAAATAGAAAATGAGTAAGGAATAAGAGAGATTAAATATTGAATGATCCCAAAATCAGTGTATCTCATTAATAAAAACCATTACTTTTAAATTTAACGTAGAGGATAGGCCTAAAGGAAACCTCATTTGAAAAGTAAAAATATCTGGTAGCATAAAGAGTTACTGATGTAAAAAAATGACTGGTTTATTACTGTGACAAAATGAAAAATAGTGAATAATAGAACACTTTTGCCATTGCTATCAATTCAACCCATGAGGTGTTATTGTCACGATTTTAAATAAATCTCAGAAGAATTTAGGTAAATATAATTGGCTGTCTATATTTTTTGTCCTTTGATTCAACACCATTCTCATTACAACCCATATATCATATCTGGAGTTTCCCCTAAAGTTGTCCTTAAATGGAACTATTCATTTGAAATATTGTTCTGATTTCCATATTAGTAATTATTATATTTTACATTATTTGTGTTTGTTACGTGTTCCTGTGGCTAAGGCTTGTAAGTCATATACAGTTAGGGTACGTAAGAATTTCATCATTAACCCTTTTACTGCCGGTAGGCCGATATATCAGCCCTCGTTGGATGTGCGAAAACTGCCATGGGCCGATTAATCGGCCCAACTTTTTTACTTTGTGATATGAGGCATATTTAATGGCTCCCGTTAAATAGGCCTCCATTCTTGTCTTCATTGGGTTCTAAGCCCCAAATATATCTTCAGCATTGGGAAAAAATCTCGATGTATAAAAATAAAATTAAGTACTAGAAATAATTAAAAATGTGAATTCTTGCGAACTTCCTGAAAACAGCAGTCCTTGGCAGTCTTCCGCACATCCCACCCAAAATGGGCTGGCAGTAAAAGGGTTAAGATATATGCGAGTTCCATTGTTGCTCTTTTTTAAAGCTTACTCTGTGGGAATACAATTAGGAACCCCCGTTGTTTTAGCTGTTACTATGCTAATATCTTGAATGGATGAGTCATAATCTTCTAAATTCATATCCCAGAACAATTTTGACAAGCGATTAGTTTACTCTTGGCAATAGGAAAATTTTACAGGGTAAAATGAAATCATCTGAATTTTCCTCAAGTTCTCATGCCATGTCTTGTGAACATGGGCTGGGCTTCGGGGAAGTCAGGCCGACAGGTCGGGTGCTCACCTCATCGGGTAAAATCGGCCGCCAGTCCTTTCGGGCTCATCCATAATCGAGTGGTCGGGCTTCCCTGAGGGATTGGGCCTGGGTTGCAGGTATCTGCTGTATCCCCCACTTATCCACCCTCTCTTGATCCACCTCTGTGGGCTCATAAGCAATAATACATAACCAGTTATCTAAACTTAAAGAGCAAAATAAAAATGAGGGGCATAGTACAAACTATTAGATCTTTATCTTAATGTGCCGTTGTTGTTGCTCAAAAGGCTAAGCCTTGTTGCTGGCATTGTATCCATTCTTCTCTCTTTGCAGCCGTTATTTTCATTTAGTTGTAGGAGCTGCACTTCTTGGGTAACAACAAACTCTTAAGCAAAGACATTCTCCATCGTCCTCTTTGTCTTTTTCCCTAATATCTTTCCCTCCAATGTGTTTTTTGCTCATTGTGTCTGAGAATACGACTAATGTATATGATTTTTCTGGAGTGAATTGTTTGGAAAGGCGTTTTATCTTTTAATTATTTCTTACAAAACTTAATCATTTGTTCTTGTAATTCTTCTTCAGCACCACATTTTGGCTGCTGCCCAGTGCCTATGTTTTTCCTGTTTACCCAAGACCCATGTTTCGCAGCCAGAATTGAGCACAGTGTACATGAAAGTCTTCACAAATCTATTCATTGAGCCAATTGAGAGGTGGTTGTTAACGAAGAGGTTACGCTTCTGTTGAAATGCTTGTTTAGCCTCGGCAATCCTTCTTTTAACCTATTTTATACTTTCATTTTCATTTGTTACTAGACAGCCCAAGTAGCAGAATTCTTGAACTTGCTCTCTTTTGGAGCCTCCTAGTTTTATTGTCGCTTGTAAATCATGGATGGATTTATTTACTACCATCATTTTGGTTTTCTGGGTGATGATATTCAATTTCAATTTGTTAAATTCTCTTCCAAAAGTCTCCGAAATGTGGTTCATGTCTCTTTCCAATTTGGCAAGAATGGCATCATCGTCAACAAACCAGATTATAGGGATGGGTTTTCCATTTACTTTTATGTCCTAACTCCTCAATTTTCTTTCATCTATTGCTTCTTTCATAAATGAGTTGAAAAGATAAAGTGACAGAGGGTAGCCTTGTCATGCTAATAAAATCAATGGTTGGTGAATTCACTTTGTGGAAATTTCGACTCATCTTAAGAATGAAACTACTTGGTTTTTTTCCACCAATATATTTAACCATACATCAACCGGTTTCGGCCTTTTCAGGCCATTATCAAGATTACAGAAAAAAAATTAAAAAAAAGATTTTTATTCTGTAATCTTGATAATGGCCTGAAAAGGCCGAAACCGGTTGATGTATGGTTAAATATATTGGTGGAAAAAAACCAAGTAGTTTCATTCTTAACTTGTCATGCTCCTCAATTTATTATGGCTTCTTGTCCCTACCCATTAATATTGATTTGGGTGGTTTGTGACACATAATAATTGAGGGCTAATCTTCTCTCTCTCCAGTCACCATGCCTTTTTTTCATAATCTGGAGCAGGAATTTCCAGTTTACCCCATCAAATGCTTTTTTTAGATCAATGTATTGTGACGGTCTAAACCGTCCTCAGCACTTCACCATACCTTTGTGCCGGAAAAAGGGCCTTGACTCGGAGGATAATCTCGATACCAGCCACAATAAAGAATCCTACCTTGGAGTCTTTCGCTCATTTGGGAAATTGACTAGGAGGCGGAGAATGCCCCGCACGAGACTCTTTCTGATTGAACACTGGGAGGTGGGTAACACAATCGTTCATGACCAGTGTATACACACCTATGAATGGTTTACTTGGGGTTGAGCACTTTAGACTTGATAGGGGAGTCAATGACGAGACATACTTGACGGAATGGCAAGATAATTTCATTTAATTATCCTTTGGTAAATCACTACACATGGATACCTCAGAATAAAAAGAAATACTTCCTCCTGAAAACGTAATCTTGGGAACTGTCAACCATGGTTCATTCCCCTCCCCACCAAACTAATGAATACAGAAATCACAGTGAATTAAATGCAACGCCTTCACTTCCAACAATGGAATAGCCTTACACACACCGTCTCCTTGAAATTTTACAAAGAAACAAAATCCTCGGGCCAAGGATTCAACAACTTTGTCGCCTGCAGTTAACCCTTTTCTTCACAATCGTTAATTTCCTTTTAACAGACAAACTTAAGGTGCTGACTGCACCAACACTGTTCTTATTATCCCACTTTTTATGAGCACAGCTTCCTCCGATTGCCTACACTGAACTTTTAATCGGTGTAACATAAAAGGACAGGAAGGACTGATCTTTGCTGGCTGGTCTTTAATTCACCTCCACCAAGGGTGGTAACACTGCATTGTTAGCCTCGCTTTCTGTTGTTAAAATGGCATAAAAATTTGACTCTTAGGATTAATGCATAAGAGGAAAGCTGCTGAGGAATGTGAATAGGAAATTTCAATAGCCATTATTTTCTACTTTAGAAGAAAGAATATTTCTCACTAATGTCGATATTTTGCAGTCAAATGTCAATATTTGCTTTTCACCTTTTGGCATGTGAGGTTCCTTGTCCATGGTTCTAGTCTCCATGATAATGTTTTTAAAATAGCTAATACAATAAAAAGGCATAGAACAATTTGCTTCGCTGCAATTATAGGTAAAAATACATTCATTTGTCGATACTTTTGAGAGATTACGGCTCTTTAATCATTTAAGTCTATGTCATAAAATTTATGCCACATGTTTTATCAGGAAATCAATGTAATTATAGGGAAATTATAATTAAAATCTGGAAATCACTATAATTTTCTCAGCAGTGAAAATTATAGTATTTTTCTCTCTGATAAAAGAAAAAAAAACAGTTCTCACATTTTAAATTTTTCTTGGGGATAGATTAACAATAGAACTACCTCAGGAAAAAATGTAAATGTGAGGAATACTTTCTTATGAGCAAGTTTTCCTTAAAAAGAGGTTTTTTACAAAGTGATGCACAGTTTTAAGTAGTTTTTTCAATTCTCCGCCGAAAGATACCAATGACAAAAAAATGTATCTTTTCTGGTTCCATTTATTGGTTTTCTGTATTTCATTGTGTTCAAAATTTTAAGTAATTATTAGCATGATGGTGTGAATAAAATAACCCATTTGTCATTTCATGCTTTTCATTACGAACCAACCATGGTTTTGATGCTGTGTGTCATGACAAGGGAGAGGGTTAGGTCAACCCCTATTTCCCCCCCCCCTTTCCTTTCCTTTCCTTCTGGCTCTGGGGGATATAAATACGAGGTGTTGGTCATTGAGTGTACCTTGATAATGACACAAAGCATCAATACGGTGGTCACTTTGTATTAAAAGGTGTGTGTAAATTACAACTGATGATCAGTTATTTTATTCGTACCATCTTGGATATAGAATATTTCCTCAAAGTAACGCCTGAAACTCTTTCATTCATCAATTATTATTAGTATTTCCCCAAAATATTGTTTTCATCCAAAACTTACGTGATGCTATGAAAAATGGCCAGTAAAAAATCTAAGGAGTTGAAAATTAGGTAGAAAATGGGGTGATAAATATTTTCTCACAATGAATCAGGAAACTAGAAGCTCGTGTGCATTTTTCTTCTTTAATCTTCAATCTTTGGTGGTAGTTGTTCCATTGTTGAAAAACTGATTGGTGAATTTTTGCTTCTAGGTGCTTCAATTGGAAATTTTTAAATCCTCTTCATTATGGATCATAGCATGGTTCTGGAAAGTTTGCAATCCCCAGGCAATGTTGGAGATTATTCTAATTTCAGTTTTTATGGACAAGCTCTGGGTAAGGAATTAATCAGTAGTTTATATGTATCTTTCTTCAGTATGTTGAAATAATTGGTGAAATTTCTCTTTCTTTACTCCCTACAGGAATTCCTCAGGTGGACTCAATACACGGGTTTTGTTATTCTAATTGTTCTTGCCACTGTAACAAATGCTCATATTCATTATGCTAGAGGTTTAATTATGTCTGCAGAGCGAGTGAAAGCATAGCAGCATCTGTAAGCATGATTACATGCCTTTGTTGCAAATGGAAATTGTCTCATCTGAGTTGTATAATGTTTCAATACTGATTGGAGCGTTTGTTCTAGATGTGTCTTGCCCCGGACTGGAGCATTGCCGTTATTAATATCATGTCCTGAGAGAAAGTGCTGAATCTGAATCTTGTCAAGCTGTTTGTTAGCTGAACCCAATTCATCAAAGTCTCCACTGATTGTGTATGCTTTCTCTTGGGGTGTGCATATTATTGTATCTAGGTACATGTATTATTTGTGAACAAGATCTTTTTTATTGATCTACTTCACTGTGTTGGGAATTATGAAGACAAAAATTCCATGTTGAAGGTGAAATATGTGCACGTAACACAACACACTCTGTAGATATGCCAATTCATATAGGTAGCCCTAAATCATTCGCCCCTTACTGTGATCTAGTTATTTATTGATTTTTATCTGCAACACCGCTCCTTGAAAGATATGGGTTGACAGGTAATTCCCAGGATGCATTAATGCAGTTGCTGCAGGGATTTACATAAAATTTGAGGAGGCAGTTTACTATATTTTTAAGAGTTTATCTTTTTTTAAAAAAAAAGTCACATAAAGCCAAAAAGTTTTTTCTCCTTACTAGAGAGAAGTGAGCAAATGTCACTCTTCATGAGGGGTTCAGTCTAATAAATCATATCTCCAGAAAATCTGTGGGATTTTTTATTTGGAAAGTGAAAGTTGCGATAATTATGTGTAATCACAAGGAAAAACAATACATTTCTTTTTTTCTTTATTCTGTAGTGAAAATTCTTTTGAATATTCAGTTCATGGTGATGTTATGAAATTCAACTCAGGTTTGAGGTATGTGCCCTAATTTAGACTACCCGCTAGAGTGGTACTAGTCAGGATGATTTTGTAATCTTGTGTACAATTTCATTGTTGCTCTCTTTCTTTGATAGTGCCTTAATATGCATCCAGTGTCCAAATCCTCTTGATGCTTACGCCACTGCTGTATTTATGCATTTATTTATTGTACTTCTCTTTACAATCTTTTGTATCATTTTTTGTTGATATGTTTGTTTTCACATTCTGTTGATACACATTTAGCACTTGAAACATAAGGCTTGTTTAGTTGGATTTGATTTTCATGCATTTTGAAGTTGGTTGTCAAAGAGAATGGCTTACCAAAAACTACCACCTGTAAGGCTTACCTTTGATTAAATTCGGTGAAAGTTGTATGATTGCAGTGATTTCTCATGAGGTAGCCCCTCATTTTAGAAAATTCTTTATCCCAACAAGTAGAAACTTCATTTGTTATGTCATGTATCAAAATTTTGATGGAAACCACATTTTCTATTTGTCCGTTGTGTTGGGGACATATATATGCTCCTCAAGTATTTGGAGTTACATTAGCATCTTCCTGAAGACAATCATTGCCTGATTTTTTGTGCACTTTTGGTATTTTGTCAGTTGAAGTTTCAAATGCATTTTGCCATTCCCTGACTTATGTATTTACTTAGGGACACGCGAGAGTGATGAGGGGTGCTGAATGTGGAACAGACCACTATTTGGTACTCTCCAAAGTGAATCTGGGCAGAAAGTGGGTACCAAGGAAGAATGTTGTGTGTAAACAGTTGAGAGTAAAAGTGGAAAGGTTGTTAGACAGCAAGGTAAGAATGCAGTATGGTTGCATGCTTGAGGATGCTCTATCGTTGAAGCAGAGAGAATGGGACAAGCATATCAGAAACGAGAACGTAAATGATGCGTGGGAGTGCTTAAAAGGAGTAATTGTGGAATGTGCTGAAAGTGTATGTGGAAAAGGAGTGGTAGGAAGAACGAAAGGTGATGCTTGGTGGAATTAAGAAGTGAAAATTGCAGTCAGAGAAAAGAAAGAGGCGTACAAGGATATGATTGCTGCCAAATCTGAGGAAGAGCGTACTAAGGCATGTGAGATTTACAGAAAGAAAAAGAATGAATGCAAAATCGTTGTGAAAGAGAGCAAAGAAAGAATGCGTGCCGATGAAGCTAACAAAATGCAGAGTGATTTTCAAGGTAATAAAAAGCTGTTTTGGAAGTGGGTAAAATGGGCTAAGATTGGTGAAGGTAGGGGAATGGATGCGGTAAAGAACAAAAGTGGAGAGATCGTGTGGGACGAGAGCAATATCAGGGACTGCTGGAGGGAGTATTTTGAAGAATTGTACAATAATATTGCAGGCGTTGAGGATGAGCCTTGTGAAGTGGTATGTGAGAATGTGATGATGGAAAAGGATATCAGTAAGGAGGTCACAACAGCTGTGAGAATATTGAAAAATGGGAAGGCCGCAGGCATAGATGGGATATCCATTGAAATGTTGAAGTGTGGGTGTAAATTACTAATTTGTAGGCTGCGTGAACTATACAATTTATGCTTACAGGTTTCTGTTGTTCCAGCGGATTGGAAGAATGCTATCATTGTTCTGTTGTACAAAGGGAAGGGAGGAAATACCTAATGTAATAACTATCGGGCCATTAGTTTATTGAGTATCCCGGGAAAAGTGTTCAGTAAAATATTAATCGAAAGAGTGAGGAATATTACTTCCGACAGAATATGGGGTGTGCAGTGTGGGTTTATGCCTGGGAGAGAATGTAGTGACCAGCTTTTTGCACTTCAGCAAGTGATAGAAAAATGTATGAGTGTCCGAAAAAAAGAGTACTGTGAGTTTGTCGATTTAGAGAAGGCATATGACAGAGTAAATAGAAGTTGTGGAAGGTTTTGAGAGACTATGGAATGAATGGCCAGTTATTGAATGTTATGATGGCAATGTATGACAATAGTAAGGCAAGTGTAAGAGTTAACGGGGCTCTGAGTGATTGGTTTGTAATAAATCTGGGTGTAAAGCAAGGATGTATAATGTCTCCATGGCTGTGTCAATGTATTTATGGATAAATGTGTTTGAGACCAATCTGCGTCGAGGACCCCGATTTTGGAAAATCCAAAATCGGGGTCCTCGACGCTGATTGGTCGCGCCACTGGCAGGCCAACCTGAGGATGGTATATATGCTGGGCCATTTCCATCTGTCGGCACTCAGACCTGATCTGAAGATGTGGCCAGCATAGGCCACGAAACATCATCTGAATAAAACTTGACGCAGCTAACCCGAAAACAATGGAGAGAACTGCAATCTATAGGAACAATTAAAAATAGCAATGAATCAATCGTCCAAAATAAATTTTCTGCACCTATTCTTGAAAACATTCATGTAGCCAGGAAAGGGCTCCAAGAGTTCTGCAGGAAGACTATTCCAATCTACAATCATCCTATTGGGGATTGAAAAAGTTTTACATTGGTCCTTTGTGACCAACGTTTCACCTTGCATTGGTGATCATTCCTACCGATGTAGTTCAGAGGAACATGGAACTAGCAACAGTAACTTCAAATGGAGTCACCCGCTAGTGATCACACAATTGTGTGAAATTCACAGTGGCAAAAATCGTTTGCCTGGACTGGAAATCGAACCCAGATCCCTCAATTTCACACTGAGTGCCCTAACCAATTAAGCTACCCAGGCATCCTCTTCCCCTGTGAATCTCTGTAGTTCAGATTTTCAGCCTTCTGTTGCAGTTCCCCCCCACTGTGCTTTCTCACCCTCAAGTGTGCAGAACAGTGCTCAAAGTTTTTATTTTTCTTCTCCGTCCTAGAGTCTCCCATCGTAACCCTTGCAGCATTTTAGTAACACTCTCTGTCATCTTTTATGCCTCCCCATTACATATGTATTACCTCTTTGCATTTATTTGTACCTTCTAAACTGATTTCTTTTGTCCATTTTCATGTAGGTCTCACTCTAGTGATGCATATTCTAAAATTGGTCTGATCAGGGTCTTTTACGCCTTTTCCTCAGTGGTTTTACCGTACCCCTTAAGGTTCCTCATCACCCAGTGTAAGGTTTTAAATGCTTTTTTTTTTACATATTCCATGTTTTCCTACCAACCTAAATCTTACGTTAAATACAATCATAAGTATTTGCACTGGTCACTTTTAGGAATAATTATTCTTAAAAATAAGTAGTCTCTCCCTGCTGTACTTAATTTCGTGCTAAAAGTATTAAATTTACACTTTTTAACAATTATGTTCTTTCCAATGTTTAACGCCCAATCGACCATTTTGTTTACATCATTTTGAAGGACTTCACGATCACTCTCCTTTTCTATATTCCTGTAAATTATGCAATCAACAGCAAAAAGTCATATATGGGAATTAATGTTATCTGGGAGATCATTTATATAAAGTAAGAACAGAAGCTGCCTGAGTATGCTACCATAGGGAATCCCCTGACGTTACTTTAGCTTCTTTGGAGCACATTTCACCCGCTTAAACCTTTTGCGACCGTCCCTTCAAGAAATATTCAACCTAAAGTACAATCTGCTGTCTGTTTGTGTTGGTAATTCGCTCATCTTTTCTAAAAACCGATCATGTTCAACTTTGTCAAACGCTTTTGACTGGTTGACTATTAGTGCATCCACTTCAATTCCTTCCTAAATTGAGTCTACAGATTCTTGGCAAAAGCCCAATATGTAGTTGGGTTTCACAGGAGTGCCCTTTTCTACTCCTGTGTTGAAAATTGAACCACCAATCGGTGCTCTCCCATACATCCCAGAGATAATCAGCAATTAGCTTTTCTAATTATTTGCATACTAATGACATCAAACTAACCGGTCTATAATTTTCTACCTATCCCTTATCTCCTCCTTTAAAGATTGGTGTCACATGTACTCTTCTCCAATCATTGAGTTGGACTTTGTTGTTCATTGTAACATGGAATAAATGATTCATCCTCTTCTTCTATTCTCTTTATGTAATTCATCGTCTTCTTCTTTGTGGCCATTTATTGCATTGTTCTGGAGGTCTTCCTTTATAGGATTCAGTTGCTTCTTTTCCCCTGAATACTGCTCGTTACGGCACCTCTAATTCTCGTTGCCACAAAACAAACAGGTTCAAGCCACTAATTGAAATAGTGTGGAATTCCTCCTATGCACATACTGTGTTGAATTGTGGCAATACCGTTTCCACAAATATAATTTGCCTTTGTTACTGTTTTATCTTTTGAAGATAGGTTTGATTTCTCTTATTTCTTCCTTGTTCTTCCATCAAGTGGGGTGTTGTCATTCAGTTCCTCTTCCATGAATCTTGCTTCTCCTTTTCTCCCAAAGTCTCAACTTTCCCTTCATTCTAAAATTTCATACAATTTGGGTGGATGCCCGGCTACTGCCAACAGCGCCTTAGTTCTGAAAATTCCTGTGATCGAGAGTAGGTGGCAGCATTTCATGTAATTACTTACTACTCTACTGTGGATAAGATATATGCCCCATACTTCACATTCATATGCCAGTTATGGAACTGCCAAAGTGAGGAGTGTAATTAAAATTCGGTTCAAAGCTATCCGTTATTGTTAATGTTCAGAAAATATTCCAATATTTTTAGTTTATTTTAATGGTTGTGCCTCTGTGTAAGCTTGCCCCAATGCAAACTAATAACAGTTTCTTACTCTGAAATTTTACCATGACTCTTTTACTCCATATTTCTGCTACTCTTGTACATATTCTTGTATTTTCTTCCAATTTTTTCCTGAAATCTCATATAAATTAATAAATTTTGCCTTGGTTTTCATTTTTGGATTCTGACCAAATTTTAGGACTGGATAATCTTTAAACATTTTCGTTTAATTACAACAAAATATGCATTATAAAAATTTGCGCTTGTCATTTTTTGTATCTATATTAACTCTCGCAACTTTTGGTGGAAAGTCAATGCTGTATATCACGTAGTTTTTCCTAGGCTGGGTTACAAAGTTTATGAAGTTGAAAAAACAGTTTAAAAGGTTAAATTTAGGGTGTGCGGTGTCGATTATTGCGTCAAAAATACTTCTGATATTGAAATAAAATTATCTTTAGAGTCGTGAATAAAGTATTGCACTAGCATTTACAGGGGCCAAGATACAAATTCTCAAAGTACATGGCACATCATTTCGACGCCATCAGAGGGTCCTTCGGTCGTGGCGAACGAGGGCGAAGTCCAATCTTTGAAGTTAAATATCTCTGTTGTTTTTGCACTTGCCTCGGCCAAACTTATTTTTGAGGTAAGACAAAAGACTAATGTGTCAACCTACAAAAAAATTTAAATTTAAAAATGCCTGTATTTTTGTCGTTAAAATTTAAACAATTTCAACAAAATTGTTTCTTTGCCAAACTGATCCAACACTGTTGCTGTACACCCTTAAGAAAATTTGGCCCCAAAACTAAAGCAGAAACTATAGAAATTCCTTTAGTTGAGCCTATACTTAATTGGAACAAGTTTTACCAAAACTATACAAAAAAACGATACACCAAAAACTAAAACCGGAAACTATACAAACTCTCTAGAGATGTTGTTTTGGGGTCAAAACCAAAAAACTATGGCAATGACTCTATAGTTTTATGAGAAAAAGCCCTTAGTTTTGTAACCTAGTCTTCGGAACTCAAAACTATTCACCTCACATGCTAATTCCTACCTGAAATACGGAACAGGAATGTTTTATTTCATTAAAAATTGGCCCTAACACTTCCATTGCATTACATCTCTTGTAATGCAGACAGACCACTAACTTTTTAACAGCAACGCCGATAGTCTATTTCCCATAAAAACCTGGGTAGCTGCAGTGACACGCAGGTACTTAACAATTTCCAAGCAATTCTGGTAAAATGCATTGTCGGTAGATATACCATTCTTGGTTACAACCAAGGACTCACCCAGAAGAACCCAAACACTGGTGGTAAATTGCCTCTAAAGTGGCCATATGATATGGAAGTGAAAGGATAGTTGCAAAGCATAAAGCCCTCTCTAGCAATTGGTGATTAACCAATGTTCGGTTTGCGTGACATGGAACTGGTGAAAGGAAATAAGTGGCTGATATATTAAGAAAATAACAACAGTTGAAATGGAAGGGATGGAATTTATAATTAGCTAGCTTCAACATCATACAATATAAATAAACACACTGAATTCCATTAACTACTCAGTATAACTGGTTTTCCAGAAACCATATTCAACATGGATGGCCTTGGCTACTTCAGTTTTACAAACATTATTAATCTTTTGCGTAACTGCTGTCTTGACTGCTGCCTCAACATCCTTCCGTGAAAGCTCCTCCTTCAGGAAATCACCATTGTAATCTGCAACAATTTCATTCACATTGGTATAAAAAGAACTCAAACAGCTATAGCCTTCAAGTTACAGATAAGAAGAGTGTCAGACTGAATAACAAGTCCCCAACAGGTCCCTATATTAATCTTATTTTTTGTAAAGGCAGGAAAATATCTGCATAAAGGCCAGTATTCATAGACGGGACAAATAATCGATGGTTGGTGAATCTACAATTATTTGTCAATCATTGATTATTTAGATCATGTCTTCATATGCTTTAAACTATCTCCAATACATGAATTAATGATTCATAAATCTCTAATAATTTAGGCTAATCTGTAATTGATGAATTACAGATTGGATGTTTGTTTATTTTCGGGAGGTATGAGAAATTGAAGCGGTAACACATCTTGTAGGTAGCGATTAATTTTTATTTAAGTTAAATATTACATAACAGTGAAATCATTGGTTTCAACCCTAAATTCAGTGAGGTAAAAATCGTCAATTAGCCTAATGTAAAAATTTGTCTTGCAATCATAAATGCCTATGTGGGGTAATAAGAGTAAGAAGCTTCACTAGACTCATTGCTACCCAAAAATAACATGATTTCGGGCGGTCAAAGACCAAGTTAAACAAAGCGATAGGAACCAGCTATTATAAAAAGAGGGCTCGCAGTGACGCATTAGCCAAAACCGGCCGACTCACCATCGTCCTGGGCCACCAAGACGGTGCAGCTTGTCCGCCAAATTATGGGAACTTTTACTCTGTAGAACCTCTCCTTACACTGGATTTCAACATTGACTAGGTACTTCAAAGATACCTCCTCCTTCGATCGGATGAGTTCATGAATCAGATGGTCACGATCAATCCATTCCGTGAACACAACTTGCACAGGTCTTGTAGGCTCGTCATCGGACAGTTCCCCCATCACCTTTTACGCGAACACCCTCCTCTGTCACGTCTTCATTTAAAAACTCACAGAGGGTGTAAAATTTATCAGTGGAAACTGCAATTTCCGCACGACTTCGCAATCGGTGCGCAAAATTCTCTCACTCGAGATATTAACTTTGCTCGAGTACGCAACAAAGGTTATCACACACAGGACGCAAAAGAAGGTATTATTAAGATGATAATACACAGGGCGCAAAAGGAAGTATTATAAAGACTATAATACATTGGACGCAGTACAACTACGCGACCTCACTGGTGCACTGATGGGGTTTACAAGGATATCCGCACGAGAAACCGGTAGTCCCCCTCCCCTTTTCTCTCTCCCCTCCCCCAAGCCGCCCCTACTCCACCTCCGCTCCTTTTCAGCGCCCTCGGTAAAACAAACTATGAACTCGCAACCACCATGGGCGTAGCTAGGGAATTTGCCTGGGGGGGGCCATGGGACCACCCACTTTCCGGGGGGTACCCCCACTTCAAGAGGGGGTGTTTCTCCCCCGGAAATGTTTGAAATTGAACCTTCTCAGAGCTGAAATTAAGCCTAATTGCTGATGACATTTTTGTAAAATACTGAAAGGGATTGTTGTAAGCCAGAAAATGATCACACCGAGTTGGAAAATAAAATAGCTTTTATTTTCAATGAGGATTGACACATTTTCAGAGGGTTCATAGTAAACTTTGGGATGGTTATCTGCTAATAAATTAAATACAACTTCAATATTAATTTGAAGTGAAAACAAAGAAAGAAACAAAATATTTGGATTAAAGGAATTTTCTGTTTTTTTGACATAAATGTTCAATGATGGTAGTGCTGGGAACCCTTTCTTTAACAAGTTTTTTTTTCGATGTGAAGAATGGATAGATTTGAAAATCTTGATTGACCGATTGTAGACCGAATCCATGACTTGATTCTTCGCATGACTGAAAAACTTCTTTCACATCCACCAGAGCTGACGGGCAGGCCGATTGCTACTTGGAGAAGTCTGTAAACATTCGGCATGATATCTTCATTTATATCTGCTCTGACATTTTTAAGTTTGACCTCTAGTTCCTTGTTTTTTTAATAATTTTCTCAATACTGTAGCCTCGGCATTTAAGGAATGGGTATCAATATTCAAAATTTCTTTGAAATTCTTAATGAAATCTTCAGCTTCAGTCAAGTTCAACTGAGTAAAGGCATCCGCTGCCTTTGCCAGGGGAACGGACTCAAACCTGTGCTGAAAATGTGAAATAACGTTATCCAAAACCCTGTTGTACACATTGATTTTCCAGTAATCTCGAGTGTTGGGGTTTGTGTCAGATGGTAGGTCGGTCAACTGGCTTTTTCCTACGGTAGTTTCAACATAGTAATCGCTCATTTTTGCGGGCGGCTGCTGCCTTCTTTTCTTTGAGACAGACACAGGCTCAAGCAAAATGTCGTTATTGTTCGCAAATTCTACTATCTCGGCCCATAAACCATCAAAATTATTTCTGCTCTCTGCCAAAGTAGTTTGAATGCTGGCAATAACTGAACTTGCTCTCGCGAGCGTCGCATCCGGGCCTTGCAAATACTTACTCAGCGAGTTGGTCACCGATAAAACAGAATGGATTAAGAAAAGATTAACAACGAATTCAGATTGTACGATAGATCTCAACAAACCGATGGCCTCCACCATACCCCCCATCTCGTGCAGCGTTGATTTCCTCCTCAAGGGCTTCCTTGATTGCGTTGAAGTTATTTTTTACAGCGTTACAATTTGTGTAACGGCAGCACCATCTTGTACTACTTAAGCTCCCCATTTCTTTCCCACCCTCAATACCTAGCTTCTTTTGAATCTCTGCTAAGGTGGCATGATTACCAGGTTGTGAATAGTGCATATGGAGGGCTTCAAGAGTATTGAAGAAAATGTAAGCTGACTGGATATCGTTGCAGGAATAGACAACGGCCAAATTTACTTTGTGAGCTAAGCAGTGGATATAAATTGCCTGTGGGTGTATCTCTTTCATTTTCACCTGGAGACCTGCGTTCTTTCCTAACATTACACTGGCACCATCGTATGATTTTCCAATCATTGGTATATCGTCCAAGCTGTATTTAGTTAATAAATCTTGAATCATTTGGCTTAGCGACTCGGAATCTCTTGCTGTGGAACAATTTAAGAAACCGAGAAACCTTTCGATGGGCTCCAATCCTCTTTCGTACCTCAAAACTACTGACAACTGTTCTTCTTTGTAACATGTGGCTTCATCAACCATCAATGAATAAAACCCACACTCCCGCACTTCCTTTACAATTTCTTGAAGAGTTAGACCGGCAGCAACTTCTATTATTTCGTTCTGAACCGTTGGGCTGCAGTAGTTAAGGCACTGCTCAAAATTTTTGGCAAAAAAGTCATCATACTTCGCAAAAAGCTTACACAATTCAACAAAGTTTCCCCTATTCTGAGATTCAGAGCTCTCATCATGTCCTCTCAGTGGCATGCCTTGACAACTGAGATAGGAAATGAAGTCAGCTACTTCTATCAAGTAACGTTTTTTCTCTTCAATCTCTTCTTTACTCTGATTTACGACTCTCGCGTGTACAGTACCAGATGCGTTAGCCATTTGGTACCTCAGATACTTTTGATGACAATCCAAATGAGATCCTGATTTTTCGTGTTTTTCGATCGCATCCTTTAATTTTTCCATTTGCAAAACCCCGTTTTAATAAACTTTTCGTTTTGGTCTCGCACAACCCCGGTAAAGAAAAGTCTACACACAAAGCAGTATGCTCGATCTTTTTCCACACTGTACTCCAACCACTGGTGTTTTTCATAGTAAGCGTCGGAAAATGATCGGTTTCTGTCACCAAATAGTGTTTTTGGGAAATTAATTTTCAGTTGTTTTGGTCCAGTTTCCAAAGTACCAAGATCTGTCGGTTCAGATGCTCTTTCCTCGATTACTTCCATTTTTTCATCTACGGGTTTCGTTGAAGTTTCAAACGTTGACGGTGCAGAGGAGGGGAATGTGCGGTCGTCTCTGGGAGGGTCATCATCTTCACGTTGATCATTTTTTGGAGGGGGAGAGAGAGTTTTCTTGAAAAATGATCGAATATCTGAAACTTTCTTCAATTTGCACCTAAAGAAAAACAAAATAGAAGGGAAAAATCACAAGATTGCGCGAAACATAATCAACTGCACAACACTATAGTGCTTTCCACATTTAGTTGACAGTATGGACTCTTATGGAGATTTGTTTCCCATGTTAATCTCCATAAGGGCGGGCGTGCGCTGTTGTCAAATGCAGCATAAAAATTAATATTGCACTATGCACTGTATAAAAATGTGCCATAATGCATAAAGAGACGTTTCATTTAGTGGTGTCAATAGTTTTTCAATAAAGTTTATAAAAAATATTTCCTTAAACTTCCCCTACAAACGTGGTTCTTTTCACTTTTTTTCACTCGATTGTCGGCAAACCGTTCCTCATGCTGGATTAAAACTTTTACATAAAGGTTCCTCATACTATTTTCTTCGTAACAGTGCTCATGTTTTTTTGTGGTTAATTGAGCTAAAATGTTGTTATACTGATGTAAATATCTTAAGGATAAAAATTGAATTTTTGCACGGTAAAAAGTAGCCGCCTGCTAACTTACGTATTTTACATTGTAGGTCCATTAATGCTGCATATGAAATGTGAATAAAAGTATAAAGTTGTTTTTAGTGCTTAAATCATATCTTTATCTCAATCGTGAAGGGAGTTACAACGTTTTGATTTTGATGAATTAAGAAAAATGATTACGGCGCCGTCGAGGCGCGATGTTTGCTCAGTCTGCAAGTGAAGACAGGAGGCAATTAGCAACGGCAGCATCATATATCACAGTTGAGGTGTTTTGTGATTTGACTAAATTGCTTCGAGAGAAATAAAGAACCTTATCTGCAGGATGAAACGCTCACATCATCCCGATTCCCTGTCACAAGACACCGGAGTCATTTCATTTGGAAACTTACCTTTTCACTCCGCGCGTTATCACGTAATCCGCAAGATGCACCGGTTTGCTGTCACTGGGAGCGCCGCGGGAACCACACTTTTAACACCACACTCACCACAGTGGTTGAAGAAAAAAACTGGCGCCAGCACTCCAGCACAGCGCGACGTACGACGCGCGACTTGTCTGTCAATGTAAACAAACAACAATCCTGTCGATGCTTGTTGAGGCGGCGGGTGGAATGGTGAGGTGAGGTGGCAAGGGAGGGGGGAAGAAACAGCCAGGCAAGCGCGCTGCCGGGCAGAGACTAGAGGTCCTACATAGGGTAATATAGTAACTCTTCTGAAACGAGTGCCGAGCACCTCAGCTACACCGCTGGAGCCAGACGAAGCAGACGAACAAAGCAGCAGTGCCTGTCCGCGGCGCACATTTTCAAACTTCGCAGTGCTTCTCCGGCTGCTTCAGTGTAAATTGTAGCTTACCTTCGGCCAAAATATAGAACCAAAGGGACCGCACCGCCGTGCTGTGGCTCGGCCGCAGGCGCGCGGTTGCCAGCGCTGTGTGAAGCGTGGCCACCACAATTTCGATTTGTCAAATTTTTCTGGGGGGGGCCACGAGCCTTCTGGGGGGGGCCGGGCCCCCCCAGGGACCCCCATAGCTACGCCCATGATGAGCGGTGTTTTTGATCTTACTGTCCATTTATTATGTGCATTAGCTATTATTCGTAGGCTTAACTTTAATAAAAATATCCTGCGATAAAATATTATGTCGAATATTCGAAGTCATAAACTATTGGTAAATGAGGTATCTAAATAGGAGATATGTTCCTGCAACCCGATGAATATACATAAGGATAGTTGATTCCATAATAAAAAGTGTTGTCTAGAATTCCGCACGGAAACGAAACGAAAAACGCAAGGACCTTGGAAGAACGTTGGAATCGTCGCGCCGCTACTCTAGTATTACTGGTACTACGATGGTTCACATGTAAATGCAGTCAGTAGTACATTAACTATCACCATTTGCCTGCCGATAACCATGAATGTAGAGCAAAATAAATATATTATAAAATTTAGAACTAAAGCATTAAGCCATAATTCCAAAAAATAGAAAAATCATTTTTGACTATATGTCTCTTGTTGTTTACTACTGTTGTTTACTACTATTGTTGACTAGATCTATCATTGTTGTTCATGATATATGTATTTACTATCATTATTACCTTTGAAATATTAAATGTATCATCATTCTAAATACGTGATATGGAAAATAGTCTTCTGTAAATCTTATAAATTCATTATACATTCAGAAATTTTACATACAAGCGCGACTGAGTGAAGTGAATACTTTGAGATTTCACAATCACAGAACACGTTCTCGCGGAAAATTCGAATTTTAACACTTCTTGATCCGGTGCCTTTTAAATTTGACTAGCCCTTGGGGCCGGCCATTTGTTGCAGTTTTGTTGGGAAGATACATGTATACAATTAAATTCACACAACTCCAGAACTGATGTATATTTTTTAATGAAACTTTCATTCGTTGTATATTATATAACAGACCGGACCATGACCGCTGGTGGCGGAAACCCGTATTTTTACGTGAGCGGACTCTAATGTGTTAAAATAATCTTAGAAAGTCACTGTACAAACCCAAGTAAAAACCACTTATTTAAATTTACAGGGAGCATGCGGCCATCAGGAACAAGTTGATTACTAGGGGTTTTTTACGATCTCGAATTATTTAAGTCAATTAAAGCGAATGAAGCCCTACCCATGCCTTTGATGATACGGTCTCACTAACTCCCCTGTGAGCCACTCACCTCGCGTCCCAGGTGTGTGTGCCCCAGGTGTGGGTTTCGTATGTTCCACTCTGCGGTGCCCACGTGTGTTCATGCTTCTTTGACGTTTCAAACCGAGAACTTTAATTTTTAAATTTCCAACCATCTACATCATCCCTTGCCCTTTTCTCTCACGATAAGTGTATACCCAATTGGCGCCGAGGGAAAGATGTTTCTGTTGTCGTTTACTCCTTCAGTTCAGCTCAAAATTCCATGCGAGCAAGATGTCTCCGACGACAAGTGTCCTTAGACTGCAAAATCCAAGAATGGAAAGTTCTGAGGAAAAAAATTGTGCAAGAAGGAGACCCAAGAATTTGAGAAGACGCGATATGAGGATATCATCACCAATATTAAGGAGTTCTTTGACAGTGCAGAGGCAGGTGATTTGGTTATTGACACCAATACAGTTGTGTACAATACAGAAATTTGTGCGCGCGTGAGTGAGAAAACTGAACTTAACATCATTTAAGAAAGGAGAGAAAATTGCCGATAGTGAAGTGTCATCTTCGAAAAAAAAAGTCACGGAAGGTGTCGCATTGTGCTTGACGAGGAGTTCACCCAAGGATTTATTCGCCGAAAAGTGCATTCACTTTCCCACAGAAAAAGTTTCCATCTCTTGTCAAAATACTGGATGCATTGAAGTAAGATCTGGAGGAATTTCCTGACGTTAGCCCAAACACAATGCTGAGATGTCTTAAAAGGCTGGGGTTCTCATTCCGAAAGTTTAAGAATAAGCTGGTGCTATTGGAAAATCCGCGAGTGCCTAATCAGCGATTTCCTGAAAACAATAAAAAAATCACGAGCGTCATTCTGGAAGGTAAGTAGGAGAAAATTAAGAAAGCTAGGACAGCCTTGACCTTGAGCTCAACAACGACGCAATATCCCCACCCCCTATCCCCGCCGCTATCTTGCGCGCACGGTCAGCGTGAGACGCCGCCGGCCTAGCATACGATCGTACTGTAAGTTACAACACTTCCTCATTCCTTTCACTTTGCGATATCCATATCAACGTGCAGTTGGTTGCTGCATTTCAAATGACGACCTTCCAAACCACACGTGCGGTTTGTTACGAAACAACCCAGCCAGAGCACATTCTGGCTATAACCCCGTTGCCATGCGGAAACACGTGCGATGATGAAACTTTGCAGCGTGATGTCCCCCACCCCAAAGCACGTGCGGAGATCAACCCAAGGACGTCATCATAATGCTTATACATGTTCTAACACGTCCATGGCTGGGGGGGTATAAAAGAACAAACGAGTACATCTTTTAGTCATATATGCAACTATTGCAGGATGGGACAGGTTATGTCTCCTATTATATCCTGGCCTCTGATCCACGACGAGAGAGAGAACGAGGTACACGAGCTAGTCTTTTCCATATTGCTTTTAGAAGACATCGATGATACTTATTAGAATGGAGTCATCAAATACCGACGTGGAAAGAAAAGTTAGCCACGCCCCCGAGATTTCTCTACTAATCATTGTGGAGGATGAGGAGATTGAGCCAACGGCCGAGCCATTATAAAGAGACTCGCGACAAATTTTTCTCATCAGACCTCTTCAATTAACCGTTGTGTAATGATGCGAGACATACTTCTATCTGCAACTGCAGAGCTGAGCGGTGTGCATCAGCTCCGCGTCAGGAAAGCGAAAGAGAACGTGAGAAATGTCTACGAAGTGTGTCTCCCCTCACCGCTGCTTGAGAACAACGACGAAAATGATCTTATCCTACATATGAAGTTCAATAGTAGATACTACGTTGAAGTGAAACACATGGATAAGATGATTGCTCTCGTTGGGTAGAGTATTAACTTTTCAGGCTTCCGGAATCCATCTACTAAAGTTATCGAGCGGTTCAACGTGTCCACAGTGAAACAGTTGAAACTCACAGGTGAAATGTTGGAGAAAGCCATGAATCAAGAAACAACTATCGAATGCAATGTGTACGAAATACATCATGATAACATCATAGCGTGTGATGGTGCTTTCACGCTATCTTTACCAAAAGGATTGCAATTGGTGGAACGCGATGGTGGTCCTAGTGCAACAAAAAAAAGACCCTCAAGATTGACCTGTGACGAGCCAGATTGTGTGCGCCCAGTGACATTTACTACGGGGCAAAAGTCAAGAATAAACTATGGGCAAACAAACGAGGAAAAAGGAGAATTTATAAAATCCTACACTTTTGTAATCAATGTTGTACCTAATGATATTACTTTGTTCTAAATAAAAAGTGTTTTAAAAATGTTTTTTGCTCTCATTTTTTATTACCTAACCTCTAATGCAAAGGTATCATAGAAATAAAAGAGAGAAAATACAGGTTTACAAAAAATATTTATTTTTCACAATAATATTTACAATATTATAAATACATCAACCACACATGGAGGTGTTGGTTATATTGTTTACGAAATATATCGTCTCATAGCTCAATTCACCATCTCCACTAATATTATATTGTTCTTGCAATAAACGCACTGCACTTCTGATCGCATATAATTGCACCTCTATACTCGTACCACTTTTGTTTAAGTATCCATTCTCGAGAAAATAACTCTCAATACAATTATATACATTCAATTGGAAAGCATAATAAATGAACCCAGAAAACACGGTAATGTTATATAACAGAAAAAGACTACTTACAAAAAAATCGAATCGATCCATTGCAAAAAGATTTGTCAATGGTAATCACGTTAACAAATTTTATTTTGTAGGCACCAATTTGCCAACTTGTGACAGTTTTTTCTTGCACATTGCAAATTACCATCCATATGAGCGTCAATTAAACATCCCTCATTCGTAGTCAATTTCTTAAGCGAGGGAACACCATACAAATCTAGATTAGCCACGCAAATTCCCTTGGGAAGAAGACTAGTTAAGAAAGATGCCTTTTGTGCACCTTTGGTGAATAGAAATTGCTTTGTATAATTATAAAGTATGCTCTCCAAATCGGACTAATTCACCTCACCCAAATATATATTCAAACCGTGATAATTATTTCTCAGCCAAGTCGTCTCTTTTGCATACAGCAATCTCTCTGGTGATTTAAAGAGCCACGTATTGCAGCATTTGTTTTGAACATCAAAAATAGCCAATTCCTTGACTATGTACCTGTTATCATTATCTGTAAACCCTTGAAATTCGATAATGCCACTCATCGCGATGTATGTCCAACTTGCAAGGTTTTTACGCCCAATGCCAGGAGTTGAACACACATCAAAGACCTTTTGACCTACAGAATGTTTCTTCGTGCCAGAGGTCAAAAAGCCTTTCACTCACACGCGCTGGAAAAATCAGAGCATAACCAAGTTATACTTTTTGATTACCAGGCAAATCATACGTTATGAGTACCATCACCAATTCAAGTCTTTCAAAATCACAAACTGTGATATTTTTTGCTAATTTAGTGGCTAGAAATTGTCTCATTTTATCACGACTGCTCGAAAGTCTTCGAAGAAATAGATTTATTAGCTTGGAGAATTTTATCAGAGCATGCCATTCGTCACCGTTCAAGTTAAACGAGCTTATGTTCTTAATAACCAAATGTCTTCCCAAAATAATTTGCATAGGCTAAGCAGGATGAAGTTAATTGTTCTTTTTCACCTTTATAAAAAACATATCCACAAATTTAGTCTTTTCCAAATTTAGAATATTAGTCCAATCAGCTTGCGAAAAAATTACACTCTTTTTTCCAACTTGATTAAATTGCACGACCGATTCAGTCTCTACCAGGATCGTAACCAACACACACACTCTTTGACTTTGTACTGTTTAAATAATACACCGATTGAAGTAGCAGATTGTTCGAGAGTGAAGATACAACAGGACTGGGATTGTGTCCAGCCGGTCTCTTCCTCTTGACGGGTGGAGACTGCAGGACTTCTTCCTCCGACGGTAGCATGACGACTGATGTACGGTGAGAAATTATATAGCTTAAGAGGACGATGATGTTGGAAGAGGGGCGGGGGAACAATCATCCGGGCATGGATCAACTTCGGCCTTGAGACGGTTATAATTGAACCATTGTGCCAATGAATGAGCGTCTCTCAGTGCTCACGTGCTATTGCGTAATTTGTGACAGGGATTGAGGCAGGAAAATGCAATAAAGGTGCATTTTTCGGGAGGGGGGCAATTTAATTCCTTTTGAAGAGAGATGAAAGTACGCTGCGTGAGATTGGAGAGAAATTCGCACTCATCCTCGCTAAATGCGAAGAGGGCGGTCGCTCCCTCAATGATGGTCTCCAAAGCGGGGGCAAGCTCGGCGTAAGAGAGGAATCCACTGTTGAAGGAAGTCTCATCGCAGTGCAGAGGGTCTTGAAACCGAAGCTTCTTTCCCCCAGCAACAAGTTTCCCATGTTTCTTGAAAGTGCTCCAAAAAAGGCGGTTGGAATCAGCGTCGACGGCTGCAAGCTCCGTCACGCCGCTTTGGTTGAAACTCATGGATACCACGATGTGCATTCTGCGACTGATTCTTCTCTAATAATCACCTCCTCTCCCCGTGCACTGTATTTATTCTGGAACAGCAACGCTGAGCTTGGGGATGACACCTCGTATCACTCCTCATCCCACCAAAGGTGAGTCGGAACAGCTTCAGGGTGCGGCAGTCGTTGAGGTGTGGGTTAGTGTGATTGAATTTAGTGAGGAATTTGTTTAAACTTTTCCCTTAAGATTTACTAACTGCATACAAGCACTAATATTCCCCACAAATGTCGGAATGAAAGCTTTGTATCTGAACGCGATTGTGAACGCAGTTGAAAGGCTTTAAAAAATCCAAAATTTTAGGAACAAAGAGGCTTAATCCGTACGAGTCGAAGTATTCTGCAAATTGATTATATATGTAAATAGCTACCCAATGAGAACCTGGAAAACCCGACGGATCTAAATTTACTACGAATATGCCATTTTTCGGTGAGTGTGGTAACTTGTCAGAAAGATATACTCCGCGAAATAATTCACCCAATATATTTCTTAATAGTCTATCGATTTGAACGCTATCCATGACTAAAAATTTTTCGATATTCTTCCTGTTTTTATCAATTTCTAGTGTAGCATCATATTCTGCAAAGACCAAGCACGTCACGGTTTTAGCCAATTCGTTTTCAAATCTCGCCTCTATTCTCACCACACCCGTATCCCTTAAACTTACATAGTCCTCGTTACCTGAATCGTCCGGTGTGAGATCGAATACTATCATAAAGTAACCATGCCCAAACATATCGTAAGTGATTTGATTTCCCTTATCGTGATGCTTTATTCCACTGCCGGAGAAAATCGTATCATACGCTCTTGCCCAATACTTTTTCTGCTGAAATTACATTCCAGTCCCTCGGAAGAAATCTGAACTCCATTCACAAAGAGCGAAAAATTCTTGAATGAGTAGTGAGAGAGTGCAAATGGATTCTTACTAAAATCACCGGCGTACGAGTCATTATCGACCATTGCAAATATTAGAGTGTTAGGTATTCGTCCATTGATTGCGTTGTCAATACTTAAAGTTCGACCGCCTGAGGGCACAGTGAATGTTTTCAATTCTGTTCGCTTGTAGTGATATTTAGCTTTGTCTCGTTCTAACATTTTACTATGCGCTACTAATATCGAAGGATTAATATCATGATGCAACTCGTATAGCGTTGCGTCGAGTATTCGCAAAACCCCATCGTCCCCACCCATTAGATAGAAAGCAGGTTTAGAGAGGAATAATCTAATATTAATGTCTACGCCACTGAGTACCAGCTGTGTTATTAAACACGTCCACGTGTAATTTACCATACAACTCCACTTCGGCACTATTCTTGAACCACGATTTTCGTTTCATGTACCCAGCATTGCTGCTATCGGTCTTGTTAACATCATCCCCCATGTCCAATTACCAACCAACATTACGCAAGTGCGTTCTACTAGCGTCAGACCCATAGTTCAGAATGTTTTCCAAATAACTTCTATTGTGATAATTATCCTCTGAAGGTGTGACAAGAGTCCTATTGAAATAAACGTCACATTGTTCGAATAGTGAGTGTAGAATATTGTTCACTACACCTGGTTGATTAGTATTCGCATCGGTATAATCACTTAAATTTTTCTTGCAAATCTTCACTTTGAGCTTGAGGTATATACTATTTAAATCTCTGTACGAGTCGCCAGAATCTTTGATTAAAAATTCAATGACCGATCGATTGTCCAACAAAGATATGGGTTTGTAAGGCACCAGGCGTTTAGATAGAATGTTGGTCTGTATGGGTGGATTAAATTGGAATAAATCCAACGAACTCAGCATATGCTCAGACATTATGAAAAAATATCTCTCGGCGCGACCTTCTTCGCTCTTCGCCCTCTCGTTGAATGCTGTTTTTTCCTATCACCTCGCGGTTTTATTTCAATCAAGCAAGAACGTTTTGCAATCTTCAATCTCCCGCCTTTCATGCTTTGTAACTTCTCTTCCGCCTTGCGTTTCAAGTTTCGTCCCGCCTAGTTTAATCTACTGCGTAATATCTGCCAAGATCGCCAAGGGCAGCAGCTCCCGCACTCGCGACCTCTTTCACCAGTCTCAATTCCGCTAAATAATAATGGTTTCGCAAATCGCCACAGGCCTGCGAGATAACTCCCAATACCCCTCCCTTTTTGCACGCGATATGATACTCGATATATTGGTCCCACCTCTCCTCCCACCTGTCTTGCATAGTATGCATAATAGCGATCCGCTACCGGAGCCATCTCGTTGCTTAATGACGAACTAATCTAAATTACTTCTTTGTTATAAAATGTAACACCACTATTGAAGATTGTATCCCACTAAAAATGGAATAGCCTCACCGAGTTTATCGGTCATTAAAATCTCAACGCTTTCAATGCTGTTCTTCTCGACGGGGTAATAGAAAATCGGATTGAATACTTGATATCCTCCTACACTAGTATTGAGTTTACGTTAACAGCGACTCAAGGAATCGCCCGCAAACTGAGGCTTAATAATGTCGGTGTACACGTAAATGTTTTTAGGAGCAGCAGTTATACTTCTCCTCCCTCGTTTACCACTCGATTTTGAGAAAATTGCTTTAACATTGCTGAATATATTTTGTACGTTTGCATCATCAACTTCATCCGTCAGCCGAATCAGTAAAGACGATAATAATTTCCATTCCTCTTTTATCTTTTTTGTCCTGCGGAAGAAAAGCCATCTAAAGATATTTTAATTAAGTCTCCGAATGAGTCATAGACTCCTGATGGTAGTGAATATGTGACATCCTTTGCTCTTGTTATGAGTGAGTCTGGTAAACGTCTTTCGTTTACACGTACCTGTCCATCTCGTATTGCTAATTCAACTACAGAACGCATGATATTGTTTACTATTTTATCCCTTATACTGTGGGGGGTAGCAATAAATGTCGAAGCAAAAGCAAAACATACGCTTCCGTACGTTCCTTGCGGAATCTCGAAGAAAAGACCTTTTTCTATCACAATTTTGACTCGACCATCCCCGGGTCCACCTTCTTCCCCTCGAACAACTCCCTCCTCTGTTCGGGTCCTATTATCCTTAGAAGTCTCTTCTTCTGCTGCGCGAGACACTGGAGTAGGGTTATCAATAACAACAGGTGAGTCTTCGGGAGCTTTATTAGCTGAATCGTCAATGGAAGGAGTGGAAATCTCCGCCAAACCTACAAGCCATTCATCATTTTCTAAATCGATACGATGACTCAGTTTTGTTGGATAATGAGCTATTGTGTTTTGGGGAAAGAATTCGCGAGAGATATCGCTTGGTAACGTCAAGTAAAACTCGCTCATAATTTACGCACGGAAGAAGCTGCAACCCAAGAGTTAAATGATTTCGGGTATCCTTCCCACTTTACAAAATATTCGAGATTGGGTCCGCGTCCTCTACGCCTCAAAATCTTCTCGATCCTATATTCCGTCTATGCGGAAACATTCACCTTAACTAACTCTTGCGCGTAAAAACTTCCGCTTATATTATCCCCATTCATATCCTGCAACTTGTAAGTTGGTATTTCTCTTGTACTATCTATGCCTACTACTCTAAATATTTCTCTGGTGTAATTAGCAGTGTAACCTTTAGCGAAAGGAAGCCGCTCTTTGCTAATCCTCACGTGATCGCCGATGTTAAACTTTGTATAGTTTTTCACATCATTTCTTCTCCGGCTGGCAATTGCAAACGCATTCTTTGCGTTCACCTTGGAGGGTGCGATGCCTATACTCGAATGAACGCTATTGTTGTAACTACTCACGAGTTTTGGAAGCACATCGATGTAATTGTAAGTGTCATATTTTGTAAAATACTTGTACATTTTAGTTTTTAGAGTGCGATTGAATCGTTCCACGAGGCTGGCTTTTATGTCCGGATTATTTGTGGTGTAAAATTTCACTCCACGACGAGAGAGAAATACTCTAAATTTGACGTTGACAAATTCACTTCCCTTATCGGTCTGAATTTTCAACGGCATTCTCTCGCAAAATATATCCTTGAAAGCGTTGACTATTTCATCCGCTCGTTTACTTCGTATAGCTCTAGCCCAGGCGTACCTTGAAAACAAGTCTATCCCAGTCAAAATGTAACAATACCCTCTGTTGAACTTCTTCAAACTTTGCAAATCATTCAAATCACATTGCCAGCACTCGTCAAATGTTTTCCTCGCCTGTCTATGGAGAGTATACGCCTCCTGAGAATCTAGCCACTCATGTAATGTGTTTCTCGGAATCCTTGTCGCTTTGTGTAATTTATCGAGTGTGGAAAAACTCGCAGGATGAGCAGGATCATTGTACACTCTATCGATTACGTCGTCCTCCACTCTGGTCCGAACGATTTCTTTTTTATTTTGCGCTTGCTTCTTCTTGGTAAATCTATGGGTGAGTGTAACTTTGGTGACGTTTTTCCTTCCACCGACCGCTTTCTTTTTCGCATCCTTTTTACGTTGGGTGTTCGTGACAGACTTTCCATCGCTCCTAGTCTTTCTTTTATGCGTTCCCATGTTGAATCTAAATCGGCGTTTACTTTTTTCACTTCAGCTAAGGATTTCTTCGATGCGTGAATCCTCTCGTCCCCGTCACCCGACCTTGTATGTGGTATGTTCTGAGTCAAAGGTTTTACTATCGGAACGTGCACGGGAGAGTTAATGTCGGAAAGCGTGCTCGTATATTTATCGAGTATTCTTTTGTATGAATGCCACTTGTCTACGTCCTTGATTCCTTTCTTGGCCAACACACCTTTCATTTCCTTATCTAATGCCCTCAACCTTGCCTTCATATGCCCACGCTCGAAAACTTCCGGACTCACTACGAGCATTTTACGCAAGCTCATTTTCCTAGCAGGCTGCCTATGACACCGCTTAAAATCGATCCCAATAATAATGGTAAAAAACCACCTTTTTGTATGAGAAGGGCGCGTTTTCTCTTCACACTCGTCCCCCGCGCAGCCAACTTTCTCAACGTGTTACGATGTTTGGATAATTTTAGTTTTAACCTATGATCTATCTTATGGTTCCCGTTTATGGTGTTCAAACAGCAATCGCATATGGCTTTAATTAATTCGTTGTCTGAAGATTTCAGTATCGCAGAGCGTAACTTAGGCCTTGCACACTTTAACGCATGGAGCAAATGTTTATTACTCTTCAACCTGTTCATTACGTACAGGCATGTAGACTACGGTTACGATGACTTCGTCGTCGTAGTCGTAGGGGAATATGCTCGTTCTAAAACGGAACTTTTCGTCAGTGTCCTGCCCGAGGTCCAGGACCAAATAACCGAATGGATCTTCAGTCGATTCCTTATATACCCTTTCCAACTCGTGCGATTTTTCCGGGTATACCAAATGACCAAATTGCAACCTATCTCTAGGGTTTTTAAAAGCGACAATATATTTGGAATTCAATGAAATGTTTCTCGATTGCGGCTTTTGATAAAAAATATTCTGCGTGATTAAAAACACTGAAATGTTAAAATGATGACTCCCTCGGGTGAGCAGTTTGCACACGTCTTTACTGTATGCTCCCTCGCTCATTAAATCATCGATAACGCATAAGATTAGTGCACCTCCAAATTCCTCAAAAGACGGTATTTCGTGGTGTATGCTCAGTAGTTCATGTTCTATATCTGGCTCGCTTCCTGGGCTGCAACACCATACTATTTCATCTATGTCGTGATCTATCATACAATGTAAATTTTCAATGAATTTCGTTACAAAGGTCGTCTTTCCACATCCTGATCGACCTGCGCAGATGCAGGTAAACGGATGTTTCCAGACTAACGTCATGGTTGAGACTGGAAGTATGTTTTATCACACCACGTTTTTATGAATTTCAAGTGTCCTCATCACTAAATGCCTCGTCGTGCGTTCGTTTTCCGGGGAATTTTATAGTGACCCCAAGCCAGAGTATTATTACCATCCTCGCAAACGTATCGCTTATCATCAGATGCGTTTATTGTGACCTTATTCATTTTTACAGTGTATAACTCATGCTTATTGCTACGAATCACGTTCATTTTACGGAATTCCGTCAAGTTCTCCCGGAGACATTGAACGTAATCGTCAAATTTTAAACATTTTTCTTTCACAGATTTCGTTATTCCCTTCGATTTTTTCGTCTCTTTACCTCCCTTCAACTTAAAAGAATACAATTTGCTTCGTAAACCCACAAAATGCGACGCTATTTTACCATCGCATTCGTCTTTGAATTGACCTGAAACTTTTTTGTTTTTTTCGGAAAAGGAAGGGTGATCTTTTGGGTAATTTGATGTATCAAACGCGTCGAGGTTTTCTAGCATATCCTTAAAAATATCAGTCGTTTTTATGCTATAAATCAGGCTATCTGTATCGGTGTATGCGAGAGATAAGTTCTTACCGTATTTTGGAAGCATTGTTCGATAGTGAAAGTCGTACATTAATGTCTTACTTAGGTCCAGCACACAAACCTCTATATATATATATATATATATACACGCCAATTCTCATAACCTCCCCTTCAACGACTGCTTCCAAGTAAAAATCATTCGCGCCCTCCCACCTGACACATCTATCATGGAGCTCCGCCATTGGGAACAATCATATATTTCAATCCTAAGATGTATGTGTACTCCCGGGCTTAACCTCCGCTAGCTTTCTCCGTATCCCCTCCCCTTATTCCTCCCTCCCTCACTTCCTTCCAACCAATCACTTCCCTCAAAAACCAACCACCCTCCTAAGCAGACCCTCTACCCTCAACTCCAGTGTGACACTCTTCAGTTGTGATTTTCTCCCGCTGAGGAAGGGTTCTCACCCGAAAGCTTCCGAGAGCAGTGGACACCGGCGTCGCCATGGATCGCCTTTCTGTGAGTGTCCACTGATATACCTATCTATCCATCCCCAACCTCAACGCCTTGTTGCTAGCTTATATTTCTAAATTTATTTCCTTTTTCTGCTATATATTTATATGCAATTTCTTACTTCTTTTTATTCACAACTCAACTCGCAACTCTTTCCTTACTGTGTTGTACACTCTTTCCTTTTTCTTTTTACAACGATATTTTCTGTGTCACTATGGAGACCACTAATAAACTGAGATATCACCTCGGCAAACTGACATCCCTAACTTGCCATATTGAGTTTCTTAACTCATGTCTTGGCCTGGGTATCCCTCCCAATGGCCTCACGGTTCAATTACCACTCTCTGGTCTAAACCCTGATTGCCGCCATTCGCTTGCAATACTCCAGTATAACTTCTCCATGTCATTTACCCGTGCGGTCCTTACTCAGTACCGCACGTTGGCAAATTTTCACTCTTTTAAAGTTAACCAGCTAAAACAAGCTATTCACTTGAGAGGAATTGATACAAAGAGTTATTTTTCCCGTGCAACATTACAAAAACGTTCGCACCGGGCAGCTCTCAATAAGAAACTCTCAAATTTGTGCGTCCAGCATTTAAGGTTAGGTCTTGCCCTCCCTTTCTCTCTTGGAGCAGTCGTCCACCCAAATGCCCCCCTTTTTGCAGAAAGGCCCTGCTTAGCCGACCAACTGGGTCTTCCCACCCCCCTCCCACACCAGTTTAAGAGTCATAAACTGCCCCCAAGACCCCGAGCTTTCCGGACATCTGGTAACCATATGCCCAAGCCATGCGAGCAGCCCTCGAAGGAGCCTGTTGTCAATTTGTCCTCCCACACTCTTTCACCCTCAGAATCTTCTCTCCTCTCCAAGGGCCTTTCCTTCTGTCCCACCCCCAAATTTGACCACTTTCGCCTTCTTTCGGAATTTCACGCTTTTGCGCGTAATATTCGTCTAAAATTCCACTTCTCTCATGGTAACGTCACCCCTTGTGATACCTCAGAGGATGATACTCTACCACCCCAGAATCCTCTCGCGAAATTTAAAGAACCCTCCAGTTTCTGCCCGCCCGCCCTCCCTGCCAACCACCCGCTTGAATTATATCTTAACCATATTTCCTCCCAACTATCTTCCCAAGACTTCGTGGATTCCCTATCGTCCGCTAAGAATATTTCGCGGGATGAGTTACACGCTCTGATTTCCTTAAGGCGTAACGAGGAAATCATAATTCTTCCAGCGGACAAAGGCTCCACTACGGTAGTCATGGACCGCCTGAGGTACGAGGAGGAAGCCAATCGGCAACTAAATGACACCACCTTCTACAAATTAATGACCTCGGATAGAACCCCTAAGCATCTAAACTCTATATCAAAACTCTTACGTTCTGAGGGCCCCAAGGAGGGCCTCTCAAAAAAAGAGCTCGCCCTCTTAATTCCTCCAAATCCCCGCACCCCTACTTTCTACTTACTCCCTAAAATTCATAAAACTGGTGTCCCCGGCCGTCCCATCGTCTCCAGTTACGGCTCACCCACTGAGAGAATCTCTGCTCTCCTTGATTCACACCTCCAACCATTTGTCCGGCGCCTACCGTCATTTATTCAGGACACCCAGCATTTTCTGAGCCGCCTTAAATCCCTCCCCTCGTCACTTCCACCTGGCGCTATTCTCCTAACAGTTGACGTGTGCTCCCTTTACACAAATATTCCCCACATAGAAGGTCTGGCTGCTGCAAGGGAACTTTTCAACGGAAGACCCATTGGCTCACGCCCCTCTACCCCCTTCCTCTTGAAACTGATGAGGATGGTGCTCACCAAGAACAATTTCGTTTTTGGCGGGCGTCATTTTCTTCAAGTTAAAGGCACCGCTATGGGCACGAGAATGGCACCCTCTTACGCCTCCTGCTTCCTCGGGTGGTGGGAAGAAAATCTATTATCTTCTTCCCCACTTCAGCCACTCGTCTGGCTTCGTTATATAGACGATATTTTTATAATTTGGACCCACGGGAGCACAACACTTAATCATTTTATTAAAAAAATTAATTCACATCCATTCCTTTCTTTCACTCATCACTCTTCAACTTCTTCAATCACTTTTCTCGATGTAGATATTCACTTAAAGAATAACAAAATTAGCACATCCGTTCACAAGAAACCCTCCAACCTGCAGCAGTACTTGCATTGGGATAGCTGTCATCCCGATCACTGCAAACGCTCCCTCCCATTTTCTCTGGCTCGTCGAGGTCGACGTATTTGCTCCGACGATTTTAATTTATTTCGTTATTTGAAAGACCTGGAAATAGCGTTCGTGAGCCGGGGATATCCCCTCCACCTGGTGAGGGAGCAGTTCATCAGGGCGGTTGAGCCCTCAAGGAGACCGCCTTCCACGCCTCAACCGGACGATCATCTTTATCCTGATGAACAAATCTTTGTAACCACTTTTCATCCGGGTCTAGATGCTGCACTGAAAAACCTTCTCAAGTCAGCACACTCAATTCTCGCCTCTTCCCCCTCTACTTCTTCTTTTATTCGAAGACCTCCCGTGCTCTCCTTTCGTCGCCCTCCCAATCTCCAAAATAGTCTCTGGATCCGCGAGATCCGACAAACCTCACTTGAGGGTAGTGTGGCCAATCCCCCTCTCGTTGGATCAAATCCTTGCAGTAAGCCCCGTTGTCTCACCTGCCCACTCAACCCTTTCTCCCGAACTTTCACGACCCCTGTCACAAATATAACGTATCAGATACTTACTCGGGGAACCTGTTCCTCGAGTAATGTAATTTACCTCCTCACCTGTAAGCACTGCCAGGCCTTCTACGTTGGCCTCACAAGCACACCTCTCAATGTACGAATCAATAACCACAGGAGCAGCGTGACACAACAATTGAAGCTGCCTGTAGCGGAGCACGCCAATTCTCATAACCTCCCCTTCAACGACTGCTTCCAAGTAAAAATCATTCGCGCCCTCCCACCTGACACATCTATCATGGAGCTCCGCCATTGGGAACAATCATATATTTCAATCCTAAGATGTATGTGTACTCCCGGGCTTAACCTCCGCTAGCTTTCTCCGTATCCCCTCCCCTTATTCCTCCCTCCCTCACTTCCTTCCAACCAATCACTTCCCTCAAAAACCAACCACCCTCCTAAGCAGACCCTCTACCCTCAACTCCAGTGTGACACTCTTCAGTTGTGATTTTCTCCCGCTGAGGAAGGGTTCTCACCCGAAAGCTTCCGAGAGCAGTGGACACCGGCGTCGCCATGGATCGCCTTTCTGTGAGTGTCCACTGATATACCTATCTATCCATCCCCAACCTCAACGCCTTGTTGCTAGCTTATATTTCTAAATTTATTTCCTTTTTCTGCTATATATTTATATATATATATATATATATATATATATATATATATATATATATATATATATATATATATATATATATATTTATTTATTTATAAAAGTTTGCCAGAGGAAGGCAGACGACAAACACAGAAAACAAAAAAATGATTAACACACTTACAAAGTTTCTTGATATTTCGTTGCCACTAGCACCTTGGTCGCAAGAGCGAAGACTGAGAAGGAAGACTGAGGCGGTAGGAAGGGAGGACTGAGGCGGAAGGAAGGGAGGGAGGGGAGGGACGGGGGAAGGGGAGGAGGGGGAGGGCGAGGGAAGGAAAAAAGCCTAGGGAGAGAAAAATGGAGAGAAATTCTGAGTGACACGTGAACTGTGCTAACTTGAAGGAAATTTCTTCCACTTCCCGCCTCCCGCCCCCACCTTTCCTCTCCCTCCCCCTCCTCCCCTTCCCCTGTCCCTCCCCTCCCTCCCTTCCTTCCGCCTCAGTCCTCCCTTCCTACCACCTCAGTCCTCCCTTCCTTCTCAGTCTTCGCTCTTGCGACCAAGGTGCTAGTGGCACCGAAATATCAAGAAACTTTGTAAGTGTGTTCATCATTTTTTTGTTTTCTGTGTTTGTCGTCTGCCTTCCTCTGGCAAACTTTTATATATTCGTCACTTAAGTGATCCTAAGTGCATATATATATATATATATATATATATATATATATATATATATATATATATATATATATATATATATATATCCACTTGGCGAAAAACACTTGTAGTGCACAGATATAAAAAAAGGTCACAGGCGTGACTAGCAGTTACATATAGAGCACAAAAAAAGGTAAAACTCACAGAAATTTTGATATATTTCGGCGGACACAACCGCCTTCGTCAGAATGTTAGAACTACCTTCTAACATTCTGACGAAGGCGGTTGTGTCCGCCGAAATATATCAAAATTTCTGTGAGTTTTACCTTTTTTTGTGCTCTATATGTAACTGCTAGTCACGCCTGTGACCTTTTTATATATATATATATATATATATATATATATATATATATATATATATATATATATATATATATATATAATCGTTCACTCATTCATAAATTTTATGTGTTCCTATCCACTTTCTTTCTACCTTTCTGTATAAATATTTATGTGAGTATATATATATATCTACCAACCTGTGAGTGTATATATATATATATATACAGAAATATTTATATATATATATATATATATACACATAAATATTTATACAGAAAGGTAGAAAGAAAGCGGATAGGAACACATAAAATGAACGAACACAGTGGTGGTGTGAAGATGTAAAGATGGCCAATTCCAAGCAGAAAAAATTCGACTGGACCGGGAATCGAACCACGGACCTTTGGATGTCGCGTCCACTGCTCAGACCACCGAGCTACCCAGTCTACAAAGAATCCACTGGAATCGGCGGGGGTATATATGAACAAACACTCCCCAAGGCATGACCCATGAGAGCGGCCAGTAGTTCCTATCCACTTTCTTTCTACCTTTCTGTATAAATATTTATGTGAGTATTTGCCGCTGTGCGGTCTGAGTGAATGAGTGAACGATCCCTAGTTCTGATTTTCTCCTTGACCTTTCCAACTTTATACTTACTAATAATGCTTTCTCCTTCAATAACAAATTCTACATCCAAACTAAAGGCTGTGCCATGGGTAGTCGTTTCAGCCCCTCCTATGCTAACCTCTTCTTGGGTGCCTTTGAGCAATCTTTTCTCTCGTCTTGCTCTCCTAAACCTCTTCTCTGGCTTCGTTACATTGACGATATTTTTCTTCTGTGGCCACATGGCCTTGATTCTCTCAACTCTTTCATCTCCTCCCTAAACTCCTCCTCCTCTGTCTCCTTCACCTCTAACATCTCTGCCTCCAAAATTACCTTTCTGGATGTAGACATCTCCCTCAGTAACCTTAAATTCCACACTTCTGTCCATATCAAGCCCACCAACAAGCAACAATATCTCCATTTCAACAGCTGCCACCCCTCTCATACTAAACGATCCCTCCCCTTTTCCCTCTCTATCCGTGGTCACCGAATCTGCAACAACCCCGAATCCCTTGACCTTTTTCTCTCTAATCTCCACCAATCCATCCTTCGCAGAGGCTACCCCGAGCGTCTTCTTCAGAAAAAAATCCTACAACGACCCTCTTCTTCTAAATCTCTCTCTTTCAATTAGTTTCCTCATGATCAAATCTCCCTCTGTACCACCTATTTTCCTGGAGTTCACTCCAACCGACGTATAATCAAAAACCTATACCCCATCCTCTCTGACAATCTTACCACTTCCAAAATTTTCTCCCGCTGTCCTTCTCTCACCTTTAGACGCCCCCCCAACCTCTCCACCCTCTTTAAAATTACTAAACCTCTTTCCAAATCTATCTCCAGCACTACTAAATCCCTTCCGACGCCTTGCAATCGCCCTCGTCGCAAAACTTGCGGCATCCTTCTCACCCAGCCTCTGCCTGATAAATTCCTTGCCGTTCATCTTCCTTCCGTCCCCTCACTCTCTTGCGTTTCCCCTCATGTTGTTTATATCCTCCTTTGCCAATTATGCCCTAGTTTTTACATCGGTTTGACTACCACTCCTCTTAACATCCGCATGAATGGCCACCGCTCTAGTTGCAATGAACCACCTTCTATTTCTGTTTCCCTCCCTGTCGCCACCCACGTTTCTTCCCACAACTCCACCTTTAATAATATTTTTAAGGTTGGTATTCTCGCCTCCCTTCCCCCTTCCTCCTCCCCACTCCAAATCAAAGATCTTGAGTCTTCTTGCATTTACTTTTTCCAGGCTTTCTCTCCGCCAGGACTCAATAAATCCCACTAACTTCTTCTATCACCTCTGCCCATACTACCTCTTCTTTTCGAATTTCTTCCACTTCCCGCTTCCTGCCCCCACCTCTCCTCTCCCTCCCCCTCCTCTCCTTCCCCTCCCCATCCTCCCCCTGTCCCTCCCCCCTTCCTTCCACCTCAGTCCTCCCTTCCTTCTCAGTCTTCTTCGCTCTTGTGAACAAGGTGCTAGTGGCACCGAAATATTAAGAAACTCAGTAAGTGTGTTCATTTTTTTCTTTTTTTCTGTGTTTAGCGTCTGCCTCTCTCTGGCAAACTTCTCATATATTCGTCACGTGAGTGATCCTAAGTGTAATTTTATATATATATATATATATATATATATATATATATATATATATATATATATATATATATATATATACAATGGAAAACTTCGCCAAATGGCCACAAACACAATTAAAGAGGAAACTTACAGGCGGTAAAAAGACGAAAGTAAAGAGAGTCTTACTTAGAGACGTTTCGGGTGTTATCCCTTCTTCAGTCACACAGAGAATGCCACTCTCTTGGCACTTCCATTCCCAAACGAGCCCCACGATCGCTGCGCCAAAAATGGCGCTGGAGGGCGGGGTGGACGGAGGGAGTACTAAACGGTATCGGCGCATGCGCAATTTCGCGAAGTCGGCAGTTCAAATTTGGGGATGTTGGTGAACGCTGCTGGCGCTTGGAGGGAAGTTGTAACTGGTTGTAACGGTAAACTGCTTGCTGGTTGAAGGTAGACTACATTATATTATTGTTTTGCTTTGTTTTTCAATAATTTGGTTGTGGTTTTTACTGCCGAGTCTTTCGTGGGATGCTGTATGTTATATGACATCGGAAATTGTGTGTATTTAATTGATAATCTGAGTCGTAATGCTAGTGGGTTTCTTAGCTTTGTGGTAATCTGGATTTCCTATTGCAGATTGAAGGACTGAAGTTGGATGCCTGAGTGGGTGGTGAAAATGAAAACGATGTAGGAAATGTAAAGGACTAACAGTTGGACTAAGGTTTGATTTTTCATCACTCGTTAATGAATTTTAATTTGAATGAATTGAGCAGTGAGTTCTGGCCAAGGTCATGATTCAGTTACTCTTCCTTTGTTCTGCGTTGACCGACCTCTCCTGGTGATTATCCTTGTGCTCCTTAATTAGTCTTAACTGAATTTTTATCTATTTAACTCATTGAATTAGAAAGAGGGTGATTAATCTTAACTAATATCCCGTTAGCCGTTAGCGATCGTGATGTAAGCGGTGGGGATTTTGTGAGTTTTTCCCTTATTGCCAACTGGTTTACCTTCCTTACGTGATATGTATTGTGTATTTGTATGGTGGAGCTTTGAGTCGATTTTCTCACTGTTTTCTTTAATTATCATCTCCATGCATATCAGCTTTACTTCTGTGTATCAGCTGCAAGTCTGCCAAGTCTGACATGCCCCGTTTTGTTTTGCGTTATTACATTAAATTTAGACTGATGGAATTTCACACAGCGTTTAAAAAAGGCATCAAAACATATCGCAATTGGAAACTTTTTATGTTCTTTTTGTAGAAATTGCTCATCGAAAGTTATTTTTGGGAGATTTGCTGTACTGTATCATTTTGATTTTCTGTCAATTTACTGCCATTTATAGTGCATAATCCTTTAAAAACCGAAGGGAATGTTGGTGGGAATCCGTTAGTAGTTTCATTTCAGTCGTATGTATGCCTATTTTCAGCTGGGTGTGTATTACTTTGTTAAGCTCAAGATCTTCATATGCATATTCTGCTCTTAGTTGAAATAATTATTCAAATTTCAAGGGAAGCCTAGCAGATTTCTCAACCATATAACTTTGCCTTCGTCTTTGTTAGCTGTGCAGTTATATATAAGGTTCCATTAATTTCAGTTGCTTGTGGCTTCAGGTACATTGTGGAATCAAGTCATGTTGAAAGAAAAAACAAATGATATTTCAGAGAACACCCATTCCTAGATTAGTGCTCTTAATTCATTCCAGAGATTAATTTGAAAGAGGCCAGAATGAAGTCGTTCATTTTTTTGTTTTTTTAATTAGTTTCCAACTTGCAGTTGATCCATAATGGGTTTGTCATTCATGTCCTGATTCATCTATATGTGCATTAATCATACATGTTGGGTAAATGGATGTAAATGTGTGTGGATCATTTCCTCTGCACTCCTTGAGACTTTTCATGAATTTCCTGAATTTTTAACATCTTAAATTATACCTTATATATATAAATGACCTTATATTATATATATATATATATAATATAATATAAACTAATAATGAAATGAATAAACCGATATATATATATATATATATATATATATATATATATATATATATATATATATATATATATATATATATATACAGAAATATTATATATATATATTACATAAATATTTATACAGAAAGGTAGAAAGAAAGTGGATAGGAACACATAAAATTTACAAACACAATGGTGGTGTGAAGATGAAATGATGGCCGATTCCAAGCAGAAAAAATTCGACTGGACCGGGAATCGAACCACGGACCTTTGGATGTTGCGTCCACTGCTCAGACCACCGAGCTACCCAGTCTACAAAGTAACTACTGGAATCGGCGGGGGTTTATATGAACGAACACTCCCCAAGGCATGACCCATGAGACCGATATATATATATATATATTTATATATATCGGTTTATTCATTTTTATTAGTGCTTTCCGTATGTAAACGGCAACCAAAGACTCCAGAAAAATCGTCCTATCCAGAAATGTTCACTTATTGGTTAATATTTTCAGTCTTTTTTCACTAGACACAAGTTCCAAATTTATTCTTTTGCGCACATTCTCTATTTTCTTACCAAATACAGCATTAATCATGAGCTTATAAAAGTCCTTCTCAAAGTCATTAACTGCTCTCATCCTTCGGTCAGTGTTCAAATCAATGTGAGACTTTAACCAAGGTGATTGACTAAATTCTATTATTCTATGAACTTTTTTGAAATTCATGCCTAGTGAAAGAGTCTGCTTTAGGTTGACGTAGTGAATGATATATTTAGCCCGGTCCTCGAGCAATGTAATCAACTTTTTATGTTTTCCACCGGGTGGAATTTTTTTCTCTGGACACAGCGGTAAATCGGAATACGTATCGTGTAGGTGCTGGGGGTACTCGACATCTACCTCTAGAATATATCCCTGTTCGTTTTCAGTGGAAATTTCTGTCGCATCAAAATGTTCAATTTCGTCTACGGAGAGCCATCTAAAATTAGCATATGGTAATGGTCTTGATAATGCCCAACGATACAAGTTGTTCTCATCTAGATATGTTAAATAGGTGGTGTCTAGATCTGAATATTAATTATCCATGTACTTATTGTTCGCTTCATAAAAGCGCTTGCAGCATTGTGAAATACCACCGCGGATACCGTTCTCGATCATGAGTATCATGTCATAGTCGGTCAAAAGCTCTAGTTCAATGCCGGTATGTTTCAGCATTGCGTCAAAAGACAGTCCTGGAGCGGTATAGTACCACGCGGGATCGAGTTTGTACACGCTGTAGCACACGTCGGGAAAATTTTCAAAAACGTCTGCTAAGAGGGTAACGTCGCTTTTTAGATATATATCACTATAATAACCTAGTGTTTCACATTCGAAAGATTCCCAAACATTACATGGATGAGTACAGTCAGTGTCGGAAATTCCTTCATATGTTAGACGATTGTAAAATTTAGCTTTTTCTGGGAGTAAAGGTTCATTGAGTCGCTCGAGTGAATCAGTGTAGTCGTAGGGATATACTCCTTTTCGCGTCACTAGATGTGTCTTATCACCGAATATTCCTGCGGTATGCTTAAATGTTGTTAAGTTCGAGACTACAGAAGCTAGAGGGGCGGACATGAATCGGAAAGTATCAATGAATCGAACAGTAAAATTGTTTTCGACCGATTTTGCAAAATAAATATACTTTTCTTCTGTATTTGGAATTACAAATATTTTCTTATCGTCATAATCTAATTCCTGAACGATAAAGTGACCATCGTAGGATGACAGATTGTGGATGAAGACTGGTCGAAAAAGAGGCATCTTATACTGAATGTTGCAAAATGAATGGGCAGGTCCTCAGTACTTTCCGGTAAGATGGTCGTGATCCCTTACCCTATCCATTTCTAACTCTTTCTCGCAAATATGACAAAGAGTTGCATTTTCGAACGTTCTTTCTTCTTTAGCCCTCAGAAGGGTCATTGGGGCTGTATTTTTATAAAGTTAAAATACTTTTTCCGCCTCTTCTTTCATGCATTCAATGAAAACACGCGCCGCGTCTTGTCCTCTATATGACTAAGGCTCCATACATCCGTCTGGTGTGATCATCATGTAGCAAAAGCTAAATGGTGTATGTTTTTGTGTCTTGTGAGTAAAAGAGGTGTGTGGATTAGGCTCGCAAGAAGATATATTCTCAAGGGGGCGTTCAAAGTCTGCGTAGATGACGAACGGTACTCTAAAAGAATGATTGATGTGTTTAAACTTTAAAATTTTGTCTTCTTCACTAGGCATAACAATTTTGGTAGGCTCACCCGTACCTCGACATAATTCTTTGTGAGCCTCGAGTTTTGCTTCATCATGGTAATGAGTGAGGCAGCGTTTGCAAGTGAATAGTGGATTATTATTTCTTGTAATTTGAGTTCTAATCAGTCTATTGAAGTTCTTGACCCAACAATAGTGCGCAGTAGAATCATTTGTAAAATAAAGCAAATCTCTGTGGTCCGGTAGTTCGACGTCTACAATTTTCATAGGATACACGTTGTTTTTATCATCCAATCTAAAGACATTTATCGAAATATTGTTGACACGTTCGAATTTTGAGACATCTTTTAAAACCACAGGGTACTCTATGCAGTCCCAATTGTAACCAGCATGAAACGCTCGAGTATTGTATTTAGATACACGTTCAGGATGAATTGGAATATTCTTGGCCCATATCGCATACTTGAAACAATACTGGTCTTCGTTTTGCACGTTAATAACTGCTTTGGTATTTTTAATCTTCCCTGGCAAATCTATATATGTAGAACCTCGAAATGGTTCGTACTTGTTAATTCTTAATTCTAATCCAATCGCCCTAGCTAAACTCCATCCCGACCCTTTGCTTTGGAACTCGGATTTTTCCTTCAGCAATTTTGAAAAGATTTCGTCAACGACTTCTCTACTTTTATCTGCTAAAAACAGACGCCGATTGTTCGTTTTAAAAGAAGCATCCATTTCCTCTCTCTCACCCTTGTGAAATTTGCAAATTAGGACCAGATTAAATTTGATGGAATTGTTTTGAATCATAGAGTCCAGTAATTTTTCGATTGCCTGAGCCTTGATATCACCGAGAAAGGAAATAACATCTGTACCTTTATCCTCTTCCGGAGTTATCCGAAATGTTTTCAGTCTGGAACGAATAGCTGATTCAATTTCATTGAATCCTCTACCTCGTTGAATAGTTACATTCTGTCTATGCTCGTTCGTATTCTCATGTGGTAAAGCCTCATCAATCTTATAGTAAATTTCACTAAAAGTGCAAAATTTTCTACCCTTTGCCTTGTCTAACGCATCCATTAAGTGGTTGTATGTTTGGATATCATATACCACTTCATGATTAAATATAACACGTTCATTGATATCCGTAAACGCCTGTTCTAGCTTCTGTGGGGTCACGTAACACCCTGCATTAAAATTGTTTAGGATAGTGGATATGGAATATGGCATTTTTTTGAAGATTCAGAATCCTGTATGAAGAGGAAAGAAAAATTAAATTGATGAAATTATTCGGTGAACTTTATTTAAATAGTGATTTCAATTGAATAGATGGAGAATACAAGTGTTCTCACTGAAAGCTCATAATGAAATTAAATATATGCATAAATTTTATTGGGTTATAAACGTTACATGTAGAAAAAACAATTAAAATGCACATCTAAAAGAGTTTTGGAAGGTTTGTGGATAACTTCTAGCTCTTTCCGGTAGTTACTCCTATCAGAATCAAATTAATAGAATCATGCAAATGTAACTCGAGTGAGTTTCCGGAAAGTGATACACAAAAATTTTTTTCAATTGTTGGATTGCATTCAACTACCAACGTCGCTTTTTTTGTAACTAATGCCAAAACGCTAACTGTTCAAATAAGGGTACAAGAGTGCCCTGACCCTGAACCATTAAGGGTCTGAGAAAATTTGATGACTGCATTCGATGCTTATTAAATAACTATGCACATTTGCAATTTAAACTATATCCCTATCTATTCAAATAAAGGAGTTATTAAAATAATTAATTTGGATCACTAGACTAAAGAATATTATAAGTTCAAATATAATTTAGGGTCCAATTTTGAGGGGCTTGCGGAGTAAATTCCAAGAAACTAATCATTGATTCGTGTATAACGTCGAAATAACAACACTTTTCATTATAAACGCCAAAACGCTTACTCTTCAAATAAGGGTACATCAATACCCTGACCCTGAACTCTGACCAATTACCTTAAATATGATCCCTGCATTAGATGCGTATTAAACAACTAAGCAACTTTGTAATTTAAAGTATGTCCCTATCTATTCCAATAAAGGAGTAATTAAAATAATTAATTTGGCTCACTAGAGAATATTGTTCTAATTCAAATCTAATTTGGGGTCCACTTTTGAGGGGCTTGCGGAGTAAATTCATAGAAACTAATCATTGATTCGTGAATAACGTCGAAATAACAACACTTTTCATTGTGAACACCAAAACGCTAACTCTTAAATTAAAGGCACATCAATACCCTGACCCTAAACCCTGACGTATTACCTTAAATATGATCCCTGCATTAGATGCGTATTAAATAACTAAGCAACTTTGTAATTTAAACTATGTCCCTATCTATTCAAACAGTGGTGTTATTAAAGATTTTCCTACAACGCTATCTTCTCGTATCTTATGCGGTCCTAATACCATGGCTGAAGTTTTGAACCCCCCAGCCCAAACTATTTGATCTATCGAAATTTTAACAAAAACACTAATATCCAACACTGCCCCCGGATCTTTTGGGGTTTAGAGGGCGTCCTGACCGTGGTCTATACAGTAACCCTAAAGTACCCTAGGATATTCAAAAAGGGTCTCTGGGTTTTTTTACCGGGGGTTCGAGGGTAGGCACTGTATATGACCCAATCGTTAATTATTTCGGTTCTAGGACTATAAGAAAAAAATATAAAAATTCCGAAAGACTCAGAGAGTTAACGGATCATATTTACCTTCCTGCCAAAGATTTCTTCCCGTGTCCTAGCCTCTGGGGGATTCTTCCAGAGTTGTGAGAAGAAGAAGCTCACATTGGTTCAGTTGGGTCGATGGTCTATAAACAGTTCATAGACGGCTGATGATGAATTCCTCGAGTTCTGTCGCGTCTTATATACTGCTCTGAGATGCCTGGGTGGGGGGGTAGTTACACGTAAACATATGCGTGCAATACATCGAGTGCGCTTCATCGCGGAAATCACGCGGCAATGCACGCGGACATCATCGCACGTGCTTCCGCATGGCAACGGGGTTATAGCCAGAATGTGCTCTGGCTGGGTTGTTTCGTAACAAACCGCACATGTGGTGTGGAAGGTCGTCATTTGGAATGCAGCGACCAACTGCACGTTGCTATGGATATCGCGAAGTGAAAGGATAGAGGAAGTGTTGTAACTTACAGTACAATCGTATGCTAGGCCGGCGGCGTCTCACGCTGACCGTGCGCGCAAGATAGCGGCGGGGATAGGGGGTGGGGATATTGCGTCGTTGTTGAGCTCAAGGTCAAGGCTGTCCTAGCTTTCTTAAATTTCTCCTACTAAGGTATTTTACTGCGATGAAACTTGTTGTGGCGCTAACCATACAGTAAATACGCATGGCAGGAGAAAGTCAACGACGGGAGCAGACGAATTGACATCGACCGTGGAATAATTCAACTAGTAAAGAGTTCCTCGTAGAATAATGGAGACTTTTCCCATGATATATTTCGTGTTATTAACATGTATGACGATAAAATCAATACTTATAAATATTATAAGTAAACGCGTGGAATGCGTGAAATTATACAAATTAAAAAAAAGTTTTTTTGCGTGCATCATGGATTTAAGTTCAATGTAATGAACGAACGCACAGAAATACACACGGAGTTGGTTCTGTCCATTGTATTTGCTTGCGCTGCAATATGACAGGAGGAGTCGACGGGCTTTGTCGCCTTCCCGCCGCTGAACGGACTTTCGGTTGCCATGCGGCGCCGTCCAGTTTGGCAACGCGGCATCAATTAAAATAATAAACATTAACATATTTACATATTATGCATCACAGAAAACTTAGAAATAAATAAATAAGTTTTCCCTTGGCTTTAATTTTTTGATTCTGTGCAAATTGTAAGACTGGGTAATGATTAAACATTTTCATTCATTAACAACAAAAGGTGCATTTAAAACATTTCGCTCGCCACTTCGTATCTTTATCAACTCTCGCAACCTTCGAAGTCAATTCTGTAGATTTCGCAGTTTTTCCTCGGCTGAGTTACAAAGGTCTTGAAGTTGACAAAACTGCTAAGTTTAGGGAGTGCGGTGTCGCTTATTGCAGTAAATGTCTCCATTTTTTGTTATATTATGTAATAAATAATTTTGATGAAATAAAATAGCATCTTTAAATTGGTGTATAAATTATTGCACTAGCATTTACATAGACCAAGATATTTATTCTCAAAGTACAGCGGCACGTCATCTTAACGCAGACCCCCGTGGCGAACGAGGGCGTAGTCCAATCTTTGAAGTTAAATACCTCCGTTTTTTAAGAACTACCCACGACCAAACTTGTTTCTGAGGTAAGACAAAAGACTAACGTGTCAAACTAGAACAAAAGTTCAAAAATAAAAATGTATGTATTTTTGTTATTAAACTTTAAACATTTAAAATTTAAACAATTTCAATAAAATTTGGTTTATTTACAAAAATGATAACACACTGTTGCTTTAAATTCTTTTTCAAACAAAATAAGGCATAATAACAGTTTCTATAGCTATTTGCGTTTAGGAGATGAAGCAAAAAGAAAAAAGGTCTAAGCGCAAAATGGTCGAAACTTTGATCGTTTCTAGATCTGCCAAAAATTTTTTTTTCCGAATTCGCTTCAGCAATTCTTCATTTAACGCAAGATGGAACCCACACAAAAATTTTGCTTCGAATCGGAGACACCAAGGGTCAACTCGCTGCTTATCTGACGTGGAATGACCCATAACATGGAGTAAGTATATATGTAGAGAGTGGCCACGCTATGGGGAAAAATGGAAATATTATTTTAAATGACTACTTGCCCGCTAGGTGGCTCAAGCTTCTCTGGTCGCCGTTGTTCGGCCGACCCGAAATATGACACCTCTCCCTTTTACGACTCTGGACCCCTGAGAGAGAGAGAGAGAGAGGGGGGAGGGAGGCTAATGACTCACGGCCTGGAAACATTCGCTGCTCGTCATGAGTGGAAGTGCTACCGCGTCGACACTAGTGTCGGGACACCGGACACACAGGCGAGCCACAGTGAGCGGAAAGTGATTTATTTCATTGAAATGGTAGAGCATCATCAGCGACAAGCAGTGCTGTGAAGTGCCATCTGGAAATGGCCGGAAACAGGTGTTTTTATTGGAACTGTATATCAACCCGTCGCCTCATTATTTATAGTCATCTCTATGTAACACTTTTGAAAGAAAAGGAATTGCTGGACAGCTTTTGTTGAGAAAGCAGTTATCAAGTATGAAATTTAATGCTACAAATCACATGTTAGTCAATCACTTTTTAAAGTTTGAAAAAATGATTCGAGATTTACGTTCCACTGGAGCTACAGTCGAGGAGTCCGACATCGTATATCATTTACTTTTGACGATGCCCTCTGAATACGATGTGGTGGTTACTGCTATTGAGACGCTTTCGATGAAGGATCTAACGTTAAGTTTTGTGAAGAACAAATTGCTGGATGAAGAGTCGAAGCGGAAGGAAGTCGTCGGGAAAACCGCGACAAATGCACCGTCTCCTGCTACATTTCAGGCTCAACATTACAAAGGAAAAGTTAAAAACCCATCAGACTCTGGGAAAACCAAGGAAATCCAGGGAGTTATTTCCAGTTCAAGTGTCATTGATGTGGAAAACCCGGGCACAAGAGAGTTAACTGCAGAGTTAAACTACCGAATAATCCAGGAAACAATAACTCGGCGAACGGGACTAATGTCAGAGAGGAAGATGGTATTAGCTTCGGAGTATCATGTGAAGATAGTTCAATTGAAGATATAAACTGGTTCTTGGATTCTGGAGCGACAGAACATCTGATCAACAGTAAAATACCTCTCAGTAATGTCATGAAATTGGAACACCCTTTTAAAATTAAAGTAGCTAAATCAGGTACTTATCTTGAGGCTAAATATAAAGGAGAAATTAAAGTCATCAGTGTTGTAAAAGGAAAGGAAGTTGAGATAACGATCAGAGATGTTTTATCTGTGCCTGAACTTTTTTGTAATTTGCTTTCGGTCAGAAAGTTGGAAATGAATGGTTTTCGTATTATCTTTGAAAATTCTCAAGGTTTGATTATAAAGAGAAATGAAAGTATTGCTGTTGCAAATAGGAATGAATCTCAGTTATACGTTTTGAATTTTCTTCACTGCAAAGTTTTGTCAGCTGCTTCGTCTGAAGATAGCATGAAATTGTGGCATAGCAGACTCGGCCATTTGAGCTACGACAGTATTAAAAATCTCCGGTTACAGGTGGACGGTATGGAATTGGACGTTTCAACTATTCCCTCGGAAAGATGTTCTAAGTAGGGGGAGATACCGGTCCGAAAACACTTAATATGCAAAAAATTATTATTCCAGTCACGCCTAACGACCCTCACGCGGCTTAGAAACGGAATAGCATGTCGCAACCCATCTGTGTATGAGATCCGCGTTCTATTAGTTCCGTATACGTCATCTAACGTTGACTCAATAACCCGCTCACTCTCAATGCGGACCGTCAAGGCAACCTCGTGCGTAAACATCTTCTAGGCTGCATGACATATCCTTCTGAAACGTCTTCCAGAGCATATTCTGACTGTAACCCACAACAGCCGAAAAACATTTTAACTTAGTATACTAATTAACTTAGATAAAATATAACGACACCGTCTGATAGTCCAAAATAACCCGCATCAAATGATGTACTTGTCTTTGCGACGAAGCGAATAAGTAACCCACAACAGCCGTAAAAACATTCTAACTTAGTATACTAATTAACTTAGATAAAATATAACCGTTGGATAGCACTAATCAACGCGCATCAAATGATTTTCTCGTCTTTATGTCAAAATGATACCACCAGTCGGAAATGAAAAATATGTAGCATATCGAAACAGTCACGGACTTGCTTCTCTATTTGAGGCCGCGTTCTAATACTTTAGTCATTCTCTCTCCCTTGCAAGGTCAGCACGAGTCGCCGCCTGTCTCGCTCACGATCGGAGTGCGAGAGCGTGCAGCTGACTGTTGCATTCTAAAATGACGACCTTCCACACTACACGTACGGTTTGTTGTGAAACATCTCAGCCAGAGCACATTCTGACCGTAACCTCCTGCACGCGGTACCAAGGTGGGGGGGGCATGGGAGGGGATGAACCGATCGGAGATGAGGAGGAGGGAGATGGAGCGATTTCAGCAGGTCTCTCTCTTTCACTTTATTGTCGAGTCGAACGTCGAGGAGGAAGGACCGTACGAGATGGAAATTAGCGGGAATTTACCGGAGGGAATGGGAGAGGAGGTGCCCGAGGAGCAGGTGCCTAAGGAGGAGATGTCCAAGGAGGAGGTGTCGACAAAAAAGGAGGAGGAAAAGGTGGTGGAGGGACCGAAGCAGCAGTTGGCGAATAAGCGGGTGGTGCGAGCGACATCTCGTTATCTCCCTCCTCCTTGGGGATGGTTAACGGCCCGGCCCACGGCCAAATTGGGTGATCGCGTCATCAGCGTGGAGAAGACTGGAGATGACCACTATGACATCTTGCTGCCCACCGACCTGCCCGGGACCGACTTCTCCCTGACCCTAGAATTCGGCAAAAGGCACATTTGCGATTTTCGTGTCGGGGATCGAACGGCGTCTTTGATTGGGAGCAAAATTCCCTTTTCCGGATTCAAAAATTCGGAAGGTGTGTACCAGAGATTCAACATCGTTCCACTGGAAACTATAGAGGATCCGAATGAGCGCAGCAAAGCGGAGGAGCAGTTGCCCGTCCTCACCGTCGACATTTTCAGCGTCCAGGAGAATACCGATTGCTTGGATTCTGGCTACCTCATTTCAAAGGTGACATCGCTTTCAAAACCCATATAATCAATATGAAGGGTACTATGAGGCTAACGTCTTTCCTAAATTGACTGATGACTTGCTGAGACTACTTATTATTGAAAGACTGCGATATTAAAATAAAGAGAAATGGAATTACTATCTAGAAGTCTACGGGTGGTGTGACTATTATTAAAGAGTCTAAAAAGCAACCCTTTTTAGTACTAAATAATAATTCTAAAACAGTCCTTTTCAGGGCTAAACAATAATTTCATTTGGGAAGGGAAAGCACGCAATTAACCCAAAGATCATAAAGCATAGACATGTTCTAACACGTTCATGGATAGCGGTATAAAAGAACAAACGAGTACATCTTTTAGTAATTGCATTGTAGGATGGGACAGGTTTTGTCTCCTATTATATCCAGGCCTTATATCGGGAATGAGAACGAGGTAAATAAAAAAACATTTAAAAAATTGTTTTTGCTCTTTTTAATTTTTTACCTCTTATGCAAAAAAGGTATCATAGAAATAAAAGAAAATATAGGTTTACAAAAAATATTTATTTTTCACTTAATAATAATATAAATACATCAATCACACATGGAGGTGTTGGTTATATTGTTGACAAAATATTTCGTCTCATAGTTCAATTCACCATCTCCACTAATATTATATTGTTCTTGCAATGAACGCACTGCACTTCTGACCGCATATAATTGTACCTCCATACTCGCACTACTTTTGTTTAAGTAACTATTCTCGAGTAAATAACCCTCAATACAATTATATCCATTTAATTGAACGGTATAATAAATGAACAAAGAAAACATGGTAATGTTACATAACAGAAAAAGACTACTTACAAAAAAATCTCATCCATCCATTGCAAAAAGATTTTTTAATGGTTAACAAATTTTACTTTGTTGGCACCAATTTGCCAACTTGTGACAGTTCTTTCTCGCACACTGCAAATTACCATCCATATGAGCTTCGATTAAACATCCCTCATTCGTTGTCAATTTCTTAAGCGAGGGACAACTATACAATTCTAGATTAGCCACGCAAATACCTCTGGGAAGGAGACTGGTTAAGAAAGATGCCTTTTGTGCTCCCTTGGTGAATAGATATTTATATTGCTTTGTATAATTATAAAGTATGCTCTCCAAATCGGAATAATTCACCTCACCCAAATATATATTCAAACCGTGATAATTATTTCTCAACCAACTCGCCTCTTTTGCATACAACAATTTCTCCGGTGATTTAAAGAGCCACGTATTGCAGCATTTGTTTTGAACAGAGATAATAGCCAATTCCTTGACTATGTAACTATTATCGTTTGCGGTAAACCCTTGAAATTCGATAATGGCACTCATCGCGATGTATGTCCAACTTACAAGGTTTTTACACCCAATGCCAGGGGTTGAACACACATCAAAGACCTTTTGACTTACAAAATTTTACTTCGTGCCAGAGGTCAAAAAGCCTTTCACTCACACGCACTGGAAAAATCAGAGCATAACCAAGTTATACTTTTGGATTACCAGGCAAATCATACGTTATGAGTACCATCTCCAATTCAAGTCTTTCAAAATCACAATCTGTGATATTTTTAGCTAATTTAGTGGTGAAAAATTGTCTCACTTTATTACGACTGTTCGAAAGTCTTCGAAGAAATAGATTTATCAACTCGGAGAGCTTCACCAATGCCACCCACTCGTCACCGTTCAAGTTAAACGGGCTTATGTTCTTAATAACCAAATGTCTCTTCCCAAAGTAATTTGCATAGGCTAAGCAGGATGAAGTTAATTGTTCTTTTTCACCTTTATAAAAAAACAAATTCACAGTCTTTTCCGAGTTTAGAATATTAGTCCAGTCAGCTTGCGAAACAATTACACTCTTTTTTCCAACTTGATTAAATTGCACGACCGGCTCAAAGTCTCTACCAGGATCGTAACCAACACACACACTCTTTGACTTTGTACTGTTTAAATAATACACTGATTGAAGTAGCAGATTGTTCGAGTTATGGAATGAAGAGTGACTGAAATGGTGTCCAGCCGGTCTCTTCCTCTTGATGTGTGGATACTGCCGGACTGCTTCCTCCGACGGTAGCATGATGACTGATGTATGGCGAGAATTTATATAGCTTAAGACGAAGATGTTGGAAGAGGGGCGGGGGAACAATCATCATCTGAACATGAATCAACTGAACAGCATCGCTGGGCTCGGGGATGACACCCCGTATCACTCCTCAGCTCACCAAAGGTGACTCGAAACAGCTCCAGGGTGCGGCAGTCGTTGAGGTGTGGGTTAGTGTGATGGAATTTGATGAGGAATTTGTGTAGCGAGTGACCTAAATATTTACTAACTGCATACAAGCAACAATATCCCCCACAAATGTCGGAATGAAAGATTTGTATCTGAACGCGATTGTGAGTGCAGTTGAAAGGCTTTAAAAAATTAAAAATTTTAGTAACAAAGGGACTTAATCCTAGATAAATAATTAATTAATAATTTCTGAGAAACTTCAATACGAATTATATTTTTTTTCACTGCTTGAAGGACTTGCAATTATACAGGTAAAAGGCTGTTTCCACTTAATCATTATAAATGTTGTCTCTGAGAGTGAAAGAAAATAAATGAACCCACCTCCCTCTTTCAAACCATACTTTTATCCATTATTTTTAAGCATATCCTCCATGCGAATAACTACCCCCTTCAAATCGCTTACGATGGGGGATAACGCAGAAGAATATTTCGTAGGACAAGTAATTCCGAATAACTCGAGGTTATTTTTACCAGCTCTGACCAAGGTATTATTGAATTCACTAAACTCATACACATTGTCTTCGCGAAAGAAGTACAGGATACCATTTGTGTATCTAAATACTGAATTTATGTTCGAGGGAATTTGTGGATACATTTTATTGTATCGAAATTGATCTTTCGGTCTGAATATACATTCGTCCATTTCTAAAATAAAATCTCTGCTATGAAATATTAACGTCATCCCAGAATATGTGTTAACTGCCGCCTGGATTCTAGCGTAGCGTGGTAACCCAATAGTAGATATATGACGAGGGTAATCGTTTACTAATTGCATACTTGGATAATTAACCATGTAAATTGTTTCATTTAAGAATATTACAATCTCTCCACTTGGTCTGCGGTAAATCGCGTTAATCTCAAAGTCTTTCTGTGGAAGAAATGGCAGCCAGTTTGTAATAAGCTGAGGGCCAATGATAACTGATTTTTCCGTATTTTGCAAATCTATGTACCAAAACAAATTTCGATGGAACAAATATAACAAGTGATTGATTATAAGAAATTTATCTACTCTTCTCAACTCACATAACTCGATATCGGTATTGTTATTAGTATACTCTTCTTCATTTCGTCTCTCATCCAAAGTATGTTTCGTATTGTTAGCTTCTTCCTTTTCAACGTGTTGACCGTAAAGATGTTGAACTGCCTGAATGTCATCTTCATTCAAATCGATTCTATAATTAAAGTCATCGTATAAAGGGTACATGATAGCGTTTTTATCATTGGAATGTGAGATGCCTAGCGTTTGTCCAATTTCATGGATGAGCGTTGAAAGAAGGGAGCGCTGTGATTCTGGAAATGAAACCCTATTAAACCCCAAAAACCATTCTTCGTCTTGGTCAACGTGAATTTCTAACATCCCACCATTTTGCATTGGATATTCTGCATGAGCTAATACACCATCTTTACCGTCAAAGGGATGAGGACAGAAACCACCCGAACGACGAATATTTTTATGAATGAGCTGTACATTTTTAATAATAATATCTGGCGTTTGAGAATCCTGCTCAAATTTTAAATTCGTTACTCCAGCCCACACATCAAATGCTTTCTTCGCTAGTTCTATGTACGTGTGATTCGCCAAGCTGTAATGCCATTTTAAGACATCTTTATTCCATTTGTGTGGCGATAATGTGAATGTAGGATAGTCAGCAACACCACAACGACGTTTGTTGATGAATTCCATAGTATGTTCATCTATCTCTCCCCCACTATTGCTGATATTGTAATACTCTTGAAAAATTCTAAGTGAATCGGCCAAGACTTCTGGTTTCACACTAGCTAATCCGTTATCACTCACATTCAGGTAACCATAATGTTGAAGATATTTAGCTATGCAATTAATGTGGTTATTATCAATGCTTACACCGATGTTAAGCCCTAGCTCGGTGAGAAGCAAGACTAAAAGTATGATTCTCATAATGCAATCAATAAGACGTGAATCACGATGTCACATTCACAACACACAGTCAAGTAACTGATCGACTCCTAATCACCTTCTCCGTTGGAAAAAAATAGTCTAATCCTGAAATGAAAATGATAAGTATTTTTAAAAATTATGTATTATCACTCGATTCACCATACTCGGGATAAGATATTTTTCTGCTTAAGACTACATCTTTAAGATAAACTGGTTTTCTAGTAAATTTAACTCTGGCACAACAACTTTGTATATTGAATTGAGTATGACGAGATACATGACATCGTTCATACACAGAAAAAAGAGGTTTAGTTGTGCATTTAGAACACCAACAATTATAATTTTGGATAAACTCTGAAATGAGATATTCGACATGTGTTATAATATAGTGATATTCTTCAAAAATTATATCATGATTACTTAATCTTTTTTCATAGTCTTCAACATCCTTGATTGATGTTTGTAAAGACCAAAAGCAACTCCAACACAACCTTAGTATAGAACCATTATTATTACTGGTAATGACATGACACTTTTTTCTAACAGTAAAAGGGATCATGCTGAATAGAATATATTCATAATGAATATGTTTATGAAAAAACTTTTTAAGGTCTAGAGTCATGAGTAGAAAGAATTCATTATCGTCAACACATAGCTCCTGATCACGATTAATAAATTTAATAAGTCCAGCAACTGCAGCAAGTTCAGTACATTTATCTATAGTAGGAATCAACTTTCCAGTCATGAATTCACGTTTAGTTATTCCAAGTTGGGATACAAACTTTTGAATAGCGCAAATTCTCGGTCTATAATTTTTAGTTAACTAAGTGTTCAAAGGAGCGTAGCTTGGTAGATGCATGGACTTTAGTGCTGTTAAAGCTAGAGACTTTAAGCTGTACGCTTGGTACATAGTTTTGAACAAAGGTGACACGTCCGTAATTTTAAAATCTCACCAGCTCCAGAAGATGATGGGTGTGATGCTAAGAAACACTGATGTGCTTCTATCGAACGTTGAGATACAAGTGACTCCTTCTCTATCTTTTATTATTTTTAATGAAATTCTCCTCCTCCTCCTCTCTGGATAGGTACTATCTGCAACGGTGGAGGGATATTTCCTTTGTGCGCGGAGTAATTCCGTCATGACTAATGACACGCCTTATTTCGAAAGTATGTCAACGAAAATAAAGAATATCACGTATCGCATTTCCTCGCCGCTTGAATGAGTTAAATGAAAAGTAGTCAAGGTTGATGCAATGGATCTATAACCTTTAGAATATAGAGGCAGAGAATGTACTTTGTACGCTTCGGTCATAAGTAATGTCACGTCTAAGACTGATTTCGAAAGTATGTCAACGAAAATAAAGAATATCTCGTATCGCATTTCCTCGTCGCATTATAGCTTTCTAAAAGAGTTCAATGAAAAGCAGTCAAGGTTGATGCAGTGGAGACTGACTACACTATGAGATTTCAGTCATAGTTTCTTTAGTATATAAACCGAGGCTTGGATGGCAATTTCATCAATTCAACGAGAAGACAACAAGACGTTCAATCAAACGTTCCACATCAAACTTTAAGTGAGTATACTTCGAATCTATTTTTATACTTTAAGTATATACGATAGTAAATTCAACTAAAGAAGATACATTAACTTTTCGTTTCATATCAATTAAAGTATATACTGATACTTATCGTTTCATGTGAACTTTCAACATAGAATGTTCATCACATTTAAGAAATTGCACCCGTTCGCAGTTGTTCCTAAACCTTCTTACGATTGTCCTGCTGGATATGATATAAGCGCTATTCAGTCGGATATAATTCCTAAGCGAGGAGGAGGATTAATAACAACAGGTTTCTCCCTGAAAATTCCTAAGGGGTTTTATGGGAGACTTGCCTCTCGCTCGAGTCTATCGTTAAGGTATGGGATAGAAGTGGGAGCGGGTGTGATCGATCCAGATTATAGAGGAGAAATAAAGGTTCTCCTCTATAATCATAGTGATGAAGATTTTATGGTGAATCGTGGGGATCGTGTTTGCCAAATCATCCTCGAAAGAATAGCCACAGATATAACATTTGTGGAGGTGACCGATGACGCTCTGTCTCAGACAAGCCGAGGCGAGGGTGGTTTTGGTAGCTCTAATCATCCTCCGGTTTACTGATGTGAGTGTTTCAATCGTTAGCTATTTAAACCTCTCATGGTTCATTTTAAGTTAATTTATATTTTTCCTTCAAAGGATGGAACCTAATAACACCACCAACACCAGTACCGCCACCACTACCGCCACTGCCACTACATCGACGTCGTCCTCCTTCTCATTAGTAAGTTTATCAGTTTCTACATCTTCTTTATCAAATATCTGGTGATATATCTAATTGAATCTCCATTTATTCTTACAGAACGACTTACGTGCGAGGCTGCAATCTGCGGAAGAGCAGTATCGCTTCCTGAAAAAGGAAGCGTTGGAGGAGGGCAAGAGATACCGGGTAGAGCGACTTGAAAAAGTCACTACCCGGTATGGAGATGGAATTGTGGCAGTAATTAAATTTGGGGGGAGTGATAGGAAGCTTTTCCTCCCCCGAATCTATGAGATGTCGGGGGGGGAGATAATGAAATATAATTACAGTGAGGAAATATTTAACATAGAAAAAAAAATTTAATAAAAATTGTTTAAGAAAATGTTTGTTTTTAATCCACATCCCTCGAAAATTTTCCAAATCCTAGTTAGGTTCAAAAATTCTTGTAAAAAAAGAAAAAATTACTCACATATTAATTTTTCTATAAATTAGAGTCAACTTTTACCTTAACACTACTTGATTTGGTAACTTCCTATAAATCAAATGGTACGAGTATCTTATATTCAATGCTCTTAAAATTATTTCTCACTTGAGTTAATAGTATCATATTTCATTTCATGTAAAAATATTCTCACATCTCTCACTCAGATAATAGACCCTCGCACCCTTTTTGTTAGCTAGGTGATACAGTCTTTCATCACTAGACATCGACCCAATCGAAAAAGTTTTAGAAAATCTACTACAGGAAGTGTGTAAGAGACATATGATACTTCCATCGTGAGTCTTATCTCTGCTGTGTGGATCTTTTACTGTTAATTTAAGCTACATTTTTTTGGTTAAAACGAATTCTATTCGGCTTCAAAATTTCAAATCTGATTTTGTGCGGAGAATATTGCTGCCTGTACGCTTTCTTCAAATCCACCGGACGTAGCCTCGATCAATTCGTATGAATCTTCACACGCCCACATGTGAACGATTGCATAGTCGTCAAAATGTTTACTAAATGTTTTGGCTCGGGAGTTAGAAAGAAACGATAATGTCATCGCAAGTTTGCTGTTCGTAGGCAGAAACTGCGGTTTGGAGGCGGAAACTGGACAGGATACGAAGGATGCGAGCGAAGGATGTCAATCGTGATGGAGTCTCCCGCGAACGAGCCACGTAGGAAGAAGAGTAACCGGAAAAAGAAGAAATTCCCGCCGCAATTTCAGAAAGACTTTCATCATTAACGAGCGAACTAGAGAAACTGTTCGAGATTCTAATTCCTCAAGATGTTGAAATAAACGTTGAAATAAACTTTAGGTAAAAAAAGATTGAGAGCGAAAGTGGGGTGGGGTGTGTAAATTGTGATCGAACGGAAACTGGATGTTTGCGGCTTTTTTTTGCGCGGGAATTGAGGGTGAAATGTAAGTTTTCAGTCAATCATCATGCAGTCGTCGAGTGGAGAGGTTCTGGAGCAGCAGTCTTCCCCGCCGAAGAAGAAAGTGGCGGGCGAGAAGAGGAAGTCGAAAGAGTACGTTCGACCCGTCCCGACCCGTAAGAAGAAGAAGGCGTCAACGAAGAAGAAGAGCGAATGGGAGGAGTTTCACAACAATCTTAAGGAGCAACTCACTCTTTTCGCGGAAGGAAAGAAGAAGGAGGGCGATTGGGAGGAGTTCTGCAGCTGTTATACGGACGCTATAGCTCTTCTCAGGGGAGAAGCGAGGTTGAGGAAAGAAGAGGACGATTGGTTGGAGTTCAACCATATTCTCGAGAACACGATAGATCTTTTTCTTCGAGAGAAGAGAAGGAAGGAAGAAGAGAAAAAAGCAGTTCGCATGATCGTTTCCCCCCTCTCCATTTCCCTATCGCTAGTGATTTCAAGAGCCTGTACTGCCGCGGCGCCCCGCTTAATTCCGACAAGTCCAAACAGGTTCACATCGCTTGGCAATTCCAACCCGGTGGTGGACGTGCCTACGCGAGATTGCTGCATCGACCGACCGAGAGTGATGAAACGGGTGGACTCGATATTTTTGAATCTGACCTAGATATATTCTTTCTGCGCGAGCAGGAAATCAGTGCCTACTTAAACAATTCTGTGGAATTAAAACCCATCGCAAATCCGAATTTCTCCGTCACTGCTGAAGTAGTCGAAGGTGAGAAACAAATTGCGTTCACTCGCACATCGGGTTCTGCATTCCTAGATCCGCGGACGGGTAGATTGGTTTCGTTGAACAAAGTGGAATGGCGGGAATTCAAGAATGTCTTAAACCATGTTCGTGCTGCTATCCAAGTTGCCAATATAAATGCCAGACAGCTGGACGAGAACTTTTTTGCCCATGGAAAATGCAGTGCACAGACTTGGGGTTCAACACGTGAGAATCACGTTTGGCGCTTGGCAGACTGCCCATGTATTCACTCCCTTCCCGTTGGACCACCTGCACAACGAAGGGTGGGTGAAGTTATTGTCGACTTCCAGGCGGGAGTTGATGGAAAACTATTTGTAATTCGGGAGTTGGCCATCAAACGGAGAAATTCGCATGTGCGATTAAAAATGGTTCAAATTTGAAAAAGTGGATTCGTGAAAACGTACGTCGTGAGAAATTCCATGCGAAATTGAAGTGTATCTGATGGACTCAAAGTGATAAATTTGAAATGGACTCAAAGTTTTTGTCACGTCTACTACGATAAGTGATAAATTATGTATGTCAATTGAAATATTCTTGAAAATAAATTACTCTAAAAAAGATGTTTTATCTTCTTATTTTACCCACCATATATAATTATTAGGAGAGGTTTAATCATAATAAAAAGTCATCAATCCTTCAAACATTTTAGATTTATTATTTCAATATATTTTTTACATTTATTGGTAATATTCAAAATATATGCCTAATAAACGTCTCTTTTTTGAATACTTGAAAGTGAACACTAACGTCTTCACGAGGGTATCCTTCTCGCCTGGAACGGGTGAGTAGTCAATCAGAGATTTCACGTTGTCGGTGCACAGCACGGGTTTTGAAAGCGATGTCACCTTTGAAATGAGGTAGCCAGAATCCAAGCAATCGGTATTCTCCTGGACGCTGAAAATGTCGACGGTGAGGACGGGCAACTGCTCCTCCGCTTTGCTGCGCTCATTCGGATCCTCTATAGTTTCCAGTGGAACGATGTTGAATCTCTGGTACACACCTTCCGAATTTTTGAATCCGGAAAAGGGAATTTTGCTCCCAATCAAAGACGCCGTTCGATCCCCGACACGAAAATCGCAAATGTGCCTTTTGCCGAATTCTAGGGTCAGGGAGAAGTCGGTCCCGGGCAGGTCGGTGGGCAGCAAGATGTCATAGTGGTCATCTCCAGTCTTCTCCACGCTGATGACGCGATCACCCAATTTGGCCGTGGGCCGGGCCGTTAACCATCCCCAAGGAGGAGGGAGATAACGAGATGTCGCTCGCACCACCCGCTTATTCGCCAACTGCTGCTTCGGTCCCTCCACCACCTTTTCCTCCTCCTTTTTTGTCGACACCTCCTCCTTGGACATCTCCTCCTTAGGCACCTGCTCCTCGGGCACCTCCTCTCCCATTTCCTCCGGTAGATTCCCGCTAATTTCCATCTCGTACGGTCCTTCCTCCTCGACGTTCGACTCGACAATAAAGTGAAAGAGAGAGACCTGCTGAAATCGCTCCATCTCCCTCCTCCTCATCTCCGATCGGTTCATCCCCTCCCATGCCCCCCCCGCCTTGGTACCGCGTGCAGGAGGTTACGGTCAGAATGTGCTCTGGCTGAGATGTTTCACAACAAACCGTACGTGTAGTGTGGAAGGTCGTCATTTTAGAATGCAACAGTCAGCTGCACGCTCTCGCACTCCGATCGTGAGCGAGACAGGCGGCGACTCGTGCTGACCTTGCAAGGGAGAGAGAATGACTAAAGTATTAGAACGCGGCCTCAAATAGAGAAGCAAGTCCGTGACTGTTTCGATATGCTACATATTTTTCATTTCCGACTGGTGGTATCATTTTGACATAAAGACGAGAAAATCATTTGATGCGCGTTGATTAGTGCTATCCAACGGTTATATTTTATCTAAGTTAATTAGTATACTAAGTTAGAATGTTTTTACGGCTGTTGTGGGTTACTTATTCGCTTCGTCGCAAAGACAAGTACATCATTTGATGCGGGTTATTTTGGACTATCAGACGGTGTCGTTATATTTTATCTAAGTTAATTAGTATACTAAGTTAAAATGTTTTTCGGCTGTTGTGGGTTACAGTCAGAATATGCTCTGGAAGACGTTTCAGAAGGATATGTCATGCAGCCTAGAAGATGTTTACGCACGAGGTTGCCTTGACGGTCCGCATTGAGAGTGAGCGGGTTATTGAGTCAACGTTAGATGACGTATACGGAACTAATAGAACGCGGATCTCATACACAGATGGGTTGCGTCATGCTATTCCGTTTCTAAGCCGCGTGAGGGTCGTTAGGCGTGACTGGAATAATATTTTTTTGCATATTAAGTGTTTTCGGACCGGTATCTCCCCCCTACTGTTCTAATTGTGTCGAGGGGAAACAATCACAGCTGCCATACAATCACACCAGGAAACGTGCCACCAGACCTCTTGAGGTAATCCACAGTGATGTTTGTGGACCAATTTCACCGGAATCGTTCGACGGGAAAAGATATGTACTTACATTTATCGACGATTTTACTCACTTCACAGCAGCCTATGTACTGGAATCAAAATCGGAAGTCACTCGATACACAAAGATGTTTCACGCCATGGCTACGGGTCATTTAAACTTGAAGATAAGTAGATTTCGCTGTGACAATGGTCGTGAATACTTGTCCAACGAGTTGAAGGAATTTTTTGAAGAATTTGGAATACAGTTTGAGTTCACAATGAGATATACCCGTCAACAAAATGGTGTCTCGGAACGGATGAATAGAACTCTTATTGAAAAGGCTCGTTGTTTGATACTTCAATGTAAATTAAATAAGACGTTCTGGTCGGAAGCTGTACGAACTGCTGTATACCTAATTAATCAAAGTCCTACATCGGCTTTGGAAGGAAAGGTACCTGCGGCTTTGTGGTACAACAAGAAACCTGATCTGAGTAAATTAAGAGTATTTGGCTGTGTTGCATATCTACTGGTACCAAAAGAATTGAGAACAGGGAAGTTTGACAGCAAGTCCTTTAAGTGTTATTTCACTGGGTACTGTTCCAACGGTTATAGACTATGGTGTCCGGAAGAAGGAAAAATTGTTACAGGGAATAACGTTGTCTTCTATGAAGGAAAGTTCGACTTTGAAAGTAAATCAAGTGAGGACTGGATCGCGGAACACGTAGAGGAAAACTACAAATCAAATGATGAGGATCACGATGGATTTCCTATGCCGGAGCTGACAAGTGATGAAGAGGAAGTTGAAAATGAATTTCAAGTAAATAAAACTGGAAAGGAAACTCTACGACGATCTACCATAAAGAAGAAGACACCAAAATATCTGCAGGATTATGCTGCTCTTGCGCTGAGTACTGAAAATTATGTAGATGATGTACCGGAAAACTACAAGGATATTGTTAAGTTCTTACTTTGGAGAACACTGACATGTTCAAGTGAAATCACGAAGTCGAGAGTCAACTTGGCCTCAACCTTTCATGCCCAGGTAAGGAAGGAGACTGCCCGATCAACTGGGAGCAGTTAAGGGGTAGGATTACTTGGGAAGAGAGGGGAAGGTAGGAGAGGGGTGGTAGGCATGACCGGGCTCCGCCAATCACCTTTATTCTTTGCTTTCTATTACTGCATACATAACACATCCTCCCCCTTAATTAATGGAGGTAATAATAATAATAAAAAAAGTACCTTAGAACAAAACAATACATCATTGCTTCAGAGATTACAATAGTCTTACAATCATAGATATACATACAATTACAAGGTATACAAGGAAACACCTTGAAATGATAAAATCATAAATTTAGCCGAGAAACTGGCTTCCTTTCTCTCACTGGGTAGCGACGTATAGGGGTTTTGTCACTCTGTACTGGATCATCAGCCTGATCACCTGAGGCTAAGGGCAAATGTGTAGCGAGCCCTGAAGGGGTTTGCTCCAACATAGGGGTGTTACTCAAGGGTGGTGAATTAGTTGATGTATCCATATTAGAATTGGGCTGCTCATGTTGGGGTATGTCACTTACACCAACATGGTCAGGTAACACCTCTGTGGTTTTGGAACTCGTACCTTCTACAGTCTTGGACTGTATGCCAATTAATTGGTCAATATGTCGCTTCCAAATAATACCATTGTCCAATTTCACTAAATAAGAAACTGGACTTAACCTTTCTAAAATAGTCCCTTCAATCCATTTACTCTTTCCTCTGAAATCTCTTACAAGTATGGGTTGCCCAATATACAATTCTCGGGTTTTATTCCCAGCACAACCAAAAATCTGTTTGGCTTGACTATTTTGAACATTTTCAGTTAGAGAAGGTCTTAATAAGTCTAATCTTGTTCTTAAATTACGATTAAACATAAGTTTAGCAGGAGTCTCTCCTGTAGTGCTATGGACAGAATTTCTATATGCTAACAAAAATTTATGTAGTGCCAATTCAGGATTTTCCTTACCCAGAACTGTACATCTCAAACATTTTTTTACAATTTTTACTGAACTTTCAACTTGGCCATTGCTAGCAGGGTGATATGGCGGTGTCAATGTATGCCTTATTCCATTCATTTCCAAAAATTCATTAAATTCCCTAGAAGAGAAAGGTGGACCATTGTCTGTTACACAATGTAGGGGTAGACCAAACCTGGAAAACATGGGTCTCAATTTAGAAATAACTAGCCTCGCCGAGGTGGAAACAACCTCTTACTGTAGGCATCAGTAATAACGAGATACATTTTAGTTTTGAATGGTCCCAAAAAATCTAAATGTATTCTTTGCCATGGTTTCTGTGGGTATTCCCACACATGTAAAATAGCTTTTCCTGGGTTCTGTCGCTGCATAAGGCAAGATGAGCAACTATTAGCGAGGTGTTCAATATCTCCATCTATACCCGGCCACCAAATATATGACCGTGCCATTGCTTTCATTTTTACCATGCCTAGATGACCAGTATGGAGTTCATTTAAAATTTCCTTCCTTAATGATCTAGGAATTACGACCCTATGACCCCACATTAATATGCCATGCTCAATGGTTATTTCACTTAACCTTTGACAATATGCCTTCAAATTTCTATCAACATCTTTCGGCCAACCATACAAAACATAACCGAAAATTCTACTTAACTCCGGATCCCTTCTGGTTTCCACTTTTACATCCTTAAAACTGAGGGGTATGTTACTCTCCTCCAAAAACTGTAAATAGGTTCCCACATAGCTAATTTCATCAGTCTCTCTTAATTGAGTTAATTCCTGTAAATTAAGGGGTAGTCTTGAGAGACTATCTGCTGGTACATTAGTTTTTGAGGAAACATATTCAATATCAAAATCATAAGCTGATAAGAATAGAGCATAACGCTGCAATCTACAGGCAGCATAGGCTGGTAGGCCTTTCTTTGGACCAAAAATAGACAGTAAAGGCTTATGGTCAGTGACTAGTGTGAACTTCCGACAAAACAAATACTGAATCCACTTCTTAATACCAAACACAATGGCCGTAGCTTCCTTATCAATCACAGAATAGTTAAGTTCTGTAGGAGTTAATAATCTGGAAGCAAAACCTATTGGCTTTTCACATCCACTTTCTTGAACTTGAGTTAACACACTGCCTAGTCCATAAAAACAACTGTCTGTGTACAGCTTAAGTGGCAGGTCGGGATTGTAGTGAGCTAGGATTGGTGCAGATACAAGCTTCTGCTTAATGATCTCAAAAGACCTATTACAAGATTCATTCCAAACAAAGGGTGCATTTTTCTTTAAAAAGTTATACAAGGGTGTGGCTAGAGAGGATAGCTTAGGCACAAACCTGGCATAATAGTTTACCAAGCCTAAAAAACTTTTAAGCTGCGTAAGATTCTGAGGGGTAGGTGCATTTACAATAGCCTCTATTTTGCTGAATGAAGTATGGAGGCCTTCTTTACTAAGCACATATCCTAGGTATTCAATTGACTTACAAAAAAATTGACACTTTTCCTTCATTACTGTTAAACCACTGTTACTTAACCTAGAACATACTTCTCTTAGTCTGCTCAGATGCTCATTTAGATTTTCCCCCGTAATAAGTATATCATCCAAAAAACAGACTACTCCAGGAATTCCAACCAACAATTGCTCCATTATCCTCTGGAAAATTCCAGGAGCTGAAGATACCCCAAATGGCAAACGGTTATAAGCAAACAGTCCTTTATGTGTGCTAATGGTACAAAGCTTCTTTGAAGCTTCATCTAGTCTAACCTGAGTATAAGCTTGAGATAAATCAATTTTCGAATACAACTCGCCCTTCTGTAGGCTGTTAAACAAATCCTCAATTCTTTGGATTGGAAAACGATCGATTTCAAGGTAAGGGTTCAAGGAAACCTTAAAATCCCCACAAATTCTCAATTGACCATTCCTTTTTATTACCGGAACTACAGGCGTTCCAAAGTCACTACTGTTAACAGGAGTTAAAATTCCATCTTCCTCTAATCTTTCAAGCTCTTTTTCTACCTTTTCCCTTAAGGAAAATGGGATCGGTCTAGGCTTAAAAAACTTTGGACTTACGTTAGGCTTCAAGTTAAGCTTAACAGGTTCACCCTTATAACAACCAAGTTTGTCAGTGAATACCATGGGAAATTCTTCAAACAAATGTGTAATCACATCGTTTACTCTATTAATTGGCTTGCTACCATTTTCATCATTCACCACATTATTCTTCAATGAAATACTAACGGTTATCTGCAACTCCTTCATCCAGTTGCGCCCCATTAAGGGATTTGCCCCTCTAGAAAGTACAAAAAGATCAAGGGTTTGACATACATTATCATGTTTCACATTAACAGATAATTTTCCCATTGGTCTAATTTGCTCATGGGTGTAAGAGGTCAAGATCAAGTCCGTAGGCTGCAAGGGAAGGTGGTTAAAATGCAATTGGTAGCATTTCTCAGATATCACCGAGACACAAGCTCCACTGTCAACTTCAAATACAACATTTTGACCTTCTACCTTAAGATTGACTGTCACAGGCTCTACCCTGATTTGGTTAATTTCATTTTGCATGTTAAACAAGCCATTTAAATCAAACATGTCGTCCTCATTACCCATAGTCTTATCCCCATCGACATAATGATGGCGATCTTTAAAGGGTTTGAAACCTTTCTTCTGCAACCAGGGTTTTGAGCACTCCTCAGACTTATCACTAAATGTACTGTTAGATGCGGACTTAACCGCTCGCTGCTTACTTTTACAAACCTTTTCCAAATGGCCTTTTTTTCTACAATAATGACATGAGTAGCCTCTGAATTTACATGCATTAGAGGTGTGACCACTTTTACCACAACAAAAGCAATGGACCTTTTCACTGATGTTTCTCTCCTTCTCTCCTGGCGTGAGGACTCGGCTGCAATGCCTGGTGCTGTCTCTCCGACTGCATAGAGAAGCTCTGTAGTTTAGATGAAGTCGTCTGGCCCGCCGCGCCGTGATGATAGGTTGGGTGGATGAGTCTCGGTCTGCCGCTTCTAGCGATGCAGCTAGCTGCACAGCCTTCTCGAACGTCAGTTCTGGCTCCCCTAGTAAACGCTTCTTGATCGCCTCACTACGCAACCCACTAACGAGACGATCACGCAAGTAATCAGAAAGTTTGTCCTTGAAGTCACAATGGGTAGACAGTTTTTTTAACTGCACAATGTACTCTGCTACAGTTTCATAATCGCGTTGGTCACGCTGACTAAATTTGTACCGTTCGACTATGAAGGATGGTTTTGGGCTTAAATGTTCCTGCGCGATTTTTACTATAGCGTCAAAAGATGTGGAGCTCGGCTTCTCCGGCGTGCACAGATCTTTCAACAAATTGTAAGTCTTGGCTCCCGCTACAGTTAAAAGAGTACTGACTTTCTTTTCCTCCTTAATGTCATTACAATCCACAAACAAGTTGAATCGTTCAATATAGGACTCCCATGACTCCTCCGTCCCGTCAAATGGACCCAGAGAGCCAATAATGCCGCGTGACATTTTTAAGGAATTTCGTCGCACGAATAATAATCTAGCCTGGGATGAGTCAGTTTATAGTTTTTAACTATTGCATTGGATAATAACGTACCTTGCTACGTCCTCTATCCTTCCGTCGCGAACTTTACGATACATTGCTAATGCGTACCTTACTACACATTACGACGTAATCTATCTAGATTATGTGCCACTTTTAAAAAAACACGCTTCCATTTCTCGTCGCCACTGTTAAGTTCTTACTTTGGAGAACACTGAAATGTTCAAGTGAAATCACGAAGTCGAGAGTCAACTTGGCCTCAACCTTTCATGCCCAGGTACGGAAGGAGACTGCCCGATCAACTGGGAGCAGTTAAGGGGTAGGATTACTTGGGAAGAGAGGGGAAGGTAGGAGAGGGGTGGTAGGCATGACCGGGCTCCGCCAATTACCTTTATTCTTTGCTTTCTATTACTGCTTACATAACAGATATCGCGGCACGTGAAGATAAGGAACTCTGGTATCAAGCTATGAAGGAATGGTGGTTGCGGATGCATACGCCTAAAATGCAGCGAAAATCTTTTGGAAAATTCTTTCAATGCTATTCTTTTGAAAAAAGTTACTGCTTCGTCATTTATGGAACAAACTCAAAGACGTTAAAAAAATATTTCTGGTAAAATTTATAATTTTGATTAAATAGTTGCCTCAGTAGGTTTGCAGATAAAGGAATTATGAATTTATTTATTCAAAGATCGAGGAAATTTTTTAGAAGTTTGTGAACAAACGCATACGGATAAGATTTTAATAGACAAGAATTCATTATTCCACCGCGATCACTAATTCCTTGAGTATTAATTGATTCTCGGGCCAGCAACTCCTCAAGGAATTACTGAATCCGAGTCCTCAACTGAATCTCAGTCCTAATGTGAATCCGAGTCCTCATCTGAATCTGAGTCCTCAACTGAATCCGAGTCCTAATCTGAATCCGAGTATTCAACTGATTCCTCAGGAATCATGACTCCTCTACGACTCACTGAATCCGACTCCTCGGGGACTCATGAGTCCTAAGGAGTCGTCCACAAACGAGTCCTCCCTCTCCGCGGGCTCTACGAGAACACAGGTCCCCCTCCCTCAGACTTCAAATTTCAAGAGTGGGGGGACTCGTTTCTTCCTCTCGTTCACTTGATTCTCTGCTTTGCTGAGTGGTGCGCCCATTTCCATTTCCAAACTTCCAACTCGTGGCCTCGCCTGTCAGTTAGTTCCCATGTTTGCCGGGTGGTGCGCCTATTTTCATTATGAGTCGTAAGGAACGACGGTTCATTGCCGCGAACGACTCCGTTCGTCAACTCACTTCAAAGAGTCGTTCGAATTGATTCGTTCGTTCGCGACCGACCCATCTCTACTATAAAAAACTCTATCTCTACTACTATACTATAAAGATAGTAGAGATGTAGTAGATAGAGATGGGCTAAGTCGATCATTTTAGTGATTCGATCATTTTGATTCGAGTCACTTAAAAGATTCAATCAACTGATTCAATCATTTGATTCATTATAAACTCACTGACCAAATATTAATGTATTTATGTCCATGAAGATATCTCTCTGAAATTTCATGACTAGACATAACGGATAACGTACATGTGAATGTTTTTCCACTTAATATCACATTCAATCACACGGCAGACGGAAACACAAAATAATTGAATGATCGAATCATTTTCTCGAAATGAATCATGAGTCATTTGACTCACTTGGTGATTCAATCATTTTGAACGAATCGATCATGAACGACCCATCACTAGTAGGGGTAATGTAATGGTTGGCATTGGTGATAAGGTGAAGTGAAGTGTTGTCGTCGGCATTTTCATTGAATGTAATGTCGTTTATCCAGCTGACGTTTAAGGAGTATTATGTGCGAAGATAATCTGCAAATATGTGGCGTGAGATGTACTTGTGAGAAATGTTAATGTACTAGGTATATTGGATAATCCTGCAGTTAATGCTTACTTAGTCCTGCCGTCATTTATTTAACCCGTCGAGGAAACTACCATTCGAAATGGCCTACTCGGTAAACATAGCTGTCGAAGCTCCCATTGAAAATCAAATTCAAGAAATAACCTACGATGGTCAGGAAATATATCAGTCGTAAGTATCGAGTTCTTAGCTTTCCCCTCTAAATTTTATAAATTTATTTCTGATTTACTGAATCACAGGAGTTCGTTTGTTTTACAAAATTACTTGATGACCGTTAATTTTTTTGCAGACCACTGTCAATGTCTGAAAATTTGTCTAAGCTAGCGCAGAAAATAGATTTTAGTAAGGCGCTGACAGAAGACATAAAGAAAGAAATTGCTGATCAGTCTGATAAAAGTGATGACGAGTCTGCTACAAAAGATGTAATTACTTACCAGTCGTCACTTTGGCCGTGGGATTCGGTTCGCAATAAATTGAGGTGAGTATTTTCTTAGCTTTGATTAGTATAACGAATATTTTCTCATGTCCATGATGGATGTGACCTTTTTTGCCTGTGTTTCAAGTTCACTGAACTTCGCCTAGTAGCCAACGCGTATCAGTTTGGTCATGTAATTATTAAGGTCGATTTTGCATCCTATCTTTTTTTCGTAATGATCTAATCCTGGCAGTGCAGCCCATTTTTCAACTATTTGGAGGGAAATTTGGTTTTTCCTTGTTGCTGGTAGTATTAGTGTACATTGAACTGACGATCGTATAGATAAATGTTTCTGGGGTGTTCCACCGGGTAAGTAGTTTCTTAAATACCGTCGTTTCGGAGAAAGACTACTTACCCGGTGGAACACCCGAGAAACATTTATCCAGCAGATACGCCGGGAAACCCCAAGATCTTTCGTAACGATCGTATCTTTGAATTTAAAAGGAATATCCAGGCACAACGTCTGTCAAAAGCTAAGGGTTTTCCGCATGTTCATCAATAATCACGCATTTTCTACTTCTGTCAAGAACTTCCTCGTACTGTCATAAGATGTGAAACCGCAGAAGAGGTCCAAGTCCTTTTGAGGAAGAGATGAAGAATGGATGGTATTATTTAATTGAATTCAATATTGAAGAATTACTCATCCAGCTGCACGTGTAAACCTATCTAATGTTACAAGTGCTCTTATGATGGAAAATGAGTGGATCCTGTTAGGCGAACATTTAATGTATGTAATTATGAAATATTGTGAAGAAATCTGTGTGTTGAAATGACTTGACGTACATGTTCTCAACTCAGCCTTTGCTCATGAACTGAACAGATGACTGGCTCTCCACCTGAGAGCTCTACATGACTTGCACATCAGCGATATCTATTATAAGAGTCAATACACTACAACTCCCTCCGTTGTTAATTTCAACCTTAAACATTTCTTTTTTTTTAACAATACATGAAATTAGTAAATACAGTATACAATACCATCTCACAATAAAGAAATACACACAGGAAATGAAATTACAACACCAAACTGTATTACAATTTCATCTTTACTACAGGCTTCCTTTCCCTTTGTGGATACCTACGTTCTTGCAAAATACCTGAGTTTGGCAAAGGCAGGCTGTGTCCGCTCACAGGAGCTTGAGGGGGCTCAGGATGCATGACATCCTCACAGGCAGCAGCACTGACTCACGGAGAACGAGCAGGAGTAGGGGGGAAGGTTTTGTTTGAGTGGGGGGGGAGGGGTTTGCATCTTCCCCCCCCCTATTAGCAGTCAGGTCATGTGAAGTCACATTAATATCTGCTACAGAAGATTTGTACACATCACGATCAGCTGATGGATCAGTCAACAGGCTATCTAGTGCCATCAGCTGGTCTATGTGACGCTTCCAGATAATGCCTGAACTTACTCTTACCGAATTAGTAACCGGACCTAGCCTTTTTAAAATGATACCTTCAACCCATTATTTGCTTGGAGAACGATAATCTCTAACAAGTACATACTATTTGATTAGGACTTAGTTCTCTAGTTTTACTGCCTCTACAGTACTCAATCTGTTTGGATTGATTTTTTTTCACAATTTCAGGCAACTTAGGTCTGATTAAATCTAGCTGAGACTTAAGAGGTTGGTTGAACATGAGCTGAGCTGGTGATTGCCTTGTTGTCAAATGAAAATAATTGCGATAACTAAACAAAAATCTGGTTAAAGCCAACTTTAAATCAACACAATCGAAGAGCACATTTCAGTTTATGCTTTACAGTTTTAACAGCATTTTAGGCTAAGCCGTTTGTTGATGGATGATAAGGGGGAATTAATGAATGTTTAATTCCATTCATTGACATAAACACTATGAATTCTTTTGATGTAAATGGCGGACCATAATCACTGACTACATGATTTGGTAATCCAAATCTAGCGAACAAATCCCTTAAATGATTAGTGGTATGTTTAGCTGCTGTAGAGGGTACACACAGCACCTCTAACCATTTTGTGTAAGCATCTTTGATTTGCCGAAATACTTTATTTTTAAATGGACCGAAAAAGTCGACATTAACCTCGACCAAGCTTTGTTTGGATAGTTCCAAACATGCAGCATACTCTTGGAAGGGTTACTTCTTTCCATTAAACATGCTTAACAACTATTTACAAGGCGTTCAATATCTGAATCAATGGAAGGCCAGTAAACGTAAGACCTCACTAAAGCCTTCATTTTAACAATACCTAGGTGACTGGCGTGAAGCTCATTTAATATAGTTAATCTAAACTTAAAGAGGTATTATCACTGTAAATCCCCACATTAGGATACCTTGTTCTACAGAATCGATCCTCACCACTTAAACTTGAACATGGTGTCCCTCAAGGTTCTGTCCTCGGTCCTTTGCTGTTTTTAATCATGGTAAATGACCTCCCTAAGAATGTCCCATGCATGTCTTTACTATATGCCGATGACACTACTTTTGTTCAAAATGTAAAAGACTTGTCGAATTCAAACAGTATTTCAAAGTCTGTATTGTCGGTAGCTCAAAATTGGTTTTCTGCAAATGGGCTTGCTTTAAACAATGAAAGAACACGTAAAGAATTTGGTGAAGGGAAGAAGGATCACGGGATGGTATTACAGTGATTTTGACCCGATTCAACGAAGAATTGAAGGAAAAATGGCCCCGTTTGGCCCGCAAAAATGTCCTCTTTCACCACCACAACGCTCCGGCTCATTCATCCTGAGTTGCCATGGCCAAATTGGTTGAATTGGACTACGAGGTACTGCTGCATACTCTGTTATCTCCAGACCTGCCTCCATGCGACTTCATTTTGTTCCCAAACATGAAGACTTGGCTCGGGGGCAAGCGCTTCACGTCGGATGAGGAGATCATAGTGGCCACGGATGAGTATTTTGCAGTGCTCCCGTATTCATATTTTTCTGAGGGCTTGAAAAAGTTGGAAACCCGTTGGGAAAAGTGTATCGCCCTAGAAGGAGACTATGTTGAAAAATAAAATAATAAAAAACAATGCTTTCATTGGTAGGCTCATTAATTATCATACCACCCTCTTTTGTATTTACATTACTAGAATTAGTTGGAGGTGACTTGCAAAATAGCTTAGCACAACAAACCTTTTGCATATGACCTTTTTTACTACAGAAATAACACACGTAGCTTCCGAAGTAACACATTGATGTTATATGATTATTTCCACCACAACACCAGCACTTTTGATCACTTTTCACTGCAGCCCTACCTCTTCCCTTCTGTTGAGGTTCTGATGAGGTGGATTTCTTCACTATCCAGTGTCTCTCTATGGCCATCCTATACACCCAGTTGTGGTTGTAGGGCTGTCCTCCCACGTTAGCTCTGCTGGTCAAGCTCGCGGCGTCCTTTTCTGCAGACTCAATGGATGTTGCTATTTTCACCGCCTTGTCGAATGTTAGATCTGGTTCTGCCAACAGCTTTTGTTTCGTGGCATCGCTGCGAAGTCCACTGATGACCCAGTCCCTCAGATAGTCTGGCAAGGCTTCTTTGAAGTCGCAGTGCGTCAAAAGTTTTTTCAGGTTAGCGATATACTCCGAAACACTCGTATTCATGTTGTTGCCTTAAGCTGAATTTATAGCATTCCACGATGAATGATGGTGTTGGATACGGGTGATCTTTTACTATTTTAACAATATCGTCATAGCTTTTCTCTGATGGTTTTCGCGGCATACAGAGATTCTGCAATAAATTGAAAGTTTTTACTCCCACTACAGTGAGCCGCATTCTTTTTTTTTGGCTTTAAGGTCATTACAATCAAAAAACAACTTGAAATGTTCAATGTAGGACGACCACGTTTCCTCATTACTGTGTAAACTTGACATGGACCCGATCACCGACATTTTGAAATTGCTAAATAAGTTACAAATGTGTGGCAACAATTCGTTAGTGTCTATTTAAAAGAAATTTGATTGGCGTGTTGCACAACGACGAGCAACACCTGAGCAATTTCGCGGACATTTCCGACAAGACTTTTCACTTTCAGTCAAATAGCACGCAATCACCAGTTCCTCGTCGCCAATTGAAAGGACTTGACGTACATGTTCTCAACTCAGCCTTTACTCGTGAACTGAACAGATGACTGGCTCTCCACCTGAGAGCTCTACATGACTTAAAACATCAGCGACATCTATTAGAAGAGTCAATACACTACATATGTCATTATGTATCATTATTTCCCACTGATTTGGTTCGGCAGGAATTAGGAAAACGAGCAGGAATGCTGAATAATATTTTAGAAATGCCAAAACACATATTTTTCACATTGCAAGCACCCCTGTACATAAGAATGTTATTAGGACCATATTAAAGCATAACATCACAGAAATTTAAAGAAAATTGTTGGAAACAAGAAATTAGATGAAAAAATACAGGGTAAATGCTGAGGATATGGCTCGCTAAATACTCAAATTTATTGCAGTGAGATTGAAATCTTTGCTGTTTCCTTTTTGAAACTTTTGGTAAATAAATCTCCAATTCTAATTGTGCTCTTAGGAGGAACACGAAATTTCTCCTCCACAGCACTCAGCAGAGCATATGCCTCCTCAATGGAATGTTGAATTCTATCTTAATCCCATATCCCTTTGACCACAAGGGTTCCTCCTATATTATCAGCCTCCACTAATTAAGGTTTTCACCTATATTTCTTATCTTATCGCTGGAAAAGAGAGAATCATCTCATCTCTTTCAACATATCAACCCAGACAGTTGACAGACAGTTTTTCATCTCTGGATGGAACTTTTCAAATGTCTGCTGCTTCTCCCTAGGAAAACCAGTGATAGACTTTGGGTCATCTCTACCTTCAGCTGGAAAAGCATCTAAATATGTTTGGATGTCCACTTTCGACCCCACAGTGACTGACCTATGGAGTACTGAAGATATCTCAACAAAAGTGTAACTCATTTAGTCTTCTTTGGTTGCATTATCTTTTTTCAGACTAATTTTACCTACTTAATATCATGATAGTTAATATTGGCTAAATATCTAACATCTCCAGCAAAACTCCCAAATACTGTTACCATTCAAGGCTCTTCTAAAACAAGCTTTGGCACATGTTTTGGCTTTTACAGAATTGGTGAAGGATTTTTAAGACCTCAACATTTCCCTAACCCATATTCAGACAACAGCACAGACGAACAATTTATGACATAAATGGTGTGGTTCATTTTCAGTCTTCCATCTTGGCACTTCTCAAATTTTGCGGACAAAAAATGTTATGGGAAATTTAAATGTCCAACATCCAACTTTCTGCAATATTTTAAACAAGCACTCTGCTAGCTTACACTCCCCACAGAAATCAATATGATCATAGAATGCAGTCACAAACAATCTCTTCCTTACATGATAATACCAACCCAGATAGCACAGATTCTGTTGTATCTAATTTGTACATAGATAGCATCCATTGATGAAGTGGATACTAGTATCCATTGTCACATATCATATCCAGATACCACATACTGCCCAACCGTGTACGATCAAGATAATGAGTGGTGAAATGTCAGCTATGAACTGTGTACAATGGGATACGAAAGCGGGTGGTGCAGGAATACAAAATGGCCACCACAGCTATGAATGCAAAACTAGAGACATGAATAATAATCTAATAGCACACCAGTCATGAAGATGAAAAATGAAATACTTTGGTATGAGAAGAATAGCATACAACTGGTATATACAACATGTTTTTATTTGGAAGGAGCACTTTCAATAACATCTTAATGTGCACCCTGTCTTCACATGAATCCAACTTGCACACCTGTTTATTTCATAATTTTCTGGCAGAAGTCAGTCAAAATAATCATTTCTACACATTCTTGTCTGCACCCTTGGCTGGGACCAATCTCACCAACCCCTCAGTACAGCACTGGATGTACATGAAATAAACAAAAACACTTATGAAGGATTGAATCAAGCAAGAGGAAGGAGTATAGAGTTGCATGCCATTATGTCAACTGAGAGAGTACAAAATACGACGTGCACAAAGACTATCAACTTTAATGTCTACGTTAACAAGACATTATTCAACGATAGGTATCCTACCCTCACCAAACTATTGAAATCTCAATCTTTCTTACTAGCAAAGAAAAATTTCAAGTACAAAAAAATAGACTGTAAATATTGTGTTGACTATCAATCGAAGGAAAAGGTACTAAATACGAAACATGTACATATATGGTACCAATAAGTACCCACAAAATTCACCAGCAAATCTGAGGAATGATAACATCACATATGAGAAAATAACGGTCAATAATGAGCTTTGTGACATACAATCTTCAAACAGAGAGATAGAGAGAGGGTTAGTGAAGCAAATACTGATAACCTCAGGTAAATGACCATAATACTACTATGTATTCTGGAAAAAATAGATAATACTTAAAAATCACTTACAATGAAAAACTGGGAAAAGACTGGTGGCCGGTCCTTGCGGAACAAAGTCGAGCCAATCTCCTTGTACAAGAAGAACTGGACCTCTTGCAGCAGCTCAATGCTGTACCTACTTGAGAGTAAACGCACCCGATCTACTCTCGGTTGCGAATAATGAAGATCGTGATGAGTCTCTCACAAGAATGAAATACAGGATGAGAGGTGAAGTGATAATGAAATGGCTGGGTTAAAACCTTAATGAAAATAATCTCACACACAGTTGTATCATTTTGCAATTGTTTGTGGCAGAGCCATCTACATGTGAAGACTTCTATGTGCAGACGGGATGACGATATCAATTAAAATCATAGAAACCATTCCAAGATGTACTGAGGAAGAAACTAAGAAAATACTGGAATTCAAACGCATGTTTACGCAAACGCAAACGTATCATTAAATAGCCTGGGTAAAATGGTGTGTTAGATTCAGATTATTTTGTGGGAATAATGAATTGAATAACATACATGAGATATAATTGAAGTTCTGCAACTCACCATCTCATTAAGTACGGAAAACACCACTTTCACAGCGTGAAGCATGAATAAGATAGGAGAGGGAGAGTACAGCAAATTTCATTATCAAGTTTTCTTTACTTGCGAACCTTACATGCCAAACCCATCAATAAAGTTCCTCCTCGTCTGAGACAAAAAAATAGTTCCTGGAGCTGGAGATATGAGCCATGTACCTAGGGGATACTAGTATCCGGGACAAAGTGGATACGAGTATCTAGAGTATTTATTTTCATGTTTTAAAAAGTATCGACGCATACAACAGGATGTCACTGATGAATTCCTGATGTGCACACTCCGTTGGGGATGTAAACTCATTCGTTTTCTATTTGGTACAAATTTTTCACAAACATTTCACAAATGCCCTAAGTGTGAATTCTTGTATCCTGATTGTCGCCCTTTGTATCCAGATACGAAAATTCGTTTGCTATCTGGGAACTTAGCTATCTCACTCATAGCTCTCTCAAACTTTCACTCGGTTTACCCCTTTGTTTGGGACATAATTTCTTCCTTCATCTTTCAGCTGGTGGAGAGCGAAGCCTCCAATTTCCATGGGGTAAAAGCATATGTGAATGGTTTCGTTGGCCTTTCAGATTAACAACCTATCTCTTTTTTGCAACTTTTTGTGAAAATATTAATTCTAAATGCTCTTACCTTGACAAAAATACAGTCAAACCTAACTAACCTAGCTATCTTGCTTAAAAACACAGATAAACAAGTAAAAGTTATTTTTTCATATGGCTAGACGGCCATTTTTAGTGAGTTAAATAGCTTCTTTTTCCATGCATATTACTTATGTTAGTTTGAGCACGACAGCTGACAATTTCAGTTCTTTTTTCATTGCTCAATAGTTTCCGCATAAAGAATGCAGTTATATCTGTCAGTCTTTTGAATCCCGAGGCACACAAATGTTGAAGGAATAAAATTCGCAACGAAAAATTTCTTATTGCTAAAATCGGGTGATTTGTAATTGAAATTATCATTTCTGGCTTGCAGTGTACTATTTTTATGTGAATCTAGATAAAACATTTTATGAAACCTGGTATGTCATATTAGGTAGATTAGAGCATGAACACAACATTAATGTAACAGAATGTACAATGGACCGATATCGATAATAGGTCACATAAGCGGTAATGAAGATTGGTTATACAATTAGGATTCCTTATTACAGATTATTAAGAGTTTTTGATATGTAGTGCAGCTACTTTTTTATTATTTCTCTAATTAAGTAGTCTTCACTGCTAAGTAATACTAAAAACATGTCATTTATGCTTCCTGTTTAACTGCATTTTTTGTGTATGCTTGCATATATGCAAAACACTCATACAATCTGGTCTCCTAAAAATTTGGTGTTAATAATAAGACAACATATTTCTCTTATTTCTTCGCCTTCAAATAGAAAATTTCCATAGAATTTTTGAGGGATCACTTTCTGTTCCAAACACAATTCCGTCAATAATCACAGTACAGTTACATTAAAAAATTTTATCTATGCAGAGATATATAAGAAATGGACTCTGAGCCTGTCCTGAGTAGGCAACAAATATGAATTTAGCAAATGCACTGCAGCAAAAAAGTAATTGACAACGGAAACATGCCGGGAATGCAGCTACCAATGCGAGGAAAGTTTGAGGCTACCTCCGACCATCTGCTGACGAATGGGATCAGCTCTATTGTTTTGGCATTTCCTTGCTAAATCACCAGACCTTAGGAATAAAGAAAACCTTTCTAGTGGGGAAACTGCATGCTCCCAGTGGGGGCAATATTGCTTATGCTGTGCCCAAGTTTCTCTTGAAATGCATTTGCCAGGTTAATGTTTTCTAGGAAAAAGTTGTCCCCAAATGAATGCCCAGGTCGCAGTCTCTGTTGGAGGTAAATTTGTCTCATTGAAGCCTCTGTTAAAATGTTTCCATACAGATAATCTTACTCCTCTCAGAAGAACATAATTTCTCTATGACCATATTCATGTTTATGGGTTTATGTTCTTCTCGCTGCACTGTTGCCCTCTCCTACTGGGAATCTTCCCTAGAAATGATGTTTATTTATTAAAAAAAATTGTTCACATACAGCAATAGCGCCAATTTAGAGTAAACATATAACAAAAAACAAGAAAGAGGACAAAAACACAATAACAGCATAAAAATAAGCAACGAGAGCCCAACATGGAAAGGGGAAATATTTAATTTGTTGACAGGTGGGATATCGCTTGGGTAATGAAATAGTTACATGGTAAATAAAAAGGATTGTTAGTGTGGGGGAGTGAATTTAGAAGGGATGGGAGGCGAAATAAAGGTAGCGCTTGGTGAGAGATATCCTTGGAATAGGCAGATGGAGTAGAGTATGGGTGCAGGTGGATCGAGTTGGTATCCTGAAGTTGAAGAGAGAAAGCAGTTCAGGGCAATCAATGGTCGAGTTAAGGGTATTGTGGAGGAGTTTTAAATCCATTTTAAGTCTGTGGTTTTCGAGGTTAGAAATGGAATGAGAGGACAGCACAGCATTTGAGGACATATTACGGAAATGTGGGACTCTGTGCTTGACTATTTTGAAAAAGAAGTGAGAGATGCAATCGAGGGATTTTAGATTTGTTGGGGCTGACATAGACCAAATTGGGGAACAATATGATACTATGGGAAGGACAATTGTTGAGTAGTAGGAATGGAGTGCTATTGGATCTTTAATTTCTGTGAAGCGGTAAAGAAGGCCTAATAGGGACATTGCTTTATTTTTTACAGTCTGAATGTGGTCGGAGTAATTTAGCTTTTGATCGGTTAAAATGCCTAGGTCTTTCATGGTTGTCACTTTGCTTAAGGGAGTTGAGTCAATTGTGTAGTTGAAAGTCAGGGGTTATGTTTTCAGAGCAAGAGTCATGATGCTGCATTTTTCAGGGTTTAGGTTAAGTTTCCAGGTATCACACCACAGGGAAGTTTGATTTAAGGCAAGTTGAAGTTGAATACAGTCAGAAGTATTATTAATTTGCTTGTAAATCTTGCAATCATCAGCATAGAGAAGGCAATGAACTTGGGAGGAAAGGAGTGGAGAACGAAGATCATTAATGAATAAATTGAATAGATATGGCCCAAGGACACTGCCCTGGGGAACTCCAGACGTTACAGGAGACCAAGAGGAAGAAGCACCAGCGAGTATTACACGCTGGGTTCTGTTGGTGAGAAAGCTAGAAAGAAGGCTGAGGAACATACCATGTATGCCAAACTGTTGGCTGAGTTTATGAAGGAGGAGTGGATGATGGAGGGCATCGAAAGCCTTGGAGAAGTCAAAGTAGATGGCATCAAGTTGAGGTGATTTGTCTATTGCCATGACGGCGTGGTGCTGAAAGACGGCAAGATTTGTTAGGCATGATCTTCCTGGGAGGAAACCATGTTGCTGGGAAGATAAAAAGGGGGAGGTGAAATAGTAAATCCTGTTGAGAATAATAAGCTCACAAACGGAAGATAGGATCGGAAGGAATGAGATTGGGCGATAGTTTGAGACATCATTCTTGGGACCAGCTTTATGTATCGGAATGACGTTGGCGCATTTCCATTGAGGAGGGAAGGTTCCTAAGGAAAAACAGCGATTGAACAAGAGGGCTGAAGGTTGTGAGAGGGATGAAGCGCAATTGCGAATAAATTTAGGGTTGAGACCATCAGGGCCTGGTGAGCGGTGGAGGGGTATTTTGCAGAGATATTGAAAAACCTCCCGGGAATCCGTTTGTATGTTGGATAGGGAATGATTTGAATTAGGAAGGAGGGGATGGACAGGGGTGATACTGTGATTGGAAGCACGCTGCAGGCAATCGGAAAAGAATTTTAGGAAGAGGTTAGGTCTCTCTGATCCGGCGGCATTTTTGGTACCATAGGAGAGTGCTTCAGGAATTTGAGGACGATTACGGCGTTGGTTGATAAAGGACCAGAATTTTTTGGGGCTGGAGGAAATATTTGAGGAGACAGTGCGCGTAGTTTTCGTAGTCACGGCGAATGAGGAATTTGGAATATCGGCGAAGATCAACGAAGGATCGGCGCGTTTCCTCATTTGGGACGGCCTTGTGGAGGTACCAAGTGCGATTTTTGTTTCCAAGAATGTGTATTGTATCCTGTTTAAACCATGAGGGGAATTTTTTTGCCTTGGGCTTAGCTAGAGGAACAAAGTCTTTTATGATGGCCTCAAGGATGTTTCATTGTAATTACTTTTTCTCAGAATGACATCGCCTAATCATTCTCGTAATAAGTACAGAGAGTCCTTTCGAGTTATCTTCAGTTCAACTTTCGTGGTTTATGCGTGCGGAGTGTTTCACTGCTGGTCTGTGCTTCCTCTCTGCTTTGTCCAGTGTATGGTATTGAAAGAAATATCTGCACATGACTGATTTCAACTGCTGAAAACATGTCAAAGATTACGATGGGTGAATCGATTCTAGAAATTGTAACAAGAAGTGACAGTGAGGATGACGATTTCTATAGTAATTCTGAGGATGACTTTTCACTAGGAAAAGCGACATCAAGTAGTGTCTGTGACTTAGTGTTCTTTTTATTTTAGAAATTTTAAATTTATAATAATTTCTATTGTTGAATAATGGACACATCATTTCCGTGATCGAAATACAGTAGCGTAATCATTTGTTTAAACATGGATATTAATATTTTTGCTGCTTAATATTAATATTAATCGTAGAATTTCGTTTAAAAGTTGTATAGGGACCATAAAACTTAAAGAATTCATTTCCAATAAAATTTATATGAAGGCTGTAGCAACTATTCCTGTGGCAAAACTTCCTGTAGCAAAAACATTGAATAAACAAATAGGTGAGCGTGACTGCATGCCCTAATGGGCTACCCAAGCGGAAAGGGGCTGGGATTATCTCCGACTGGTGGCCTAGAAAAAGGTTTGGCATCCCGCTGGGTCCGGTCCCATGTTTAGAAAACTTGTACCTGAGCAAGTCCTAGCCAAGTGAAAGCTCCGTACTGGGATTGCAAAGATATTTTTGTGGCAGCGGTGAGGGAAGTAGCATTTTCCGACTTGTGGCCCTGTCGCGAAAGGGTAAATACAATGTGCAGTCCTGGACAAAAAATTCTTACCACCGCGGAGCGAAAAATTTTCCAAGTACCGAGTTGACGCTGATTTGACAACCGCGTCCCCACGCGAGAAATAAACGAACGGACCAGAACGAGGACAATTTCAACCCACCACTGGTGAGGGGAGGGACCCATTGAAGAATGATTTGACTTGCGAAGGGATTTTTTGAACAGGGGAAGGGGTGCAGGCGGGGTTTCGGACTCCTTTCGTAAGGGGTGGATGAGAGAAAAGGAGAAAGTGTTTTGAGTCAGCTCTTCAAACATTGGTTTAGCCTAGAATCGTAGTATACTACGACTGCTAGAAAGGCACCAAAACTAAATACATTCTTCAGTTTCCGCTCCGGCAGTTCGTTATCATTTTAACTGCACCAGTCAGTAAGTGGACAATTGTTTATAAACACGTAGCGATTACGCGAAATGGTGGATATCGGATGATGTAACTGTCTTTCTTTGTTAAGAACATATAAATACACAAGCGAGCCTGCATATTTTAAGTAATGACCATTTGTTCCCGACGCATTCCCCCCTCCTTTAAATAGACCTCCCCCAACCCAAAACCGTTAACCACCCTGGTGTCCTTCACCGTAATATCGCACGATCCTTCCTTTTACTTTGTCTCAACTTCCCCCCCCCCCCTCCCTCCACTTCGTCCTTCCCAACCTTCAACCATATATTTAACCAGCCACCAGTGATATTTGTTACCTGATGATGGCACGAAGTTGCTGAAACCCGGGTCACATGTGTAATAAAATGGTCCTCTTCACCCGAGGGAAGCATGGGGAAAACACTTTCTCTCATCGTCAAACATGGAACGAAGCACCAGCCTCTGGTGGTTGCCAATTTTGACATCCTGCGTAAAATGTCATTTAGATACATAACATACGTATACATGCCATCTTCACTATGAGTACACGTGACATAATAGCCTTAGTATTACAAATATAGAGGATAGAGACACATTAATTAATTATTCTCTACCAATTCCATTATCAGAAATAGCTGAAGACAAATGTAGTGGTAGAATTTCCTGTTGAATGAGTTAGGGTGGATAGTGCCATGGCATCAGCTTCAGAACCTACTTCTACTTCAGAACCTACTACAGAACTTCAGCCCTTCTGACTGAAGAAGATAATTGTTTATTTGAAGCATTACATTTGCTTATAATCTTAGGTTCGGAAATGAGACATTATCCCTGCAATCATTTCCACTCCCATTCTCTTTATGTTTACTGCCCTTTTTATAGAAACATTCCCCTGAGTGTGGTTTACACCAATGTCATTGTGAACTTGTTCAAATGAAAGCCTCAGAAACACCCTTCTCTGAGGTGGCAAGAACGATGGGTGCTAGCCAGATCACCATACGGAGATGGGCTCGGCATTTTGCGGATGGTGAGAACACTTTGAGGAATAGTCCAAGACCTGGGAGGCCATGTTGCACCACAGCAGCAGTTGATACTGACATTGCTCAGTACGTCAGGGAGAACCCTTTAACGAGCAAAGAGGCTGAGGGAGCTCGTCAGTGGTTAAATCTGGAATGCAGCTATGCTATTTTCGATGGCGCCTCCATGAGGCAGGGCTAAAAATGTCATCAGTTAGCCCATAAGCCATTTATGTCTGAGCAGCATAAACTTGCAAGGCTGCAGTTCGCTGAATGATTTTTAAATAGTCCACAGGCATATTGGGATATCGCTATTTTTGCGGACGAGAAGACATTCAGGAGTGACTGAGAGAGCTGAGTGCACTTGTGGCATCCTCGTAATATTCGGTAAGTTATCTCAGTTCATGTGCATTAAATTATAAATATACTCATTCCTTTCCTGCTTATTGTCAGGATTTGCTTCTTTCCCAAAAGGCAGAACTGATAGGTTAACCCGAGTAGATTCTTTTTTAATTGACTAATATTCAAGAATACTTTAAACCTTATCGCCAGATTTCTTACACAGGGCAATTTGACACTATCACCATTTTTAATGGTATAACTTGAAATAAATTATCTTTAAGAATGTATCTTTTTTCTGTTTCTAGATTTAATAGAAGAAGAACAGAACATGTTTACAAACAGCAAACATTTGGAAAATATTACTTAGAATTTAAATGTATTTTTTATAACAATTTGCACAATTTTAATGGGTTGCCCTCTCTTATTAAGTAAGAATCTTCAAACATCCTGAGGAATAGAGGATCAGGACGAGTATCGCTAAGCTTTTGGAGGTGCATGACATCGGTCGGCCAAAGACCTCTCATACTGATCACACCCAAATGACCGCATGAGACTATGTCGGCATTTTAGAAAAACACTTGAACCCGTATGTCAGAGACCTCATTTCAGAGGGAGAGGTGACATTTATCCATGACAACTGCCCTCTGCATACAGCCTCTGTTGTTCAGGACTTTTTCCACAGGAAAGGAAAGATTTTGCTTCTACCATGGCCGGCTCATTCACCTGACCTAACCCAATAGAAAACTTGTGGGGCATAATAACTCAGGAGTGGGAACCAAGGGGGGTAACTAACGTGGAGGCAGTAGAGGTGTATGCACGTGAGTTGTGGGACTCATTTCATCGGCAGCCTCAGATATATGAAAATATTGTCACAGTAATGCCTCGTCGATTGCAGCAAGAAATAGACTTGGGTGGGGATGCAACAATGTATTAAAAAATGAAATAATTCCTTGTAGGTTTACTCTTTGACATCCTCTTCCTCAAATACGTACTTCACCAGCTTAGTGTGTGTATTCCTCAGTACGCTAGAAGGTGTTTTGGAAAGGGTGACATCGCTTCCCGTTGTAAATCTAATTCCTCAGACGATATATGATTAAATACCTATATTGCTACTACTCTCTGGCTCATGTAATATATGTACTATCTTTCGTACGACCATTACATGGAAAGCCCTCAAGCTTTTTCACTCGCTTCCCAAATATTTTCTTAACAATTTAAATGAAGTTGAATTGTATTTTCATCACTTTTTAAACTAGATATAGGTGATGTGACTTTCCTTCTTGTGTATATTATTATTAATAATTGTTAGAAGACGAGGGGTAAGGAATTAATATCATTAAAACCAATTGATCTACTACTAATGTTCTCTCTGTTTAAGAGAAGATGGCAACTATGGAAGGCTATGGTAGCCATTCAGGTATCAAGAGAGCATAATGCAGTGGGTAGGTATTTCATTCGAAGAAGATGTTCCAGTAATTCATTATAAAGTCAAAACAATCCAACAACTGTTAATTTGGATGCTTAATTTCTTCCAGATATTGAAATCAGATGAGAAAAAAGTGTGGCTGAGTAACTAGACACATAATCATTCATGCAGAATCAAATGTTAATAACTTACCGCAAAATTCGTTTTATCACATTCCAACGTTATGCATTGTGTTGTTGATGTAAAGATTGCCACTTTGGAGTTCTCACACACCCATTCCACATGAAATTACTCATTGTAATTACTCATGAAATTACTTGCCAATGTAGATTTGAACTCCGCCTCATTCTCCACTATCACAGCGACCATGGACTTAACCACTGCGGCTATTTTGCCAGTCCCTCAAACCTCAAAAATGGTAGTTTCTAAAATAAAAATACAGCGAATGGATGAGTTGAGGCGAGGCCCGATATAAAACCCAGCGATCGGCTCTGATGCGTGGATGTGAGTTTCTTGAAGGCATACCTTCCGCTGGGTTATTTACTCCGGAGTATATTTGACGGCAGTTTTGCTAGCCCTGTTGTTCCTCGCCCTTCCTCGTCGTCTCTCGGCGACGTAAAGCTATCCAAGCAGAGGTCGCAGCCAGCCCTATGTGGCAACTACAAGATTTTTCCAACCTGGCCCCATTCAATCAAGCTCATAAAATGGGGCTGTTGGGTGTAAGGATATTTTTGAAGGTAATAGTACTTGTGAAGTATCGTGAGCAAGTTGCTATGTGACAGTGACGGAATTACAAAGGAAGTCATGCAAGCTGCACTCATAACAATGAACCATAAATATGTATTACACCTTAATCAGTGTTGAGAGGACTTTTAACAATACTCACCTTTCAACAGTCCCTGGAAATTTGAACAACTTTCCATCTTCAACCTCACATCCTCTGGACCAACACCTATTTCTTCATTTCAATATGAATCAAGCAATCAAGCTGAGTGCACTGAGTACAGTACTGTTGATGGTTGTAAATATTGTCTAATTCATGTGGTAATCAGCTTGATGAACTTGCGCCAGAATTGGAAACAAGTGGAGTTCGTTAATCCCTATCCCTATGTTAATCCTAATCCCTATGCTCTCTCGAGGGAGAGTGGGGGAGGTAGGGGAAGTGCCTTCCCCTCTTCCCCTTCCATGCTAATGTCCCATATTACTCCTTCCTCTTTCTTCCATCCCCTTTTATTACGGTACTCACTGGTGGGCTCCGCCACTAGGCCTCGGAGAGGTAACGATGAATAGTTGACAGTACATGATGTAGACCAAGATCAAGAGCAAAGTGTGCACGGTAGGGTTATGCTCATACAACTGGTTTGTGCTGTGCCAAACTAAAATTAAAGTAATGTTAAGTTGGTATTAGATGTATTTTCTAAATCAATAAATAGTTTATATTCTATAGATCCATTTCCATGATAAATCTTCGACTTCCTTAGTAGGAAAATCAATTTAATGTCATATGCTTCCCTATAAAAGTATTTCCAAAGGTCAAAACATTTGACTTTGACAACTAAATTAAACACACAAATGAACCAAACCTTAAGCAAACCAATGTTTTTTACTTGAACAACTTATTGTTAATAGTTTTGGAGATATTATACCTTAGGAACAGAAAAAAGTAAAGAGCTAGTGATAGAGGCACTGAAGGGCTACTCTTGGACATTTTTATCCAGCCTTTTAAGGTTAATTTGTACCCACAAAAGATAATAACGGTACATTTACGGAGTGTATGTTTTTGCTTTAATTGCACAACTCATGGTAATTTCTGTATCTGAACCTTGATTCTTGCTTATTCTTTTAAATGAAACTGTGCCATCTTTTTCGTTGATCTACCTTCTTTTCATAGAAATATTAACATTGTAAAAGTAGGTATACTCCGGTTTTCATGTTTAGGCTTGCAGTTCAAGGTCCATCTCAATCAATGATGGTCAATCATCCTGCATAGGTTCTCTCCGTATCATTACTTTGCTCTTTTTTCAGGAATGCCCTGACTGAGGTGTGTGTTTTTGCTGATGTCTTAGCCGTAGCAAAAGAGAAAAGATATTTAGTGCTGGATCCAGTTCCTCAAGAGCCTCCGGAGGTTAAGCCCATGGTTCAGGTTTTTGCTCGAAAAAAGGTAGGTATGTTGGTTTTTTTTTATTGTATCCCTCCCTGATATTTCCCAGGAAAACGGGTGTCTGGTTAAATCTTTCTAGTCTAATGACATTCAGTAATGCAGTGTACGCATAGGCTTAGAAAGTCACATCCCCCCAGTCAAAATTCCATATTGCCATGGAAATTTATGTTTTTCGAAGAGAGATTCTGGTTATAATTTTGATGTCCGTAGTAACCTTAGCCATTAACGTTGTTACCTGTTAAATTACTCCAGAAGAAACAGACTGTCACCTAGGTGTGTCAGTACTCTGCTTGTACCTCTTAGTGGTTGGTTGTGGCTCTCTTGGTGGTTCTTTATGAATGGGTCCTTGCCTGACTGGAATGGAGAAACTAAGCCCAGGACTATTCTAGGCTCTGGTGTCTGTGTGTGTTTACTTATGTTCACTTTGTTAGCAGAGCACCAATTCTCCATGTCATTGATAGCATTTTGAGAAGCAGCTGCAATATTGTCATTGAGTTTTAAAAGATGATATACATACATCAGCATACATGAAGACATTTCCATTCAAGGACAAAGACATTCAAAACTAGGAAAAATGTGCCTTAACTCACCATTAGAGTACCTCATAAATGATAGTGGGGAAAACTTCACGTAGCAAAGGTAGTGCAAAGGCTGGTAACCTTGCATACTCTATTCCATTCATATTCTATGAGGCAGGATATTGTTACCATTAATAATGATTGATTGGCATTTTGGCCAGTCCTGATTTGAAGATTCTAGACATGAATGTAAAGGATTCAAATCTTTAGCCTCATTGCCTAGGCAAGGTGTTACCTCATTTTCTGTATTTAGTTCACCTAAACGTCAATGCTGGTATCAAAGGAGTTTTTTCTATGGACTTAGTGATGGTCGCTGTTAGTAGGCGTTATCGTGAGCCTGAGATGGTTATTACTTTATGGTTGAAGTGATATGGACAGCGTTAAGCTTTAAAATACAGATGATTGTTTTGGACATCTCATGAGTAACTTTGTAGAGGTAAGGGAGGAAAGACCTGCTGTAGAAAGTGAGCAAGAGACGTTTGAAGCTATTATCTTGAGTCCACATCAACAGTTTTCAGATATGGAATCAAACTTCATTATACTTGGCATTATTCAAGAATTTACAATGCCTTCTCTAAGCAGAAATTGTTTAGTACCTGGCTAAAAAATGGGGTACCTGCACACGAGGACCAATAGTGCCCAACTGAGTTGAACAAGAAGAATCTGTTCAAGACGATGGTATACGAAGACCATTCAAATTCACTAGTTCATCTTTCATTGCCTGGTTAATTTTTCATTAGCAGTGTCTGTAGGGATTCAATAGGGCAAATAAATTCTAAATATTCACTTGAATTGAGTAATAGAAGTCGAGATTGTGAAAATTGCCAAGTACTAGACTAATTCAAAACAGCTGCATAGTCTCTGTAAATGTAAATAAGTGGTGTATATTTGGGTTGGCACATTTCTTCTCTAAGATTTAAAAAAAAATCATATTTTTCCCTCGTGAATGTACAATCTGTGGATGTGTAATGAATTCTGAGTATTTACGGAAGCCTATTTTCCCTGTCTCATGGTTAAGAGAAATTAAGCATTTTAAAGGTCATTGGTGCTGGTAAATACAGTAAAACCCCGATCTATCATTTTTCAAGGGGATGGGTAAAAAAAACGATGGATGCGGGAAAAGATTTCCCGGGAGCCAAAACGAGATGAAAATGCGAGAATTTTATGGTAACTTTTCACAGTAGAAGGGAATCTTAAAGGAATTTCTCTTAAAAGCGGGAGAATTTTTAAATTTAATGAAAATACTTAGTGAATCTCTAATTTTTCGTTTGACTACTAACTGTTTAAAATATTTTATTAGCATTACATATCCCAATGGTGTCTCGGATGATAAAAGCAAATAAACAAGGTCCATTATCATGTTATTGGATGATCCTCAAGCCCGCACACCGACCTATCCATGGATAGAAATTTATTCGTTTCAAATATCCTTGAGGGTGAGAAGCGCGCCTAAAAATCTGTTGGGGAGGATGTTATCTTTTTTCGCGCTTTCCATTGTGCTCTGCTGATGGAGGAGTGCCACCCGTTAAAGATGGAGCGAGCTTGACGCTACCAAGTGTACTCTTGTTTATCTGGAGCAATCGTGTAACCCACGAGGCATAGAGCAAGAGAGGTGTAGCAGGTTATCGCCATCTGGTTCAGAGAGGCAAAAGTTAGCGGGCAATCGGGTTGAAATGAGGAACTCCGATATCGGCGGTTGGAGTTCGGCTTGTCATTACTAAGTGAACACGAATTTCAAAAGAGTAAATTATTTTGATGGGCCACGGTGCCTAAAAAACAAAAAAAAACCATTTCTGGTGATGCAAGCCCACGTCAGACAACGGATGAGAAGGAACTTAGTCCAAGCTCGCAGGACTTCCACTACGACAAACTAATGGTTGAAACATCTGCGTTACCTTCAGCCGTCTTAAAACACCTATTTTGAACAGTTTCGGCTATAGGCTCAGAAATAAATACTTCAGGAAAATGAATAGACATAAATATCTACTTTAACTGGCTAAACACGGAAAAAATAGAAAAAGGAAAGAGCACAGAGCACGTAGGGTTTGGCCGCACTTACTAGAGGCCCGAGAAATGACCATGACGAAGGTCAGGGAGTGACTGAATTGCTGAGGTTACAAGCCACGCCCACTGCCCTCTGGTTGATTCCGCGAGAGTCACATGACGAGAAACCCCACCTCCCTCCCTTCCCTCAACCACTCCCACAGTTTAAGCCCATGTGGACCACGTCATTTGAAATAATGCACTGGTTACATACAAGAATTGGGTGAGACAGGTAATTGGGGGACCCTGTTTTCTGCTGGAAGGGACAGGTCAGGTGGAAGACCTTTGACCCTCCCGACCCTTTCCACGGAAAGGGCCCCACCCACTGTGGGGTGCATTGGTGGAACGTCAGTTAATTTTGTTAAAGTTTTTAATCGGCATAAATCTACAGAAGAAGTATTACATGAAGTTTGTCCGTTATTTTGTTACATTTGATACCAAAGACCAAGGAAATCCGTTGATATTTACCCACATGGGTTATATCAGATCTCGATATGGTGCCGAGAGCGAGCGTATGACAACTACTGGTAAGAGAGCATTGAGAGGATAATAGGAAGAAAGGTCATGGCGAAGGAATGCGGCCGCTAAAGAGCGAGGTAGGGACTCATTTGGGTAGGAAAGGAGGAATGCCAATTGTCCTATAGGAAGGAGTTTGGGCCATAAAGATAAGAAGGGACTCGGACGGCAAGGGCTACCCGTCCGTCCTGCGCGGCGCGTCACCTAACTCCCTCCCCCTCCTCCTTGGGAAAACGATACTTCGGGGAACGATGGTTGTGGGAATTATTAACATTATCAGCATGGAACTACATTCGGGACCAAAGACGGCGAACGATAGATGCGGGAAAACGATCAATGCGAGAATGATAGATCGAGGTTCTACTGTACATATATCATGAAAATAATGTTAGATTAGTAGTAAATCACTTAACTAGACAATAATAATGATAATTTATTATTATTTCATTGTTACATTAGTAACATTCTCCTCCAAGTCCTCGGCAAGCATTGGGTTTCATTGCCGTCATAATGGCCTAGGGCTCGAGAGAGGTTGGGCAGTTATTGCAGCCATTTCCGACACCCATCGGATGTGTGGCTATGCTGCAGTTCGGTCGTGCGTATGGATGGAGAGACCCAAGGAATATGGCCTTCTGCATGCGAGCTGCAATGGACTCCGCCTGTGCCACGCAGGACAGAATTCACTTGATGTTCTCCAGCAGCGAGCCCTTAACTCCACCAAGCATACCTATGATGAGGACAATAAGTTTAACAGAGTGTCCTGGGTACATTTGCCGAAGCTTAAAAAGTTGGTCTTGATATTTTGCCTGTTTCTCAGCCTCCTTTGCATCCATGTGCGTTTCAGCCGGAGCCAAAAACTCTTATCACGTACATGGAGCATGAGAGGTGGTCTAGAAGAACGATGTCGCCTCCAACTTTGGTGGTGGAAAAGGAGTAATTCCACCAGATGGTGCATTTATCGTTCTCCACGACATACTCAATATCTCCAGGGGCGTAGGGCAGCACAGGAGTATTGTCGATGCCAGAATGGTGTTGTAGATGAAAATATAACACCTGCAGGGCCGCATTTTGCCTAGCAATATATGCTGACTTGGCGTAATAGCTACAGCCAGAGAGAAGGTGACTCAAAGTCTCCGGCTGGGATTGGCACGCCCTGCATTCATGTCCGCAACCTCTGTCTTGAATATATTGCGGCGGTAAACGAGTGTGTTTATGACACCATCCTGGCATGCGAGGATGAAACCCTCGGTCTCTGACTTTAGACCAGTGGAGGAAGGCAAACGTCAGCTCCTATGATAGCCCATGCTTCTCCATGTTTCGATAGAAACATCCATGCATGGGCTTATCGGTGTGTGCCTTGAGGAAGGTTTTCTGCTCGGCCTTTTTAACTTCGAGCTTTAGGATGTCACTTCGACCCAAAATCGCTAACGTCTGATTTTGGGTCAAAGTCCATACCGGTTTCGTCCGCTGCCCTCTTGGCCACCTGGAAGAGAAACGCCCCTACCCCGGCACCTTCATGTTCTCTTACGAGACTGAGCAGGGGGTCACTGCTTTTGAGGCCTCGGCATGCTGTGCCCAGGACAACTCTGTTGTGGTGACACTCCAGGCTCAACAGACCTCTACCACCTACACTGCAAGGGAGATACAGTCTGGCGATGGAAGATTTCGGGTGAATACTTCTGTAGATGGTCATTATCTTCCTCATCCCCCTACCGAGGGTCTGCAACTTGTTTATGTTCCATTTCATGCATCCGAAGGTGTACTGCAGTGTGGGAACCGCGAACATGTTTGTGACAAGAACCTTGTTCTTGCCAGACAGCTCAGAACTCCAGATTTTCCTGGGTCTGTCTGTACTTGGCGGTTACTCTTTCCTTCACTGCTGCGACCTCCTGCATTTGGCTTTGGGGGACGCCGAGGTATTCGTAGCTGTCATCGCCCTTGAGGTGGAAAATGATGCTCCCGTCAACGAGGTGCACGTCTTCCTTGTTCTCCGAAAATCTTCCTCTCACCATGTGGATGGATGTACATTTGTCCAATCCGAACTCCATCCCTATAGCCTCACTGTACTCCAATATGGTGTCCAGGGCCATGAGAAGGTCTTTTGCATTGGAAGCGTAGAGCTTCTGGTCATCCATATAAAATAAATGGGTGACCTTATGCTTCCTTTCATCTGGCACACCGCTCATGTATCCTTTCCCTTGTCACAGCCTTAGTGAGAGAGGTAGGAGGGAAATGCAGAACAGCAAGGGCCTCAAGCTATTGCCTTGGTGGTATGTTACCAACTCTGTCGAAACCGACCGCTACCCTGTAGTCAGGACGAAGCGCGTTCTCCAGAGTGGTAACAGGCATTAGATGCAGGACACAACCTCTGGGTAGACTGTCATCAACTTCAACATGGCTATAATGAGCTCATGTGAAGTGGTGTCAAATGCCTTCTTGTAGTCCACTCAGGCCATTGATAGGTTGTGCTTAAGCTGGATGGCATCCTGGCATATGCATCTATCGATGAGCAGGTTGTCCTTACATCTCGCGACTCCACGCTTTTAACCCAACTGCTCGTACACCTCCTCCCAAACCAGCTGGACATGGTGGAAAATAAGGTCACTTAAGATGGAGGTGAAGGCCTTATATACAATGTTGAGGCAGGTTATAGGGTGGTAGTTCTTAGGATCAAACAAGTCTCCCTTCTTAGGTATTAGACTGTGCGTCCCTCAGTCAGCCACAGTGGAATTTCTTCTCTACCCAAGAGAAAGGACGTGAAGATTCTGGCGAGGTGTTGGTGGGTGGAAGTGAACTTCCTCCACCAGAAGTTATTCACAGAATCCATTACTGTAGCCAAGAAATTCTCCTTGTCAGAGAAGGCCTTCTTCAGGTCACTCTCTGTGACCAGAAGAGGTGTATCAACATCATGTAGGTGGCGGTCACAAAACTTTTTAAAAAGAGCCCTATGGCCGGAGTGTCTCCATTTAATGGCTTCGAGGAGGGCGGTCTGGCCGGTGGTGTGTTTCTCTGAACATGCGGTTGTTGGGAAGTTTCCTTTTTTCACAGGTGGTTGGCATAGTCGCGCAGATTCTGCTGCAATAGGTGTTTATGTTCAGGATGCATCTCACACCACAAAGAGTGCATCCTTGCCATATACCCTCTGCGATTGGGCTTGCTGGCAGCGTAGCATGCGAGAAGGTCACCCCTTAAGGCTTCCGTCCATTCCTTATGAGCTCTCTTCTTGGTGTTGGTGTCATTGCCACACCCAACTCCACTGGGGCCCCCATCTGAGAGGGGCCGGTTGTGGGTGGCACTTCTGGTCGTAATTCTCGGAACCAGATATATCTGCATGTGGGGTGGTTAGCCCCACGTGCAGACGTCCACCATTGGCCGGCAGAGCCGTTACCAGGTATGCCATGAGGAGGCTGGCGGTCCACTTTTGAACCCTTATGGGTATTATTCTTATTATTAAATTTCTCAACTAGGCAGAACATTGAAGAGTTACTTTGGTAAAATCCGTACTCTTTACTTAAAACTCAGCGAACACTGAAGAAAACTACATGAAAAAGGATAATAACAATAATAGACTTGGATTCAAAACTGGTTTCTCTTTGGTTAATCTGGAATCGTGGCTAAAAACTTTCTTTCTTTATTTTATTGTATATTTATTTTCCTCGTTATCTGTAGCTACCGGCTGGAAAATGATAATAATTTGTGTCCTATTGGCTGCATTCCCATTTGTACCACTGTCATATTTGGCTAGTACCTTCTATTTGGCTAGTAGTTCTATTTGGCAAGAAATTAAAAGGCTAGGCCTTGGTAACACTCGCAATGAACCAACCAACATTAACTTTCCCCTGTGCGAACTAAATAACTTTTTTCTAAATACCTCCCCCTCGTCTGATATTATGGACGGTGAAGAAATTCTCGATATTGTTATTAACGCCGACAAAGAATTCAGCGCTGAAAATCTTTATTTCCCTCATTTTACTCCAGACTTACTATTAAAATACACTTCAATGGTAACTTCTAATTCCACAGGAGCAGATGAAATCAGTATTCAGTTAGTTAAAAAGATCCTTTATCTAGCTCTTCCAATGATACTTTCAATTTATAATTGCTCGTTAGACTACTCTAACTTCCCATCATTATGGAAATCTGCTCTCATCCAACCTATTAAAAAGAAGCCCAACCCTGTAGAAATGTCTGACTACCGACCTATTGCAATATTATGCGCTTTGTCAAAACCTCTTGAACGATTTGTGCACAATTGTATGATAGAACATCTGTCCAAAAACAATTTTCTTAATAACTTTCAATCAGGTTTTCGCAAAGGGTATAGTACTCAAACTGCTCTAATAAAAGTAACAGATGATATACGACTTTCAATGGATAAGCAGAAAATAACAATACTGGTTCTCTTTGACTTTAGCAAAGCATTTGACTGTGTAAACCACAATATACTCTTAAGGCGACTATCCAACTTAAAATTATCTAACTCTGTGTTGCAATGGTTCCGATCGTACTTGACCCAACGCTTTCAAGCGGTGAATGATCGGAAGAATAATCTACGTTCTGAATCACTTCCCGTCAAACGTGGTGTCCCCCAAGGATCAATACTCGGCCCATTACTATTTGTCATATACATTCAAGATCTCCCTAATAACATACACCATTGCAAGTACCATTTATACGCTGATGACTTGCAGATCTACATCGACTGCGATCGCAACGATATCTCAAATGCTATCGCACTAGTCAATCGAGATGTATCTTCTATATGTAAATGGGCGTCTGATAATTTGTTGAACTTAAATTCTCAGAAGACTAAGAGCATAATAATTGGTAGCGCAAAATCCCTTAAATCTGTAAACATTGAATTACTCTCCAAGATTCAAGTTCAAAACTTAGAAATAGAATACACTGACAAAATTAATGATTTAGGTGTTATTGTAAATAAAACGCTAACCTGGGATGAACACATAGCACATATTTCTAATAAAGTCATTAAAAACCTGTACAAACTGAAAAGTTTTCGTAACCTGATGTCTTTGCCACTGAGACTCAAATTAGCTAAAACCTTACTTATCCCTCATATTGATTACTGTTCGTTGGTAATGTCCAATATTTCAAAATCTCAGATATCCAAACTGCAAAAAATACAAAACTGTGTAATACGGTATGTGTGTGATGTGGCATTTACTGAGCATATCACACCGTATTACTATGAATTAAAAATTCTTAAAATTGAACAAAGAAGAAAACTGCAAATGGGTGTGTTTATGCACAAATTATTAAAAACTGAAACTCCTTCTTACATTTATCAGCCATATAAAGATAATTTGGTCAAAAAAACAAAAAACACCAGAAATAATAACAAATTAATTGTACCCTGCCACAGAACGTCTATGTATCATAACTCTTTTTATGTAAATTCGTGCATTGTATGGAATTCGATTCCGCAAACGCTGAAAAATATTAAGTCAACTGAAAGATTTAAAAAATGCTTGCTGTCTTATTATCTTAGTGATAGTTAATATTTTGTCAAATATCTTGGATTTAATTCATAAATATGCTACCTTTGTGATTGCTATAATGTTTAAGTATGGAATTGTAATATTTGTTGTAGACAAGTGCTGTGATTGTGATTTTTGTACATAGTGACATGTTTCCTATGAGATTGTTATTATTTTTTTTTTCTTTTGCCTGAGTTGTAATTAATTATGCCTGCTCCAAAGGAATTCTTTCCTAGAGCTAATAAATATTATTATTATTATTATTATTATTATTACCTGAATGGCAGCATAGCAATCAAAAGAGTTCTTTGTGTTGTTTACTTGCAGAATTCTTGGCAACACTTTTCGATGAGGAGTTAACGATCCATTATCCATATTCATGTTACCATATTTACGCATAAATTAGTCAAACTCATGTAGTCCTATTCCTGAATTTTCAGCCAAAAAATTGTACTTTTTTCTGTGATTTGTGTGCAGTCCAAGCTTTTACAACCAAGTTACATTTTTCCACCTTTTCTGCACACCATGCGCATTGTGTGTTCTTCATATACAATAGTGATTTGGCTCGTATTAAGGGATTAGGAACAACACTCAAAAGTGAAACTATTGCTTTCTGTCATCTTGAATAAAGGCCCTTACATAATTCTCGTTGCCAGATGACACAGTTGATCTTCTGTGCCACAACTTTCTTGTAATAAAATAATACCAACAGACAATAGGACTTGTTTGTGTGTATTCACGGGCACATGAATTCAGTTGGGGGTAAAGAGTTTTTCAGTTCTAAGGGCTGGGTAGGTTATATGGAAACCATCATTCGAAAGTTGTCCTCTCTCATTCCAATAATGCTGCATAGTTTTCTGACAATGGCTCACAAATATTCTATCCTCCATCCAATCCAGCCTTTTGTTATGAACCTCAATTCTCAAGATCGCCACCAGATGTCTGCCAATTTGATTGTAATCTCACAAGGTCCTTATACACAGGTCATGACATGATCCCGTAATGCACTGATTTTTCTATTTTGGATTGGGCTCAATGTTGCGTTGCCTGTCACTGTTCAGTGAGTATGCAAAAGTGTTCAGCCTTGTTCAACGTATTATATGCTCTTTTTTTACATGAAATTCATTTTGAACTTTAAATTATGATAGGAGTAGGTATAATCCGTTGTCTCGGGCGTGACTTCATGGAATTTGCTCAACATTTTAAATGAAAAGTATGACTTAGTTATTCCACATAGGTTTATTGACAGAACGACCTAGGTTTTGACGAAGCTCGTCATCATCAGGTGATGAGCTTCGTCGACACACTCACTTGATGATGACGAACTTCGTCGAAACCTAGGTCGTCCTGTCAATAAACCTATGTGGAATAACTAAGTTTTACTTTTTATTTACAATAGGAGTAGGTAAGTTGTTCAAGATATATTTTGGGATTAATGATAGATTATTTTTAACTGAAACAAGAAACATCTCTCTCCTCAAATTTTGGGAGAAGCTTCCTCATTGTATTTTGGTGGCCCACAATTATCTGTAATAGGTTTTTAAATCACTATAATTGTGCTTAATCATAATTGCATATCATTTGTTGGCATTATTAGAACTTAAAAGGACAAAATTCACTCACAAACTTTCCAGGCGAGAAGGGGCCACAGTCTTAAGTATATCAGATAATTTGATTTTTGCTTTAATTCCCTCCTAAAATATGAAGCCAAATGGTTTAAAAAATACTTGAATAATAAGTATTTTTGTGTACAAATGCAACCCTTGGAAGGAATATGGAGATGCTATTCCTCCAAAAAATGGGTACCAACAAGCTTGGAAGCCTACTGGAGCTATGTCATGAAACGCAAGAAGCTTTTCCTCTCCTTTGGTCAACCTATTTCACAATGTAGTGTGTCCGCCTCACATCAGCATTATTGTAATTATTTTATTATTTTTCCATGTTAAATTGTTTTCCTTGCCGATTTTATTTTGAATCTTGTTTTTCTACATAAATTAGCAATTGCAATTTTAAATTGCAAAAAGTAATTAGAAGTTTGAGAGCAACACATTTTTTCATGTCAAATAATGGCATCAATGTTTTTGGCTATATGGTCAGCTCTGTTTTGAACCTGTATTTAATTTGTCTTTGCTCATACTTGAATCTAAGATTCTTAGTATTGCATTTTAATTCCACAAGATTCAATGCATTATCTTATTTACTAAGGGAAATAATCATGGATCATTGTGCCTATGTCCATGTTTGAATTATGGAGTCAGAGGTAGATTAACAGCTTTCCTGAAGTTGAATAGTAGGCCTCAGGCTGGAAATCCAAATCAATTCTAATACCACTTGGCGTTGTTTGACAGCTCAAAAAGTTTCATAGCATAGCCTAGATTATTCAGGGAAATATACGTGGATTGTGGATCTTTGTGCATATGTTCAAGTTTGCTAGGCTCCTTCAATAGTCCTTGGTCTTAACCAAGGCTATCTGCTCGGCTTTCTTTATTTCGAGCTTGAGGACATCTACCTTCAGCGACAATATGGATGTGTTATTGTCGCTACCATCGGGTGAAAGATCTAAGTCCAAATCACTTTCATCCAATGGCTCCCTGGAAGAGAAGCTCTGGCAGTTTCTTGCTCTCTTACGAGACTGAGGAGGGGGGGGTCTCTGCTTTTGAGCGCTCTGTGCACTGTACCCGGGACAACTGTTGTGGAGACACTCCTTGCTCAATAGATCTTTACCTCCTACACTGCAAGGAGATGCAATCTGGCGAAGGAAGACTTCATGTGAAGACTTTTATAGATGATCATCTTCTTCCTTGTACCCCTGTTGAGGGTCTGCAACTCATTGACATTCCATTTCATGCATTCAAAGGTTTGCAGCAGTGTATGAGACTCAAACACGTTGTGACGGTTTTCGTCCCACCTGCCCATTTCACCGCTCAGCTGTTAGTAGTGCGAGTGTTTTAGTACTTGTTTTGGCCGTTTGTGGCCAGGGCGTCCTAACCTGCTCTCTTCCCCCTTCCCCCTCAGTGTTGAGTAGAGGCGAGAGAAGCATGCAGAGGTCCTCTGTCCGACCGACCAACCATGAAATGAGAATGTTGTCTCTCCACCACGATTCGCACAATACCCATTTATACGGTAAGCCATTGGGCTCCACTCATTCACTTTGCATTCTGTTAACTAAACTCCTCGTCAACCTCTTTCTCTATCATTGCTGTAATATACTTGGTTTTCATGGGTTCTCCCCGGGCTTTTTCTCCCTATGGTAAAATTTTGGGGGGTTGACACGACTGGTCGTCATAAACTGGCCCTGTTTCTTCTTCAGAGGGGGCTGATTAGCAGCACATGTGCAGATAGCAAGTTTAACTGCCATATAAAGTGTTTCCAGAAATGTTTTGTTAATAATGGAGTGATCTTGTGACCATTGTGAAGGCATCGGCTGGACTACAGCGAAGTTCGTAAGGAACATTACAATGTATCTCAATGTTTCATAATATCTACGATGGAGTGACTATCCCTCCCCCCCTATCATATTGTCTCAACTATACCTATCTTTTTATTGTAATATAAAAACCTGTTGTCTAGTTAAGAAATTGTAAGATCTGTGTATGTGTCTTACTTTGTCCTTTGACAGTGGATCCCTACAGATGCACGTGACGCCCAAACCCTTATTTTTGTATAGCCAAAAAAGTTCCCACCCCACTCTACCCTTGGGCTTACTTATAGACCCACAATTTAATGTATTTTAGCTTGCCTGGCTCTAGACAATTGCGGAATGCCACCCAGATCGCGAGTGGCAGATAGAGGTCACAATGTTCATGGCAATTATTATTATTGTAGATTTTGTCATGTTTAAGTGACAATCTCATTTTGATGGCATAAACTGTCCCTAAAACTACGAGAAAATAAATTTTATTTTCTTAATTGGAATTTTCCATTGTTCTTTGTTCTGTATTGATGGAGATTGGATATCCATACAGTTAAGCCTGACACTGTTCGGTCTGTTACCTTAGAATACAATGTGAGGTATGTAAAATCTTCTATTTACCTACCTGAGCAGAGTAATAGAATATAACATATTAAGCTTATCAAAATTGCTTGAATATGGCCACAAAAATATTCAGGCTTCAATTAATTGAAGTATGCATGAGGGTCATTCCACCACAATTCGACCATAAAATTGGCAAAATTGACCCTTGAGGTAACCGATTTCGACCAAATTTGGCAAATCGTCTTCATTTGATTACCAAATGAAAAGCGGTGAAACGGTGATGATGTCGTCAGAAAATGTGGGAGTAGAGACTGAATGACAGAAATTATTTCAGAGTATATCAGGGAAAAAAGTACGGATAAGGTTTGATTCAAGCAATGGACTCAGGAAAATCATTTTGCGTTAACCACACAGGTCAAGGACGTAAATATTTTTTGTGAGGCTTTCGCTGAGAATACCACCGAAGTAAGAAGGCATGACTATATCGCTTGCATGCAAACTCTATTTTATTTAAAATGTCAGTGACAATCTGAAATTGCGTAAAGTTGTCGTTGTGGCCGATTTGTCTGAGAATTTTTCTTATCTTCACCAAGATGCTGTACAAGGGGTCAATTTGTGTAACGATCAGACTACAGTACATCCATTTGCGTGTTACAGCAGAAATACCTGCGATAAAGTCGCACCTTTCAGTTTGGTTATTATTTCAGACTGTGTGGAACATAACGTGAGTGCATTCTATACCTTTCAAGGGAAACTGATAACTTTTCTTCGAAGAAGAGTACATTATCTAAGTAGAATAATTTACTATTCCGACGGTGCTGTGGCTCATTAGAAGAACCGCTACAACATGATGAATCAGTTGCATCACTAAGAAGATTTCGACGGTGATGCTGAATGGCATTTCTATGCAACATTTCAAAGAAAGTGCCTGAGTGACGGACTATGAGGAACAAAATAAAGGGTATGTGAGGAGAATGAGATAGGGGAAGAGAGGAAAGAAGCATTGGAGGTCTAAGACGGGGCGAGGTTTGTCTATTGTTCTCCGAGCACGGCCGCTGGTGGGCCCACGGTCGCCCCCGCTGTTAGGCATGTTGTCGCTAATCCTAGATTCTAAAGCGACGGTCACTTCAGTGGGAAGCAAATAGTGAATGACATGGGTAAAGGGAATCAAAGAGTAGGTATACAGTTAAAATTGGTGAAAAGAAGATGGAAAAGGAAGCGCGCTGATGAGATCTGGAGAACCGACTACTGAACGTTCGGCGCGAGAGCTGGACGCCGCCGCGGCGGGAGACCAGCGTTACGCCTTCACTCAAAAATTTTTTCTTTTTTAAATGAAATATTACCCCTACCAAATTTTTTTAACTCGTAGAAGAGGGTTGTATCTACAACATATTAAAAAATGAGGAAAATCGAAGGCATAGCTACATCGTAAAAAATCGATTTGAACATTTGAATTTGTTATAAACTTTATTTAATTGTTTAAATTTTATGTAATTATCCATTAATTATCTTTCTCAATTTAATACCTTTAAAATAAGTCATTGCATGCATTTTTATCTTCCTTATTGCGGGAGATATGCCGTCAAATGCGACGACGCTTTTGTAAAATTCTTGTTTTACAACATTGCAACATCTCGTAAACCGTTGAATGGATTACAAAATGGCTTTGGGGTTTTCATTTGGTAATCAAATGAAGACGATTTGCCAAATTTGGTCAAAATCGGTTACCCCAAGGGCAATCACCTGGTCGAATTTGGATGGAATGACCCGTGAACATGTATAATTGCATTAATTTCGAGTAGCATAGCTCTTCTCCTTAGTTATGTGGAACCATTGTTTCAAGTGTATGTACGCATAATTAGTGCTAGGAAATGCATTATTTAAACGCACTCTTTCTAATTGATGCAAAGGCTCTGGCTGGAGCGGCTTCTGTCCTTCTGAATGGAGCCGAGAGACTTCGCACGTGCCACAATGAAATGGCCCGGAATCGGAACACGCCTGATTTCCACATAGAGCTCCTCCGGTTGAGGCAGAATTGGAGGTTGAAGAAGGTTTCTAATTCCATAATTGGAGATTTAAGTTATAGAACAGGTAAATATGAAAATATGGCTACATAATTAGAGGTCAGGTAATACGATTGATATTGCCAAAAACTTCATCAATTGGTTTCCACTGCATGATAGCCCTTTGCCCTTATATTTAATGTGCGCCAATTGTTGATGGCTTATATAGGGAATGGGATGTGGTAAACATGTATGTTGCTGTATCATGATCCATTATGTGTTTCCCTAAAATGCTGTGTTCCTGTGAGATATTTACAAAACTAATTTCGAATCTACAGATTATAATTGGTTAAGTTTTCCACTTCCAGTCATGGTTAAAGCCTCCACTTAATGGTAAATTGGTATCTTTTGATGTAACTAATCTTTTTCCTTCAGTACCTGCCAATGAAGCCTCAAATCTCGCTCTTAACTTGGTAAAGAAGACTGACACGGATCCAATAGTTGTTAAAGACCTTAAGTTACCCATTAGATTTATGCTTGTCTCAAAATTATTTTATTTTTGATCGTAATTTTATCAACAGACAACGGGTCTATGTATTGGATCCCCTTTATCATCTATTCTGGTGGAAATTTTTATGAATGATAGAGCCAAATTAGGGAGAGCTCTACAGAGTTAAGTTCAATAGTCGAAGCAGATGGTGGAAGGGAGTACAAAACTGAAACATTGTAGCAATTGTCAAAGGATTTCATGTGTTGAGAGGCATGGATCGCCACGGGAAGGGAAGCAG